>OX419732.1:28072500-29272500 GCA_948477245.1 Thumatha senex
AGTAAATAACGTAAAATCTTCGCCTTCTTCTATGTCTTAGTCAAGTATAGTCTTAAGTCAAAGTCAGTTTAACCCCAGTATAGTAGCGGTAGTATAACAATACTGCTTTAAATGGATGTTACGCGGCAAGATGGAAATCGCATATCACTGCACCGTCTTCTACTATAACACGTTAATAAAACTTTTAATGTGCAAGAATCCACCAGTTTCACTTAAACAAGATAAATGCGCTAGTTTTAGAAAATAATATACAGCAAGCGTCCGCTGTTTGCATTTTCCCGCGTAGAATCCATTTTGACTGCGTTTTGACAATGTAGCCAGCAAAATATCTTAAATTAGAACCTTAATGTTCTAATTTAAGATATTTTGGTCAAACTGTAAATTGATACGAAAAGCCCGCCACGCCCGTCTGCTACACGAATTAGTGTCGCAAAGGTTTTAATTTGCTCTCCCCGCTACTAAATGCGAGGGGTCCTGTGACTCAAATAAAATTACATTGCAAAAGGGGAACATAATGACACATACAAGTACAAGCTTATAGTGAGGCAAATTAGATAGGGATACCTACTGATCACAAACTTACTTAAATGAAGCTGAACTTCAATTCGCAATCTAATTTTTGAAGTAAACATACAAACTTTCGCTTGACTTGGGGAGTAAGCAGTCGCAATGCGTTAAGCGTGTGATCAGGCGAGGTGAAAGAAAGTACAGAGGGAGATATGGGGCTATGGTTTCGGGGGTTCATCCGGGACTCCCGGGCATAGACAGATGGCAGGATACGTGTGGTTTTAGTCGGAAGGAGTCCGGCATAGCATCCATGAGGATTTCCACACGAAAATAAAAGGGGGAAACAAGTTAATGATGATAAAGAGGGAGTTATATTTCGTAGGGGCAAGAGAGAGAGGTGCGATTACACAGTTTCTTTGTCTCTTTCTCTTATAGTCTGAAGCAAAACAGGTTTTACTTCAGTCGCGTCGTTTAAAGCATATTCGATTGAGTTTGATTGAGATTGAGTGGTAGACAAGCATAGGTACGGCCCACCTGATGGAAAGTGGTCACCGTAGCCTATGGACGTTTGCAACACCAGTGGCGCAGCACTCACGCTGCCGACCCTGTAAAAATCGTCTAAAACCCCTTTTGAAGAATCGATTATTCCATATGTTTCATTTTCTTTTATTACTTCGCAACTATTCAAATAATTTAAAATAAAAATAATAAAAATATTCTCTGACTGTAGACGGACAGTAACACGTGCAAATACAAATGCTATGAAATTTTACAAACTACACGAAAACTGCAACCAAACTGCAAATTTACAGTTAGCGTGCAATTTAAATGCAATTCCATCTGTTTAGATTATCTCATTCATTACAGTTGGTCTCGTAACTATGCTGCAAATGTACATAATACTAACTGAGCCCCACGGGTTCGCCCGTGACAATATCCGAAGGCATCCATTTAGAATAGAATAAATTTGATTGCTCACCACTCTTAATCTTAATGTTATAATATTATAAATGCGAAAGTTTGTATGGATGTTCGTTACTCTTTCACGTAAACACTACTGAATAGATTTTAATGAAACTTTACAATAATATAGCTTATACATCAGAATAACACATAGGCTACTTTTTATCCCGGGAACAAGTTCCTGTGGGAAACGGGAACGGGAAAACTTCTCTACGCAGGTGAAGCCGCGGGGTCAACTAGTATTAAAATAAATTACAAAGTGAGAACAATTTTATAAATGTATTCAATCCCGTGGTTTATTAATTGTACATATAATTTATGAAAAATTAACCCATAATTTGTCGTTTATGATTTCTGCTCCGCTCTCCTGGGTTGTGGCGTGTTGATATTTAGCCTTCTTCAATAAATGGGCTAACCATCAAAAAAATATTTTTTCATTTCGAACCAGTTGTTCCTTGAGATTTAAACCGTTCCGTTAAACAAAATAAACAAATATACATACAAACAAACTGTTGAGCTTTTTATCAGTACTCGTATCAGATAAGACAGCTAGTAGTTGTCCGGTTAAATAATCACGAAGTTCTACATTCATTCAACTGTTCTGTTTCTGGCGCAAAGTTTCTGCAGAGCATCCTGCTCTGAGATACAATAGATACTGATAAATAACTAACTCCTTTAATGTTCGAAAGGTCTCAGGTGCTGCTTCCGAGTTCAACACGCATGCGCAACAAGTACCAGGACAGCATCAAATCAAACAAAAAAAAAATTTCCTGACACGCTAATTTAAACCTTATTACGAGAGGAATAGAGAAGTTTTTGAAACGTCTTCGTAGTTTTCTTTGTATGCTTATGTGGATATTATGCGAAACCACGCAAACCTAAAGAACGAAACGCCGCGCCGCCGTCATCAAGTGATAACCTGATAAGCATCGTATTGTTGAGTTATCAGAACACTGAATGCTAGACCTCTTAGCCAAATTGCTCGACGATGAACAGAGCAAAACCTTTTGCTTTTAGATATACCAGACTAGCTGATTCCCACAGCTTCGGCTGAGTGGAGAAGTTTGCCCGTACCCGTTTCTCCCAGTGTTATAGTAAGCTATCTAGTATGTTATCCTGAAGAGATATGCCATCGCGGACTTTTCTTTAGACATATATATACACTATTAAAACATTCCTCGTGAACCATTCTATCCATTGGTGAAAACAGCACAAAAATCGGTGCTGTAGTTTTTGAGTTTATCAAGAAGAGACAGAAAGACAGAGGCAGCGGAGGACTTTGTTTTATAATATGTATGTGTGTATGATTATCGTGAATAAGATCTTCAACCGTAGCCACTTTTGGATGACAGGTAACATTTTAGGTGATAAAGTACCAGTTGTACCTTCGTGTATTGTCTCTCAACGTGACCCCATCCTAGTGACGGCACACCTGTTTGTCTAGTCTAGAACTCTAAGACCTTAATTTTTGATATAAATATTTTAAGAATTACATACCTATATTCACACAGGACCATACCATTTTGAAAGAAAAGGCTAAGAATCACTAAGACTTTCGCTTAACTATTCTATTTTTATCCTTTTCTTGGTTAGAAGTGAGTTACTTTTTACCTTTATTTCTTATTTATTTCAGAGATATATTTTTGTTTGATGACTGTAGTAACCTATGTCATAACTCCGACACTCAACTGGCGGGTGGATAAACAATTGGACTGGTGTTGTTTGTGTATTTTTGTGGTTGTATTATTATATCATACATTTATATCATACCTGTTTATATATTACATATAGTATATTTGTGTATATATATATATATATATATATATATATATATATATATATATATATATATATATATATTGTTTATAACTAGATATATATTTATACATATATAATATAAATTATTTATATATTGATTGATACCTATCTATGACAGATTTAAGTGATGATAGTGATGATAGTGGTGATAGTTTTCATACGGCATCCAGCCTTAATGGTAGTCTTATCAACATTCCATCACTGGCTGATACGCTGAATTCTCGGTTTTCTGATGTACCCGAAAGTTTTAATGTAGTCCATCTCAATGCCCAGAGTATTCCCGCCCATTTCCTTGATATGCTGGCTACTTTTGACTGTAAAAATATTCATGCAATTCTTGTGTCAGAGTCCTGGTTTAGAACATTTCACTCATCTTCCTCTTACTCACTCCCAGGTTTCGAATTGATAAGAAATGATCGTGGAGGCGATGGGGTTGGTGGCGGTGTTGCTATATATATTCGTACACAAATTCCTTTCCACGTCGTTGATGTGTCAGCACAACCACCACCCCCGAACGCTGGCGAGCATCTTTTCTTAGAAGTAGATCTTAACCATTCTAAAATATTATTGGGTGTTTATTATTGCCCCTCGTTACATATTAACTTTTTCAAATCCTTCGAACGCCTTTTAGAAAATTTAACTCCCTCTTACAATCACACAATCATACTCGGTGATTTCAATACTTGTCTCATAAAAAATGATTCCCGCTCTTCTTCTTTTCGCCGTTTAACTCAATCTTGCAATCTTTCAATTCTTCCTTTAAATGCTACCCATCACTTCCCTAACTGCAACCCATCCTTGCTAGATCTTATCTTGGTGTCATCCGTGCAGCACGTCATTGGATATGGTCAATGCAATGCTGATGCCTTTTCTTTTCATGACTTACTTTTCCTGTCCTATAAACTCCGCCCTCCTAAGGCAAGATGCAAAATTCTGTGGCAGCGCAACTTTAGTGCTATGAACCTTGATAACCTTCGTGGGGATGCTGATAATATTGATTGGGACTTCTTGGTTGCTTCTAAATGTATCGATGAAAAAGTACAAAATTTTAACAGTCAAATAATACAGCTATTTGATAAACATGCTCCTGCCCGAGCGGTTAAAATAAAACATTTACCCGCTCCCTGGCTCACTGATACTATTAGGGATGTGATGGCAAAGAAAGCTGCAGCTAAATTTAAATATAAATGTCGACCGTCTACTAGCAACTTCGAAAAATATGTCGCAATACGTAATCACTGCAATAAGGTGTGTAGAAATGCACAACGCCGATATATTCATAAGTCCATCGATAACTGTGATCCTTCTAAAGTGTGGAAATTCCTGAGAAGCATAGGAGTTGGGAAACCTAAAGAAAATAGTATTCCTAAAACGGTTGACCTCGAAGCACTTAACTTGCATTTTTCTTCTTCGTCCAATTTTGGAGGGACTACCAAAACAAATACACTAAATTATCTTTCATCACTTCCAACTCCTAATTATCCGCGTTTCTTCTTTGATCTATTCACTGATAGTGATGTTAAAAAGAGCATAATGTCGATTACATCAAATGCAGTTGGGGATGACTGTGTGAGCCGTAACATGATCGTACCTATCCTCGATCAGATCCTTCCTGTTATGACTCACATACTAATTTTTTCTACTACAAGAGGTCTCTTTCCATCCATTTGGAAGGATGCACAAATTATACCCTTACCAAAAAAAGGTAACCCATCTTCTTTCTCCCATTTTCGCCCTATATCTATACTACCTTTCCTTTCTAAAGTTCTTGAGCGCCTTGTCTATAACCAGCTCAATATGTTCCTTTGTAAAAACTCTTTACTAAATCCTTTTCAGTCTGGTTTTCGTCCTGGACATAGTACTGTGACAGCCCTAGTTAATGTTACAGACGATATAAGAACAGGTATGGAAAAAGGCAATCTCACTGTACTGTCTTTACTTGATTTTACTAATGCCTTCAACACGGTGAATTTTGAAATTCTACTCGGCATACTTTGCTCTATTAACATATCTCCTATAGTGATCGATTGGTTTCAAAGTTACCTGAGTGGCCGCCGGCAACGTATACGTATAGAAGACTCTCGTTCTTCTTGGTGTAATATTACAGCCGGTGTACCACAGGGCGGCGTTCTATCTCCTCTACTCTTTGCTATATTTATAAATACAATCTCCCAAAAATTAGCTTCATCCTACCACCTTTATGCAGATGACTTACAGATATATACACAGGCGCCATTAGGTCAGTTGCCAGAAGCAATTGCTGCAATGAATATGGATTTGGAACGTGTATGTGAATGGAGTTTTAACTATGGTCTCCAGGTAAACCCATCTAAGACCCAGGTCATTATCGTTGGTAGCCCCTGGCTAATGCAGCGTGTTGACTACACAAGGTTGCCCCAAGTTATTTTTAATGGCACCCCTATCGAAATAAGTGATACGGTCAAAAACTTGGGAATACACATGGATAGATCATTATCCTGGGATCATCAATTGCAAGAGGTCGGGCGCAAATTGTTTGCATCTACGGGATCACTGCGTAGATTACGGAATTTTCTCCCTACAGCCACTAAAGTTGCGCTTGCACAGTCTCTTTTGCTGCCAATTCTCGATTATGCGGATGTCAGCTATCTTGATCTCACAGAAGAGCAACTTGACAAGCTTGAGCGTCTTCAAAATGTTTGTATAAGATTTATATTTGGCCTACGCAAATATGATCACGTGTCTGAATTCAGGAATAAGCTCAAGTGGCTCCCAATTCGCCTTCGACGGAATACTCACATACTATCTTTACTATACAGTATACTGTTCAATCCATGCACTCCCCGATATCTCAAAGAACGTTTCAAGTTCCTTTATGCCAAACATTTTAGATTTTTGAGGTCATCGGAAAATTTGAGACTCGGAATGCCACAGCATTCTACAAATTTCATGGACAAATCCTTTACTGTACAAGCGGTTCGCCTGTGGAATGCTTTGCCAGTATCGATAAGACGAGCACAATCACTGGCGTCATTTAAGAGAATGTTAAGGGATCACTTTCTGTCTGTTTCACATTAGTACAGCGTATCTTTTGTTATTGTCTATTGATATATGTGTGGTTATGTACACTAATTATGTACTGGTACGTACCTACTTGTGTATTTTTTTTATTGTTGTGTATTGTTATATTGTTTATATGTTTATTATTTGGTTAAATGTATCTTGAAAGTTTGTACACTGCCTCAATCAGCTCTATTTATTTCTCTCCATTCAAAGGTTGCCTGGAAGAGATTGCTTTTAGCGATAAGGCCGCCTATTGTACATACATAACTTAATTAAGTTCTTAAAAATGTTATTTTATGGTGTACAATAAAGAATATTTATTATTATTATTATTATTACTTAGCGTAATAGTAAAGAAGAACTTAACTCATTAGCGTAATAGTAAAGATTCGAACCACTGAGGCCATCGCAACAAGTCAAGGTTAAATTTCGTGCAGTAAGGTATTAATATTATGAATAGGTACACCTGACAGTATGGATAACCTTTTGAACGAGAAGCCTTTTATATAACCTCAATTCAAGGAAAACGAGTAATCTGTAATTGAAACCTACTAGCTCGCTCGTTTGATGAAGATTTGGTATTTAACTGATTGACACATACTTTATGTGAGTCCTACTTAGCCTTTTGGCGCGTTAGGGAAAAATGATGAAAGTATTTTTTTATGATGCGCGCGCAGACCGTCACGAAAACCGACGCCATGAAGTTAGCTGATAAGGTTTCCATGACAACTTATAAACACCCTGAAGTTAGCTGATAAATGTTTCCATGACAACTTATAACTACATTCAAAGTAGTTTTTATTCTTTTGATGTTTTTTTTTACTTATTTATCATTCCAGTTACAAACAAAGAGTTGTGGTTTATGTGATAAAATCTTATTAAACTAAAGCAGTATAACTTCTAACGCGTGTACATAAGTACACACACACACATTAAGTGGGACATGAATGCACCAATAATTTAAAAGAAAACGTCACTTTCAATAGGTCTACTGTATTTTTTTCTACGGGAGTTTACCGCCTTATGGGTTAGCATCTCTAGTTAGTCTATGGTTTACATCTTTTTCCTCATGTCACTAATCACGAAACAAGGTACGTCTATATATTTAACAGTGTTTTTAAAGTTAGTTATTCATATATAAATAAGCTCTCTCGCATTATTAATTCGGAATAAAAAGCTCTACATGAATGACGTCAGAAGAAAATCTGTTTAAAAAAAATTACAAATCTCCCTGTTCTGTAGTAGTACGAAGTTATAACTCTATTTCTAAAAGTCGTTTGAAATAAGAACCGTATGAAGCCTACAAAAACCTCAATTTCTAACTAAGAGGGGAGATCAAATTGATAAGGAAATTTGATCTCTACGTTGCTGCTGCACTCCTGGTCGAACTTCGAAACAGATTTTTTTTATGTAGGTACCAACTTGTAACGGAGATTATTCTGCTGCGTAATTCTATTACAGAGGCTGTGGATCTAACTATGTAATAATGCTTTAAATTAAGTTTTGAGAAAGAAACTTATTTGAATAATATATAAAGCTGAAGAATTTGTTTGTTTGGTTGAACGTGCTAATCTCAGGAACCACTGGTCGGATTTGAAATAAAAATCTTTTTGTGTTGGCTATCCCATTTATCGAGGAAGGCTATATATAGGCTACATGAACACACTACTACCCTGGAGTGCGGAGCAGTAATCATAAAGGTCGACAAATCGGGCTAAATTTTATGCATTATTGTAGAATTTATAAGCGACGGGATTAAATAGGTGCGACGGGAAGTCGAAGTATGCCATGGAAGGTCATCTAGTTTGAATAATAAATTGATATACAGGCATTTTACAAGGAAAAACTATTAATTTACATACATTTGATTACACGAGCCATTCTCAGTTTTTTTTTTTTTTTTCATTTTTTTCAATGTGTTAGACACGTAATATATGTATGTATTTGTGCGTACCTACCTATTTATTTTATACAGTTCTTATTAACCCCGGCATAATAAACACGCAGGTCCTTAGCCACTAGATTTATGCGTGTGTGTTGGTTCTGCGTGTTTATTTAGTATTAGTTTTAGTGTTAGAAACGTAACAATATGGAAAAAAATTGTAATACCAACAGTTTTCTTTTTCAGGATAAGACAATCGAAGGAAATTATATTTTTTCATATAAAACATAATTAAAATTATTACTCGAGTCTAACTGGGTCGCTAACTCATCTATTATTACCGAGTCCACACTTCACCGCAGTATATTCACTCCAGCAACAAAAGCTTTGTTTAGCTGGGCATTCACGGTCATGCCATCTTGTCAAATGGCAATGAATGCCCAGCTTTACAGTCCATTCAAGACGATGTCAGTAGTTCTACTAGATCTACACATCGAAATCAGAAACGACTCCCTTCGCCATCTCAGCTCTAGCTGCAACAATGCTTGAAGTCGTGGAATTCAGATATAGGTACCAGGTTTATCATCTGGTCAGTAATTACAGCGATTTGGGGGTCCTTAGAATAACTGATCAAGTATTCAATATTCCCCAAATTTGACCTATCAGATTGATTATAATAATTGCTGGAGCTCCTATGGATCAGCTTCAATGGCAAAATGTATGTAACACCATAACTAATAAATAGATTTCTCAAACGATTTTCATATTTCTTTATCATATTTTAAATCAACGAGACGAGATCGTGACGGAATCCGAATTTTGAATTTTACAAATATAAAAACTTATTACGAACAACATCATGTTTAAGGGATTTCCCAAAAATATTTGTAATCAATTACTCAAAATGATCTTTTTTTCGACAAGACTATTACGCTCCGCTCCAATATAATTATAATAGGTACTACCGAAGCTGTATGCTCCTATCTGTACTCGTATATTATCGATCTATTTATTCGAAATACGCATTTGTGGAACTTTGACGTCATTACCTACTGACTAATGACAAAATTAGTAAAGTTTAATGTCTATCAAAACACAAATTCAAATATTCACCCTTCGTAACCTCATAACAATCTTAGTCGCCCATCATTTACTGTGAAATAAAAAGTAATCTTAACAGTACAATATAAAAAATAGCTAAGCGAATCCCCAGAGAATAGCTGATGTCATCGTGACCTTACCATAGTGGTACCATAGTGGTAGCATACGAATACAGCATTGACCGTAAATGTACATTAAACACAACTTTGATGCCTAACAAATAGAGTACTCTAAGAGGGTCAGGAAATAATAAATTATTATTCCCTGACACTACTAGAGTACCAAAAGGTAGAAATGTTTATGCAATATTTATTTTTCGTCCGAATATGGTTATGTTTTTGAAATGCTACCTAATAATTCGCATACTACAGTAATTTTATGCAAAAATGGTCACAGAAGACCTATAAAGTCAAAAATAGATTATGTATTTTTTCCAAAATCGAGCTTGCCTATGACATAAGAATTAAGAGAATGTTCGTAAGAAATTTAAAATATTTTTTGAAAAAAAAAAAAAAATAAAAAAAATACTTTTAACTTTCACTCGTAAGATGAGTAATTCAAGACGAAAATAGTGATCATTAACCAGTAAACTGTACCTAAATAGAACTGAGAATGAAATTGGATTATGTTGAATAATGTTATTCTTCAACAAAAATTATCTCTACCAACAATTTACTTGCTTTTCGGGGTAATATTACCATTTTTATATTTTAAATAAAAATAATCTTCCGTGGTAATAAAAATAGAGCTTACAAAGCTATCGTTTAGATTACAGCAAATAACTTTATTGTTAAATTGCTCAAAGATAAGTTATGCGCTGAAAAAAATATTAATTTAAGTCATTATTTGAGTTTGATAAATGACTACCTAAACACATGAGTACCTACAACAGTTTAGATTTTAGAACTAACGGCGGTCCTTTTTTGAAGATCTCAGTCGGCGTCAAGCTACGTTGGTATCCCGAAATAGACACCCAAAATTGTACCGGTGGCTTTTTATTGAGCGACAATTTTGATTCTATTTCGACATTTCGTTTAATTTTATAATATGTCATTAACATTTTAATAGCAGTGCTGCATCTATAAAGCTTACTGATCTATGTTATTCCCGATCTCCATACAATGGGTGGGGTCTGTTGCGCAGGCGGCGCTCAGGCGCGGATTACTACGGCTGGCTGCGCACGCGCACATCGCGCACTGATCGACAGCCGCCACGCATTATAACAACGCGTATTTTCTAAGAACAAATATAAATAAAGAGTAGTCGTGTAAAGCCACAATATACATATATTGTTGCTTTACACTCCTGATGATTTATTCATAAAAATAACAATAACATTGTAGTGAAAAGATGTTGGTTAGGTAAAAAATTCAATGATAAACACCTTTAAATACAATCTTCCCGAGGCTCAGAACTCGTTTGTCCTTCGGGGAAAGCAAAGTATGTGGCATTCCCTAGATCCAGTTTGTCCATAGATTATAGTTGAAAAGACGATATCTCACGATTGCTCGTAATTAAAAAAAAGTCGGTACGAGTGTTTGTATATGTTACTATACTATACAAGTATACATGATGTTACTATATACCTACATGATGTTACGAGTACATTCTGTCGTTTAGCGTGGACGCGTGGACAGTTCCCTTGATGTATGAAAAATATACATTTAAAATGATGTTGTCGTGATCTCTATGTGTTTGTTGCGCTCCTGGTAAGAAGGAGCATTTTATGTTTTGTTTGAGATTACTTTTTTCTTGTGGCTGGTTGGCGCTACCTTTTAAGTCAAATAAGGGTGGCACCTTGTCTTTGTATAAATATTTTTTAGCCATGTTTAGTTTCGCTTGTTATAATGTAGTGTAATGGTTATAATGGAGCTTCTGTAGAGATTGTGAAGTAAACTAACATGGCAAAATAGCATTTTACTTTGTTAAAATCATTTTCTCTTAATAGAACACGTGTTCGTTGTTCTTTCTATGTTTAGAATACACCATATTATTCATAAAATACGAATTATACACTAGTTTAAGAATATAATACGTGTATATAATTCCAAGCCCAAACACAGAACTTATAAATTTTTAACAACCGTTTGACTATTGTTGATGTGATGGAGCTCTTTCAGATTTTGGAATGCAGTCATCACCGACAAACATTTCAGCACTAGGACATTAATAGTAAAAACCACTTAAACTGTAATAATTATGAAAACATAGCTTGTTTATGTAACGAAGATTTATAGTTATTAAGGATTTGTGACACACAGATGTCTGTTACAGCCAGCAGTCGAGTCGGTTCTTAGAAACGGTAACATTGAAATACCACAGCCGAAAGACATACAGTCGGTCGACGAAGCTGTCTAGACAGAGCAATCGTGCGGGGGACAAGGGACGAGACGCGGGAGGGTTTGTCCCGAGCTGCGAACAAAATGTTGTTAGTGGCTCGGGACAGTCTTTCAGGGCTGACGCATTCACGACCGCTTGCTATGATTTTTGAATTTTTGTATAGATTTCTTTAATTCATGGGGTTTTTAATATTCTAAATACAAATTTCGTGTTCATTTTGCAATCCAATATGGCCGCCGCGCCGTGGTTATAAAATTTCATGTTGGGTATCATTTAAGGGGTTTTTTGGTATGCAGAGTATGAATTTAGTGTTAATTTTGCAATCCAATATGGCCGCCGCGCCGTGGTTTTAAAGTTTCATGTTGGGTATCATATAAGGAGTTTTTGGTATGCTGAGTACGAATTT
Source organism: Thumatha senex (assembly GCA_948477245.1). Classification (NCBI taxonomy): domain Eukaryota; kingdom Metazoa; phylum Arthropoda; class Insecta; order Lepidoptera; family Erebidae; genus Thumatha; species Thumatha senex. The sequence continues at coordinate 28,084,560 of OX419732.1, forward strand.
AGTGTTAATTTTGCAATCCAATATGGCCACCGCGCCGTGGTTTTAAAATTTCATGCTGGTTATCATATAAGGGGTTTTTTGGTATGCTGAGTACGAATTTCGTGTTAATTTTGCAATCCAATATGGCCGCCGCGCCGTGGTCATAAATTTCATGTTGGGTATCGTATAAGGGGTTTTTTGGTATGCTGAGGACGAATTTCGTGTTAATATTGCAATACAATATGACCTTTATACTATACCCAACATGACATTTTATAAGAATAGTTCGGCGGCCATATTGATTGCTAGAAACCCCATAATTTTATATCTACTACGCGGAAGCCATTTCGTAAACGCTTTCTCATAAAAAAAACTATCGATTCGACATGAAATGAACCTTATTTACTTCCGTGTGCGGCAATTGATGAAATCTCAGATCCTTTTTTTAAACCGGTATTTATTAATTATTGATTTATTATATATACATACTAGTTGACGCCCGCGGCTTCACCCGTGTAGAGAAGTTTTCCCGTTCCCGTTTCCCATAAGAACTTGTTCTCGGGATAAAAAGTATATGTGTTATTCCGATGTATAAGCTATATTATTGTAAAGTTTCATTAAAATCTATTCAGTAGTTTTTACGTGAAAGTGTAACAAACATCTCTACAAACTTTCACATTTATAATATTATTAAGATTAAGATATTATATTATAATGTTGACAGTTGATTGCGAGTACGAGTTAATAAATAAATTATAAATAACATCAGCCTTGTATACTTGTGACAACCCTACAAGCATCACTGTCTAGACGTTGTCGGCATTTTTGTCAACTTCAAAGGCGTAACGCTACTGATAGGTTTACTCTTTATACTGTGGAAATACTAACTACGCGTTAGTGGAAATGATTAAGTTCCGAGAAGTTTGTTGTTTACCCGGCGATATATCGGACGAAAGTAAATATCGGCTTGCTTTTTGAAGCAACACAAACCATTTTTCTCTATACGCTAATCACTACATCTCTAAATAATAAATAGCAATTCACGGAACGTTCCCGTGTATTCGAAATTGATGGATAAACCATATTTCGATGTTATTTGCTTGGGAGAAAAGCTGATTGACATTGTTTTGTAGAGTATCAAAACAACGGCTAATCAAACAAATATCTGGATACTTGTTATCTTGATGATTATAAGATTAAACTAGTTATTTATAGCTGCTTGACTCGTGTTGGTTTGGACACGTCCAACGAATGAGTGAGGAACGATTGACGAAGAATATATATTGTTCAAAAGTAGAGGGTAGAAGGAGTCAGGGAAGGCCGAGACTTACATATGAAGACCACGTGAGCAGATTGCTCAAAAACGGAAAGGTCAAAAGTACTCGGATACCCAGACGCGCGTCTATGAAGCGATTGATGAATCTCGAAGAAGCGAAAGAAGTATGCATGGATCGCGAAGCCTGGCGATCTGTCCTCTCTGACTACCCCGTCAGGGATATAGCGTGAAGATAGTTTTTTTTTTTAGTTATTACTGAGATTTAAAGACTAAGGAACAATTTCCCTAAAGAAATTATCCTTTTAGAGATTATAAGCATTATAAGCATATTGGGCAACATAAGAAATGGCTTCTTATGTGTCAGTGTACAGCTGTACAGTGTCCCAAGAAGTACGCCTTGTAGAACCCCCGCGGACCTATTAAAAAGTATGTAACAAAAAAGATATCAAAGCACAATCGAATCAATTTTATTCTTCAATCGTGGTCCATTAGTTCCGGTTGCATATGAAGCGAGAGCCGTATAGTTTAGAGAAGTTAAGCTGTAGCCCATGAACTTCTTCATCGGGAAATTCATATGTTGGTATATATTCTTACAGAACATATTATTTTAAGTTGGAATATTAATTCAATGAATACGAATTCATGATAACTAACAACATTCGGTTTCTATTGAATAGACCTAATTGGTTTATGTAAAAACAGTCCTAATACACAGATTTTTCCATCTTTACAATTAATAGATAATATAATAAAGATAAATATAAATTTAAATAAAATAATAATAATAAAAAAAAAATATTTTGGAATATTAAAAATATGTGTAGTAACAGATATTGAAGTGTTATGTAGTGGATAATAAATGGATAATAACTTAAAAAATTTAAAGGATCAGAGATGTTTATGGGAGAGGACGCTTAGAAATTATGTAATAAACTACCAACGCCCGAAACGTCTTCATGGATTATTACTAGTACTAGAATGTACTAGAATGTTCGGTTTCGGTCGAGTTTCGGCAAAAAACGAGTTTCGGTTATGTTTCGGTTTCGGCAGCAAACCTGCCGAAACTACGACCGAAACCGAAACTGCATTCGGGAGTTTCCGCGCTGTGCTCGGGTGTGTTCGGCGCGGTAAATGACATCCAAGCGACGCGACGATGACATTTGGCCGCGTCCACGTGCCTAATCATGTCATAACCTGTTTGTTTGCAGTGCATTTTGTTTGTTGTGAGTTTTCGTGTGATATGTTTTGAATTCGGTAAGTTTTATCATGTGATATAATATAAGAGTACCTCGAAAAGTAATTTAATATAACAAAGGAGTACCTAGATTATATGTATTACTTAAATATTAAGTACCTATCCACCTATAACTATTGTAATATTAGGCAACAACATAAATAAATAAGTATACCTATGAGAAGTAAAGAAAAAAAAAACTCACTGATTATAATACATTTTCTTTATTTTTCTCTGAAAACATGATCCCTAGAAAGAAAGAAAGAAAGTTTCGGTTTCGGTTGAAACTGAGACCGTTGCCGAAATTCGGTTACGGTTTCGGTCGTAAAAACCAGTTTCGGTCGGACACTAATTACTACCCTCTGTTAGTCCTGTTTTAAAACTAATAACGCGATGGCGATGCGGCAGTGTTCGTCATTGGCAATTTGTGAAGTTGGCATTATGAGAAGTTGTCATTTCGCGAAGTTGGCATTCTAAGCTGATACGATTTTTTTCTGTCAAGGGTTCGCGGAATCACGGATTGATAATTTTTGCTACCGTACTTTCAATTCGTATTGATAAGTTGTGTTTACTTCGTTTATTCTGTAATTTACGGTGTATATGTTACATTACCTTTGTTGTTTTATATTCAAACATTAAATTCAATCAAAAATTAAAAGCTTGACACATAATTAAAAGCTCAGTGAATAACACGATCATGTTGTAGAGAATATTAATTGCTTTGCCGAAAAACAACAAATTTTGTCAAACAAATCCGAATCAAACATTACCCTGCTCCCTGGTTGAACGCTACCATAAAAAATCTAATGGGACGCAGAGACAAGGCAAAGAGGCGATTTAGGAAAAACCCCTCGGAACAAAATTTTGTAGCTTTTAAGTTATTGCGGAATCGCTGCAGTCGGATGTGTAGAGATGCAAGGAGACGCCATTTCTATGATTCTCTTAATGGTCGAAATTCTGCAGACACCTGGAGGTTCCTTAGATCCGTTGGTATAGGCAAATCTCCAGTTTCGGAAAACAAGGATATCGACATCAATGCCCTAAACAATCACTTTTCACGGCCACCTGTCTCACTGGATGCCGATGTGAAAAGCGACACATTGCTTAAACTTTCGGGTGTGCCTGTGCCACGGACTACTTCTTTTGAGTTTCACTCGGTGTCTGAGGCCGACGTTAAGAGATATCTTCTTTCTATTTCATCATCTGCTTCGGGTATCGATGGCATTTGCTCAAGGATGATTCTCCCTATTCTCCCTATAGTACTTCCCGTCATCACTCACATATACAATTTCTCATTATTGTCTGGCTCCTTCCCTGCGGTTTGGAAGTCAGCGTATGTCATACCTTTACCCAAAACAACCAATCCCTTCTTGTTGACTGATTATCGACCAATCTCGATTCTTCCTTTTCTTTCTAAAGTCCTTGAGCATATTGTTCATCGTCAGCTATCCGTCTTTTTGTTATCTTCAAACTTCCTTAGCCCATTTCAGTCTGGATTCGTACTGGGCATAGTACTGTCACTACGCTCATCAAAGTAACAGATGACATCCGTGGGGCTATGGAGCGGAAAGAGTTAACCCTCTTAATTCTTCTCGACTTTAGTAGTGCTTTCAATTCCGTCGATTCTGATATACTTCTTGGTACATTTAGATCTATCAATATTTCCCCTTCTGCTTTATCCTGGTTTGACTCTTACATTCGGGGGCGCTCCCAGTGCGTTCGTATCGGTCAGACATCCTCGGACTGGTGTGGGCTATCTGCGGGCGTTCCTCAGGGCGGTGTTCTATCTTCTCTTTTATTTTCCATCTTTATAAACTCTGCAACGAGTCTTATCTCCAACAATTTCCATCTCTATGCTGATGATCTGCAGCTATACCGACATTTTTCGGCTACAGACGCCCTCTCTGGGATATCATCTATAAACAGGGATTTGGATAGACTTAGCGACTGGGCCAATTCGGTCGGATTGCGCATTAACCCGACGAAGTCACAAGCTATAGTTATTGGAAGTAAATACCAATGTAGTAATCTTCCGGTGTCTGGACTGAATCCTGTACTTTTGGCTGGTACTCAGATACCATACTCAGACACCGTGAGGAATTTAGGGGTGATTATGGACACCACGCTATCTTGGAGCGCCCATATCAACAATGTCAGCAAGAAAGTGCATTTTTCCTTTCATTCTTTGAGATGCCTCCAGGGTTTCTTGCCTTTACGGACGAAAATCAATCTTGCTCAAGCCATTATTCAACCCATTATTGACTACGCTGATGCTTGCTATTTGGACGCCACTGAGGAGCTTCTAGATAAACTTGAGAGGTTGCAAAATTTATGTATACGCTTTATTTGCAATCTTAGAAAGTATGATCACGTTTCTCATCTTCGCAAAGAACTCAAGTGGCTCCCGATCCGTCTTCGCCGGAACACTCGAATTCTCAGCCTCCTTTTTAATATACTTTACAATCCATCTTCACCTTCGTATCTGAGGGAGCGATTCTCGTTTGTTCGTTCTCCTGACGCTCCCTGCAGATCAAACCTACGCACGAATCTCAAATTTCCTAAACACAAAACCGATTTCTACTCCTACTCCTTCACAGTACATGCGGTCAGATTGTGGAACTCTCTTCCGCCTGCTATCAGAGACAGTAAAACTATTACTACGTTTAAAAGGAAAGTCCGTGAACACTATATCTCTTCACTGTAAACCTAATTATTTATATATGTAAGTTTATTGATGTTTTATATATTTGTAAGTGTGTAATTTTATTGATATTTTATATTTTTGTAAGTATGTAAGTTTATTGATAAATTATTTTTTTATACTACGCTCTTAGGTATGTGTGTTAATTAAATCCTATCCTACTCTTCTATTTACACACTTTTACTTGACTTTTTTTTTTATATTTTCACGTTCTCCTCTCGCCGGTCTGCTGGGAGATATTTCTTTTAGAAATAAGCAGTACCATTGTACTTATGTCTCCTCATACTGTTATTTTCTTTATTATTAGTGTGTACATGAACAAATAAATAAAATAAATAAATAAAACGAACTGTCTTGAAAACAACTGTATTTCGCAACAGATAGGCGCACTGTACAATGTTGTCGAGTATTTGATCCCTTCGTTAATTGATTCTGTACACAAGAGCGGTCAATTCTACAAAGCTACTCGTGTAACACTTGAAGTAAATTTTAAAAAATCACCAATTGTTTTTTATTTAAATATTGTGGGCTCGCTTTGGTAAAGAATTAAATACAAAGATGTAATCAAAGAGTCATGTGAAAAAAAGTTATAATTAACATAACATTTCAACTCAATGGAGTCCGAATAAGTAGTTAATCAACAGATACAGATCACTAGCCAAAATAAAATATGTGTGTGTACCAGAGTGCACAGGTAAGAAGTGAAACTTCTTTACGATATTTTACAGCTATAATCTCTTATGCGTCGATCAAGAAGTTTACTAATGTTTAATTTTTTATACTACTAAGGTGGCAGATAAACGTACGGCCCATCAGATGGAAAGTGGTCACCGTAGCCTATGGACGTTTGCAACACCAGAGATATACAATATAAACCTTTTAAGAACCCTTTTGAAGAACCCCATACTGTAGACGTTCGGGAAAACCCAGGCAGGGAGTTCATTCCACAATCTAAGCGTACGCGGAATAAAGCCTCTATCGGAACTAACCGTATGCGTGCGCTCCAGACGCAAAGTGAGCGGGTGAACACGCGGTGCGATGATAGAATGTAGCCGTGGGCATCATATCAAAAAACCTCCACAGAGTACAGATCGTTCGTTGTACAGACGATAGAACACGCATAAGGACGCAAAGTCTCTCCTGTCGCGAAGGGGTTCTACACCGCCCGCTAGTAGAGGATCGTTGACAATCCTCATAACATTTCCTACTATCGAGTCGAAAGGTTGGAGCTGGTATTCAGGTCCACCAGCCCATAGGTGACAGCAGTACACCATGTGCGGCCGTACTTGTGACTTATAGAGGAGCAGTGTTTGCTCTGCAGTAAAGTATTGCACCGCGCCCTGATGAGCACTTCGAGCTTTTTGGACTCCAGCTTCGCATTGTTCTCTAAATGACTACGGTATTGGATGCAGGCGTCCTTTAAGGAGTTGATAGATCTGACGAATGTCGCTTCCAACAATACCGAAAACGCAAACATTCTAGCAGCCAACAACAACAAGAGTGGACTCCAGGCTCCAAATCCAGGTAGACTTTGGAAACAACTGGTAATATAACACAAAATAAAAAACAACTATACTAGCAGCCGTATGCCAAAGTCGGTCATTTTTCAATTCTCATCATCATAGCAACGTTCTCAGCTGTTACGTTACTTAATAAAAGTCAAAGTGCTAGTAATAAGAGTCATAATTCATGGAAATATGGCTTCCCAGGCGAGTAACGAGTTGGCCAGATGTGCGACAGAGAAATAAAACGCACATGACGCAAGCGCTTCTATACATAATAACGTCAGGAATTTGGAGATTAGGTATTGCGTTAGCAACTACTAAGAAGTATATACTTCTTATTCATTTTAGCGTATTCCCACCGGGAAAACACTTAAGATGAAGAGAAGAATTAATCAAATTAAATGCCATTAATGGCTTTGAACTGGGACTCTATATGGCGGGTTGAATGAGTATTATTAATTCATAAGCCACGAAGCTCGGATCTATTTTAATCAAATGTATTTACCCTACATGAAAGTGTACGGAAATTAAGTACATATTTATATATATATATTTAAATGAAAGTATTAGCATTAAACTGAAGAAGGGCGAGCTCCGTTGATTTGGACACGTCTAACGAATACGAAGAACCATTTGTGAAGAATATTTATTGTGCGAATGTAGAGGGTACATTGAATCAGAGTAGATCAAGGTTTACATAAGACGACCACGTCAGTAGATTACTCAAAAAAAGTAAGTTACATACATATTTTTAAAGTATACCTCCAGTTATTCACTGCATAGTATCAAAGTGAATTCTATTATACAAAACACGCAAACAAACATATATAAAAGCAAGTGATCGTATTATACACGATTTAACCTACCTTGTTGGAGTAAGTTGACCATAACATTCGTTCTACGCAGTTAGCCAATGAATAGTATAAACATTTTTTTTTTATTACTTTGTAATGTAGGCATATTTCGGCGTTCTTTTTGTACTAATTACTTTATTTGAATTCGCGATAAGACGGAGAACCGGGGGGCCAAGTCTACTAATTCAATCGCGTCAGAAGAGAATAGAAATCGTCGCCCAATAGATAGCCGACAGAAAAAAAAAAAAATTTTAATTTTGGCATTATTGGGATGAGCGATTGCCATTACACACCACCACACAACATCACACACACCATCACCACAGAATTAAAAGAATTTATAATTATTTAGTTAGCTATCCAAAAAATGTGCGGTTGGGGACCCCAGTCACTGAAGAAAACACTTAGGTTAAAAAAAAATTAAATTTAATTGAATTGTAAAAAAATAATTAAAAAAAATCGTATTTGATAGTAGTTATATTAGTATTTAATCTTTCCAAACCAACTTTGATATGTGACGTGTCATTAGGTTCGTATTTTATTCCGGATTCCAAAAGCTATCTGATGTTACGAGTAGTTTTTCTCACTAGTCGCAGGTGACTCTGAGCAGTGTTTAGCAGAGAATTTGTATCTTAATTTTTATAGCTATATAATATTTATAAGTTTATTATAAAATTTCACGACAATTAGTTAACATATAAGAAATCTCAAAGCTTCAAACCAAATCTCAAGTAGATAACAAAGTAAATTATCCGTTAAATAGGGAGGCTTTCGTTGATTAGCCTCCGAGTGCTCATTTGTAGCCGGGATCGCTCAATCTGTTTAGTTACCACGACACGTAGCGAATCGTATTTGATAGTAGTTATATTAGTATTTAATCTTTCCAAACCAACTTTGATATGTGACGTGTCATTAGGTTCGTATTTTATTCCGGATTCCAAAAGCTATCTGATGTTACGAGTAGTTTTTCTCACTAGTCGCAGGTGACTCTGAGCAGTGTTTAGCAGAGAATTTGTATCTTAATTTTTATAGCTATATAATATTTATAAGTTTATTATAAAATTTCACGACAATTAGTTAACATATAAGAAATCTCAAAGCTTCAAACCAAATCTCAAGTAGATAACAAAGTAAATTATCCGTTAAATAGGGAGGCTTTCGTTGATTAGCCTCCGAGTGCTCATTTGTAGCCGGGATCGCTCAATCTGTTTAGTTACCACGACACGTAGCGAAACTTCCTGTGAGAGCTGATGCTCTGGTTGCGCGTGCAATAAATATTCAGCAAATACCCGCATGTTATTGAATATATTTTATCATATGTATAAGTTCTTGTAGAGGTCACATGTGTCGCCCGTATCCTAGGGTATGATGAAATTGTCTCTTCACTTGCGGAGATCGTGCCATACATATCTTTTGCTTCAACTTTATTCCATTGATTCCTAACGATTTCCATTATTGATAGAAATAGCCGGTTCCATGGTAGCCTTACTTATACAGAGCCACTAGAAGAATTTTAATTTAACATGACCTCCCACTGCGGGCAATTCACGCCAGTAATCCACTCAGTAGGCACCTATAAATATATAAATAAACTGGTTAACTGAACATGATACTAATTAGCTGGTTTTGTTAGACATTGTGTAAGGTCTGATGCTCCAAGATGGCCGAGTGCAAAGTGAGTTCAAGCTCCAGCTGAATTTAAGGAAACGTGACCTGTTTGAGTATAAACTTTTTGATGTGATTTTTAATGGGTTTTTAAAGCAAGTGATATCCCACTACTAGCTCCTGCCTGAGATGCAAACTAGCTTAAAACTGTGGAGGGTCTTTCGTGTACAGATTTGCTACGAGAAGTTCTATTGCTTATGTAGAAAGCGGCTTTGTAACAGTAGGCCGAGGTAAATTGTTGTGTGCAATTTCCTTTACTATTCACTTATCAGCGTGTTATCTGATCGTTGTTCTAGTTGTACCTTTAGCCTTCACTTTGGACATTTGGAGCCGCTTTCCTTCTATTAGTTAGATAGACTATAATGAATGACCGCTATGCATTTCCGATTTGTCTCGGTCATTAATAGAAACGTTCGCATCGGTACATACCATAGACACACATTTCATGACATCCTGCTAATATAATAAATAAATATCCATCACGCCTTATCTCCGAAGGGGTGGCAGAGGCATACTATATGCCCACTTTTCACCGTGTGGATTCCTGTTCCACGTAATAGGTGGTGAGCCCATTGCCGTGTTGAAATATACAGACGCAGGTTGTGGCTACCTGTTGTTGAAATTTTTAAACGGCCCATAAGGCCTTCAACTAGGATTAACGACTGCCATTTTACTGGCAACCGGGACCAACGGCTTAACGTGCCTTCCGAAGCACGGAAACGCTCGCAAATGTAAATGCCACAAAGTGGTCACCCATCCGAGGACCAGCCATAGTGAAAGTTGCGTAACTCAGTGATCGTGTACAGAACACTGAGACCGCGGGGCCACGAGCGCTTCAGCTGATATAATGTCAGCTGTAAAGCCTGCCTCTTTTTTTTTTACCTACAATTTTCAAATTTTCTAGCATCCGGATTTCGGAGTATACTCGTATTTCGGCTTTCATCGGGGTCATTCTCACAGGTGGTGGTGCACCTGCTGACTAGCGGTCGACCAAAAAATGTCATCAGATAGCGTATGACACTACGAAAGAAAATACGAATCTAATGACATGTCCATTTCAAAATTGGTCGTGTCATCGGTAAGTACCCCCACCGCCACTACTCTGTCAATAGTAATAACATTAGTCGAATATATATAGTTTTTAGAGTCTGGTCAACTTGTTTCAAACTAATACTTCAACACTTTTTTTGAACATGTGGAAATCCCTTCGGATGTCATGCCGTACTCGAACTGACTAAAACCACACGGTCCTTACCTATTTGTCTATTGCCGAACGCCCTGGGGAACTCCTCGAAAGACAACAGAGTGCTTCCGGCATACTTTGGCTACCACCGCGCCCTCAGATTTTACATTTTTATTCGCGCTGGCAAAATTCCATGCGTTGATTCTTCGACTGTGTTTATATGCAGCGACGTTTTAGTGAGGACACTCTTCCCTGCGTTGTAAATTAAATTCTATTTCCAAAGCAACAACGTTTAAACCCCCCGATTATGCGCTATGTCGTATCTCGGCTTGAGCTAGCCGATTTTGCAGTGCTATATACTTTCGACTATGTGTTTATACTACCTACTATGGCGAGCTTCGCACGCCTGATATTAGGATTCCGTTTCATAGAAAGACTATGGAAAAACAAAATTACAAAAAAAAAGTTGTATTTTCCGGTATTTATCTACTCCTGCTATTCGGAATATAGATCACAAAAAGCGATCCACCCGTTCCTGAGTTATAAATGTAGATAATTATGTATAATAATTTTATGCTTCACTGGTGAACAAAATCGAAATTACCTTAATTATTATGTGATGTACGGTGGATATTATTAGGTTGCATTCGCAAATCTAGGTACGCGTCTAAATTTGAAATCAATGAATGGTATAGATTTCCTGTAAATAAAGTATTCCTGTATATAATATGTAGTTTTTGATAACTAACTAACAATAAACAATTAAGTAATTACTAATTTAATACAAATTACACATATTAACTACCTGTAATATGAACAGGTAGTTAATAGGTGTAATTAGAATTATGCAAAACCTAATTAAACCCTACACTACTACATTTATACAAAACATTTGTAAATCCATTAATTTAAAAACGTTCATTCATTCTTTCGAAAAAGGTCTGATCTTCATTCGAGACATTAAGTACAAAATACATTTAGACAGGCAGGATGTTCGGCAGCCTGTCTGATTCGTCCAACAAAAGAGCACTCAAGAGACTGATCAATGAGTGCCTACCTACACGATCGAGTAAGATTAATTTAGTTACGTTCGTGCCTTACCTTGTAAAGAAAATACGAACGAAAATTTTGTTAAGTTCATGTTAGTGAAGGAGAAGTAGTTACAAATTTGGTCTTACAAACTAACTTAATAGTAACTTAACTGTGAGTCACTCGTGCACGTGTTATACCTGTAAACAAACGTACATGATAATTAATATAAGGAAATAGAAAGCACATCCCGGGAGAAAATTAGAGTCACGTAAATTGTGATTGATATGGCTAGTTTTTATTGTTTCAGGGGAGTTTTCAACTTGACTTGGCTTAAGTCCATTCGGCGCCTACCTCGGTATCTGCGATCTGCTTCGATTTAATTTAATTTGACCGCGAATAGCTTAGTGTGGAAAATTTTACTTCGAAAACAATCTGCTAAGAGGGCGTCAGTTCGGGTAATGGATGAGATTGGTATCTTCGAGTCAAGTCCACAAGTCCAGTGCCCTTTGAAGAAGATAGTTATCCTAATTTTCGTACTTGGATTTGGTACCTGGAGAGACAACTTTAGTTTTACCAGAGCCTTAGACCTTTTAAGATGTGTTCTCATCTCGTAAGTGATATTAGATCTATATGCTTATTTGGTTGCGTTATTTACGATACCAATATTATGTATATTAGAGCACAAATACGCAGCTGCCAATGGAGGACGTAAAGCGGCCGAATGGACGTTTTTACAACTCAACGTTTTAGTGCTCAGTCGGGGCTCTAAAGTTATTTACTGGCCTCGTGTGGTACAAGGTGGCTGAGGCAGCGATCGCTCACCACTTAAGTAATTCTAAATTATACTCTCATTGAAAGAGATACGAGTATCTAACAGTTTCCGAAACTGGTTGCATGGAATCCTAAGTTCCTAACCCGTATTTGACTTATACTGACGTATACGTCAGTATAAGTCAAATACTGGTAATGACCAATTACGGTTAATAAATTACGGGTAACACCAATTTCCTGAGGTATACTTTAGGAAATTGGTACTCATTACCAGTTCAAATAAGTGTGCCATCGATTCTGTGCTCATTTTGGTATCCAATAATCGTTTGTCATTCTGTGTTGATACTTGACAAAGTGCTTAAAATAAGAAAGAAAGGGCAGAAAGCTGATTTCACAATCATAGCGCGCGCGGAAGTAAGCTGCTATCGGACTTCGACGTATCATCAGAGAGGTCGCAGAGTCTAAAGATCAACGCCCTGACGACCAGTGCGATGTTAGAAAGTAGCCTTAAAATAGCCGTGGGCATCATATCTTAAAATTCCTCAGAGCATAAACCATTAAACAACACGCATATACGTAGAACAGGTATAAGGAGGCGAAGTCTTTTCTGGCGTGCAGGGATTCACCACCGTTTGCTAAAAGAAAATCATCGAGAACTTTTATAGTTTGCCTTTGTACCGATTCAGACGTTAGCATCCAGGTGCACCAGCTCAAAGCTAACAGAAATACTCCATATATGACCGCACTAGCGACTTATAGAGAAGCAGTGTTTGCACCTAAGGGAAGTACTGATGTACACTGCGAGCTTTTTGGACGCCAGATTAGTCAACTTTTCTATTACCCTACAATACCTATCCACTTGCCTAAAAATTTAGGTTATCTCAGCGAATGCAAATATATGAAGCCCTTTATTGTATGCACGGCCATACATGTCGGGTACCTTCGTACCTAAAACAAATTAAACAAAGTGTGTATAAAGCCGGTACCTACCATCAGAGCAGAAGTAGGGTCCACTATCTTCCCGTTACCGTGACTTAACAAGTGAAAGAACGGTTTACTGGTCACCTCGAGAATATAATTCATGAAGTGCTTTATAGTATATCAAGTTTAACAATACAATGGTCTATACTTTGAGAACTTATGTAATAAATCATTGCACACACAATAGGCGGTCTAGTGTTAAAAACCATGAGCAATCTCTGTCAGACAATCTTGAGACGGAAATTACGACAGAACTGTAAAGAATAGCAGTCGATGCCATACATACTACTTATACGAGTATCTACAATATTTCTTTTTTTGGAGTATTATTATTAATGATTAATATTATAATGATGTTGATTAAAGTATTTTGTACATATTGAAACTAGTGACAGCGATTCACTCGAAATTTGTGTCACTATATGACATTAGGAGTCAGTGCCTACTACTAAATAAAACCAAAAACTGTGACGCATGTAAGTACGAGGAGTCGGTACAGCTACGTGGGGATCTGATGACAAAAAAACTACACGTCGTCTGCAACGTTCTTGCAATCCCATTGAGAGTCTCAGGTAATGTGTGAGATTTCAGGACCCACTTAAGATGCTAGCTCAACGCAATAAAGGTAGCGAAATAAACAGATATCGGTTTAGAGTAATTATAAACCTAACATCAGCGTTTATAAATCTGAGATACAAATGAATCATATTAATATTTTTGTTTCTATAATCTTGACGGTGAGTGGGTGTGTCAATAAATAGTGACAATTCTGAAGAAGGAACCCGTAATTTGGAGAAGTTTATTTAATCCATAATTTATAGCCGGTATATCCCTAAGTGGAGTTGCTAAAGTCAGTGTCGGTAACCTTTGGTGACTCAGCTTTACTGATATTTTTAACCTAAAGTTGCTATAATATGAGTTATGTGTCCACACTGTAGTTGTTTTTAATAGGAATTATGTAATAGCTCTCATATTCTGTCAAGTCAAGAGCATTCTGTGCCTTATAGTTTGCACAGTGTCGAAACATCGTAAGTTCGAGGCAGCACTCCACATTGGGTTCCTCAAATGGACTATGTCTTTTCATGCTCCGCTTAAAAATCCCGGGATGTGTATACCTTTGCGTACCATAACATAGGCCTATCAAAGATTGCCTATGATCTTTCAGTTATGGCAGTGCTTTAAGATGCTTTCAAAATACAATTCCTCCTCCTACCTTCCAGCTAAACGGTTGTTTCTGAAAATACTCTCGATATGTATCGAGTTGTTCATTAGCTCGATAGATAGAGACTCTTAAAATGACGATTAAAATATGGTGGAGGATTTCAACTTGATTCGATACGGTTCGGGTAGTTCAGGTGGCTAGAACATTGCCCTGGTTATGCAAAGGTCACGGGTTCAATCCCCGTCTCGAATGGAATTGTCTTTGTGCACTTTATTAAAAATTTACTCTCGATAATGGGATAATAACATATTACAAAGGTATAGGAAAAACCATCACAGATAATAAGCTTTGAAAGATTACGAGACTAGGTAACACAGTTGGGGAAGCAAAATAAGTGTTAAAATTATCAACTAGGGAGCTCTTCAGCGTTATCCGATACGATTGTTAGCATCCTTTTTACAAATATAGTAAATGTTTATATAATCATACTTATTGTAGGTATATGTAATCTAGGTATAATAATTTGGTTAATATTTAATCTGACAAACTAGAAGTATCGAACTCAGGCTGGCAACCTTTTAATCTCACTTGTTGGTTAAGTTATAAAATGTATCGCACGAGCCTGGTGCGGCATTCTTGTTCCGGCAACCATAGTGTGAGCATCACATATTGTGATAAAATAGAAAAAGAGTGATATTATGGTAAAGTAAGGTGTTTATAATGTGTATCTACATACAAAATAAAAGTGAAAGTGTTTAAACAAGTATTTTATTGGAGAGACCACTGAGTCCATCTTAGCAGATTTTTCATAAAACACAGTTGAATACATAAGTTCCTCTTTTTAAATTACCCCTCATCGTTATAGACACGTTGATTACCGAACAACTACGGGTATCCGACCAATTTACAGTTAATATGAGAACGGAGCCGAAGTCGTTAATGTCAAAAGGTTAATTTGGGCACATTCCGGCCGAGATAAACCAGATTTAGATCTTTTTAAATTAAAGTACGGGCCGGCGAACGAAAACAAGTCAAAAGTTGAAGCTTTTGTGTTATCTATGGCACTTCTTCTATGGACATTCATTTTCGATTTATTAGAAGCTGAATGAATATTAATGATTTTAATCTTTTGAGGTGCGATTGTTCAAGGTGGTATCGAGTCTTCAAGGAGTATAAAGAGGCTTTAGATTAGGCTGCAAGGAGATTAAGCTGGAATTTTGAGATCTTAAAATAAAATAAATATCCATCACGCCTTATCCCCGAAGGGGTGGCAGAGGCATATTATATGCCCACTTTTCACCGTGTGGATTCCTGTCCCACGTAATCGGTGGTGAGCCCATTGCCGTGTTGAAATAGACAGACGCAAGTTGTGGCTACCTGCTGTTGAAGTTTTCAAGCCGCCCATAAGGCCTTCAACCAGGCTTAACGACTGCCATTTTACTGGCAACCGGAACCAACGGCTTAGCGTGCCTTCCGAAGCACGGAAACGCTCGCAAATGTAAATGCCACAAAGTGGTCACCCATCCGAGGACCAGCCATAGTGAAAGTTGCGTAACTCAGTGATCGTTTACAGAGCACTGAGACCGCTAGGCCACGAGCGCTTCAGAATACGTAGAGCGCCACGAGATCTTAGTACGCTAAAATTAAGATTTTTCCTGACTTAACCTACCGACACATGACCACTCTATTGTTGTCACCGGGGAATTGAACTCGTTGCTGCGGGGGGTTCTGTGAGCTGATAGAGCTTTTAAGAAAATTTTGCAATAATAAACACAAAACACTTTCGATACAACTCTAAAACAATCTGCAAACAGGTCCAAATACAAACTTGATTTTCATTTCAACCGTTGCCAGACCTCAAGCTGACGTTATATTGTGGAGTCATGATGACTTCTGATCATGGTGTCTACAATATACAAGATAAAATCTATAACCAAAATTCTTACGCTGTCTACCCACCTAAGCTGCTTTACACATTACGTACATACTTATTCACCACATATTCACAATCTTTAAAGTCCGAGAATTGATATAAGGTCTAAGCATACATAAGGACATACGGTAGGAAATTTATGGGTGTATCGACTACTTTCATTAAAGACACCTTAGTATAGATGAGTGCCTTTTTAGAATGAGTCATTGTATGAGTGATAAACTTTTCACGGTCGATAGGTATATTTATTAAGTAACTATATGTTTATAACACTATAAATAAGTGATATGTATTGATATCTATCACTATTGATAGTGATAAAAGATTAGTGATAAACTACCACGCTTGTAAATATTATAAAACTAGCAGTGCCCCTCGACATGGTACTTCAAACCTCCGTCACGGCAACATACATCCCTTAATTTATGTATCATGCCTTATTCCCGAAGGGGTGGCAGAGTGGCATGGTGAAAAGTGGGCATACATTACACTTTTCACCATGTGTATTCCTGTCCAAATATGTGTATTTCAGTGTTCAATTTATAATTTTAAATTAATGTATAGAACTTTGCCCGATTTTTTGACATTTTTAATTACCGTTTCGCTCTCCTGAATAGTAGCGTAATGATAACCCTTCCTCGATAAATGGTCTATCCAGAACAAAAATGATTGTTTTTTAATTCTAACCAGTAGTTCTTGAGATTAACGCCTCCAACCAAACAAACTCTACAGCTTTTTGTTATTAGTATTATTGTAGTACTAGTATAGATGTGTTATTTTTAAACTTTCGCGGTTTATACTCATATTTTATTATACTACTCGGGACTTCACGCGAAACAATTTTCTACTTACATTCACCGACGTACAGCGCGTTGCAGCGGCCCTGGCCCCGCAACGCGCTGTGTACGTGTGCGCTTGTAATGTCGGTAAATGTAAGCAGAAAATGGTTCGCTTGAAGTCCCGAGTAGTATATAAAAAAAATCTTGAGAGGTGTCAAGGGACACCCGGATGGAACGAAGGTATATTGTCCACAAGGAATCATCATCATCATCCGAGCGTCTGTCCCAGTTGCGTCTCGCGACGCCCGGGGTCCGCTTTCCTACATTTTCTCCTCCACTTCGCACGGTCGTCGGCATCCCCTGTGGTGAGACCATTGGCACGCATGTCATCCCTTACGACGTCAAGCCAGCACTTCTTGGGTCTTCCCCTCTTACCGGGACCCGGCGGGGCTGACATGGCCAGACATTTGTTACCTACGTAGCCCGGCGGTTGCCGCAAGACGTGACCATACCAACGAAGGCGACACTCTTGCAACTTGTCTGCAATGTCACGGACGTGAAGGCTGCCGCGGATGCGAGAGTTCCTCACGCGGTCCATCCGCGTGACTCCACACATCCACCGCAGCATCTTCATTTCCGTGACACGCAGCTCCTGCTTGTGTCGCTCCAATATCGGCCACGTCTCACTGCCATGTAAAAGGACAGGTCTAATAATGGTTTTGTAGACCTGTCCCTTCAACCGGATCGGCATTTTAGGGTCACAAATGACACCGGTCATCTCCCGCCATTTGGCCCACGCGGCAGCAATGCGTGACTTGACATCGCAATCGATGTCACTGGACGTGTGAAAAACAGATCCCAAGTATTTAACCTGGTCCGTGCGCTCGACCAAATCACCGCCTATGCGGACGGATGTGGGATCTGTCGAGTTTAGTGCCAAGTACTCGGTCTTCGCCACATTTAGTTTCAGACCGCCGTTCTCAAGCGTCTCCTTCCACGCCTTTACACGTCGCACCAATCTGCCCCTGTCCGCGTCTGCCAGCGCAATATCGTCAGCATACATGAGCAACCATGGAGGCTGCTCATGCGGGTTTCTGATGCTGTCCGACAATTCGTCTAATATTACACTGAACAGAAGCGGACTAAGGACAGAACCCTGGTGTACCCCGACGGTGATGGGGAAGGGTTTCGTGTCGCCAACAGCAGTCCGAACCATTGAGTCGGAGTCACAGTACATGTCCCGGATAGTGTCAATATAGACCTCTGGAACCCCTTTGGACCGCAGTGCCCACCAGATCATCGCACGAGGAACACAGTCGAAGGCCTTCTGCATATCTAGGAACAAACAGTGCAGAGGCGTGTTCTTCGACCTGTATTTCTCTGCGACAACCCTCAGGGCAAAAACAGGGTCCGTGGTCCCATGACCAGGGCGAAACCCATATTGACACCCCGAGAGAGTACACTCCTGCCGGATCCGAGAGTCTATAATCCTCTCGAAGATCTTCATGGTGTGGGACATCACCTTAATACCGCGGTAGCTCCCGCACTCCTGCACTGACCCCTTACCTTTGAAGACTGGAGTAATAATACTTAGTCTCCATTGGTTTGGGATCTGCCCGCTGAGGAGTATGCGGTTAAAAAGGTTTACTAAGATGCCCACACCGCGAGGACCCATCGCCTTCCAGGCTTCGATGGGGACTCCATCGGGTCCGACAGCTTTCCGATTCTTCATGCGGCGAAGCGCAGTCAGGACTTCTCCAGGCGTTACCGGTGGCACTAGTCCTTGATTCGGAGGGAGGTCCGGAGGCTGCACCTCTTTATGCTGCTTATTAAGCAGCTCGTGGAAGTAGGGGACACCCGGATGGAACGAAGGTATATTGTCCACAAGGAATAATAATATTTAAAAAAAATATAAAAGACGAAACGAAAATAACCGGCTTGCTTTCCATGAGAGAGAGAGAGAGAGAGAAGGAGAGACAGACAGAGAAACACGCGCACGCCGCACGGCTTACAACTACAGCAAAAAGTGTCGTTACAACTTTTGTTCTTAATTTTTTAGGTCTAGCCCCTTCATTCCAAAACTTCGTTCCAATATGATTATAGATGAGTGTTCATAAACTGTCAAAAACTAAACTCTAATTTTGTAATTCCAGTTAAAGTTATGAGCGCTGACTGGATGGGCAGGCGTCCTTAGACGGAAATACGTACAACCGTGCACTAATGTGTCGTCAGCATAAAATGTATTCAGATCTTGGCGTAAAATACAATTGAAAGCGTGATAAATACTTATTCAGTCAGGGAGAGCTTAACACGATTGAGCTTCTCGTTAATAACTTAAAATACCTACCCCGTCAGGAATATAGCGTGAAGATAGTTAAGATTCTCGTTAATAACATTCTAAAATCTTGTAAATACGATCTTTTTATTAAAGACATTATCCATTATGTATCAGATCTTAACCATGTTTAGTGATTACTAAATAAACGGTTTTACTCTCGTGTAAATTTCGGGATAGCCCGACTAGTTTCGGACCCAACGGAGGTCCTTTTTCAAGAGGAGCGTCAAGCTACGTCGGAAAGTGATTATTCTAATATGTTTAGTGCATCTAATTATCCCTACTTATATATTCCTAGTCAATATTATAAATGCAAAAGTAAGTTGCCTGTCCATTAGGATTTCACCCCTAAACTACCGATCCAAATTAACGAAATTTGGTACAGAGATAGTTTAGAGCCTGCGAAAGGACATCAGTTAGGTACTTATTATCACGGAAACAAGTTTATGTGTAAAGCTTGACTTTTTTGGCAAATATCAACTTTTTTATTGTATATGGGCACCTTTGGACCGGGAGCGGTCAGGGGCGGGTTATTTTAATTTGACATGTAAATATTTATTGAGTTCATTTTGTTAATAATTTTTAAACTGTATTAAATTTGAGCATAAATAAAAATAAAGAAAGCGCTTGTGGCCCCACCCGCACTTTGTGGCATTTATATTTGCGAGCGTTTCCGTGCTTCGGAAGGCACGTTAAGCCGTTGGTCCCGGTTGCCAGTAACAATGGCAGTCGTTAAGCCAAGTTGAATGCCTTATGGGCGGCTTGAAAAATTTCAACAGCAGGTCGCCACAACCTGCACCTGTCCATTGCAACACGGCAATGAGCTCACCACCACCTGTTACGTGGGACAAAAAGCAAAGCATACGGTGAAACGTTGGCGTATAGTATGCCTCTGCCCTTCGGGGATAAAGGCGTGAAAGTATGTATGTATGTATTAAATTTATATTGAACTTAGATTAATAAAAAAAACAACTAAAAATGTATTTTTAAGTCATAAAAATAAAATAACAACAAATATATAATATCAAATACTAAGATGGCGGCTATTAAAGTTTCAATTTTGGAGACTGATGCCTTTGCAGTGTATCTTGACGATAGATAACAATTCATCTGCCACAACCCACGACCCTAAATAATATAATAAGACAGTTATTGGTGTTTTGTAAGAGGTATCTTAGAAATTCGTTGGTAGTTCCTGACTTATACCGTGTATTACACTAAAATTCGTGTCTATAGCGTCTCGTTCGCCCGCATCTCGGTCAGACAGCATTGTATTATTACGGGCCGAGACGCGACGGATTGCCCAATTTTACAACATGTTGTTATTAAGTCATTTTGTTTTGTTCTCTGTCACAGTTATTAACTATTCCCCTTGTCCCTATTCTTGATATCGGAGTTGTAAGATTTTTTAAATGTCTTTAAGTCATTGGATGTTATGATTGATTTATCTTTATTAAGTAAACTGTTGTAGCTGTGTGGGTTTCGGTGATATTTTGAGCAAGTTAAACTCAACGACGGGTCTATTGGGAATTTAGAGATAAATACGAAAAACATTTTACGTAGGTATATACAATCAATAAAGGTAATATAATAATTTTGTAACCTTTTTGCTGTAAAATACTTCCCATAGAAGTCGACTTTCGCGGTATTCGCTTAGGTCTTAAACTTATCTTAATTTCCTAAATCGAATGATTGCCATAAAATAAATCAGAATGTACACTGAATCTTTAGCGTACTCGTACGTATTTTCCTTTTCCTACTTATTGGTTTCAGCTGAAACTTCTTTGCAATACTGTATTGGCGTTTGTTGCTACCAGGAGCGCATATTTCACTAGATCTAACAAAAATAAATACACGCACAAAAGCCACAGCTCTCGATCTACGCGTTCTTGGAAATGGCGATACTTTACAATTTATCCACGCCGTCTCATAAAAAAAGAACCTAGTGGACGTTGTACGCGCCGGTTTCCTGCGCGATAAGCGTCTGATGGATCACTTCCTACGGATTAGGGATGCCCGATACATTCTCGACGCGGTACACTGATTTTATTGAACTCGCTTGGCAGACGGCGCCACTTCAATTACAGGGTGCTAGCCTCAGGCTGGTCTATGTACTACGAATATTAGTGCAAATGAATATTAGATTACCTACGATGGACAAATATCCTTGACATAGTTCAGTCGATGAATGTAATAAGCATTGACTCGGACTGGTGTTTCAAACAGGCAATAAAGGTTACCAGCAATATCTTCACTTCGTTAATTCCAGTAGGTTCATGGTGAATTCTATATCTACGCGCATTAAAGACATCTGCAAATACGTGGTTAAAAAAGCTGGCAATGGTACTTTAGCTATAAAATATATCTATGACACTAAAAGAAATTTATGAGACAACTGTTCAATTAGCTGTTAGGAGTAAATCGAAATCTGAGTATCTTATGGGCTTCAAACAGGTTTATTTCTGTGATAATGTGTGATAAACGTTCCATTGAATAGGTACCTATTTGGGGGAAATAAACATATTGGAAAAGGATAATTTAAGAAGGGAGTGTTAGGTTGGTTTGTGTATTGATAGCCTCAAGTCTCCACAATATTGTGCAACATTTTTTTCAGGGTTGTTACTGGAGGCGCTACGACCTCAAAGTAACTTTTAAAACAACACTATTTTGTTACACTTTATTAATTTTATTTGCAAAATAGTACAGTAGGTATACCTACTGTACATCCGTTGGCTCCCGTGCCAGAACTCTAAAACAAATTACTTTGTATTACAATTAAAAAAAAGCACTCGTGGCCCCGCGGTCTCAGTGTTCTGTAAACGATCACTGAGTTACGCAACTTTCACTATAGTTGGTCCTAGGATGGGTGACCACTTTGTGGCATTTACATTTGCGAGCGTTTCCGTGCTTCGGAAGGCACGTTAAGCCGTTGGTCCCGGTTGCCAGTAAAATGGCGGTCGTTAGGCATGGATGAAGGCCTTATGGGCGGTTTAAAAAATTTCAACAGCAGGTAGCCACAACCTGCGTCTGTCTATTTCAAAACGGCAATGGGCTCACTACCTATTACGTGGGACAAGAATCCACACGTTGAAAAGTGGGCATATAATATGCCTCTGCCACCCCTTCGGGGATAAGGCGTGATGGATATTTATTACAATTAAAAATTTGTACTCGTTTAAATACGAATGATTGCGGTTGCAAGACTCAAGTAAATGACTAATGAGGTTACTCTTTGGCGTCTTGACCGCTTCTTGATCATGGTCATCATAATATTTATTTACTTATTATTTAATTGAGAATAAATACAAAGCAAAGCTTTAATTAATTGGCAATCATTTATAAAAGCAAGAATATTGTGCTGTAGCGTGTAACTACTACTTCTGCCGTATGATTGGTACCAACCTACATGTTATGCAACGCGCTCTTGAACCCTGTATCAATGTTAATAAGATTGATTATTTATACTGTTGATTGATGGCGCTTGGTGGAACTTGCTACACATATTAAATAACACCACTTGTACTGTTCCACAACATTAACTTTGTAAACCTGACCGGTTTCGCCTCACGGCAATCTCAAAGGTACACAATATGACGACTGAATGACTAAATAAGATTGCCTGTTATTTACGTTACCGCACGCGTGGTGAAGTTTTCCCGTTCCCGTTTCCCACAGAAACTTGTTCCCGGGTAGCCTATTTGTTATTCTGATGTGAACTATATTATTGTAAACTTTTATCAGATCCATTCAGTAGATTTTGCGTGAAAGAGTAACAAACATCCATCCATACAAGTGCCCCACAATATCCTTACAAACTTTCGCGCTTATAATATTAGTAGGATTGGTTTGGGCAGTGCACTACGACACTTAACATTAGCGACCAGTGACTTAGACGCTTTTAAGAAGCTAAATGTAGCGATGATACGAACGGAACTCCTAAAAACGCCAGTAGTCAAGTCGCTAAAACACGTGACAGCGATACCGCGTACAAATGCAGGTAGGTAGTCGCCAAATCACGATGCAGGCATCCAGTGTTCATTGTTATAATATGTAGGAACAAAAGAAATATAAAAGCTAAATAACATCTGCCACCTCATAGTTCTGGGAACTTATGTCGTCGAGACAATTTTCCCAAATAAACATACCTTTTCTCATGCATTATACTTATACCCAACAACCCAAGTTATTTAATATATATCTATAAATCTTATGTACTTTTATTTTTGAACCAGTCACAAAAAGTTGTACCCGCGTCTTATACACATTACCATTTCTTAATTTAAAAAAAAGAAGTTATTGGAGTTAGAAATGGTCTCAACAATGGGAATCAATGACCTACAACGTCAAATTTATTCTTCATAATAATGTATTATTGATAGTGACACTATCAAAGACGTTTCAACATATTGACCGTTCCTGTACAATTTGACTGACGCTGACGCACGTATGAATGATAAGGAGTTATCAATGAAAACACTTCGCTATGTGTTTACGTTCGACGTGTGGGTTCAAAACACTACATTATACATGCAACAGAATAAATTGGAATGTGGAATAGTTAGAAGCGAAAACAGTGTGTTGGGTGAATTCACATAATTGTCATCGCCTTGATTGAAACACCTTGTTTACCCCACTCTTGTCTATAACTTACGTCTTTATAATCCAGACACAAAAGAGAGGGTATTAAAATTTTATTTCGAGCGAAAATACCTCGAATCGCAAATGGCCTGTTGTTTGGAGAAATTGGTTAGAAACTTCTTATCAAAATTTACTTTTACACGAGGTTATCCATCAAAGGAACAAGTGGTCAGCATAGCTCGCAGAGGAAGCAAAAGTGTACCTATCGAAGAAGTGATGGCTCATATGATGCAGAGGGGTTTGGGAGTGGACACAGATTGTGATTACCTGACAAGTTATCATAAAAACGGAGAAAATGAAAAAAAAACCCAAAAAAAATAAAAATGTCTTTAATTTGCATAAACCATTTTAACGGCCCTTACAAAATGTCATACACTAGAACTAAAGATAAATTTAATATTATTAACGTGACCACCGGTTCGGAACGCGGCCCACCTTAGAAGAACAGGCAAGAAATTTGGAAGGAATACAAGTGGTACTCCTGTTTAAAGGACAAGGCTTTGGTGTAGGCGGTTAACAATGTCTAAAATAAAACCACAAATCATAACTCCTAGCTTTTAATAAATACGGACTGGGCTCCACATCTATTTGACTGCCTCGGTGGCGCAGTGGTAGTGTATGCGAATGCCGCGACTGAGGTCCCGGGTTCGATTCCTGGGTCGGAAAAAATATTTGTGTGATCCACAAATGTTTGTTTCGAAGTTTAGGTGTTTCCTATGTATTTTAATTTGTAAATATATTTAGAATTTTTTTAGAAAACGGCTCAGTCTTTCAGTTCTTCCCTCAGTACGCATCTTTTTTTCAGGAACCATAAGAGAGAGACAAACGGTTTGTGCCATTCGATTCAGGAAACCATAAAACGTTGCATAGGTGATTTTAAAGTTTCTACCACTTCTGGATTAGAAACTGGTTTTGGTTTAGATGTCGTCTGATTTCTTCGTTACGATGTAAAGGGCGCGTTACTTGTTTATGTCTAAAAGAGAACGAAATCGAGAGAGAGAAAGAGAGTGAGATTAAGTGAGAACCCCTTTTGTCATGTTCAACGATATAAAATAAATTTAAGCTCCTAAACTTGCTCATCAGTTTCAATATCAACCACTAGCGGTGGACGGATACTTGGGACCGTGGTTTTAGTGGATTTGAGTCAGGCACGATGTCCATGGGGATTTCCACACGTAAAATAACCGTTAATGCAATCAATACCTCAATAATTTTCAAATAAAACTAGCTAACTATGTTTACGCTATATCCCTGACGGAGTAGTCAGAGAGAACCGATCGTCAGACTACGCGATCCATTCTTTTAGTTTCTGCAGATTCATTAGCCGTTTCATTGAAATTTGCGAAGTATTGGAGCTGACCCCTTTACCTTTTTAGGATCTGTGCATTTCAAGATTATCTTCTTCGTTTGATGGAAGTTCCCGAGTTTCTTTTAATAATATTATTTAATTGAAGATGTAAACATATTTTTTTGCTTATAATTTAACGCAATGTACAAGCTCGATATAATCTATAACGTTTGTAAAGTATACAAGAATTACAACACCACTAATGTAAAAAACGAAGTCTTATCTAAATACAAAATTTCATTTCGCGGATCGTATCTAATTAATTGCTCGTTAGTAATAAGATTAAATGTCCAATAATGGGAGTATTAAATTTATCTATATTATACTTTTTTATTAGTTAATGCACTACATTAACAATGACAAATCACCGAGGTACTTCTGCAGGAACAGGAATATACTTTTAAGTAAGTACTTACTAAACCAAAGTCCTCTACCGCATCTGTCAGTTTATCTGTTGTCAATAAACTTAGATTATCATGCTAGTTTTACCAATAGATAGGAATGATTCATGAGGAAAGGTTAGGTATATAATTTGTCAAGTGTTTGTGTAAATTTGTTGAAATATGACGATTATTATTAAAAGTGATGAAAAAGAAATCAACCTAGGTCTTTCATCGAAAACGCTGCCGATTCCTAATATCCAGGTCCCTTACAAATCGGAAGCGAACTGCTATCTGCTAGGTAGGCGTGCTCCATCACAGTTTCGTAGGTCACATCTACACTTAACATCACGTGAGATCGAGGTCAAACGTAAGCCTATAAGTTATATAAAACCTCTGACTAGTAGTATCGGTAATGGGCTCACCCCCTGTTACGTGGGACAAAAAGTGCATACGGTGAAATGTGTGAAATTATAGTATGCCTCTGCCTACACCTTAGGGATAAGGGCGTGACAATGTGACTGGTAGCATAACAAAATCATATATATAGATCAAATGTACTCGGTTACCCAGACGTGCATGTATGAAGCTATTAATGAATCTGCAGGAATCGAAAGAAGAATGCATGGATCACAAAGCCCGGCGATCTGTCCTCTCTGACTACCCCGTCAGAGATACAGCGTGAAGATAGTTATATATAAATATATTATTCCTTTTTTGAAGGTCTACAGAAAAATATACGGTGGCATGTCTTTTTTTAAAAATAGCTTACTACCCGTAGTAATCCCGTAGGTACTTCAAAAATAAAGAAATAATATTTAGTTTTGGCAACAAAAGTACATACCCTACGTATTTAGTTAATATTAATTAGTATAGACGTAGGTATACGACAATATTTCCATGTAAATTAAAAAATATCAACCGACCCATCGACCCCTACCGAACTACCTAAAACTTCATCACGTAATAACAAATCGTTTTGTGTACTACAACAATACCATTCAAGTTATTTTGAATATTTTTGCGACATTCAAATCAAAATTTTAGTAAACATTTTATTATATTGAAAAATTAGCTGATGCCCGCAGCTTCGCCCGCGTGGTAAAGATTTTCTATTCGAGATTTCGTACGGGACCCTCAACTTTTTGAAAATTGAATATAGCCTATGTTACACACGAAGAATGTAGCTTTCTAATGGTAAAAGATTTCTAAATCGTCCCAGTAGTTTCTGAGCCTATTCATTACAAACTAACTTACAAATCTTTCTTTTTTTATAATATTACTATAGATGCAAAGTAAAAAGATGGGTTCGATAAAGCAGTACCATAATACAATGATGTTCGATATCTTGATTTGTTTCGAATTACGTCTAAAGCCTAAAGATGATCTGCTATTAGTAGTAACCGTTAAGTTACTAAAAATAACAGATACATACATAGATATTGTCACGCCTTTATCCCCGAAGGTGTAGGCAGAGGCATAATAAACGCCCACATTTCACCGTATGCCCACATTTTTGTCCCACGTAACAGGTGGTGAGCCCATTGCCGTGTTGAAATGGACAGGTACAGGCTGTGGCGACCTGCTGTTGAAACTTTTTAAGCCGCCCATAAGGCCTTCAACTTGGCTTAACGACTGCCATTTTACTGGAAACCGGGACCAACGACTTAACGTGCCTTCCGAAGCACGGAACTGGGGTGAAAGGGCCGAAGAAATTTAATAAAATAAAAACAAATGTGTCTATTTTAGATGTAAAATTTGGAAGAAATTTTGAACCCGTTGCCTTTTTAGTGAGGTGGTAACAAAAAGGCTAAAAGGTCTTATGTGCTAGACACTAATTAGCACGACCAATTAAAGTCCTGGTAGTCTCGGACTATAACAGATGTAAAAAAGATAAAAATAACAGATGAATGAAGTAACCGAACTAGTTATATGTGGTTACTTCAACCAATGATAATTTCATTGGTTGAAGTAACCACGAGAACTAAGATAACTAAAGAGTTTAGGTACAGTGTATTTTCTAGAGCTCTAGGCCATATCTTGTTCGTTGTTTCAATTTATTGTCTCATACTGTAACAATACTTGCCAGAATTTGTGCGAGTGCCTTTGTAGCTTTGTAGGTACTGTTTTTAGAGTACGAACGTAGACAGAAACTTTTTACTACATACATATAATCACGCCATTATGCCCGAGGGCGTAGGCAGAGGCATAGTTATTATACGCACACAAACACAAACGTTTTGAACAACAATATTTTCATATTTTCACTCAAAACTGTAAGACAAAGGCACAACAATGTAGAAATATTCAAGAAAACCAGAATTACCTGAACACAGACACTTAAAAAAATTTAAAGCGCAAACACTTCGCTAACGGTCGGTAGCTTTCGAATCAAGACAATATAAAAAAATATATAAATAAATTCAAAATGTACCTATGTTTTTTAATGAATTAGATTTTTTCTTTGTAATAAATTCTATCCAATTCAAAGCCATAAAAAGCCACTTCCCGTTATTAAAGCTCCGACGTTTTCGTTCTCAAACGCAAATTAAATGTTATAATCCTGCTTGGTCGAAGTATACGCCGATCTTTTATTACCTACGAAATAAACAAACTAATATTACACAGCGGCCAGAGGCATACATACAAGTATTTTAACATGACTGACAACGATGATTTGATATGAGTTTAGCTATGTTTTTACTATGTAAACGTAATTAACATATGCGTAGGTTCCTATTATTATTTAGATAACCTGATGATCTAAGTACCTATAGTAAATTTCCTTTTATTGCGTAGCGTCGAATTTAAAATGTTAAGTACTTTATAGGTGCTTTTTGTCAAATACATAAAGAAGCACGACTGGCGATTCATAACGCAGTGCTAGTGTCAACGTTGTAAAGTAAATTGACCGCTGTGTAGATGAGATCACTTCGAAAATTGAGCGGCGTGACTGTAAACGTAAAGAAGTGATACGCAATATGGCAGGTTTGAATAAAAGTTCTTTGGTTTAGACACGTCCTACGAATGAGTGAGGAACGATTGACGAAAAATATATATTGTGCGAAAGTAGAGGGTAGGAGTCAGGGTAGGCCGAGAAATGAAAACCACGTGAGCAGATTGCTCAAAAACGTAAACGTCAAAAGTACTTGGATATCCAGACGTGCCTGTATGAAGCGATTGATGAATCTTGAAGAAGCGAAAGAAGTATGCATGTATAGTATAGACTAGATAGATTTTAAGGACTTTAAGTATCAATAACATTGATATTATATTAGTGTCTTTTCTTTAGTCAATGGCCTCATTCTAAACTAGAGTAGTAATGATATTAATAATTTTATTATTTTTGAAAATGTTAGAGAAACCTTTACATCGCAGTTTCTATTGAGGCGACATATTGAATTATCATAACCTACGAGTATGTGTGCATAATAAGTCAAAAACAGAATTTATAAACTTTAGATTTTATCGTGTAGCATTTGCTCATTATTTCAGGTTTGATTAGGATCCGGATAATGTAAATTGGCTTGATTTGTTGACATTTGTGATTACTGCTCCGCTTTCATGAGTAGTAGTGTGATGATACATAGCCTATAGCCATCCTTGATAAATGGACTATACAATACAAAAAGATATTTTCAGAGAGACAGAGTAGGCCGAGAATTACATATGAAGACCACGTGAGCAGATTGACCAAAAACGGAAAGGTCAAAAGTGGGTACTTGGATACCCAGACGTGCTTCTGTCCTTTCTGACTACCAGTCAGGGATACAGCGTGAAGATAATAAAGTTTTAAGTGAAGCTTGTAAAAGGAAACTAGTACCTAAGCCAGTTATGACGCCAACAATTGTAGGTACTACACAATGTGATCCAACACAATAAAAAATTCTAGGGTTTTATTATAACAGTTAACCGTATGAAGAAGCAAGAAAATCTTTCTCGCCGCGATATGTATAAAAGTCAGACCAAAGGTAGCTTGTAGCTATAGTGGTGCACTCTACAGTAAATATCGCTATGGATTAACTTTCACAGAATAGTCTAGAAACTTTCGAAAATGGAATAGGGGTTCTCAAATTATTCACCGGTGCAGCAGTGGATTGATTTTAAATATTTTACTAGCAGCAGCAGACGAATATGATCTTTACGATAAAAGCGTTTCACATCTGTATGCTTTGGCCACGTAATTTATCTCACAGCAAAGAATCAATGTCATTTGGGCTCTGCTGGAGATGCCATACTGTATATTTCATACAGGCAAGTGTGTCAGGGGGTGTTACCCGTTTCTCATACGATTTAATTTTTTTATTCATATCGTGGTATTTTTTTTGCACACCGCCGTCTAGACCAACGTAAGCTAATATGAGCTTGTGTTATGGGAACTGAGAGGTATGCGATTTTCGCCTACAGCTGGACGTAAACTTGGCATACGGTATTATTATTACGTTCGTCTCTAATAGAGCGAGAGCAATAGTAAGGAAACAAGGTTACTTGCGCATTATACATTTCTAGTTGTCGCCCGCGTGGTGAAGTTTGACCCTTCCCGTTTCCCACAGGAACTTGTTCTCGGGAAATAAAATAGCCTATGTGTTATTCTGATGTGCAAGCTATATTATTGTATAGTTTCATCAAAATCCATTGAGTAGATTTTGCTTGAAACAGTAACAAACATTCATTCTTACAAACTTTTGCGTTTATAATATTAACTAACTAAACTAACTAACTATCTTCACGCTGTATCCCTGACGGAGTAGTCAGAGAGGACAGATCGCCAGGCTTCGCGATCCATGCATACTTCTTTCGCTTCTTCGAGATTCATCGATCGCTTCATACACGCACGTCTGGGTATCCGAGTACTTTTGACCTTTCCGTTTTTGAGCAATCTGCTCACGTGATCTTCATATGTAAGTCTCGGCCTACCCTGACTCCTTCTACCCTCTACTTTTGAACAATATATATAATATTAGTAGGATAATGTGTCATTCTATTCTACCTACTACTTTGCAAAGATTTTTAACCTATTAAGGTACACGTTGTGACCCCAAGGTATGACTGTGACGGTGTGACCCCACCTGCTCAGTTATGGAAAAGACATCTGTGGGGGAAACAAGTATGCGTGGTTGTAGCACGAAAATAAAGTACAACAGTTGTAAATAAAGGAAATGGATATCACTGAGCACAAACTATAGGTCTAACGTGCGTCCGCGGTATAGTATAGCTGGTGACTGACTGGCGCAGTAGTGACATCTACCGAGCGTTCAATCTATACGTAAACAATGATCCCATATTTTGAGCTCAGCTGATTTCTATATTTTTATTAACATAAGAAGGTACATTATTTTACTTTAGATTTTTACTAATTACTTTACTATTAAATAAATAAAAATAAATATCCATCACGCCTTATCCCCGAAGGGGTGGCAGAGGCATATTATATGCCCACTTTTCACCGTGTGGATTCCTGTCCCACGTAATAGGTGGTGAGCCCATTGCCGTGTTGAAATAGACAGACGCAGGCTGTGGCTACCTGCTGTTGAAATTTTTTAAGCCGCCTATAAGGCCTTCAACCAGGCTTAACGACTGCCATTTTACTTTACTATTAAGTATATTTTATAGGTAGATCGCGAGGCACGTCGTCTACATCGTTATTGCATTCATATCTACGTTCGTTCTATGACAGACTCATTAAGGTAACAGAAACACAACTGAAGTGGTCCTTCCGTGATACTCATCTGTTCTCTAAACAAACTAGGCGTTAAGCGTCATCATTAAACAGTCACACGAAGACAAGTTTCTTGGAAGTCTTGGGATATTTCATTTCTCTAGTTCGTGTTATTTAACTTGCACTTAAAGTTTGGTGAAAGGACATTTACTGTAAACGCTAAGAGTTATTATACATCGAAATGTGAAGGATTGGATAAATTTATAATATTACACAGTCATTAATATAACAGTAAAAAGGCGTGGGGAGCGATAAGGAAGCTTAATGATGATCCACCAGTTGCTGTTAATCCCGGTCAATTGACCCCTGACCAGGTGGCTCACCAACTCTTGATTAATGGAAAACCACAACAGCGTCTGCCTAAAATTCAGGGGCTCCAACAATTGTCCTTGAACGTCAACAAAATTAGCGAACCGTTCTCACTTTCGGATATAATTCACTCCATGAAGATGCTGAAAACTGGCAAAGCTGCTGGAGTAGACGATATAACTGTCGAGCAAATCAAGCATTTTGGGTCAGGAGTGGTATCTTGGCTTCTTGCTTTGATTAATAACTGCCTGAATTCTTTAAAAATTCCAAAATTGTGGCGACTAAATCTTAGCGAAAGGTCATAGCGCTTCTCAAACCAGGGAAGAACTCTGACGAGCCTAAAAACTATTGCCCCATTTCATTACTGAGTGACACCTTTAAAATGTTTGAAAGAATGTTGTTGGATCGCCTTACGCCTGTTCTGGAAACTAACCTCATTCGTGAACAAGCTGGATTCAGACCGGGTAATTCTTGTACCAACCAGATACTCAATTTAACATAGTACATTGAAGATGGTTTTGAAACTCGCCAGGTAATCGGTGTTGTATTTGTTGACCTGTCAGCGGCTTATGACACAGTTAACATCAAGAGGCTCTTAGTCAAGGTGCTCAAGATAACAAATGATTTACATTTTACCCAAATTTTGAGGGAACTCCTGACAAACCGCAGGTTCCAGGTGCATATGCAAAACAGCAAAAGTCGATGGCGCATTCAGAAGAACGGGCTACCACAGGGAACTGTTTTGGCTCCAGCTCTTTTTCATATCTACACAAACGATCAGCCAATAAACATGAGTACAAAGCACTTTCTATACGCGGATGATCTGGCTGAGGAAAGATTGATGACTGCGCTGGAAGGTTTCGACCAGTACTACTCATGCAATGGATTACGCCCTAATCCATCTAAGACTCAGTCTTGTTCTTTCCAAACCGGGAAGCAAACCGACCTCTTGAAATCTCGTGGCATGGTGTCGAGATAGAGCACTGCCCCAACCCACGTTACCTTGGCGTTACTCTTGATCGCACTCTGACATATAGAGCCCACTGTCTTAACACCAAACGAAAAGTTGTGAGCAGACAATTTGGTTCAACGGTTAACATCCACGTCCTGGGGGGCAGCTCCACATGTTGTAAGAGCAACAGGCCTCGCGCTTTCTATGGCATGGTATGGCATCGATCAGCACATGCTTCTTCTTAAGTTGATGTTGCACTGAACGACACATGCCGCATAATAACGGGCTGCCTTAAGCCTACTCCCTTAAACAAATTGTACCCACTTGCTGGCATCGCTCCACCATCGGTGCGATGGCGTGTGGCATGTGGGGTGGAAAAGGGAAAGCAGGAGAATAATGCACGCCACCCTCTTTATCAACATCATATGCCCAGTTCACGCCTTAAGAGCAGAAAGAGCTTTCTGCGATGCACAGTCGCGGTGCCAGATCCAGTGGGGAGTACCCGACAACAGGAGTGGCTCACGAAATACTCTGCCCCGTCAGATTACATTCAACCCTCAGAAAAGCTGCCACCTGGACATGAATGGTCGACCTAGAAATCCCTTAACAGATTGCGATCACAGGTCGGCTGCTGCAGGGCGAACCAGGTAAAATGGGGTTACCTGGATGCGGGGGATGAAGGTTGCGACTGTGGTGCACCCCTACAAACAATTTACCACCTCTTATCGTGTTCACTGTGTCCTTGTACCTGCACCGTGCAAGATCTTAACGGTGCCACCAAAAGAGCCGTCCATGTCGCTGGGTTCTGGGCTGGACACATTTAACTTATTGCCATTGATACGAAGAAGAAGATAAAAACCATGAAGACAAAATCACAACTATGTTTTTTAAGGACTCGAATAAATACCATAAATATTCCAAACACTATCGTCGTGTAAAGATAGGAATAGTTTATGTTCGGTATCGTTTGTGTTGATGTTGTAAGGGACCAGGCCCCCTCGCTAAAAGTGGACACGTACTGTTTGAAGTGGTTCGGATCCAATACAAAACACAGTGCAGTAATAGAAACAGAAGTAATAATAAAATAAATGCATACACAAGGGAAGCTTTGGTATTCGCGAATTCAACGGATATTTAGAATAGTTATAACCTTCGGAATAACACTTATTCAGTGGGTTATATTAAAATCGGTTTGCGGAGAAAAATAAACTATGGAAAGCACATCAGAACACCCAACTTCGTTTATGACTAATATATAGAAACGGCAAAAGGCGCTGTTACACTGTCACGGTAACAGTGCAATGTTTTAGGCTTGTTATTAAACTCTGGCTTTAAATTCGAGGTACCTGTAAATATGTCAGTCGGGAGTCGGGAATTCAAGAAAAACCCAAATAGTAAGTCGATCTCTGAAATTCCAATGGAGAACTTTTTGGCTTGATTCAGTTGTCCAATATCATCAAAGCATCTATAAATCTATATAATATTATAAAGCTGAAGAGATTTGTATGTTTGGTTGAACGCGCTAATCTCAGGAACTACTGGTCGGATTTGAAAAATTATTTTATTGTTAGATAGCCCATTTATCGAGGAAGGCTATAGCCTTTATATCATTACGCTACTACACTGGGAAGCAGAGCAGTAGTCATAAATGTCGACAAATCGGGCAAATTTTTATGCATCCTTGTAGAATTTATAAGCGACGGGAATAAATAGGTGCGACGGGAGGTTGAAATATTCCACAGGCGAAGTTGTGGGGGTCATCTAGTTTTATATAAAGGTAAAGAGATCATACTTTACTAAAATTAAAAAACGATCTATGTTTAGACCTGACCCTATGTTCCAAAATTAAGGTCAGCTAAAATTTTTGAGGAAATTCAATAAAAATAATTAACTCACGCATGTTCGGGGAGAGAGGTTGACATCATCCCAATCCCAGGGGGCTGAGAGCGCGTGCCGAAACAGCTGATTGCCGACCGAGCACCATAAAAAAATATATAAAACGTTTGCTGTACAAAATTGAACTTTGTCACTACGTAACAAATTCCAAAACTTGTTAATATCCCACCAACGACCCCTCATATAAACAATTTCCGACGATTTAACTTTATTTGCCGACATCAAGGTTTAAAATCGCTTGGGCAGTTATTTCACTACTCTCGTCGCCTCCAGATTAAAATCATCGTTGCTGATGAATTTGAACTGTATCACAGGCCGACAGAGTTACTTTTTGTCAGTACAAGAAGTTAATACGATAAAACAGAATGGATTTTGTGCATTTCACTCGGTTGGAGGCCACGGCCGATGCGTGCCAGCGTGCCTCTAGCGATCGAGTTTTACTGCATTCGAAGCTTCGAGTAAAAATGAGAATATCACAAGATGGATCGTTCGTAAATTGCGATCAGCTGCATTACTATTACGATTTTACGCTGAGTGATTCAATAAAGTATGGATATTTAATTGCTGTATTAATTTACATGTATTGTAATAAATAAATGTTATGATTATACATAATTGTAATGGAATTAATTGTAACAATTGTGAGATAGTCTGTATCTAATAATAAGTACAATGTTGTTAAACATAGAGGCGGTACAACATAGTAGGCAAGTCTGTACCATTGTAAGTCGGCGAATGGTTAATTATATTGAACGAAGAAATACCAGAAGCTCAGATTCCTATCTAATGTTCCGACTGAACACTTGATGAATAATAATTATATGTATATGCTTATTATTTGTGATTAAAAACCTTGTAAAGAGGAAGCATTGTATTTAATTTACGGTAGAAAAAGGGCAATTTCTGCACAATAGTCAATACCAGATGCCTCAGAAGACCGGACACACTGACCTCTAAACATATCCTAATAGTTAAAAAAGAAAAAATTCAGTACAACACTTTTTGAGCGCTTTGTTTCGACACCAAAAACAACTACCATTCCTGACAATATACAATCCAACCATTATTTTAATAGATCATGATAACAGCGAGGAATTTGATCAATACTCCTTACTTCAGAACAGAAATCAGAAAATACAAGCTAGGGAATAAATAAGTAGGTACCTACTACTCTTTCGGCTCGTCATTTATTTATTTTTAAGTCGTTTCCTAGCTTCGGAAGGCAAGATAGACAGTTATCCCGATTGCCAGAACACGGTAGTCGTTAAGCGAAGTTGAAGACATTATCGGCGGCTTGGACCTTTCAATAGCAGGCAACCACTACCTGCTTCTGGCCATTATCACAAGGCAACGCGCTCGTCACCTATTACGGTAAGTGCAACTACTACGGTGTGGGCATATAGTGTGCATCTGACAATTTCAATCGCTTTCAAACCCTACCTGGATTTGGAGCCCGGGGTCCACTTTAGAGCTTTAGAGGATAAGGGAAAGTCTTCATCAAAAAGCTCTGAGTGCTCAATATAGTGTGGCAGTACTTTACTGCTCTGCAAACACTGCTCCTCTATAAGTCGCAAGTGCGGCCACACATAAGACATTTGGGCTGGTGCACTTGAGTACCAGCTTCGATTTATCGACTCAGTAGAAAGGCGAGTTACGGGGATTATTAACGATCCTATACTAGTACGCGCTATCTAGCCCCTTTTGGGGCAGGAGAGACTTGAGGTGACTTGACGTGCTCTGAGACATTGTTTGATTTCTTCCGTTTGCGCTTAGATTGTGTTTGATTGTATGTGTTTTCCCGAATATCCTACAATATTGGGTTCTTCAAAAGGGGTATTCGAAGGTTTTTACAGGGTCAGCAGCGCATAGGGTGAGGGTGACCACTTTCTATCAGTTGGGCCGTAGGCTTGTTTGCCAACTCATTGGTATAATAAAATAATAATGGAGTACAAGCCTTTTTCAATTTTTATATTGACGGGAATTGCATTCATCATAAATTGCAGGACATTTTAGCAAATGTCTCAAGTTGAAATGAATAACTTCGCAATTTTCAACTAGTTCAAACAAGTATTGCAAGCAACCAGAATAAACTTTTAAAGGTATGTGTAGTAGAGTCCGCAAGAGGCACTCCTACTAAATATGTTAAGTTTAATTGCGAAACTTTAAGTATAATTCTGTCAAAAACACTAGTTTGTAGAACTAAGTACTAGTACGGTTGCAGATGCTAGAAGTGTCAAACTCAGGTACCTTTACTACGAAATCCTCGATTTGGAATTAATAATATATTATATTACTTTTATAAGCACAAATACACCTCCAGAATAAACACATAATTATACTAAGTTTTAAACTTTTGCGTTGAATGTTACAAAATACCTAAATATAAAATACATGTATTAACGTAATCATGTTTATTTACCTTGAATTCGTTTAAGGTTTCGTTTAGGTCCAGCTGTGGTCATATGCCGATAGAAGAGGTATCACTCCGATTGTGAGGTCGATTCATCTGTATCTACCGTTATATTGTCCATTCACGCACTAGTAGCCAGATCAGGTACACTGCCCTAATCTGTGCAAAAAGTGTGTAACGCTCGAAATTCCCTATTCTGTAAACTTTCCGTTTACAGAATAGGGACACAGTCAGTACACTGTATACTGGTGCATGATTGAACAATATGAGGCATCACATCAGATTATTCTACCTCACAACCGGCGTGCCATTGCCTCTTCAGTCTGCATATGACCAAGGCTGGTGCAACCTAGGCGAAACTTTAAGTGAATTATATTTCTTTGAGATTTATAATTATACTAGGTGACCCCACGGCTTCGCCCGTGACATACTTCGAACTCGTCGCATCTATTTAATCCCGTCCCGTCGCTGTTTACAAATTTTACAATAATGTTAAGATTGTTGACACTTATGATTACTGCTCTGCTCTCCAGGATAGTAGCTTCACGATATATAGCCTTCTTCGATATTTGGCTATCCAACACAAAAATATAATTCCAAATCCGAACAGTAGTTCCTGAGATTAGCACGTTCAACCAAACAAACAAACATACAAACAAAGCATCAGCTTATTAAGAGAAGTATAGATTTGCTAAAGGAACTTTACTTACAAAGCAACAGAACGTAGCGATCCAGATAGGAAAAATTTACTATAAGGATCTGTAGAGAGATCGTATAGCATGTGTCTCTCGAAACAGAATTTTCGGGCGAGGTCGAATAAACGACCCGATAAGTGTCGGCAAATACGAAGATTTCAAGATCCGTATGTGATACTGAAGAATTGGCTAACAGAAATATCGAATTAGGGACACGAGGGAATCAACGAGGCTCAAGAAACAAGAACACACATCTGTCACTCAACAGCTTTGTATTAACGAGCCCTAGCCGGAAACGAGACGATAATATAATCAAGAATTTTATTTTGTATGGAGTTTGTTCTTTAAAGTTGTTCTCCCGTTTGATAGAGTTAGATAGTAGATAAAATATTATCATTACTATTATCACTTTAAATATCTCCGAACAACACAGAAGGACTAACCTATAGCTTTGGTATGAAACATTTTTTACATTACATTCTACTTACATAATTGCTTGATCCATACCAGCTGTAAAAAGGGTTTTTTTTTAGGTTGATACCTTTCGACACTAACATTCTACCAGTATAGAAGAAGTTACAAATTAATTAGTATGATGTGTGAATGTTACAGCAAATAGTCTCTGTGATGAAACTACATTCAATTGCTTATTTCGCCTAATACCAGGTCGAAATCGGGTACTGATTAGCGTGTGACTGTGATTTTAATTCACATTTGTTACAATAGTAATCTTTAATAGAATCAATATCAGATCAGACTACTGTTTTATTATCAAAGTTTTTACATATTTAATAAAATAACCACATGAGAGGCGTAAAAGACGGTTAATTCTAATCGTCGCTGAATCTCCAAAATTCCAATAACCAATGAGGTTTAAAGGCTTAACTTAAACATAAGTAGACAGAAAAAATGTGTTCAATTCCGGCCCACACCTCAAAGAGAGACACACATAAAGCTATAAGAGCACTTTAATATGTAAATATCTTTAAAATCAGTAGGAAAATAACTTTAAAATGTAAATACAAAGATACTTGCTCCTAAAATATTAAGGACGTATTTAAACAGAATTTGATGCACCTGATAAAACCTTTTTTAACCGTTGGACGTTGTCAGCGAACTCTGTTAGACAGTAAAAATATTTTAAGCTGCTAGCTGTAGTATCTTGGGCGTTAATCATTCTTCAGTCCGTGCTTGGTAAATTTTTATCAGCGACCAGTAGTTCGGTATTGTTTGGTGCCAATAAATTGTCAATTAGGCATTGCCGGACGATTCTGGCCATGCATAAGGTTATCAATTCACATTCTATTTT
The DNA here is from genome assembly GCA_948477245.1 of Thumatha senex. Lineage (NCBI taxonomy): Eukaryota > Metazoa > Arthropoda > Insecta > Lepidoptera > Erebidae > Thumatha > Thumatha senex. The sequence continues at coordinate 28,123,606 of OX419732.1, forward strand.
ATTTTTGGATATGAACAGCTGCAGGGCTCGATGTCGACAACTCGTTAACTTCAAAGTAGTGTTCAGTGTAGAGTTAAAGTCGACCTTTTAAATATAGTTTTTAATAAGAGCATCTAAAACTTAGTCATTTTAGAGGGGTTTCGATAATAATATTTATTTTATCGAATGGTGGAGAGAGGTTTTACTTCAAATATAAATTTACAAACCATGTTACACAAGCTGTAAACTAAGTGCCATTTCGTACCGCATGATTTTTATAAATAAATAAATATCCATCACGCCTTATCCCCGAAGGGGTGGCAGAGGCATATTATATGCCCACTTTTCACCGTGTGGATTCCTGTCCCACGTAATAGGTGGTGAGTCCATTGCCGTGATGAAATAGACAGACGAAGGTTGTGGCTACCTGCTGTTGAAATTTTTCAAACCGCCCATAAGGCATTTAACCAGGCTTAACGACTGCCATTTTACAGGCAACCGGGACCAACGGCTTAACGAGTGTAAATGCTACAAAGTGGTCACCCATCCTAGGACCAGCCATAGTGAAAGTTGCGTAACTCAGTGATCGTTTACAGAACACTGAGACCGCGGGGCCACGAGCGCTTCTTGATGATGATTTTTATCCTTTTGGAAAATGAAAGGTGTCCCGTCACGATAGAATACTGCAACGAGTGATTATTATCATACTCGTAGGAGCCTGGCCAGCGCACGGCAACCCAATTATTACTATCCGTCCGTACAAATCAGTCAACATACTATTATCTGGTGCAGAATGAAAATCGTAGTTCTGCGCCTCTTCTCTAGTCTCTTACCTCGGATATAGTTAACTGGTAGGTATTCGTAAAATATGACAAGATCTGTTTAATTGGCTGTTTAGTCTATGATTTTAATTTCCCATACCTTTCTTAGTTTATAGTTTACACAAACGCGTCATTGATGACATGAAGCCACTCGCAGCTATTTTTAACTTCTACATGTCCTATTTAGTTGTTATTTTCCTCGATGTGGCAAGTTTTCTATATGTAGGTTATTATTAGTGAGTGTTTGGTCTTGTTATTGTTAGTAAAATATAGTGCAACCGATCAATCTAAAAGTATCTTTGTCAGAAATCGAAAATAGTACATCATGGCGGGAAAACTGTAGATGACTAGATGACTACATTTTTTTTATTTATTTGTAGTAAATCTCACATATATATGCGGATAGAACATCAAGGCGCGCCAGATGCCATAATGGCTTCCATCTGCACGGCTGGTGACTCCAAGACGCAGATTATCTTACAGTGAATTCCTGTGCTATCACGTCATGACAGTAAATCAAATCATGGTTTTTCATGAAGTAACAGAATTTAAAGCTCTTCTCTGAAAGGTATATTATGTCAGCCTCACGCTTGCTGACTTGCTTAGTAGAAATATTGCTTCAACAAAAAATGTTCACGGCTCGCTTAAAAAAAAAACAAAAACCATGAAATATTTTGCCCAATCCTAATTACCATTTGTAGCAAAAATGGCGCGTGAGCAGTAATAATATAGAATGTGAATTTATGACAAAATTCTATTCGGAAATTCGTTTCCAATAATTTTATTACGAAACAATAATACCTACCTAAATTAGACTCTACATGTATCTAAACCGGACCCTAAACAACTTAAGTACTATCAACTTCCTACCAACTCGAGACCACTGAAGCTTACTATTTATAACTGCAATAAAAGTAAAAGTGATCATGACTAAAAAAAAATAGTTGAAACACTTCGATGCGGTCACTCTTGTTTTAGTTCAAACGGAACGTGGGGTATTAACAACTACTGTACCGGAACTTTGACGGAGATAGGGACGTTTTGTCTAGTTTATTCCGTAGCTAGTGCCAGTAACTTTGCTCGCATTAATATATATTTCTCCTCTGTAGTTCTACATACATACATATATATTGTCACGCCTAAATCTCCGAAGGGGTAGGCAGAGGCATACTATACGCCCACATTTCATGCTCTGTAGTTTAATTTGCCAAATATAGCAGCAACCGCTACTTAATTTTATGGTCTAAGATGTAGTTACTACTAATCGTCCTTATTAAGTAAGTACTAGCTAACAGTACCTGCGCCACGGTTTACTTATTTTTAAATTTTCAAGAAGCCTTGATATTTTTAAATGGACCAGTTTTCAAAACGGAGTTTGTCAGGATCTCATTTAATTCTTATAGTATGACTATTCTATTAAAGTTCATTAATAAGTAAAAAAGGAAAGGTCCAAAAGTACTCGGATACAGGCATGATACATGACTGCATCTATGAAATGATTTATGAATCCGCACGAAGTGAAAGAGGTACCTAGGGATCGCGAAGCCTAACGATCTGTCTTCTCTGACTACCTCGTCGGGGATACTGTGTGAAGCAAGATAGATAAGTTTATTAATAAATTATTATGCTGCACTCTTTCGATTAAGCTTAGAATCTTGTGGAGGAGCCGAGGAGCGTGTGACGTCGTAGAGCAAGGGTTCAAATACGCTCAAATCTATTTTACGAGTATATATAAAGCTAAAGAGTTTATTTGTTTGGTTAAACGCGCTTATCTCAGGATAAACAGGTTCGAATTTAAAAATTTATTTTGTCTTGAATAGACCATTTATCAAAGAAGGCTAAGGCCGTGTTGAGTGGAGCAGTAATAATAAATGTCATTAAATCGGGCAAATTATCATTCATTATTTTAAAAGTAATAAACGACGGTATTAAATAGGTGCGACGGGGGTTCAAAGTATGTCACGGGCGAAGCCGCGCGGTCACCTAGTGGTTATGATAAAATGGGCGAATTTTTAAAACTCAACTAACCTTATTACCTAATTTCCATGCAGCCTACCGCAAGCAGTTAACAACAAAATCTCAATTACCGAAATGGAGCCGGATGTACTAAATGCCTATTTTGAAGAATCGCGGAAAACCACTTCTGTTAGATATATCTGTTTCATTACTAATAGGTTGGTATCACTTGTATCCGGAGTTGTGAGATGATAGTAGATAGTTACGTTGAGTTTTCGACTGTATCTTCTAAAACGTTACTGAAAATGTATCTATCTAATCTAACCGGAAAATGATACAACAATCAAAGAAAATCAGGACTTTTTAAACGAATGCTTCTTCAGACAACGCAAACAAATGTGTGGGGCTTATCACACTACGGCAAACAGCACTGCTTAAATACACACACACCTAAAATGAGTATGCATACACACATACCTTTGCTGTATATTTAAGCTTATCAAGCTGATCGCCCTGTAGCTGGAGCAGTTTAGGCGAGGGCTTTTCCCTTTGTGAATAGATACTACAACTGATATTCGCCAATCATGTGGGACCTCAGCCATCCGCCATCATAAGTCGCATAGCAGCCGTAGTGTGTCCCAGATTTCCACCGAAATTCATCATCTCAGCAGAAACTCGGTCTTTTGAATTTTTGAGTTATATTACACGACGACTTTGAAATAGTACCTATACAAGATCCATTTTTTCTTACTCAGTAATTGATAGCAGTTACAATTTTAATTATACCTTTTGTTTGGTGTTCAAATAAATATAAATATCCATCACGCCTTATCCCCGAAGGAGTGGCAGAGGCATATTATATGCCCACTTTTCACCGTGTGGATTCCTGTCCCACGTAATAGGTGGTGAGCCCATTGCCGTGTTGAAATAGACAGACGCAGGTTGTGGCTACCTGCTGTTGAAATTTTCAAGCCCATAAGGCCTTCAACCAGGCTTAACGACTGCCATTTTACTGGCAACCGGGACCAACGGCTTAACGTGCCTTCCGAAGCACTGAAGAGCTTTTTGGACTTTATTTTAACAAAATTAATGTCACTATATTTTACTCTCGATTTATCTACGAGATAAATTTAGCAATCTATATTACCTATATTTGAAAAAAAACTTAAAATATACTTGCCCAACCTTATTCTAATTTTACTTACTAAAGAAGTTGTCAAAATTAATACGTTATTTGCTTAGCTGACGCATGCACCTCAAGAAATATAGACCAAACAACTTGTGTAGGCACATAATGTTATAACTCTTTATTATTAATTAAATAATTCAAGATTAATTACTTTTACACAAGTTTAGTATTTAGATTTACTTGTTCATGTGCACTTAACTAATTCAGTCACTGTTGAATAAAATATGATACCGAATATATTTACTTAAAACTCTTGCTGTTTCTTATTGTAAATTCAGAAAATATCTACTTACTTTAAGAATACTTAAATTTTAGTGTCTGGAATTCTTTTTGAGCTAATACTAAAATTAAAAAAAATCAGTTACAACAATTTTACTAAGATTTAACGTGTGTGAACACGAAATTTATTTAATTAAACAGAACATTTACTTTTATGAGTTATAAAATGAAATATTTTATCCTCCTTTTGTTCCCGAGCCATATTTGTAAGAAGTACATATATCTTCATCCTATGTAACCAGTAATAAGATACGACAGGATTAACATGTTCATTAGGATAAAAAAATTTTAAAACAAAGATTATAGCAATTATTACAAGTACTATTTAAATTTAAGGCAAACTAAGTTGAGTCGACTGTTCTCACATAACTCATAAGACCAATGTAAGTTTATTTTTGTAAGCCATACCTACATTTTAAGAGAGCATCTATGGAGTTTCTTGCCCAGATTTTTCTCCATAAAGGGTAGGTAGGCTGTCTTTAGAACTGGCAACTAGAATCGTTCTCATTTTGATTTGATTTTGTTTCTTTTTTTAAAAACTATATTATTTGTTCAAATATCATGTAAATAAAACTAATGTAATTATTTGCGGTTAGAAAAGATTGGCCGTGAGTTTTATTGCCAGGTTCTTTCTTCGATTCTACCTATTGCTAAACGAAAAGCAATAATCTTGAGGTTCATAAGTGTTACTTTGTGACTTACATGATTAAAGATTTTTCATTTCAATTTGTGCCTAACCACGTCTTTCTGCTTGTAGATCTTGGAACAGAATTATGAAAAGTCTGTGCATAGTTGTCTGCTCGGTCGAGGGAAGAGTAATTTGAGAAAAGGGACGGTTTGCGGTACTCATGTATTAAATTACACCTATATATCCTATGTACCTACACATTTGTCATTTAATTCCCGAAAAATAAACTGTAAAGAAAATTAATTTACTCGTAACTAAGTTTGCTTCGTTGACAGCTGTATGTAAATGTATGTAAGTATGCTTGGTTTAATTTGTCCTTTCATATAGTAAAGAATCAGTCCATTGATATGATATTTGAAATATAGATAGTGGAAGTCTGGGGAGGGCTATAGGCTACTTCTTTATACCTTAGTCGCGCAGAAAAGTATTATTTTGATAGATAGATGTCTTTATTTGTCAGAACATTGTTATGAAGATCTTATGACTATAGGTAGGTAAATTATGTTCCGCCTAAACTCGGCATGCAAACAATAGACATAGTTTTTATATAAAAAAAAAATTGCAAAATAACAACATAATAATAGGTCTAACAATAACCTTTAAATAAGCACACAACAGGATCTTGTTCTTCTTCCTACTTACTTTACTTTTCCTACTACTACTTTCCTACTTCTTACTTACTTCCTACTTACTTCCTACTATCTTGTTCATCTTACTTCTTACGTTAGTTAAATATAACTTCTAACAATAGATACTGGTGCTAATTATGTTGTTGAAACCACTAAACTAAATATCTCTAAAATTTTCTTATTTTTATTGAGAGATTGCCAAATGCTATTTTGTTATTATGGCGAACTTGGTGATATCATAAACAGCACTAAAATTGTATCTGACATCACTAAAATTCCTTTTATGTGATAAAATTCAACAAAACATGTATTTAGATGCTGACTAACTTAACTTAACTTAACTATTAAGTGGGACAGGTAAATCCACACGGTGAAAAGTGGGCATATAATATGCCTCTGCCACCCCTTCGGGGATAAGGCGTGATGGATATTTTTTTAACTTAGTGATTGAACTGTCTATGTTCATTTTTCACTTTTTGTTGAATATAATTGAAGCCAGAAGGTTTTATGCGCTTTTGTGGATCTAGGGAAAGCATTTGATAACGTTGTGAGAGAAACGCTGTGGGACTTGCTGCCCGGATATGGTGTGGACGGCTCGCTACTGCGGGCAATACAGTCGCATTATAGGGACTGTAAGGCTTGCGTGCGAGTAGGGGGGGATGTGTCACCTCTTTTTGATGTCTGTACAGGCGTCAAACAGGGATGTGACATGTCCGCCTGGCTGTTCATAGTGTATCTGAACAGTTGCCTGCAGAAGTTGAAAGATTTAAATATGGGTGTGAATTAGGGTGACTTTACAGTAAACTGTCTGCTGTACGCTGATGATGCAAGTAAAACTAAGGTTCTAGTATTTAAAAGAGGTGATGTAAGAACTAAATGCGAGATTAGGGTAAACCAGGAACGTCTAGAGCAAGTGAATGAAATTGTGTATTTAGGAAGTATGTTTAGCGCGGATGGAAGATGGGATTCGGATGTAGAACGGCGAGTAGCTGCCGGAAACAAAGTTAACGGTGCTTTGTCCCAGATAGTAAAGCGACAAAGCATCGTAAAAGAAGCACGCATGGCGATTCATAACGCAGTGCTAGTGCCAACTTTGCTTTACGGTAGTGAAACCTGGGTATGTCAGCAGATGCATGAAAGTAAATTGAATGCTGTGGAGATGCGATCACTTCGAAAATTGTGCGGCGTTACCTTGGCCGACCGAATACGTAACGAAGTGATACGCAATATGACAGGTTTGAATGAAAGTGTCAGCATTAAGCTGGAAAAGGGCGTGCTCCGTTGGTTTGGACATGTCCAACGAATGAGTGAACGATTGACGAAAAATATATATTGTTAAAAGTAGAGGGTAGAAGGAGTCAGGGTAGGCCGAGACTTACATATGAAGACCACGTGAGCAGATTGCTCAAAAACCGAAAGGTCAAAAGTACTCGGATACCCAAACGTGCGTGTATGAAGCGATTGATGAATCTCGAAGAAGCGAAAGAAGTATGTATGAATCGCGAAGCCTGGCGATCTGTCCTCTCTGCCATACCCCGTCAGGGATACAGCGTGAAGATAGTTAGTTTAGTTAGTTAGAATTTTATCACATAAAATGAATTTTAGTGATGTCAGATACAAATTTAACATCACACAAAATTTTGACGTTTTCACTAAAATTCTAATTTTAGTGGGACGTTTATTAATTTTAGTAACTGTTTGAAACGTGAAAACGTGTAAAACGTTTTAACGTGAAAAATGTACATAGGCAGTTCAATCACCAAGTTAGTCGGCATGTATTTACATTCGACTGTCCCTGTACATTCTTCACATCTTGTTCAATTTTATCACATAAAATGAATTTTAGTAATATCAGATACAAATTAAGTGTTATTTATGATATCACCGTCTTTAGTTCGACTTGATAACAGACTAGCATTTGGCAATATATTAATAAAAAAAAATATTTAGAGAAATTTAGTTTAGTGGTCTCAACAACAGATTGAGCACCAGTATTAACTAAACTATCTATCAACGTCATAATACTGGGTACTCAACCCGGATGGTCTCTAGCATTTTTTATGGAAATAGGTAGTGCCATTGTACAAATAAGTTTTTTTGCTACACCTGAAATTTATGTATCAAGTAAATAACTTAGTAGCATACAACTTAACAGGTAAGTATACATAATTAGCTCATAACGAATAAATTTGTTTAACTTGACATAAAAATTGTAATAGTAACCTACTACTCGTTCATTTTGTATCTTTCACTTTTTATACTTAGGTAGATATCTTTTGTAATTTTCACTTCCCTTATAAATGTTTTCGTTCCGAAAAAAACGTTTTCAAACTATGATCGCTATGGTAAATGTATCAGAATAGCGTTAATCTACCTAATTTGTTAATTTGTCCAACAGTCAAATATTTCCCCATATAGCCATCATGGAATTCCGTCATAACTAAAACGATTCTCTTGCAGCTAGTGAAAGTGCAACGGGTGTAGATTAGATGGCAGTGTCTCATCGCCTGACTCCTGCTGTGACGGGCCACTGACAGTCAGACCTGATGTGCCGGGGCACATCAGGTCTGACTGTCAGTGGCCTTCAACTTCAGAGGGATGGGCGCTACCTGACCTGCGTCAGCACTACTCCGCTATTTACGATTTGGTTCTGAAGCAATATCTCAGAATTTTGATGACTCCTGACGTTCTTGCTGCAAAAGATGGCTGTTCAACAAGGCAATGCTAGAGTACAAGTACTTTGTGCTGAGAACGACGCGGGACGGATTTGACAAAAATTATAATTTAATTAGTAACTCAATTTTAAATATACCGATTTAACTCGAAGAATTGCAACTTTTTATGAGAGTACCTGAACACTGGTCATCTGCTTTGCCAATTGATATAAAGCGTAAGAACTCGCTTTCCTCTAATTTCTCAAACATTACGGACATATTAATATTGTTTTTTTTAGAATTTAAACTTTATTATTTACTCACTTCAGAAATTGATGCGCACGTTTTTATTAGATCGGCGATTTGGCTTTTAATTATTTTTCAGTATCTAGTGCTTATTTTGTCTGGCGACAGACATTACGAAATTCAAAAGTTACGTAAAGCATTCAATTTCAATTTCTTATGTAACTATCGTGGGTAAATCGATTGAATCTGACAATCCACTTCATTCTGTAAGTATTAGACAGCAATACCTAAACTTACCTAGCTACTTTTAGAGTTCCTTAAGAAACAAGGAAACACATTATAGTTTTGCCGTGGTCGTCCCTCCTTCTGTACTTACGCTGTCTAGCTCGGTCCCTTAGCACTAGGAAATTTGTCATTGGTATACATATCAGTCATGCTGACGAAGTGATAATTTTTTTCTCGTCTCTGTAGATATCGTTTAATAATTATATCAAAAAAATTATTGGTGTTACCATTTCGATTAAGGGATCCGTTTGCAAAATATTAAGCTTTTAAGTACTTTTTTTTTTGTCTTAGTCTCTTGTATAGCAGATAAACGTTTATGTAAAGTTTACTAATTTATGAGTAATAGACGACCGACTGACAATAAAATTTTCAATATTAAAGAATTTTCGAATAAAATAGCATGTAGCATCCTACCTTTTGCATGACCCTGCTGCATGCACTTGTTCGGTTTTTTTACATTCCACCGTAACTTCACCAAAAGTATCGACCCATTTCCCGTGACATATTAATGAGTAGAGTGCGGTCAATTGGTATGTGTGAAGTTAGCACCCCAATGTTCAGATTAAAAAAAAAATTAGTTCTAGTCGCCCCCCACAGAGTTCCGAAGTTCTTTATACTTTTTGGACATAGTTCTACTGTTTACACAACTCAAAAATGGTTTCAAAAATGATGAGGAGCCAACTTCCAAATTTGAATTTTTTGCGGACTTGTGCACAGTAAAGTATGAATCGGATTGAAAAGTGTTATTAGGATAACGTATAGAACTCTTTGGGGGCAACTAGAACTCTTAGCAGAAATTGAAATTTTCATAATTATTTATATTTCTCATTATTTATTTATGTTCGCCAGGGCCTGGTGTCTTCATTTTTGACGAAGATTTGTAGAACTCTTTGGGGGGCAACCGGAACTCCTGGCAGAAATTGGAATTTTTAAAATTATTTATATCTTTTATTATTTATCTATTTATTTATATTTGCCAGGGCCTGGTGTCTTCATTTTTGATCGTATGAAAAAAGTTACGGGGAAGATTAATAGAACTTTTTGGGGGTCAACCGGAACCACAACTCGCGAGCCAGAATAAAATCGCTGGTCTACCTACTAAAACGAGCGCTTTTCGATCCGATTAATACTTTACTGTGCACAAGTCCGCAAAAAATTCAAATTTGGAAGTTGGCCCCTCATCATTTTTGAAACCGTTTTTGAGCTGTGTTAACAATAGAACTATCTCCAAAAAGTATAAAGAACTTCGGAACTCTATGGGGGGCGACTAGAACTCATTTATTTTTGCAAAAAATTCAAATTTGGAAGTTGGCCCCTCATCATTTTTGAAACCGTTTTTGAGCTGTGTAAACAATAGAAAGTATATAGAACTTCGGAACTCTGTGGGGGGAGACTAGAACTCATTTTATTTTATTTTTATCTGAACATTGGGGGGCTAACTTCACATGCGTGGTCAATTGTTCACTACAGTCCAAAAGGTAAGAACCGTGTAGGCGTAAATGGCTTCTCCGGTATTTTTCATTATCCAAGTACATTGGCTTAAAAGCATACCTAGTTTTAAATAAAATTGCGGGTATTATTCCGTACCTACTCAAATCAATGTTACATTTGGGCCCCTTGATTTACTTAAGTTTATTTACTCAATTTACGTGTTATATATTATTATAAGTAAATTCCGTTACGGTACAAATACTTCAAGAATTTGTAACTAAGGCACGCATTGAGACCCCCTCACGAATTAAAGACATTAAAACGTAAAACTCTATGGAAAACTGTTAAATGCAGTATATTTTTTTAACTAGCTAAGCGATTGTTTCCATGTTTATTACTCGCGGTGACCACCATAGCTGGGTTGCGTGACCATGGGACCAATGAGTTAACGTACCGAAGCACGACATCTAAAGAATTGGATATGACGGTTTACCAGCCTGTTGGAGCAAGCAGTTGGTGTATATTTTAAAAATATCAAACTACTTAAACAACATAACCGGACCTAAAACAGGACAAACTTCACATTACTTTAAACCGGAAATGGTGACACCCAATGCGACACGAGCCGAGCCCAAGTCATAAATTAGTAGCTACTTTTAAGTAGATTTTATTCTAAGAATGTATCTATTGTAATTGTTGCAATGACAGGACTACTAAGCTCGGTTAACATAAATGGTGGAGGGGGTCTCTCCATCATTTATGATTCAATGGAATATTTTTAATGATCCAATTACAAATGTATAGTTTCAGATTTTCTCCATACTTGTAGGTTATAAATACTTGCAAAATTGTATAGTTGTAGTTAAACGGAAATACCCTATAATTTTGTATTCCCTTGGGAGTGTCGAAACGACCGTATCTTTTTTACGCCAACATATAATAATTATTTTTTAGTATATAGCACATAAGTAAATAAACGGAATTCCAAATTCCGTTTATATACTCATGTGATATGGGTTTTAATTTTAACTCGATACCTTAACGCTTTCCCGAGATAGAATGGTCTTGACAGAAAGCCGACTATACAATGTGATCTCAGAAGAGTTCCAATTTTTTTATTTGAGTTACGGAGCCCTAAAAATAATTATTTCCCTAACTAGTTGTGATCTGACGTTTGATTGGTCACATTGAAATTAAATGAAAGTCCAACCAATGTGCGGTACAGACTGACTCCCTGTTATGTGGGCCCACGTGACTTACAATTTACAATAGGTACAACCACTGAACCGTGTGCTTCAAAAACGAGTACATTACAAAATATTAAGCAATGGGGAACTTTTTGTCTAAGGACTTCAAGGAATATTCACTCCAAATTCACTGATTTATTGTAAAACGTACTACATACATATTTTGACAAAGAATTCTCTATTGCAGCTTCATTGTCAAAGGTAATTGAACCGAAATCCTTTAAAAATGTCCTCAAAACTATAAATTTCGACGTAATTGTAGTTGGTACATGAACAGTCGTGAAATAGTAAAGTTCATACTATTTCACGACTTGAAACAATTCTCAATAAGCTTATAGACTAATATTACACAAATGATATATTTTTTTTTTATAAAAAAATCTTTGAGACTCAAAATTACTTTCAGCAGGATTTACTGTACAATTCCGGAGCACGCCATCTCCATAAGTTGCAAGAACAAGGACAGAGCACTCAGAACTGTGAATAAATACGACTTAACAGTACTGAAGTTTATTTATTTTACTCTCAAACAAAGCATGAAACAGATACAAAGGTTTGTAGAAGTTAATACCTATTTGAATTAAAAACTCTCCTGAAATAGAGGATTTGATCGGACAGTAATAAAGAAGGAAATAAACAAGTCATATACCTACTTGTATTCGTCACACATTAAAGCTTATTAATAAAAAACGTATCAAATCGTTATCAGACGCTGGTCCTATCAACCAATTGGAACCTAGGCTGCAAATCCAGTTAGGAATGGAAAGAAACTGGGAAGACGCTAATAAGAAGGCGGATGTGATGTCCTTATTTGAAGCGGTTCAAATTCAGGGTAGTCAGAGAGCCCAGATTGTCAGGCTTCATTAATTGATTCATGCACATCTGTGATGCAAATTACTATTGACATATTCGTTTTTTAGCAATCTGTTCCTGTGTTCTTCTTATGTGACTCCTTATACCCTCTACTTTCAAACGATAAATATAAATAATAAAGAATACCCTGACTCCATCTGCCCTCTACTTTCAAACAATAAATATAAATAGAAAATAAATAAATATCGTTGGGACAACTCGCACAACGCTATCTGATTCCAAACTAAGCAGAGCTTGTACTATGGTAACCAGATAACTGATAAACACAGTTATATATTTCTAAAGACATACATATTATACACTAGCTTTTGCCGGCGGCTACGCTCGCGTGGTGTTTTTTAGTTACTTATTATCACAGGATAATAATTATCTAAAAAACACCACGCGAGCGTAGCCACAGGGCAATCTGAACAGTGGTTAATTGGTCAACGCCGCACCAGCCAGATAAGTTGGTACAGGGTTTTGTTTAAAGTTTATTTTTTCTTAGCCATGACTTCGTCTGTTAGTCAGTAGGTACACTACTTCCAAATAAAGCCGTCTTGCGCCTTAAAATTCTCGGTAGAGCCCCTATGCATTCTAATGTTAACCTACTTATTGCTCTCTGGTCCAAGTTATGCGTTCTCGATCTCTCTCATCACTCTACATTACCCTGTCTCATTTGAATTCTTTTAGTGTTTTGTTGGATTTTTTAAAATTAGACCCTAGTTGTACCTTGACCGGTCTTATCTCCTCTCTTTTGATTGATAGTCGAATTTAAATTTAAGTATTTCTACTCGATGATCGTCTCTCAAAAAGGATTGATGATCAGTTTGAGAATTATATGAGATGCCAATCGGGTAACTTCTACGTTGACGATTAAGTCTATTATCGCTTTTGGGCTGGCTCGGGGTCAGCGGAGACAGGAACACTGATGCACACTGGACCGATTTTTTTACGTGTGGGAATCCTCATGGATGCTATGCCAAAATCCTATGGACTGAAACCACAGTGTGCTCTTCTGTCTGCCTATGCTCAGGATTCCCGCATGAGCCCTCGAAAGGATAGCTCCAGGGCTCCTGACAGAATTTATCCACCACCACCGCCGCCTAGTCTCCTCGTCTTCGGGGGGTTCGGGTGTAATCCCACTTCTTTAAGGGAATAAAGCGTGTACGTTTAGTAATCACGCCACGCCACCGTCTAGGGCCTACTTCTGTAAAGACGGCGAACAGCCCACCCGCCGCCTTCACGTCCCCGGTCACGGAGACCTGTAGTACTGGATGAGAAAATCTGCACCGTCCGAACTGCAGAACTGTGGAACTCGAGAGGGAGAATTCTCTCCCGCTCCTCTCCGCAACCTCTTTCGCGAGCATGACTGCTCGCAAAAAGATGCAGCGGCGACCCACTTACAGGTGTAAAACTTCTTCACTCTCCTTGTAAATCATCGTAAAATCTCCTGGCAGCTAATCCTATTGCAGAGAGCCTGCAAGGCCTGCCGAAGTTTGGCGCTTACTGCCTGACTGGTAGAAGTGAAATACTGAAAGTGTTTGCAGCATCGTAGGTTTGGATGTATTTTAGCAAGTTTGGTCTCCGGAGAAAAACAATACAGGTGCGGCGCCCGCGCCTTCAGTTTGGGGGCGCCGCAATAGCTGTCATGCGCGATCACGACTGGAGTGGCCGTAGTACCCCGGCAATATTCATATGAGGCCCCGTATTTCAGGCGAACATTTAGGCGCACGCTCAACCGCCTTGAATCGCAGTGACTTCTCGCCTATCTTGCTTCGCGGTAGTAGCGTTACGGAACAACGTGGTGGTGTAGTGGTAATAATCTGCTTTTCACGACTGGGACCCACAAAGTCACTCTGCTGCTCCCTGCAGCACGTTAGTAAAGGGCCCTAATGCGTTCCATCAAGTTCGAAATAGAAACTACTAAAATTTCAACGTCTACCTAAGCTAGGAGTTCAAACGAAAATGAAACTTGAACAGAATTGAAATAAATAAGTATCAGAAAATAAAATAATGAAAAGAAAAATGATACGAGTATTTATACCTAACTCGCTAATGGAGCAGACCGGCTTCGAAAAGGCTTCAGCACCGTGGAGCACATAAAGACAAAAGAGTACAATCGTAATGATTCGAAGAATACCTTATTTTCGGCTTTTTTGTTGTAAAAGAATCGTGATTCTTTTCGTAATTCATAACGCAGTGCTAGTGCCAACGTTGCTTTTCGGTAGCGAAACCTGGGAATGTCAAAAGATGCATGATAGTAAGTTGAATGCTGTGGAGATGCGATCACTTCGAAAATTGTGCGGCGTAACCTTGGCCGACCGAATACGTAACGAAATGATACGCAATATGGCAGGTTTGAATAAAAGTGTCAGCGTTAAGCGGAAAAGCGCGTGCTCCGTTGGTTTGGACACGTCCAACGAATGAATGAGGAACGATTGCCGAAGAATATATATTGTGCGAAAGTTGAGGGTAAAAGGAGTCAGGATAGGCCGAAGCTTAAATATGATGACCACGTAAACAGATTGCTCAAAAACGGAAAAGTCAAACGTACTCGGATAACCAAACGGCATGTTTGAAAAATCTAATTTATAACATTTTTCCTCAGGTAGGGCCTTATGCTTATTTGTCACCTTAATAGTACAAGAATCTGATGGTTAAATTTAAATTGAAAAAATTGTATCTATCCCGCTAATTATCATTGATTTGGCATATAAAATATTATACATTAGTAGGAACTGCTTTTGGGGCAAAGCAGCTGATCTACAAGTAATTTTTGTACTCCAGAAGAGAGCTATACGTGCAGTATATAAATTGAGTGCTAGAGTGTCTCTTAGAGAAAAATTTAAAGAAATTGGCATTTTAATGGTTGCATCACAGTATATATTTGCAAATATTATGTTAGTTAAACAGAACACACATTTATAATACATTCAATAAATACTAGAAATAAGCATAAATTAATTGGAACGCATCATCGTTTACAAAAGGTTCACGACTCTTTTGCAGGAATTGGCGTACGCCTATATAATAAAATTCTTTTAAACATTATGAACCTGCCGTTACATAAATTTAAGGCGGAAATTAAGACGCACCTCTTGAAAAGGGCCTATTACACAGCAAATGATTATTTGAACGATAAAAATGAATGGAAATGAGTTTGAGATTCGAATGAATCTTGTGATATGCCTTGAATCTGCATATATATTTTGTATTTTTACATCTCTACATTATTAATAATTTGAAACGTATGACAACTAAAGGTTTCTAAATTGGCTGCGTTTAGTCCCGGTATTAACTAATATACAATGTAATTTGAGTTTGTTATTTTGTGAGCACCATGTAGACTTATTTATTTCTTTGAAATTGACATGATAGTTGCTGTGCAGTTTTTGAGTATGTCATGCTCGCCAAGTGTCCTGGCAGTGGTGGCGTATGTATCGGGTCGCCTTGTTCCCTATAATACGGTTGAGTAGGGCGATGGCTGATATAATGCGTCATACCCGTGAACGGGTGCCGTCTGTTGGGACTGGTCAGCTCATAACTGTTATAGCAATTATTACAAATAATCTTATTTATATTAAAGGTAAACTTAAGTTTAGTCGACTGTTATAACATAAATCCAAAGGAACAATGTAAGTGTAATTTTAATGTTGTAAGCCATTTCTACATTTTAAAATGGCATCCATTGACTTTCTTGCCAGATTCTTCTTCTTCAAGGGTAGGCTGCCCTTAGAACCGGCAACTATAATCGCTCTAATTTTGATATCATTTTAAACACAACATTGATTTTGTTTTTTGTTTGTATAAATTCATTACTATATAATTGGTCAAATATCATGTTAATCAAACTAATGTAATTACTGGCGTTTAGAAAAGAGTGGCCATGAGTTTTATTGCCAGGTTCTTCCTCAGGCTCTACCTTTTGCTTTGCGAATCTGGCAGTAAATGTAAATTTAGAAGCAATATTCTTGATGTTCATAAGTGTTACTTTGTGACCTAAATGAATAAAGATTTATTATTATTATTGACCTACCGACCTCATGAGCTTTCCAGGGCACCTTCACCAGAACCTCCCTAATCAGTTAGCAGGTGCTGGTGAATGTTCCTATAGTGCAAAATATCACTGAAGTTTCACCCATCTAAAGGTTGATCGTGCTTGGATTACTTTACGTCATTTATCTTTTACTGATTAATGACAGAAACTTCTTATGAGTGCGTAACTAAAAGTAAAGTGTCTGCTGAAAGTTGATTAACATTCTTTCCAAGTTTTCCATCTAAAAGTAGAAACCGCATAGAGCGCTTAACTTCACTGATCCTTTACCCATTAGAGATTGTAACTGAAAGAAACGTATCTGCTGAAATGTAATGGACCTACTTTTGAAGTGGTTATCCATCCAAAACTTAAACGCACCTGGCTAACTTAACTTCACTTATCATTTAGTCATTACTGAAGGCAACTCGATATGAGTATGTGCATAACTGAAAACCAACAGGTATGTGAAAATTTAAGTGTTAATGAAACCAACCGTATAACCAAAATCCTTGGACTGTTCAATGTATGGTGTGTCTAGTACAATGTAGTTCAAGCTGTATTTTTACTTCTGCTGAACCGATTTTAATTAAATATAGCGCAGTATTTAAGCTGGAAAAATAGCCACAATATTCTAATACTACATTTGTTATCTACCGCCTGGATTTTGCTCCAACCCCGAACAAACAAACAAACAGACACGAAGAAAAAAAATCACAGTTTCGGACTCAGAATCCCTTAATTTGTCGATTACAATATATTTTTTAATTTATATTTAATGTACGTCACAGCAATTTTTACAATTTTATAATAGTATAGATAAATAACACCCAGACACAGAATAATCCATCGTGCTCATCACATAAAGTTTTATCCTGGGTGGGAAACGAAGAGGCAGTCAAAAACAATAAATAATGTTCGTCAATCGTTCATCACATATTCACTGGACGTCTTCAATCCAAAAGTCCTATATTGCTCCGCCATATTTCCTGTCTTGTACTAAGTATGTATCCCAATTTAAACAAGATATTCGTTTGCAAATGACACCAAGACTGTTGATTATCGCCTTTGATATACACACATCACTGTCAAATTGTCGTTTTACTACTTCCTGTCATAATGTGTGTGAAAAGCGGACCTCCCATGATCTAATCTAGCGGAACAGCATTAATAACAGCGAGAGATAACCGCTCTCGTTAAAAAATTATGTTAGTTTCAAATATTTAATCGTACGTTATCATTTGGGCGAGTCGTAACAGGAAATTGACCAAAATTTATTACACAATTTTTTTTAAATTTTAGATTGCAAAATATACCTAGAGCATTCTATTTCTTAGAATGCTTTATATTTTTGAAATCTAATTTGAATATTTTTGTTATATTCAACATTTTTTTAAATTAAATATTTATAATTTAAAGTAGTTCATTCACATCATGCCACACTTATGAATGAGACATGATATCGTTGGACCTTAGCTTAAAAAAAATTAACGACATTGAGCTTCTTTTTTCGTTTTTAGACAAAGACATTAATGCCGTACTGCGATGCCGCTGATAGGAAGCGAACAAAGTGTGCTGCACTGGAACCGCACTACTTCGTTGTCCCGGTGGCTATGGAGACTATGGGTTATTGGAGTCATGAGGCAAAATCTCTAAATTCAGAGATAGGGCGTAGAATACGTTAGAAGACCCAGGACTCCCACACCGGCTCGTACCTGGTGCAAAGAATGGCCATTGCGATTCAGCGCGGCAACGCAGCCAGCGTTATGGGCACTTTTGCACCTGGTACTGTCAGGGGTGAGTTATTCAATGAAAAGTAATATATGTGTGATATATTAAGGAATTTGTAATTGTAAATTGTAATACATTTAGTAAAATATATTATTCATAAGTTGCATTTGTAAATATCATTCCAATATGTACTATATATGGTTTTATCGAATTGTAATTAGCGGACTGTGAATTCGACGAATCTATGGCTAACGCAATAAATGATTGGTTATAAAAGTTGGTGGAATGAAACGCCATATCCGGGTTATATTAAGCATTATGTGCGCCATTTAAAGCACTTTAACATTCTTTGACCAGAATATAAGGAAATTAAACTGGTTTCTAGCGAAAGCGCATATAACCATAGCTTTTTCACGGATGCTTCTGTAGAGTACTTGTTGTACCTTTATCAAGTTGTGATAAATGTGTATGTTTGATTTATAAATTAAAACTTAAAATGTAGATAGGAACTCTAAATTAGAATATTAAAAAAAATATGAATTACTATTTTTGTTACGTACGTGTATGAATGCAATTACGACAAGTCGTGTACAACCGAAAAAATAAGACACTTTTTAACGATATTTTTTCCGAAAAAATATGTAATAATAATATTTTACTATTAATACTAATATTATACTATTTAACGAGCTGCCACATGGACAGTACAGTGCGAACCCCCTTGCATTGTACCCATTTTTCGGTTTGTGGGTACTTCGTAAAAACTTATGTCGGTAACCTAAAGCGGATCCCGGGCGTCGCGAGAAGCAACTGGGACAGACGCTCGGATGATGATGATATGTCGGTAACCTCAATATAAAGCTACAAAAAGTGATTGTGAGTCAAAATAATAAAGAATTATAATAATAGGTACCTATTTGTCGACTAGCGTTCCCAGACGTCCCGTATTTTCCGGGACATTCCATATTTCAAGCATAATTTCAAACGTCCCGCCGGGAGATAATGTCTCGTATTTAAACGGAAATCTATACGGAATCTATCCAAAAAAATTGGCAACCCTATTGTCGACCAACTGCAAACTCTTTGTACCGTGATATTATGTAGGTAGGTAATAATTTTTTTACCGTGCTTTTCCTCGAAATTAAGTTTTTGTGGTCGATCATAGTAGGTACAACCTAATAAATTTATTTCAATTTTACATTTTCGCGTTCAGTAAAGTAAATTAACTTCTGGCTACCCTTTCATCACTAATCTCGAATTTCAAATGGCTTTAGATGTTGCCAAGTTCTTACTTTGTCATTTTCCAAAAATATATTCCCAATTCCCAGCCTTGTCTGCGAAACTGACGTTAGCTATTTTCTTCGCGGCTGGCAAGGTTCCAGTCCCAGTAGCACTTAAAACTTCTGTACAATAATCCAGTTAATATTATAGGCATCTAAGCATCATCTTATAAACGTGGTAAATGCCCAAACAAATTTTCAGAATTTTCTACCTTCTATACTATAACATATCTTTAAGTGGTCGCTGTCTGTACATCGAATATAAATGAAAAAAAATATGATGGGTCTTTATTAAGGCATAGGACATCAAATCAATAATTGTTGGAGTTCATTTCTGTTTGTCTGTCTGTTTGTGCACGATAATTTCTGAAACGGCTTAACCAATCGATGTACGGTTTTCACTAAAATGTTGTGCAACTCTTTACTTAACATTAAGTGTTTATTTTATTTCAATCGGTTCATAAACAAAAAAGATATGTCCATCTAAAGAAGATGCGTCCTTTATTTTGTTTTTCGTGTTCGATAAAATATCATAAAAATGTTCAGCTGCATGAAACTTAAACTATTCATAATAATATTAGATGCCTATATAGGTATCCTACTCATAAATTAAATGTGAAAGTGTCTTCTTTGATTACCCTTCTCACATGTGTGTCGTAAGGACTTCAATGAATTGACATGAAATTTAAAATGGATTCCGTTCTAGGAGTGACAGGCTCACAGATTTAGCATACGCTACTCTTTATCGGCAAAATAATTTGCTGAAAAAAGTTACGTAGGTATGCTAAAGTTTAAAATAAAATATCTTTCCACGGGAAGGCACATTTGTAGGAATAGCAATATTCATGTGGACCGGGCAGCAAGCGTTCTCTGGTTCATAGCTCTTTCATTATAACATAAGGAATGATTGGTTTATGGAAGATGGTATAATATTGTAAAGTCCAGTTCCAAAAATACACATTGCTGTAAGCGCACAAAATGTTGCAATGAAATATTTTCAAAACATCCTTTTTCTTCTTACAAACTTGCGGCTACATTGTTTACAACTTTGTGGCTCGCTGTTATCAAAACAATAAAATAATAATTATAAATATTTAGAAAAAAAATTAAATTTATTTCGTTCGTTAGTTCGTTAAATTTTGTCAAACGTTTGTCATAGTAGAACGTTCGCGGGTGTACGATTAGGCCTAGGCTAGCGGAGCATCGCTGCGCCAAGTTAATATGTGCAGCAACTTGTAACGTCTTTCTTTCACACAAATAGTCCTAAATACAAATGGTAACAGCTCTTTACCTTATTATCAGGTCTCAGTGCAGGTCCTTCAAGAAAATCCAATTTGATGAACACAATTTTACACTTATTTTTTAGGAACACACGAACACGCTGCACCGGCTGCACTGAACTGTTGAAAATGTTTAGCCAACAAATTGATGGATCCACACTATCACAAGCACTTATTCACCAATAAAAGAGTTTTTTTAGGAAATTTTGTTTTGTATACAAAGGATATTAGTTTTCACTAAATCGTATCAACTCCACAAAAAGAACTAGGAAGTTTGAAAAGTGAAGCAAATTTGTGAATCGTTTCTTCCGATCTCTGCGTCCTCGAAACAGCTGTTCGGGACTAGTGACGTCTAAAAATCGATAACAACCGGAATAGGACAACCACAATTACACACCGCACAACTTTTTCACGACACAGGTTACCGGTTTTTTATTATCCTATGATGTGTTCTCTATTAAACATAGACGTAAACATAACGTTAGTGTTATAATTTCTTTCGCAACCGCAATACACCGAGCCCTATTATGTACTAAGAGGAATCACATTTTATTTGGGATAAGCCAGTACAATAATTGCACTATAAAATAATGATTGTTTTGTTTATGATTGTGATTCTATGAACATATTTCCTTATTTGAGCTCCGAAGCGCACGCGGTCGCGCTCGGTCGCGGACTGGCGGCACCGGTGCGGGGTGCGGGGCAAGTCGGGGGGCGGGGCGCGGGCGGGCCCAACTTGAGCCAGCGCGGAATGCTATTGTAGGCGAACTTGCCCGCCACTTTTTTCAATTCTGGTCAAACAAGTTTTGTATACAACCTGCATTATAAGGATTCCGCCATTCTTCGTACGAGGCAACGGTCTCTTCACTAAACTTTGTGAAGTATAGTGTATATGATACAAATCAAGAAACGAGTCTAGTTTTGTAGCCATCTACCCACCCGCGGTAAGTAACATAATACCTACCTACCTACGACAATTGCATATAGTGATGTCAGCATACTTAGTACTTAGTTTTACTTAGTTTACGTATGCTGACATCACTATACGACAACACGACTCTAAGTTTTCTTGAAATGAAATGTTAAACCAAACCAACAAAATTATTGTTGATCAATTCGAAACTTACATGCCCATGACATGAGGCAGCAACAGTAAAGAGTTGATTATTAGAAGTCTCTTAGTTTAAACGCCATTAAAGACAAGCAAGGTTACGCAAATAGAGAATGGCAAAGAAATAATGGTAATAACAAAATGTAAAATAATATGTATAATAATTGAAAATGGCTATTATAATGTAATAAATGAAAAAAGTTGGATACCATGAAATTATTTTTCAAGGAGCAGGGCTGATTGTAAACATTTATCATTACTTGAAATAATAATTCTAATAATTAACTTAAGAGTTAACTTAATTAATTGCAATAGTACTTGCCAACTAGACAATGTTCTTTATTAGATTTAAACAAGGTTTGTCGTAAACGTAAATTTTTAGGAAGCGGAGGCAATAAATCTGGTTATCTAAACGCTTACTTCAAATATCTAATCCAATAGGTCACTCATTTTGTCTGTAGGTATATCAGTCACATAGGCACAAACAATAATTCTGCGCTTCTCAGGAATAGAGCTATTGCTTCAGGGCTTGTTGTCAACTAATTCTTAATTTGTCAACTAGTTATATCGATATCAGAGCTTAGTCGGATTTGCAGAAAACTGGTTATGACGCATTTACATTTATATTAATTTTGCAACCATCTCGCAATTTTCGTATACATTATTTTTTTAGTTCGTATACAACACTACATGAAATCTATATGTATTTTTATGTTTTGTCTGTGTTTCAGTGAATCAAATAAATCGAGAAGGTGCATGGATTATACAAATATTATTTTTAAACGAAGTTTACACACATCTGACTTTGACAATTAATATCGGTATCAGTATTCTACCTAGGTACTTGCTCAACTTGTCATTCAGAAAAATAATAGAAATTCAAATGGTGGAACGTTAGGTAAAAAATAGACGAAACCGCTAGATATCAAAATGCACCATGCAAATTGTGAGAACTGTAGGACTAAATTCATCAATTCCATCAATTCAAGAGTAAAGAGTTTAGAAAAATATTAGGTAATACATGTTTTTATGTTTTGACCCAAGGTAAAATAAACTAAGAACAATGATCTTATACTCACAACAATGAGCCTGCTAAAGATTCTAATTAAATGAAAGTAACATTATCGAAACTTGGTGTAAGTAATCATTATAACAAGAATAAGTACCTGCACTTAGTATTCAAGTATAGAGCTTAAAGACTTGTATCATACAGTTACAACAAGTACGGCCTTAGTGGAATTCCATTCCAACATTCAAGGTTAGAACGGAACTTCTAAACTAAGTATTTGAAGAGCGATAAACGAACTTCCACGAAGTTGGATTATATCAGGACTGAAAGGGACAGACCTATTATTTCTCCTTTAGGCAAAAAAGAGATAGTGTGATATTTTATTTATTGCCATATCAAGTAACACCGCGTGTTTTTAATCACAGCAGTGTGAAAGAGACGAATATACATTTATTGTTCTGTTTGACCTCGTCAGTGGGTGATGCTGAAGATGTGGATTTTAGTTGAATTAAATATTTTGAATTAGTAAGCCTAAACAGGTTTTTCCATTAGGTATTTCTAAAACCTAAATTATGAGGCAAAACAAAAAATAGATTATTTATAAATATTAACCAGTTTGGAATTAAGGAGATTAGTGTTTTCAAATATGCTTTTAACGTTACTTCAAATGAGTAAAATTTAAAAGAAAAATTAATACAGTTTTTTTTTAAGACATGGTGCATCGCATGATGATCTATGAAACAAACTGCTTACATTTAGGAATTTAAAACTAAAAAGAAGACTGAGGAGGTTACTATGGTCATGTTTTTTTGGAAAATGTCGTAATATTATTAACGCAAGAGAGTTCATACCGATTTGTCCGTAAGGAAAGATCAAAATAAAATATTGGTAAATAATATACTAATTTTTATCTTTTGTGCAAAATAGAAGTAGGTGAGTATTATTTCAAGAAAAGTGTCCAGAATGTGAAAATAAAATTGTAATGTCGCGGGACCATTAATCGTGATCAAAATTATGTGTGGACCTATCCAGTAGATCACAAAAAATGAAATTCAGAATACGGTATCTACATAATATACATTGAAGTATTTCATTAATAATGTCAAGGATTTGCCAATTATTGAGGAAGGTAATCGTATATCGTTAAGACAGCACTGAATCAGAAAGCTTATGAGAACCAAATAAATCTCTCTTTGTCGAGTATGGAGTTGAATTACCAATCGAAAATTTGTAATGTGAATTTTACTCTCGTTTTGTAATAATTAACTTGCTAACAATTTTGCGCAATTACTACAAACAACCCTCTTTAGAACACGGCTTGATACTTAAACTTCAAACTAAATCTTTATATCAGAATTTGAGTACAATCAATTTCGTTGATATTTTAAAATACATACATATACAGGTTTAAAGCTTTACTGTTAATTAGCTATGAAACATTGTTATTGTGATTCGGTAAAGATTTCAATTTAATCCAGACGTAATAAACAGCTTGTATCAAAATATGTATTTTAAAACAAGGGTTCTTTTAATTCAATAAAACCAAAATTGTCAACGGGTGTCGCCTGACCATTATTCTTCAGTTTAGTGTCGATTCATGTCAAATAACTGATTATTTGGTTCAAAGAATTAAATGTCAACAGGTTGTAGCGAGAAACTACAATTGCGTGCAAGTAAATCGACTCAAGCCTCAAGTGCGCATAAAAAGTGATATAACTTAAAAATGCCTTTTTTTTACCTCTATATAATGTTTTACATAATTAAAGCCTAGTAATTAGGCTTTAAAATGGTAGTATAATTTCAGTAATTTAAACAAACACTTGTCCTTAGAATGCAACTGAACGCAACCTCCCGTAAACTGCTCTGCGCTCTATATACAACTTGCGCGACACAACCCCCTATAAAAACCCCCTGTTATCGTTTTTTCTTATCAGTTGCTCACTAGACGTTAACCTGAACACATCTCTGCAAATTGAAGCTGTCATTTGAAGAAAATAATGGATACAATATCTGAAGAAGCCGCTCAAGTTGTTGCCCTGTTGCAAGAAGGGTTGAACCAGCGAGAAGTCGCTCGTCGGTTGAATATGAGTCAGTCTGCTGTCTCGAGAGTGTACAGAAGGTTTCAAAAGATTGGTGCCTTCACTCGGAGGCCTAATACCAGCCGACGCCAGTGCAACTCGGAGCGTGACGACCGGTTTTTGGTCTCGACCTCTCTCCGAAATCGACACCTTACCACCGTAGATGTGCAGCAGGAGTTACGTCAAGTTCGCGGGGTGACTGTCAGTCAGTGGACAGTTATAAGAAGGTTGAAGGAAGCTAACTCCGAAAAGACCCGCTACAGGCTCGAAGTTGACCACAGCTCACCGTCAAGCACGCCTTTACTTTGCTCGAGAGCACTTGGATTAGAGTATAGAGCAATGGCAGTCAGTCCTGTTCACAGATGAGACGAGTATGTGTCTCCATGGCAGCGACAGGAGAGGTCGGGAGTACCGGCGTCCCGGTGAATTACTAAACTACTGAATCGATTTTCATGCAACTTACATAATTTTAAAGCTCAATTACTAGGCTTTAATTATGTAAAACATTATTTAAGGTAAAATAAGGCATTTTTAAGTTATATCACTTTTTATGCGCACTTGAGGCTTGAGTCGATTTACTTGCACGCGAGTGTATTACACGATGCGATGAAAAATACATACCACAGACTAGCTCTATTTTTGAGGTCAAAGTGTAATTTGACTAGGTATCTTCTCTATTATATTTACTTACTATATTGGAAAGAAAAGATTATCATTTCTAAGCGAAATTATTTATTCGATTCTATTGATTGAAATTCTTGGTACAAAAAAAAACGTTTACTATTTTAATTTTTTTACCTCGGAGCGTGACGACCGGTTTTTGGTCTCGACTTCTCTCCGAAATCGACACCTTACCACCGTAGATGTGCAGCAGGAGTTACGTCAAGTTCGTACCCCGTTAGGGATACAGCGTGAAGATAGTTTTTTTTTAATGAGCAAATACCTAATATGCATTATTTACTTTCCTATTTTATCCGGATATACTATTTATTTATACTTTGTATTGTTACCTAGGCATAGTACGTAATTAAATAAATATTACAACCCACTCACTTTGTTTGCCTATTTGCATATATACACTACGTTGTTTGGGGTTGCCTATATAGTAAATCCCGGAAATCGGCTGAGAGGTTATTCTTCGATTTGTCGATCCGTCTCTTTCACGGTTGCTCTTCCAAGCACTACCATTGCAATTATTGTCACTTCCATTTTATTACTTACTGAATGCACGAATCAGTTTATCTATTGTGGTTTTGTTGGGATATTTATTAATAATAACAATACAAAGTATGTTACTAACGTACTATCAAATATCGATTTGGTGCTAGTTGAAGTAAAATGCAACTAGCTGATTATCATTAATCATTCTATATTTATATTTATTTAAGCAAAAATGTTAAGAAGGAAAGAAAGTCTTGTAGAACCACTAGCGCCGGTACCCAACTGTGAAGAATATGTGTTAGATTTCGAATTATTTCTCTTCTATTGGAAAACCAAAGTCAATTATCGGATGATATGCAGGAGTGGCTGCTAAACACTAAAGCATCATACGCTAGCATCAGTATTCAGTACTGAGATGGGTGACTGTTTGTGGTATTTATGGTTACTGAAGTTCCCGAACTTTGGAAATATTCGGTATTTAATAATGTATCGAATAACAAGTGTACACCCAACAATAAAAACGGTTGTTAATACTTTGATAAATATTGGGAAACACACAAATTAAGAATCCTCAGTCTTTTGAAGCTTAATTAAATAAGCATAGCAATAATAAGGGTTGCGTGGTAAACAACATTACCTACACAATATATTCTGCCTTCAGATTTGTTATTAAAACTAAACTTAACTATCTTCACACTGTATCCTTGACGGGTAGTCAAAGAGGACAGATCGCCAGGCTTCGTAATCCATGCATCGCTTCCTGTAGATTCATTATATACACTACGTTATTTGTTATTAAATTTTTACTTACCATCCGCGCCTTTACCCCTAAGTGGAAGAGGCATATTGTTGGACAATGCCAAAAAACAAGAGCCAAAGATATCTGCTCCTAGCAGTCAAATAAACCCTACACATATCCAGGTACGGTTTGAAAGCAACTGTGAATACACTAAGACGAAAGGATATTGAAATAACTCATTTTCATAAGTACCATCTATCTCTGTAGCGTTTATTAGGCATCGTGGTTAATTTCAGATTCTCGTAAAATTTCAATTAATTATAAGAACAGTTCTTAAATTTTACTTAAAACATGTAGGACGGGACGTCTATTGGTATCTACCCTACTTCAAAATTAAATTTATAGAATGTAGGTTCCCAGTGGTTTCAATAATTCTTATCTAATCACAGCTACAATTTCATTAATCACAGCTGTGTTCACAACCTAGTATAACGTTAACTTCGATGTGTCATATAAATGAAATATTTAACAGAATTAGTACCTTTCGAAGGGAAATGTTTCTGTGAGACTTATTAATTTTTTTACACTTAATTTTTTGCCAAGGATTTAGAAATGGCATGCCTACATGCACTAATATTTCTGTTACCCACGTTACCAGAATTAATCATTACAAAATTGGAAAACTTAGAAAAAAATGTCATTACACATTAACAAGTGCGTGCATCAATACGAGTATGTAAATGTAAATGAAATCATTTAAGCAAATAAATCACGTACTTGACATTACAAATAAAAAATCGGTAATTTACGGTAATTAAGCCTTTAGTGCTTCACTATTGGGAGTAAAGAGAAGTAAAACCTGTCAGTGGCGCGCGGCGGGAGAGAGATCGATTCGGCGCGCGGTGGCGCGGTGCGACGTTGCCGCTCCGCCGCGCGTGTTTTGTTTGGGTTGTATGCAGCGGCAACAGGCCACGCGATCACCCCCGCGTATAGTCGGCGCCCGCTAAACGTAAAAACTTTCAATTTTCAAACTTATTGCATCGCAACTTGCAAGTTTATAAGTTTTACAATGGCTTTATCGAATATAGCTGATGCCCGCAGCTTCGCCCGCGTAGTGAAATTTCCCTATTCGAGATTTCGTACAGAACCCTAAACTTTTTAAAGATGTGAAATAGGTAACCTACCTATGTTATTCACGAAGAAAGTAGCTTGATGGTGAAGGAATTTTTAAAATCGGCCTTGTAGTTTCTGAGCATATTCATTACAAACAAACTTCCAAATCTTTCGTCTTTATAATATTAGTACCTACCCATTGATAAATCGGATTATAATCTAGGAAAGTAATGGTCTCATTACAGGGGATTCCTGTCGACACGGCGACGGCTTTGCGAAGTATTGGATAATGGATGTATAAAAATTCCGCTTTGTCGACATTTATGAGCTCCGCTCCGCTCTCCAGAGTAATAGCATGATGATACATATAGCCAGCCTCAATAAATGGACCATCAAACAAACATTTTTTTAAATCCGAGCAGTAGTTCCTGAGATTAGAGCGATCATCCAAACAAACAAATCTTTCAATCTTTCTTCAAAATTGTATTAACCTAGTAGGCGATAATAGTACATTATTGCAAACGCCAATTTTATGTTCATTTCAAACACCTCTCCAAATCTCCAACACTACTGGGGACAAATGCACCACAAAATTTATATGGATATCATTTTCCTCACCAAAACAAAATAGTGGGGCAAAGTGAACATAAAAATTTAACCAATGACGACGATCCATTATTGGGGCCGCTATCTCAACCCACGAGGCTGGTCTATGACAGCCCAGAAATATACCTTTTCACGCTTCTCTTAAAGGACCCAAGTCCGAGACTACCAGGACTTTAATTGGTCGAGCTAATTAGTGTCTAGCACATAAGAACTTTTAGCCTTTTTGTTACCACCTCACTAAAAAGGCAACGGGTTCAAAATTTCTTTCAAATTTATTCTGCCCTTCAGATCCACCCACAAACTACCTTATACGCGAAGAAGAGCTCGTGGCCTCGCGGACTCAGTGTTCTGTAAACGATTTAAGCAACTTTCACTATGGCTGGTCCTCAGATGGGTGACCACTTTGTGGCATTTACATTTGCGAGCGTTTCCGTGCTTCGGAAGGCACGTTAAGCCGTTGGTCCCGATAGGCAGTAACATGGCAGTCGTTAAGCCCAGTTGAAGGACTTATAGGCGGCTTGAAAAATTTCAACAGCAGGTCGCCACAACCTGCGCTTGTCCATTTCAACACGGCAATGAGCTCACCACCTATTACGTGGGACAAAAGTACACACGGTGAAATGTGGGCGTATAATATGCCTTTGCCTACCCCTTCGGGGATAAAGGTGTGATATGTATGTTAAATGACCCAGGATTGTAAGAGGAGGTACACCGTTACATGCGTTTATGTTGCGATACATGAAAGATCTACGGAATCTTTCGGTTCTAGGCACGATGGTGTCCACAGTGTAGGGATCACATCTCTGCCCCGCCCGTGTTGTTCGGGAACGGACCTAGGCAATTATCGTTTAGAAGTAGTATGCGAGAGAGACTTGGGTGTACCTGGGTGTAAGGGGCCATCAACGTCTCTGGGCTAACGGCATCACCTGCTAGTAGTTAAAGAAAACGAATTATGGGGTTGGAAGGTCAGACGGCAGTCGCTTATATAAAGCCAGATGATTGCTGCTCCAGCAACCAAGCCGAGTATAGAGACGTGATAATTTGTCTGTCTTCACGGGTATGTAGATTTCTATGAAAATACTCATGGCTTTCATTCACAATCTTTGTATTACTTATGGGTATATTAGACTACTGTATACCTCATTAGAAATATGGGCGTGATAGAAATATTTCCAGACATACCTCGAACGAAGATAATTTTGGTTTGAATAACAGACGGCATGGTTTCAAATGAGTTATTATTAAAAAAATATGTGTGTGTACCAGACAGAGTACACAGGTAAGAAGTGAAACTTCTTTACGACTTTTTTTTACAGCTATTAAATTTCTCTCACTCGTCGATAAAAAGGTTTTTCACAACAACATGGCGCATAACCAAAAAACGTGACGACTTTTTTTAATGCTATAAAATTTCTCTCAACGTCGAAAAAGAAGTTTCACTTCTAAAAATAAATTAAATCTCTTTTACAAACTTTGCTACTAATAACAGTTTTTATATAATTCTAAGATTTCAGTCACAGAGATGGCGTGTACAAACTCTGACGCTCCAGGCAATACCAAATTGCTATTTGAAAATCCGTTCATAAAATGACCAAGAAATATCGATACAATTCTGAGTACACGTAAAAAAATAAACACGGATTTGGATACAAAATAACGACACTGCAGTTGTGCAGTGCAGTTTATAGGGTAGGGTGGAAATTTTCTTCTAAGTATACATTTTGAAAACAGACGAAAGTTGAATGTTAAAATGTGATTTGTGTAATATTTTGAAATGGCTACATTTGTGACCACAAAATTTCACCACAAAATTTTCGTAAACGATTTTCGACGAAATCGGCTACCAATACCTAGAAAATATTGCTAATTTTCAATGTACATTTTGCTATTTCAAGATATTTATGGCAAACTACGGAGCAAACAAGAAATAAGACCCTCCCTCATTTTGAATTAGGCCAATAAAGAAGCACCGCGAACTTATAGAAGTTTATGAATTCTATCACCACAGTGGTAGCTGATATAACAATAGATAGATAAGTAACTACTCTTTCTAGTTTCTACTGTGCCATGAAAGGTATCACAATGTACCTTCAAATGTATTAGATACACGTGGTTCAGCTAAGCCACAGTACTTATTTATGTACTTTGGCTAAGCCACAATCACGGTGACCTTACTTGCAATCCATGTACACGGCAACAGGTTCTTAATTCAAATTATAAATAACTAGGTGACCCCCACAGCTTCGCCCGTCACATACTTCCAACTCCAACTTCAACAATATTTAAATTTTTATGCATAAACATTTGCCCGATTTGTCGACATTTATAATAACTGCTCCGCTCTCCAGTGTAATAGCGTGATGATATATAGCCTATAGTTTTCCTAGATTACTAGATTTTTCAAATCCGACCAGTAATTTCTGAGATGAGCGCGTTCAACCACACAAATTAACAAACAAACTCTTCAGCTTTATAATATTATTAAGTATAGATTATGTATGTTTACCTTTATCGTATTTAGTGGGACCAATCAAAGGTCACCTCTGTAGGAACGCTAGATTACAACCGTGTAGCAGCAGACTCTTAAAAGTCGAATTATCTATCCTAATAGCACCACCTCACTATAGTCCTTATCACTCGTTAGAGTTCAACATAGTAGGATATTCAACACTTCACATGGGTACAAGTAATAGACGCGGCAACGTAATCACTATTAAAAAGTAAAAACTATATCTTTGTAACTTTGTAAATAAAAAGTTAAAATTCTCACTCCTGTCTTTTAAACACCTTTGATTAGTTCACGTGTTGAATCTCTCAGCTTTTCTTCAACTGAAACGTCGTGGTGGACGTCTGCGCAGCTATCTCGTTCAACAACATGTCCTGCATTTTACTTCTCACCACCAATTTCCTTATCGGGTCCAGTTGCTTGAAATACGGGGCCAAAGACTTTAAGAACATAACGTCATAGTCATCATGGTTATTTGACAGTTTAATTCTTTTGTCGGGCAGTGGGTCCTCTTGATCTTCGTACGGCGTATCAAAGTATACTTCGACTTGATTCTCCGTTGCACCATCAGCATCATTAAGATCTGAGAGATCGAGATATTCCTCTTTCGTGCTTGGCAGTTCCTCAGAGCTGTGCTCTTCTACATTTTCATTACCACGGGTTGATGTTTTATTTAAGATCGTTATTTTACTTAAGAACGTAAGAGCCGGGTAGTGTCGCCATTTCCCCGTGTAGTCCTCAGACGCTGGACCGTATTTTCTGATCTCTTTCTTGTAAAGATCTCTCATGTTTTTCCATTTCACTCGCAGGCAATCCTCTGTAAACAAAAAAATGGGATCTGTGTTTGAGTAATGTATGACAAAATAGTTTGTTTTTAAAGTCTAAACTGTCTTTAATCTAAGTTTACTATCTCGATTGCACCTAAAATCTTCATTGAGTCCGCTTCTTTGTCAGCTTTGATTAACTGTGATTTATGGTAGCTTTGCATTTAACTATAGACGCTGTTCCTGTACTAGAATTCAAATTACTTCATCACAAATATGGTTAACTATTTACAAATCCTAGATCCTGTATATTATATTAATAGTAGGGGAGGTAGCGTTAATTTTCACAACGAATTTGATACCGGCTGATATTCAAAACACTTATAGTTCTTTACCAATACATAACAGATTAGAACCGTCAGTCAGTTTGGTAGTGGTGGAACCAAAAGTTATAATATGCCAATTAAGCTAGACCGTCAAACTGTATAAGTGCCCATACAACTCAAAGGTCTATGTTAATTGGTATTAACTATGTCCCATGGGTCTTTTCAACTCCTTTTTTTAAGGAACCAAGCAACTGGGGAGTGTGGACACAATAAGATGAAGAGAAAGCCTAGTCAATATCTTACTACCTAATTAGTTATGTATCTAATATCTCAATCTCATCCATCTAGGTACTTGTTGGTTCCGAATAATCGTCTTCGAGTGGCTTGAGGTAGCTTTGTACATTACTAGATGACCCTAGTACCTAGTACGTACAGACTTCGTTCGTTCTACCTCCCGTCGCACTATTTAAACCCGGCACGTATAAATTCCACAATAATGTTTTAGAATTTGCCCGATTTGTCGACATTTATGATTACTGCTCCGCTCTCTAGGGTAGTAGCGTGATGATGACGAGCCTATAGCCTTCCTCGATAAATGGGCTATCCAACAAGAAAAAGTATTTTTCATTTCCGATCAGTATTTTCCGAGATTAGCGTGTTCAACCAAACAAACTCTTCAGCTTTATATATTAGTATGGATATGGATTGTAAAACTAAAGAAAATCTTGTTCATTCATGCACACAAAATAATCATAACAAACATTACATAACTTCATCCTACTAACGCCACCTATGTTTTAAACGCAGAACCTCAGAGCCCTAAGTTCAACCACAGATAACATTATATTCTTGTAACGACGCAGTTCGTACTAACCGGGCATATGGAGAATATCGGATATCTCCGACCACGCTCGAGCCATGTGATATCTGTCGTTGTATCTATCGTCCTCGGGATCCCACAGACATCCTCGTTTCTTCACCTCCTTTATGAGTTTTCTTGCAGTTTCATCAGAAAGTGCCGTACGTCGAGGCGGCATGTTTGACAAGTTATACACGAGAAATTTTGAAAGGGAAATCGCGTCGCGTCTCAACGATCCGGGCGGCAAGGGTACACCGCGGCAACTGGCGTCTGGCGGTCACACGAAACGGTACTGACAATCAATGTAATTCTAAGGGTCGAGCCAGATGTTGCGGTTAAAAAGAAAATCGATGGTTCCGATTCGTTCTTTATATTTCGCAACTTATTTAATACGATCTTAACATAGTTTTACAGAATTTTTGTACGAAGAACATGAACTTAACTACTTAATAGTAAGTAGTAAAATGAAACTTATTTCTAAATACATCTAATATAGGAAACACAAAAACTCCGAAACACATTTGTGCATAACATAAATATTTGTTCCGACCTGGAAGTCGAACCCAAGACCCACAGCCCGGTAGTAGCATACTCTACCAGGTATATTTGGAGATTACGGTTAGGAGGTAAATTATATTCTGGTAAAATTATTAATATAGTATCTATACTTGCTATCAATATCAATGCGATTTTCCCCTTCTTACTGAAGAGTATTTAGCAGCACCTTGGGCCTTCCCCCTTCGGGAAAAAGGCGTGATAGAATTACAGACCTCACTATACCTCGGTAGTTTATTAAAAGAAAGCTTTGTTAAAAAGGTTATTACTCTATTCAAGACTATTTACAGGACAGGGATGCCTGGAAATGATCTGCTGGCAAATAAAATATTATAGTCATAATATATTAAATTGTAAATAGGCCATCAAAAAAAAAAGCCTTCCTAAGTTTCTTGCCGGTTCTTCTCAGGTGGGCCGCGTTCCGAACCGGTGGTCACTTTAAATATACATTTTTTTCTTTAGTTTTAGTGTATGACATTTTGTAAGCGCCGTTGAAATGGTCTATGCAAAATAAAGACATTTTTATGTATTTATTTATTCACACTTTTCAAGTGAAATTCTTTTTAGAATAATATTGAGTAAGGTATTTTTTAAATATACGCCGCAAGTAAAGAATAAACACCGATCCGTAATTGAGGGCCACTATCTTAGCCCGCAGGGCTCCTATTTTTCACGTCTCTCTTAGAATACTCTGGAACCGAAAGCGGAGGGAAACACGTGATTTGATCTGAAGTACTTAGTTTGTTTTTTACTTTTGAATTCGTGTTTAGTTTTTGGTGGTGGTTCATTTACGGCCGTTCCCAATAACCTATCTACTGTTCGTTTTGGGCTACTAGTGGTTAAACATTGTATCTACCGTTGATTTTAATGTCCCAATATACCTATCTCTGGTAAGAAACCTTACCGCTCCCTGATATCCATTAATGGGAGGACCTACCGCTTACCACTGATAGAATTGTGTATGAAAAAGCTAAAAAACGCGTCCCTATATCATTTTGAAAGATAACTGTCAGTAATGTCAGATACTGTAAGTAGGAGATTTGTGTATCGGTCAAATTGCAACGATAAGTGGTTGAGATTAACATTGTTTACTCATCGTTTTGTTAAATTTCACATATAAAAATAATATTTAAACATGTCTGAAATAAGTTCAAGTGCTAGTAGTGAAAGTGATCTTGAAATGTTAGCGCAGCTATCGGACTGGGACAGTGATTCTGAGGACCAAGAACTCAATTATTCGGAAAGAACGTACATAACTCGAATCAATTATATGGATAAATTGAGCAGTTCGGAGTTTACATATAGGTTTCGATGAAACAAAACTGCAGTGAGTAATTTACTCACAAAAATATATCGTCACTTGAGAGTAACCTCTAGAAGGTAAGGAAATTACTATCACTCATTATAAATTTCTATAAAAGCTAAAGATATGTAATTCAACCATATTTGAATTTATTTATGGTAATTTTCACATGTATTATTGTTTAAATTCTACAATTTACCCAGTATCTTGTAATCTTTTCTTTACAGAAATCATGGGGTATCCCCGCTTCATCAAATTTTGTTAACCCTGAGATTTTATGCCTTGGGTACAATGTTGGTATCTGTGACTGACTTTGTGGGAGTCTCCAAATCATCAGCAGCACGTATTGTGGCTGATGTTTCATCCGCTATAGCAAAACTTTACCCAAATTACATCTATGTCCACTCTAACACTCAGGAAGATTATTAGTGGCTTTCCAAGAGTTCTTGGTGCTATAGACGGCACCCATATTCTGATGCAATCACCAGGTAAGTAACTTAATTAATCTATTATTTTATTAATTTATTGTTAAGGAGTAAGAATTATGTACCATTATGTAACAATACTTTATTTGTAGATTCTAGTATTGGTAAAGAATTCAGAAACAGAAAGGGGTACTTTTCTATGAATGTACAAGGCGTTTGTGATGCACATTTGAGATTCATGAATGTGGTTGCTTGTTGGCCGGGATCAACACATGATGCCATAATCTTTAATAACTCTATTTTGAGAGGTGAGTAAAGCAATATATACATTTGCTAGAGCTTCTTTTAGAATTAATTTTTTTACAATATTTTGTAAATAAATTTTATCACAATTTGAAAGTGGTGTATTTGGAAATCTGTGGCTACTTGGAGATAGCGCTTACCCGTGCAAACCTTATTTATTAATACCCATATTAAATCCATCCACACAAGGCCAGCAACAGAGATACAATGTAGCACATATTGGCACAAGGAACACTATTGAATGGTATGTTCTATGCATTCATTCAATGAAGTATATGTTATTTTATGATATTAACAAATTTTTTATTTGATAATCCTGTGTAATTCAGAATATATTAAGCCATCTATTTGCAAGTGTTTTGGTGTGTGGAAACGGCGGTTTCCTGTAATGCCATTGAAACTACGTCTGTCACTAGCTAATATACAAAGTGTCATCATAGCAACAGCCGTGCTGCATAATATTTGCAGGCAGATGAATATTGAAGATGTTGACCCAGAAATAAATATCCCTGTTTATGAAACAGAACCTGGGTTTATAAGTGAAACTAATGCAGCAATGTCGATGAGAGACAAAATTTAATTAATAACTACTTTATTAGGTATGTATGTTTAGTAACTAAAACTTTTATAATTATTAATTGCCATTGGTAATGGGGTCATGGGGAAGGAGATAACAGTACAAAAGTAGTGTTACAGCGTTCACGCTGGTTTCAGGAAAGATGCCAGGGTCATACTCGGAGGCACTCCATGACCTGCATTGCCCTAATAAACGGTTGCAACATCTCATGAGAAATAAAACTGTTGATTTAATTTACTGTTTTAATTTATCAATTTCTAATTTTAATTTAGCATTTTTTAATTCTTGTTCCTCTATCTCTAATACTATTTTCTTTTCTTTTTAGATCATAGTATTCTGCAATGGCTTTGTTGCGAGCAGTCCAAACCTTAAAGTCTTCCTCCTGCAACTTGCGTTTATGTTTTACTGAAAAATAAAAAGTATTCAAATAAATTCCTTTTTTTATTGTTATAGATATATATCAT
This sequence comes from Thumatha senex, assembly GCA_948477245.1. Classification (NCBI taxonomy): domain Eukaryota; kingdom Metazoa; phylum Arthropoda; class Insecta; order Lepidoptera; family Erebidae; genus Thumatha; species Thumatha senex. The sequence goes on from OX419732.1 coordinate 28,160,088, forward strand.
ACCTGTATATTTCTGTTCCCAATCCATAGTGTTCAAAATGTGCAATGAATGTTTAAGATTTATAAGTTATTTTTCACTCATATGGGGCCGTTCAAGTATTACGTAAGCACCAAGGGGGGGTGGGGGGTCTCTGTTTTGCTTATTTTGGATGACATGGGGGGTGGGGGGGTCTAGATGATGATTACGTCATCGTTAGTTATTTAAGTTTTTCGGGGATTCCCGCAAATAATACATATGCGTAGGCACTCGCTTTGAGAACTGATTAGGGGAATTACCGCGCATTAGGGAAATTACCGTGCGCTATTCACTTGTCTAATAATTCACTCTCGTGCCGGCCGGCTGCAAGTGCGCATCTATCAGTATTGTTTTGTTTGGATTCTAAACGTATTGTAAGCATTGAAAGTTATCATTTGTGTTTATGTTGATGCAATTAGCCAAAGTTTAACGTTTTAATTATTTAAATTTAAATATCTTATTAGAATGTCATATCATATAGACAAATCCAAGTTATACCAAAAACTGTTCGAAAGTTTTAAAAAATCTCATACTGGGACGAAAGTACAAAATGTACAAAAGTTAGTTAACGAAGTTTGGCGAAATTATAAATTACAAGCAAAGTCAGATAAGGAACTAGATATTATTGTATCTAAGAGAATTGAAGAAGAATTGCAAGCGGCGACTAAAAATAAATCCAATCTGCTTCATTTTTTTTCCAAGGTGAGTAAATATAAGTACAAAGTTTCTCTTTACGTTCTGTAACAATTAAAACGATTTATGAGTAAAAAATATGATGGCCTATCTCAAAGTAAAAAGGTAAATGATTGATATTTTATTTCTTAAGATCGACTCCGGCAATTGGTCACAAAATACACGGTGTTTTCAATATCTGTATGTGAAGGGTTTCTGTGGGGAAAAGCTTTCAATAATATTTAAACGCTGGTTATATTAAATACGGTGAATTTATGTAGCTTAATAAGAGAATATCCAGCAGAACTCTTAGAAATTTTTCATTTTTAGGCAACGTCTTCTACCAGTAAACCTGCAGAAAAAACACAAATTATACAGCCATTTTCTAACATTGAAAAACAGAAAGAAGATAAAATTAAAACCGGCAATGAATCACAAGAGCAATGCGAAAATAATAATAATGCAGATAAACAAAGAGCAAAACCTTCTCAAGAAGCTTTGAAAAATAAGATTACTCTACTCGAAAAAAATCTGAACGCATTGTATTCTGCCAGAGATACTATGCCAAATTGCGCTGAAGTTGATAAACAGATCATTAAGTTGCGCGAGGAACTAAAAACAGCAAAAAATACTTTAAACAGGAAGATTCAAAACGCAGTTGCCCAGAAGAAACACAGGGATGGTATGAAAAGAAAGTTAGAAGATATTTGTCAGGAAAATCCTGAAATAAAAAGAAGACTATCTCTGAGGGATTCAGTAGGACATCCTAAACTTGAAAGCGATCAACCATTACTATTGAAAACAATTGCGGATATAGCTTTATTTGGGAGTGCATGTGATGACAGGAGACGAACGGAATCTATTCATCATCATCATCCGAGCGTCTGTCCCAGTTGCGTCTCGCGACGCCCGGGGTCCGCTTTCCTACATTTTCTCCTCCACTTCGCACGGTCGTCGGCATCCCCTGTGGTGAGACCATTGGCACGCATGTTATTCCTTACGACGTCAAGCCAGCACTTCTTGGGTCTTCCCCTCTTACCGGGACCCGGCGGGGCTGACATGGCCAGACATTTGTTACCTACGTAGCCCGGCGGTTGCCGCAAGACGTGACCATACCAACGAAGGCGACACTCTTGCAACTTGTCTGCAATGTCACGGACGTGAAGGCTGCCGCGGATGCGAGAGTTCCTCACGCGGTCTATCCGCGTGACTCCACACATCCACCGCAGCATCTTCATTTCCGTGACACGCAGCTCCTGCTTGTGTCGCTCCAATATCGGCCACGTCTCACTGCCATGTAAAAGGACAGGTCTAATAATGGTTTTGTAGACCTGTCCCTTCAACCGGATCGGCATTTTAGGGTCACAAATGACACCGGTCATCTCCCGCCATTTGGCCCACGCGGCAGCAATTCGTGACTTGACATCGCAATCGATGTCACTGGACGTGTGAAAAACAGATCCCAAGTATTTAACCTGGTCCGTGCGCTCGACCAAATCACCGCCTATGCGGACGGATGTGGGATCTGTCGAGTTTAGTGCCAAGTACTTCGCCACATTTAGTTTCAGACCGCCGTTCTCAAGCGTCTCCTTCCACGCCTTTACACGTCGCACCAATCTGCCCCTGTCCGCGTCTGCCAGCGCAATATCGTCAGCATACATGAGCAACCATGGAGGCTGCTCATGCGGGTTTCTGATGCTGTCCGACAATTCGTCTAATATTACACTGAACAGAAGCGGACTAAGGACAGAACCCTGGTGTACCCCGACGGTGATGGGGAAGGGTTTCGTGTCGCCAACAGCAGTCCGAACCATTGAGTCGGAGTCACAGTACATGTCCCGGATAGTGTCAATATAGACCTCTGGAACCCCTTTGGACCGCAGTGCCCACCAGATCATCGCACGAGGAACACAGTCGAAGGCCTTCTGCATGTCTAGAAACAAACAGTGCAGAGGCGTGTTCTTCGACCTGTATTTCTCTGCGACAACCCTCAGGGCAAAAACAGGGTCCGTGGTCCCATGACCAGGGCGAAACCCATATTGACACCCCGAGAGAGTACACTCCTGCCGGATCCGAGAGTCTATAATCCTCTCGAAGATCTTCATGGTGTGGGACATCACCTTAATACCGCGGTAGCTCCCGCGCTCCTGCACTGACCCCTTACCTTTGAAGACTGGAGTAATAATACTCAGTCTCCATTGGTTTGGGATCTGCCCGCTGAGGAGTATGCGGTTAAAAAGGTTTACTAAGATGCCCACACCGCGAGGACCCATCGCCTTCCAGGCTTCGATGGGGACTCCATCGGGTCCGACAGCTTTCCGATTCTTCATGCGGCGAAGCGCAGTCAGGACTTCTCCAGGCGTTACCGGTGGCACTAGTCCCTGATTCGGAGGGAGGTCCGGAGGCTGCACCTCTTTATGCTGCTTATTAAGCAGCTCGTGGAAGTACGAGCGCCATCTCTCCTTTACCACGAGGTCTTCGCTTAACAGGTTGCCCTCAGGGTCTTTTACACAGCGACACTTGGATATATCCTGTGCCGCTTTGACCCTGGAGCGCGCCAGCTTATAGATGAGCTTCTGCCCCTCAGACGATTCCAGCTTATCATATAAAGGTTGTAAGTGGTCTCGTCTGGCTCTGGCTACAGCTCTCTTTGTGGCGCGCTTGGCAGCCATGTACGCGTCACGGTTTTCGGGAGATCCGGTCGCTTGCCACTTTTTAAAGAGGGCTTTCTTCTCCCTGGTCTCCCTCAGGACTGCGTCGTTCCACCACCAAGTTTCCTTGTCACATTTGCGTCCACCCTTAGACTCACCGAGCACCACCTTCGCCGCTCCAAGGATGGCCGCCTGAACTTTGTCCCAGTAATCTTGAACTGGTTCGTCTTCAGTGTCGGTGCACTTGTCACCGACAGCTGAGACGAACTCCTGGGACCTAGTATCATCAAGCAGCCACCATCTGATGCGGCGCTGGCACCGCTCGATGCGTTTGCCTTTAGGCTTCACGCAGAGGTCCATGACAAGGAGACGGTGTTGTGCAGTAAGACTCTCACCGGGTATGACCTTGAACGGAATCTATTAGCAGCGTAAAAACTCTTGACGAACTCACACAAGAACTGCGTAAACTAGGATTTGATATTATTGACTTCGTTTGATTCCCAGAAAATCGAATTCTACAGAGGGACGAAGACATGTATCGACAGTCCCTGTTAGGCTCATTCGTGCTCAAACTGATCACCACAAGAGCCACTTAGATAGCAAGTTCGCTGAAACATCAATCCATTATTTAGAGAACATAGCATCCATACTTGGACCAGATCAAGTATTTTTCTTATCTCAAGATGACAAAGCTCGAGTCCCTATTGGCGTCACTGCGGCAAATAAGCAAGCACCTCTTTTAATGCATATGGAATATAGAATCAAATTACCTGACCACGATTGGGTAATCGCTGAGCGTCATAAATTAATACCATCTGTTTATGCTGGTATCAAAGTTACTTCCAATATGCTAGGACAACCGCAAGCCGTCGGATATTCTGGGCCAACATTCATCGCTATTCGAAGTGGAAAGCATAGTTCATCTACTGCTAATACTCATGCTCAGGATTTCGAGACGCTTCTCGAACTTGAAGAGTTTCGACCATTAGCAAAAACTGACCATGGACTAGTAAAACCAGTAGTAATTATGACGGTTGATGGAGGGCCAGATGAAAATCCGCGTTATCAAAAAGTCATAGGGTTTGCTATACAACATTTTAAACGACATGATCTCGATGCATTGTTTATAGCTACCAATGCTCCTGGAAGGAGTGCGTATAACAGAGTAGAGCGAAGAATGGCTCCTCTGAGTCGGGAACTGGCTGGTTTAATACTGCCTCATGACCATTTTGGGTCTTATTTGGATGAACGTGGCATTACAATTGATGAACAATTAGAAAGATATAATTTCGAATTTGCAGGAAATGTATTAGCTGAAGTATGGAGTTCAATGGAAATTGATGGCTATAATGTTACTGCAAAATATGTTGAGGCTGATGAACAAGATGTTCCTGAATTTCCAGACATTAAATGGTACTCAGAACATGTGCGTGAAAGCCAATACTTGCTTCAAATTGTAAAATGTAAAAATACAGAATGCTGTCGTCCAAGAAGTGGCCTATTCAGATTACTAGACAAGAGGTTTCTTCCACCACCTGCAAAAGTAAAACAAACAGTTGATGACTTGGTTTTGGATGAAGGAGGACAATTTCTTGATCTTCCAGTCAATTTAGCTCTACGCTTGAGTACTACCCTCAAAGATTTTTTGCAAATGCCCTACGATTATTTTTGTCCGACGGTAAAATTGAGGCTCTCAAGCCGAACATGCAAAACGTGTGGTCTTTATCATGCTTCCGTCAAATCATTAAATCGTCACGTCGAGAAGATCCATAAAAAAGTAAACACGCCCACAGAGGGAAAAGTTAGACCTGTAAGAGTCGCTGCTCGTCGTGCTAATGAACTGATGTGCATTATTCAAAATTTAGAGCACCAAGATGTTGAATGGCTCGATGAGAGTGACGTAGACATTCCAAAATCGGATGAAAGTGAGCAGACTCACAACACTGAGCAGCAATCCAATGTCATCGATAACTTAGAATCATGGATTCAGGTTTCATGGACTGAAGACTGTTAATGTGTTCCGAAAATATTCTTTATGTTAGTTATGTTCTTTATTTCTGATTATATTTTTTTGTCATTTACTCTATGTGTATCAGTTAAACCTAATATTTTCATGAATTTTCCTATTTTAAAAATAACAATATAAAAAAACATTTATTAGTAATAAAATGTTTACGTACACATAGGGGGAGGGGGTAAGTGCTTTGCTTACTTTTGATGACAAGGGGGGCGGGGGGGTAAAAAATGGTAAGAAATCTGCTCACGTAATACTTGAACGGCCCCTATTTAATAAACTCTTGAAAGTAAGCTCTAACTGAAATGAATGAATGATTACCTACAATATTATCTACTGTATTGAGTTATGTAAATGATGGATTTGTGAATTTTAAATATATAGGAAGAACACTTACATTGACTGATACCACGGGGAGTGCTGAACAAAAACTTATTATATTTTGGGCTTTGACTGATGAATGGTGTAGGGTAATTGTTTGCTGTCTTCCATCCAAAAAGCCTTCAGGATTTCCTGAAACTCCACCATTGATTGCTTCATTCATTTTCACTGGTGAAAACCAGTGAAAATCTCTGTGAAATTTTCTTGTTCCAGAGCAATAACATTGTCCAGAGTAACATTTCTATTACCTCCATATGGTACATTGTATCCATCACAAGTTGCACCTAAAATAGCTGCAACTTGATCTAAAGTTTCATCTGGTGGAATGTACTCTGGCTTTCCTCCTCTAGTCTGGAAACATGTGTGAAAATATTAGTTAAACGAATCATAACAATATTTTATAGATGCTATAATATTTTCCGTTAAATAATTGCTGGCAAGGGTTGTACTTGTATGTATGGAGGTCAGAGGTTATACAGTACCTGAATGTTATTTAGTCTAATTTTAGTAGAACTTTTACGAGCTGCCTTTTTCTTCAGCGTTGAATGTATTCGTAACCTTTGCCCAAGCAGCTTCTTTTAATTGATTATTGGTGGCGTTAGTAGCCTTGCTCGTTATGACCTTATTCTCAGCTATAAAAGTTACACCTTTCATCTGAAACCATATAAGTAAACAGAAAATATTAAAATTATTTGTTGTCAAAGACATTATCTGGATACAATTACATTGTCTCTATTGCTAATACCGAAGATAATACTTATGGTAAACTTTCGCACATTATGAAAATGATTTGATAATAATACTTACAGCATTCATTATAAAGTAATGTAATAATCACCAAAACAACTAAATTTAGTAAAAAGTTAGATATTAATAACGGCAACGCTATAAACTGAACTTGAGCGCGGTAACAGCCGAACATCGAAACATATGGTCGGCCCGGGGACCCCCCGATGAGCCGTGAGCGCGAAAGATACATCAAAAACGTTTCTTTCATTGTTTTGCATTTACAATATCATGTGAAATTTTAACTTAGTCTTATGTAATTTTATATAATATAAAAATATTTCTTACATACTCGATTATTACAATTTTTGTATATATTTTAAAAGGTCATGATTAAATATAAACGGACTTATAAATGCTATTGTCGAAAGTTATGCTTGTTGTAACGAAACGTGCGGGAGGGACCAGTAGCCAATCCTACCAACGGTTTTTTGTTGAAACATATGTGTTATCCCCAATTGTGGGACGACTTTTTTTGATAGTTAGAAATATACTATCAGTTATCTGTAGCGATTCATTCCATACTAAAGTTACGTTATTGGGAACGGCCGTTACTGTATTGAAAAGAGTTGCAACCGCTTTATCTGGAGCAGCCCTTAGGCGCGTTCTCCGAGGCGCGCGACGGCGCGAACCGTCGAGTGACGCGACGTTGCCGCGCTGTGCCTTTGCCTTTGTCCTCTGTCCACTGCACGCGGTCTGCTTACAAACGTTATCTAGGTGCCTCTTTGGAGATAATAAAATGTAGTGTGTGGAGAAATGTTGCACTGCGTACGTGGCGCGTGGGTAAAATGCCTACAATTCAATTTAATGACATTCAAAATTTTTACTTAACAAAAAATATAACCGTATTTTTGGCAGGGCTTGTTTACCGGTTAATTTTCAAACCTAAATCAGTGATATGTACATTAGAAGCGTTTTGTTTAGGTTTTGCTCTAGCAAAGCTTTTTTAAGGTTAAGGTAGACCTTAACCTTAAAAAAACTGGTTTTCTTAAAGAGCGAAATGAAATGGGTTTTGACTCTAAGGGCCTCGTTCACCATCTCTGAGTAAAGTTCTAATTAGTTACTTCCCAATTAACACTAATCAGCAAGTAAAACTAAAAAGTAACGTTTTTCAATTTCACATGCAAAAATGAAGTTCCGATTAGCTACTCAACGGTTAAAAGAATAATGTCGGCGAATCATTCATTCATTTTTATAAATTCACTCATATCATTGTCATTAACGTCAAACTAATGTCACTGTCAGATAAAACTGGATTCTGTGATAAAGATCATGGATAATAAAGTTATAAAAAGAGAAAGCAGTGCAAATTTTTATTCGGATGAAAGAGATTTATTAGTGCCTCTTGTGCAAAAATATATATATATATATATACATATTGTCACGCCTTTATCCCCGAAGACGTAGGCAGAGGCATACTATACGTATCATTTCACCATATGCATTTTTGTCCCACGTAACAGGTGGTGAGCCTATTGCCGTGTTGAAATGGACAGGCGCAGGCTGTGGTGACCTGCTATTGAATTTTTTTCAAGCCGCCCATAAGGTCTTCAACTAGGCTGAATGACTGCCATTTTACTGGCAACCGGGACCAACGGCTTAACGTGCCCTCCGAAGCACGGAAACGCTTGCAAATGTAACATCCACAAAGTAGTACAAGTAGCGGTTTTTAAAGGTTTTCATTTCGCTCTCACCGACGAAATCGCCACCGCCGGCTTTTTATTCGGGTCGGATTCGAATTCAACAAATCTGACGTCATTAAAATTGGTCTAGCGATTCTTGAGTTATAAATGGTTGTTAAACTATGTTTTACTTTAATAGATTTGGAACCGGAACATTCATTATTAAAAAAAGTAATTAATGCGGCAAATCAAATAAGAAGAGCTTTAATTACTGGTGTAGTGGCCTACGTAAAAAACTGTAAAGAGTTATGTGCAGAAAAAAGGGTGTAAGGGGCCTCTTGACATCTTTGAGCCCAAACCGACCTCACTTGCACGTGGTTCACCTGTTGATCGTCGGATGAGGCTACGGCGAGCAGGTACTCATTATGTGTGCCAGGTGGGACAATAATTTTTTTTTGGACCGCGCGGTACCACCTATCGGACCGCAGAAAGTCCCCCAAATAACTCTTGGGTTGCGTTCGGGGTTCAGCGGCTGCAAGCCGGGGCTCTGGCTCAGGAACTCAACGATAAAAAGGCCGGGGTGTGCGTATTTGTTAGGGCGGATGTTTGTATTCGCCGTCTGCGCTGTCCTCTGGCTACAAGTGGATCATGGTTCTATTAGCCAGATCTACGTGTAACTTTACCGTTCCCATATTATGGGATATGTAGACGACTCGGCTCTTTGACTACATCGGCAGATGATGCGCTGGTGCGGTGTCCGAACGCGGAATTGGTGTTTTTGGGGGACTTTAACGCACACCATACAGAATGATTGGGCTCCCTCAAAGAGGACCATGTGGGATGAGCCGCCCATACCTTTGCTTCCTTACATGACTTGACACAGTTGGTACACCAGACCTCCAGGATATCTAATGTGGTAAGCCATGTGCCCGCTCTGTTGGACCTTCTGCTGACCAACAACCCAACCCAGTACAATGTATCGGTAGGCGCTCCGTTGGGTACTTCCGATCACTGCGACGCGCGCGCAAAAATGCAGGTGTTATCTCCTGCATGTCCTGCAGTAGCAGCGCGGAGTCTGTGGCACTACTCATCAGCAGATTGGGACGGCTAACGTGTTTTTTTTGCGTCCGTTCCATGGGGTCAGCGTTGCTTAAGAGAAAAGGCCCCATCAGAGAGCGCTGCTGCTGTTGCTGGAGAGATCAGACTGGGGATGGTATACTACATCCCCTACCCTGATGTCGCCAGCATGCGCGATGCCCGTCCCTGGTTCGGGCGTGAGTGCGCTGAAGCAGATCGATATAAGCAGTCAGCGTATCGCGCCTGGATCAGTGCTAGGGCATCAGGTGACCCGAATGTGGCCAACCTCAGAGCCGCTAACACTAGAGCCGCTTACAACAGAGCCGCTTGCAATAGAGCCGCTTACAACAGAATCGCTTACAACAGAGCCGCTTACAACAGAGCCGCTTACAACAGAGCCGCTTACAACAGAGCGACGAAGGCCAGCAAAAGGGCCTTCATTAGAGCAGATACCTAGCGCATAACGCAGCATGGCCAGGAGCTTACCTCGCATCCAACGGGTAGCCAAGGATATTCCCAACTGGCCAAAGCCGTGCAATCTAACTTCTGCTGACCTTCGCGGCCACCGCTGCGGTACCCTAACGGAACCTTGGCTCATAAGGCTCGAGAGAAGGCGGACTTGTTAGCCAACCTCTTCGCGGCCAATTTCCGGATCAATGACCGTGGCAAGCAGCCTCCGACAGTCACTAGGTATCAGCAGGCAGTGCAACGCGACGGGTCCGTTTTGTCGCCCACTCTCTTTCTTCTGCATATCAATGATATGTTGTCTTTGGGCACCATACATTGCTGCATTACACGGGAGATATGTAAGTCACCCGACGGCAAAGCGGACGGATGTTGAGGCTAAGTTGTGGCGGACCTCGATCGGAATCTGGACCGCAACCCTCGGTGTTGTATTTTCAATTTGCGATTCCTTTTTCAAATTTGACTTTATTTACTTTGTTTTGAATTTTGTGTAAATATTGGGTTTCAAATTGATTTTGTATTATTCGATTCGAGTCTTTTGCATAAACTTATGCCTCTAAGTTTGGAAGAATGCACCAGAAACATCACCATGCTGGAACTTGGACTGAGCCAGAGCAGAGTGGCCAGAAACTGAGGTGTGACGCTTTCCACGGTTCAAAGAAAGCTGAGAAGATATAAAGAAACTAGACAACATTAAGAATACCAGGAAACGGTCGTAGGTCGGTAGGTGTACAACAGCCAGAAAAAATCACTTTATCGTCACGACTTCACTACGGAATCGATATCTAAAAGCTGTTACGATCCAACACCATCTGTTACACTCCAGTATAGATTATGTTAGTGATGATACAGTAAGAAGACGCCTGGGAGAATCTAACCTGACACCATACAGACCAGCCCACGGCTCAAAACTCGAACGTCATTATAAGCAGAAAGGTATATAATGGAAATCCTGATTGAACATGCAGATTATTTCCTTACAAATATGGGCGATAATTCACTTCTTATGCCCGATAATGCTCGCCCTCATACAGCAATATCTGTGAGACGATACATTCAAGAAGTCGGTATCGATATCATAGCCTGGCCAGCGAGGAGTCCTGACATGAATCCATCACCTCTGACACTTGCAGCTTTAAAACAGGCCCTTATTGAATTGTGGGAGAATATACCTCAATACCGCTTGAAGAACTTGGTTTTTAGTATGCCTGATCGCATACTGCAGCAGTGGAGGAAACACAAGGTACTAAAATAATGAGGTGACCATGGTTTTTATAAAAAAAAAATTAAGTTAATTATTTTGTTTGAAAGAAGTTTGTAAATTTTAGTTATCTTATCGTTTTCAAATATTTATTTGTAAAAATAACATTTTTTTCTTGCAGAAAGCTGTGGTTACGAGTTATTAAAATTACCTTCAGATTCTTTTTAATTAAAAGAGATAGCATGTGTTGTTTTAAAGTTATTTGAAGAATTTTAAATACAAATTTAATACAAATGTCGTACTGCTGCACGGATATCTTAATTTTTTTGATTACGAATTTACACGGTCTTTTAGTAGACTTACATGGGGATATTCTGGTCCAACACGCAGAGGCCCTTTGAGAATTTTAACTGAATAGGAAATGGGACTGCAGACACTCCACACTCGCTATATATAGAACAACGAAAATGGACCACCTCCAATAGGAATTAAACTATTACAAAATATGCTAACTACGAAACGGGCTATTGGGTTGGGGTTTAAATATACTAGGAAACCTGAACCAGAGATGAAGACGCTGTCTTCCATTTTTATATTATACTATCAAAATATTGGCAGAGGGTGACTTGCCGACTCACTAGTTGGGTCCCCTATACAATCGCAATAGGCATGATAAACCTCTAAGGGCAACACCGGCTAGGAGAGCGGCTAGAAGTGTGGAATCGGTGCGGCGTCGGTTTTGCCATCGCGGGCCAGACCCAGAGCGGGTTCCCAGTTATATAAAAAATACGAAAATGATCACAATACATAATTATTGTAACTTTTTCAGGAATCCCGAAACTTAGGGATTCAATAATTACTTTATTATCATCTCATTTTAGTTATTGATTGACATTAATGGAAACGATCGCAGCTACTCGTATCGTAGGATCGCACTACTGTTGTTCGTCAAGGCTTATCTTTGGTGGCGCGTTCTTTGTCTTAGTTTTAACGTAACTCGCCAGGTGTCGCTTTACAAATAGAATCAATGTTTCGGTTTACTACAAATGAATGCCCTGAGCAAACTATTGTAGGGAAGTCGCGCCTATCTGGTTGGATGTCCTTTGCACTATCGCTGCTGCGGTGACAGCTCGGGCCTACCCTGGGACCTAGTTCCCAGTTAAGATAAGCGAAAAAAAGCAGTTGTTTAGTGAGAAGTCTAGCCCGCCTCCAGAGGCCAGAAGACTCACACGATATCAATCCGATACCCTCGCAGGGTCTGAAGTGTGTAAATTCATGCAATTAGAAATAAATCTCAAGTACGTGCCACATATCATCTATGGAGTGTCCTCCTGAAGATAATATTGATAAAATAATCCCCTATAATTTTCAACGATTGTTTTCATATGTACATAGTAGACACTGATTTTATCAACATCTCTGGCGATTGACATCCTCCATTGTTGGCTTACTTTTCTAAAAATAGTCATGTCATTCGGTCTTGGAGTGACCGCATTCATCAAAGTACTGTAGCCTACGGACCATAGGCTTTTTCACTATTAAATATGTACACTATCAAGCTGTGCAATACGAATGTCCCAAAATATTTAACGTTATCTTTGGAACGGCAATGCCTTAAAGCACTATTTGCTAATATATTTTAATAGGCGTTCATAATTACTTCCGTTAGTATGAGTTGGTTGTAAGAGTTCCCATCCCACCACGATCTCACAGGTCTTCGTCAACTTCATTATGTAAGAGGTACAACTATAAGACATGGTGTACAGGGTTGGGAATTGGGGAGTTTAGACTGTTCTTACTTCCAAGTTTAAAAAAAAGTTACTTTGCAGTTGCTTGCTCGTAACAGTCTGCGACCCTGGGCCAAGACCTTGTGTTATTTTTCTATCAGGGTTCTTTTTTGCGGCATTGTCCGTTAACTAGCTATCTAATAAAGTATCCCGTGTAATTTACCATGTACTTTAAGCTTCGTAGTCAAAATGCGTACGAAAAGCAAAAAGGTAGTTCTAATGGTCCTAATCGGTTCTTTTAAGAAGAAACTGCTACTAGATATAGTAGTAAAACATTTTGAAGTTATAGGAAATAAGAAAACTGATGGCAAATACAAATATTTTACTGCCTATTTCTTTAAATATATTAAAAACAAGTGTGAATAGGTAGGTAACTACATATTTTTCATAATGATATCGCTTTGGCAGCTGTTATTCTGAATTTTTTATACCGCTAAAATCAACAGAGTAAATATTTACTGTAGTAAGTAAAGACTAAAATGCGTAGAATAGTTGCACAGCCTAACTAAACTACTAACCAGACAAAAAAAAATTATAAACAAATGGGAATTAACAAGGTTTTATTATTATTATTATTTAGTTGCAGCCGAAACGTTCTTATCTTACTCCAGTTTGGTCACATCCACCTTAGTCGGGTAGGTAAGAGAATAAAATACATTTTATGTTCACATTTTATTTAGAGACATCGGTATAAAATATATGAGATATAAAACAGCACAGTCGTGATAAAATTAAAATATGTTCATAATACACGATAATATAAAACGTCAATATTTTAAAATTAATATTTTTTTAGGATTAAAATTATTTGATTTAGATTATGGCCTAATCGAGTCTAATTAAAAACTAAAATTTAATTTAAATACATTTTTTTTTCGCGTAATTAGGATTTACCATAAATGTATGTATGGGATAGTAGAATTATTAATGATTTAAGCAGGCTCTCTGACCTGAGAAAATGACCATGAAAAAAGTTTCAGGGATTTGATAACAGGGGAGAAAGTAAATATTCACTGTGATATTTTTATAAAAGTGTGAGTATTTTATTTGTTTAATTTAAATCACTGTTATAATGACGAAAGGCAAAAGTATTATTAATCATTTTTGTATCTATTGATTTTAATTCTATATAATATTAAAATATTACATAGAATTTATTATTAATCATTTTTGTATCTATTGATTTTAATTCTATATAATATTAAAATAATATATAGAATTAAAATCAATAGATACAAAAATGATTAATAAGACTTTTGCCTTTCGTCATTCATCTAAGAGTAAACTCTTAGATTTATTGTTACCACAGTGAATAAAAGCTTAGGTGGGGGATTATGAGTACATATTTCAGAGAAAACCCATAAAGTGGGTTTAGTCTACGTCGAGCTACAACAACGGATATATGATAAACATAACAGCAGTTACATGTATATATTTTAATTATAGTAAATGTTTATACCCTAAACACTAACTAATGTGTTTCACATACGATATTACACATACGACATACAGTTTGAAACAGGAAAAGCGACCACGGAATGTCTTGTGCTACAATACGTTGTCAACCAAAACTAACTGAAGTGCAATTCCATTACATTTAAAAATTAAACTTTGTAGCCATTAAAATATTTTTGCCTCTGATCTTATAGCAAAAGAACCATTTCAGCGTTATTGGTTTAAAGAGGTATATATAGCCCTCTACGACCTTATTTTGATAAACAATTCTTCGACATGCCATATTGAAAATTTTTATGTTGAAATATTATGTTTCGTATAAAAAAGATTCTTCAAAAGGGGTCTTAAAAGGTTTTTAAAGGGTCGGCAGCGCGATTGCTGCACTTCTGGTGTTGCAAACGTCCATAGGCTACGATGACCACTTTCCATCAGGTGGGTCGTATGCGTCTCTGCCACCTGCCACCTCAGTGGTATAAAAAAAAGATGCGACATGAAAAAGATGCCAAAAGTCCTGGTATAGTATTTTTTTCAGGATAATAGAACTTATATCAGTTTTATTACTCAATTTTGTAAGTATTTAATGTAGCGTTTTCATGTTACTGCACAGAATTCATCGATAATCTACATAATAAACAGTGCATAGATGGATGAAGTTATAAGCAAAAAAATCAGTTTCTACAGAGTTACATCGATTTTACTTTTGCACGCCTCCTAAGCGAAGCGTTGAGGTGGGTACTACTGTCATTTCGCGCATAACATCTGATTATTCAAACTTAAAATGTCTCTATTTATCAAATATTGCACTTGTAAAATAATATATATACACACATTTCAAGAAAAAGCACTATTTTTAACACCCATGAAATTTTTGATGCCATTTTTGTTATTTAAACTGGTTAAAAAACTGTTTAAAAAAGTTCCGTCTTGGACGTCCGTTTGTCTGTATGTTACGGATATTGTCTTGTTAACACGATAACGACCGAAATACTTTACTAATCGAGTCTTTTTTTTTCTCTTATGCTTCAGTATAATTAGGAATAGAACCCTTTCAATTTTCACGGTCTGATTCGATGTGGTTTAATTGTTATTATCTTTACTTTATTTATTTCATAACCCCTACGCGACAATTCATAGCAAAGTTTGTAAGCTTGTAATTCTATTTTTTTATAATATTATAAAAGCGTGTGAGGCGTGCACTTTTGGGTTTTCCAAATTTTCTTTGAATATTGTTCAGATATTATAAACACATCTAGTGCATTTGCGTCTACTGTTTTCTTTGTATTAAAATTTTACTTAACGGCTTTTTTGATATTGGTTTTTATTGCTTTTATAAAACAAAGATAAATGATTTTCTATGGTATCCATTTTTACGTACCTAATTGTAATAGAATTGCACACTAACTGCAATAAACATTAGTCCAAAATTGCACATCAGAATCTACACACCTAAGTACTTATTGATTAACATTGATTATAAGCACATTTTTTTATCTATAGCAACAAATTAAGTTATCATAAAATCATTTTCAAAATTCTAATTAAGTTATGATGAAGAGATACCAAATATGTATCAGAAAATTAGAACACATACCTAATAATATCTATAATAAATTGTAATTGTAATTTTGCTACAATTCCATTAAGAGTAACACGTATAATATTTTATATAAATATATATAATTATATCTATTAAGTCATTTTGTTCATAGCTTAATAAATTATAAATGCGATATTATAAGCTTGCATATAACGTTATTTAAGTTTAAAGTTTATGGTTAGTGGAATATTCAAAGAACCTTTTTTCTCTCCTCTATTTAAAGAACCGTAATATGGCTAAAGTGAGCAAAGTCAAATGTAACACTAAGAGAATATAGTTGACTTGAATAATTATTAAAGTGAATAAAGATAAGTTGGTCCGAGACAGGGTTTAAATCATTTAAGAGTATGTAGTGAAGATTTTCAACTTGTTTCGGTACTGTTCGGGTAGTTCAGTGGCTAGAATATTGCCCTGGTTAGGCAACGGTCACGGGTTCAATCTCCGTCTCGAACCAAGTTGTCGATTTTCACTTTAATAAAAATTTATTGTGGATTTGTTTCAATATATGTTTACATTTTATTTAATCTCAATGATCAAGTGGTATAAGTGACTAAGGGGCCCCACCAAGATCTCCGGGGCCCAAGCGACCTCACCTACTAGCGGTGCCCTGCTGACTAACAGACGAGGTAAAGACAACGCAAAGGGGTTAAGGGGTTGGGAGGTCAAACGGCCGTCGCTCGCTCGTTGAATAAACGATAGCTGCTCTTAGCAGCCAAATAATCGTGAAGTTTAGGCTGGGAAGCTGTTGGGTACACATTTAATGAGAAGAAGAAAAAAATATATAGTGCATTAGTTAATCCTTGCATGTCATCTAATATAAATAACCCACTCGGTTCTTAAAATATTCAAGTAACCTAACGTAATATTATGCTTATATTTATATAGGTACCAATTCTGTCCAAATCCTTTCATTAATATTTTCAATTCACATTTTTTTATATAATTATGAAAAGCTTCAATAAAATCTTAGATAAAAATAACAAGTTTTATATAAAATCCAAATGGTCATACCACTTTGACTTTGGCACGGCACTTTATTTAAAACAAATAGCAATTCGCTTAACAAAAATTTATATATCAATTGCTATAACAATATAATTCGGCAATGATCAAACGAAATGCTATGACTTATATTCAGCTTTTAGCAATAAATACATTTATTTCTTTCACCAAACCTTATTAAGTTATGTTATTTATACAATACCTGCTTTCAAAAAACTGTTCTTTTAAGTTGCAAAACCATTTTTTTTGTTTTCTATTTATACTTAATATTATAAAGCTGAAGAGTTTGTTTGTTGGTTTGTTTGGTTGAACGCGTTAATCTCAGGAAGTACTGGTCGAATTTGAAAAAATCTTTCTGTGGTTGATAGCCCATTTATCGAGAAAGGCTATATATCATCACGCTACTACCCTGGAGAGCGGAGCAGTAGTCATAAATGTCGACAAATCGGGATTTTTTATGCATTATTGTAAAATTTGCGACAGCGACAGGATTAAATAGGTGCGACGGGAGTTTAAAATATGCCATGGGCGAAGCTGTGGGGGTCATCTAGTTGTTAATAAAACTACCTTGTTGACATATTTTATATAAACTGAATATAAACGATAGCATCTTTTTTCTCATCAAATATAAAATTGCCTGTATAAAATTAAAATATCTTTGGCAACGTTTCTTAAGCGAAATTCAGACGCTCAAGCTCAATTTGGTGATTTAATTTTTTTTATTATTATTAAACACTATATTTACCAGTTACATTACGATAAGACTAATTTGTTTTATGCTAATACATCGACAAAGGTAAAAATAATATAAAATGGAATACTTAGTGTAAACATAAATAAAATAAATTTCAAATAAACCTACCTATTATTATAATACAAGCAAGATCCCGGAAACAAAGATTGATATATACTAGGTACCTAATCGTACTTTGTGCTCAGTGTACAGAAGGATACGCCAGTCGAATTCACAACTTTTATAAATATTAAATAGACATCGTAATCATCATAAATATAACACTCATTGTCTTCATAATTACTCTTATTTAAATGAAATATAGATACTTTAACATTCCTTTTAAAAATAACATTCGATGTGGGAATTAATAGCAAATTTAAATCCGATATCTGATCCTCGTTCAATGCTTATACGTTTTTTTTGTTTATGGTCAAATAATACTCGTAGTTTGCAAAAGATTCTGTAACGAATAGACAGGGGCTTGCAAATAAGTGTATGCATTGACTTACAACTTTAGATAGGACAGCAGATGTTACTATATATCTTACAAAAATATAGTTCTAGTAATCATTTTCGACAAAACAAATAAGGCGTTTTAAAAATTAAACAAGCATCTATTTTTCCAATTACATACCATAATTGTATTTTCTGGCCCAAACATTGGACCCAAAGATGGTAATGAAATACGTAACCGAAAAATACACGTTTCAAAATTACTTTCTGATTTAATATGATGATTATCCAACAAGTAAAATATGACAAATCAAACCATTATAACTGAAAATTATGAATGATTAGAATTTTTTAGAACACTCTTCTCAGTCTCTTAGGATAAAAATTCTAACGTATTCGAAAAATATCGAAAATAAACTCTAAAAATTAATATATTCTAAATTAATGATGACTCAGATGTATTTACTGATATTATAGTGACTTATATTTATATATTACGAGTATGTGACAAAGTGGCCTACACAATAATCATGGTTATCAATAAACATCGATTACACAACACTGAACATACACCAACAACTATTGGATTGAATATCGAGTATACCTATATTAATAATTATTATTAAAATTTATATCATTACAATGATATACAAAGGAAAGATTGGGATACCTTTTAAAAATATATGTTGTATAAGACCATTGTACATGCTTTGTGATTTTGGTAGAATAATAATGCAAATAGAAATAAATAAATTACGTAATGTTTTCAACATATAGTTTAGCAAAAGAGTCCTCGTGAATTCGTTTTTTTTTACACTGTATGCAACAGATGTTTTTTTAAATATAAGTAAATATCTACATGGTCTTAGGTTATGTGATTAAAATTTTCATGTTCATGTTTAATTTAAAATATTCATTTTTTTATTTTCAGCAGGTAAGTAGGGACGGTAATGAATTGGAAATTTCGTTTAATGTAGGGATCGTGAAATTTAATTAAGACATTAATTATTTTTTATTTTGAGTACATTTTGTAAATTTTTCAAAAATATATGATTTATAAATTATAAATATACCCCAATTCTAAAGTTTTGACGATCCATAATTTAAAATGTTTTAAACTATTTAAGGAATTATGTTTTTCATGTGAGCTACAGTGGTATGTGTGAATTTGTGAAAAATACTAATCAAAATGATATGTATATTAATAATAGATACAAAAGACGAGATTAATGTAGATAAGATACTATAAAATATGTACAGATACAATTACATCAAGGGATACGTAGGGACAGACTTGAAGTATTTAAATAGTTGAGAGAGAATTGGCAAATTACACGTGACTGGAACCAATGACTGGAAATCATTCACTGAAATAACATTGAACATAGCAGCAGTTTCAATCTCAAAATTCAGTTCATAGAAGATTTGAATAAAAATAAATGTACATTAATTCTATTAAATATCTAATGCCAGAATGTTACAGTAATAATGCTTACATATATATGATAGTAAATTACGTGTCTACAATATACGAGTATGTCAGTGTCTCAACGTTTTGTTGTAATGTTGATCAACATATTTATAATGAATATGTCACTTTTCAATACCTGTATTACCACGTCAGTATTTTTTTTAGTATATTAACGTAAATAAGTTACAATTTCTGAAAACTATAACGTTTGTTTTTGACAATTAACGGAATTCATTTACGACAAGAGACTCAAACCCATTTGACGCACGTTATCAACTGGAACATGGACATATACACGACAAATTTAAGTTATAAAGGAATCGCCTCATTCATTATTATACTGACAAACATCAGAACAACATCAACGCCTGTGGTAAGTTATTCGTAGTAAGTTTAGCTTAGGTGTCAGTTGCACCAGAAGGTTGCTTGATAAGGTCTACATCACGACCTACGCTAGCCTGTGTCTTCAACTTGGATTTTTGTTCGAATTTCACATCATGAATGACCTTATCATGGCCTGATTTTTGGTCATGACCACCCTTATGGTCATGCGCTCCCTTATGGTCATGCTGGCCCTTGTGGTCGTGCGCTCCCTTGTGGTCATGTGCTCCCTTGTGGTCATGGTGACCTCCTTTGTTATCATGACCGCTTTCGACAGTGTTGACTCCATTCTTAGGTTGTGTTGTGGGCTCCGGTTCGTCTTCACTGTAATCGTCCAGCCTGCGGTTGTACCAGTGCAGGCATAGGCACCTGTAAGTTAGATGGTCATATGTTAGTGATATTTTATTCTGTCCCCTCTGACTACCACGTTAGGGCTACAGCGTGAAGATTAGTTAGTTTTGTGTTTTTATAAAATTAGTTTTACATTATTGTTTGCTTTGCAAGATTTGTCTATGTAGTCTTCGTCAAGACATTTCTAATGATGAAATAATTTTTAATCTTAACGGGTATAAGGAGCCCCCGCCAGAAACTCCAAGACCCAAGCAACGTCACCTGCTAGCGGTGCACTGCTGACCAACGGACGAGGCAATAAAGTAGCAATAAAGCAACTGCCATCCTAACTCCCAATCCCGTAAGGGACCCCCCTTACGGGATTGGGAGTTAGGATGGCAGTTGCTTCTAACTATGACCCAGCATAAAAGTCAAGTCATAGCTGTTCCTGGTCAATAAATTTAACCTTAAGTTATAAATCCAGTTACTTTCTTACTCACGTGGAAGAAGAAGAGAAACAAAAACTATCGATAGATTTAGAAATATGTCATACTAGGGGACGCCGGCGGGTATGCACGCTTGGTGACATCTTCCTGTAGCCATCCCCTACAGGAACCTAATCCCAAATTAAAAAGTAGAATATGTGATGATTTTTTAAATATATTAGAGCTAGTTGCTAAGAGGTAGCTGACACACTGGTTGATCTAGCGTGTCAGCAGCGCCAGCGAAGTATACAGTACAGTGCCAGTGACGGAGATTAGTATACTGTCGTGGGTGTGGGACTAAATCTGGAGTACTACCTACCATTATCTATCTTAAGTTACTCCATACAGGATTTTAATCCCAGAAATAATAATAATTTTAAAATTACTTGAACTATAACATGTGATGTCATTAGTGTTATACTTTCAGAAAAGTATATCAATCATTTTGAAGACCTTTTGGGACAAGGCCACGTCATGAGTACCTTTAACCGGTAAGCGTGTATGAAAACACTTGTCTTATGAAAGTAGATGATGCCAAAGTTGTATGCGAAGTGCGAAGTAAGTGGAAAGTCATTATAGTCCCTGCCTACTCCGATGAGAGACAGGCGTGATATGTATGTATGTATTAGACTGCCTCGGTGGCGTAAGTGGTAGTGTATGCGACTGCTGCGCTGAGGTCTCCGGTTAGATTTTCCGCTCGGGATCCGGGGTTTGGGTGATTCTTTGTAAAATGTGCATGTATATTGAAATATATAAGTTTACTTATTTTAGGCTAGATGCTCTGGGACATCATTCCGAGGAGTTACCCGGGGCGTCCGGCAATAGACAGTTAGGCGGGGATTGTGTGGTTTTAGCCGGTTCGAGTCCGGCATGAAAAACGAGGGGATTTCTACACTAATTCTAAAAAAAAAAGGCTGGTTGGCGCTGTGTAAAAATGTCTCACAATATTCATTTATATTTATTTATTTATTCTTTATCTATTTACAATGTCTTGTTGGACAAAAACACGGTCCGGATTCACCCTGTGAGAGATAAAGTACTTAATATAAAAGTAATGAGATGGTAGTATTCCCCTCAGGTTGTTATTGTCGTATATTTCATTTGCGTAATTGGCTGAAGACAATGCCACGCTAATCCTACTAAGTGTATACGCTCACTGTAATTGAGGCCATGTTGTTAGGTTTATGGCGAACAGGGCTTTACATAAATAAGGTATCGCGCAGTTCCAGCGTTGACCATTGTAAGACTGAGAATTGTATCTAAGTATATACATACGTAGTATATATATTAGTCACGCTCTTTTCACTGAAGGGGTAGACAGTAATATACGGTATGTCCACATTTCATTTTCAACGTCCCTCGTTATAGGTGTGAGATGTAATCCTTTGAATTGCGATAAAAGTACTTGAATGTAATATTATTCAATTTTCAGTTTAAAAGTATGAAATTTACTTTGAAATATTATGGATATTTTTCCAAAACAGTGCCATTTATTTAAGTTACAGTTAATTGAAGCGGCTTACGTTAGCAAAAATAATAGAGTTCAGTACTAGAGGTGCACTGCTGGCCATTTTAAATTGGGACTAATCCCACTCGCATCCCCATTACTGTTACTCCTGTAAACCAGACAGTGAACAAGGCCAGAAAAGTTACACCGAGTTCGATCTCGGTAATGTCCCAGGAGAAGTTAAAATGTCTTGGAACCCGCAACGAAATTAATTAGATAATAATTTGAGGAATTAGGAAATAGAATGTATCGCCTCTTTCATCTTTTATTTATGAAATCGATATGAAAAAAGGCGTATAGAAAAAGGGAATAACCACGGTAGTAGTATATTACTGATCGTATGTGAGCTATGTTTGATTCCAGTAATATGTATGGCAGAACACGAAAATTCACCCCTGATGCCACGAGATCCGCATAGTTAACTACTGCTGATGTTACTAGTTTGTAGACTGCTTGGCATAATATATCGCCCGTTTCGCCAAATGTTGCACTCCCAAAGTATGTGATGAGCGGTCTGATCATATTTGGCATCAGCTTTTGTACACTGAGAGAACAGTGAGTTACTGAAATTGAGCAACACAATGACCTACAGCCAGGACATTCTCAGGCGTTCACGAACGTCAGGGAAAACCTGGTAGAGGTGTCGCCCTTTGATAGAAGTGTTCAAACGCAGCTGCCATTCGTTCAAAAGTTCTTCACGTAGGTACATTACATTGGAAAACAAACGTACATTAGAAAAAATTGCACTGCTGGACAGTGATGGATAGGACAAACAGTCATATACATGTGAACAACTCACCTGAGTACAGCTCCGAGAACTCCAACGCAGACAAGCCCAGCGCCAGCTCCCATCAGATAGTAGCGGTGCTGAGCTGCCTCGGCGCCAGGAGACAACTGCACCAATCCTACCACCAGTACCACGATGCCCAGGAGTAAGGATCCCACCACTGCATGAAGAGCAGCTACCTGAATTTTAATGGTACAAGTCCGTTAGTAACGTAATAAAGTAGACAGTTGTCTAACCTTTTTACACATTATCTTACGGAAGAGGAGATAGGTATATCAAATCCGTATAACACAATTATCTAAGACTCTGACCAACCTAGCACTTTCTACTTTCCTAATTAATGTAAAACTTAACTATCTTCACGCTGTATCCTTGACGGTGTAGACAGAGAGAACGGATCGTCAGGCCTCGAGATCCATGCATTCTACTTTCGCTTCCTGCAGATTCTTGATCAATCTGATTAATCTGATTAGTATACAACGAAAATGAAAAATCATTATTCATGTAGGTCACAAAGTAACACTTATAAACATCAAGAATTTTGCTTATAACATACTAGCTGACCCCTAGGGATGCGCAATTTATAAGTTTGACCCGATTTTGTGGATCGCAATGGATCGTAATGTCTCCGATACGCACCGCAAAACAAACGCTATTTAAAATTAAGATGTAAAGTACCGTTATTTTGTTTATATATAAGTATAACAGAAACTGGGTTCCAGATGGTACTTTGATTGAAACACAAACTTTCCAGCTTTAACAGTGCATTATTATATTAAATTAGGTTAATAATGTCTGATTGCAGTGAGTTACTTCATTAGTAAGTAAGTTAAGCGCCTTCTGCCAATAAAAAAAAGCGTCAAGCTAAATTGCTGCTTAGATTGACTCATTGCAGAGCTTAGAGCAATAAAACGTAATTGAGTACTGCTCAGAATACCTCAAACATTTACAAGGGACTTCTTAAACGATATTGCGACCGTGTTTTCTTTAACAATTCTCTGTAATGATCAATTCAAGTAATCTTCATTTTCATTATCTAGAGCACAATTAGAAGGCATTAGGATTAATTGTTCTTCTCCGCGACGGTAGTTAATCTTTCAACCTTTACTTTGCATTGTGTAATTTTCTCCGTATCGAGCATGCAGCATTATATTATAATTCTTTTTTAATCGGTACGTATTTAGATTTAAAATTACAGAACGTATGCTAATTTCAGCTAAGCCAAATTTGGATAGCATGCAGGAATTGATTGGCTAGCTTTAAGCTGAGGAAGGAAGAGGCTGTTAGTAGGACAATAATGGGTGATATGATGTTGATGAACTCACTTCACTCACCCTGCCGCAGACATACAACTCATGTCTGTAATGGTCTGGGGACGGTGTGCCGTCCGGGTCCAAGGGGCGGTTAACCTGCAGCGGTAGTTGCGAAGGCCTCCGGCCTCCCGAAGTGCTTCGTTTATCGGCTCGGCGTCGCTCATGGCGCACGGCCACTGCAGGCATAGCACCAATCATCTTCGCTGTAATAAAAACGTTCTATACTCCGTTTACATACATACATATTATATTGTCACGCCTTTATCCCAGAAGGGCTAGGCAGAGGCATACTATACGCCCGCATTTCACCGTATGCATTTTTTGTCCCATGTAACAGGTGGTGAGCCCATTGCCGTGTTCCTCCGTTTACTATACAATTTATTATAACCTGGTTCTTTAATCGAATTATAAGTGCTCGAGGCCCCGCTAACTGAGTGTTCTGTAAACGATCACTGCATCAAGCAACTGTGCTAAGCCTGGTTCTTAAATGGATCACCGCTTTGTGTCGTTTCCATTTACGAGAGTTTCAAACGGCATGTTTAACAGTTGGTCCCGGTTACCGGCTTGACAATTATAGTAGCAGGTAGCCACAACTTGCGCTTTTTTCATTTCTACAAGGCAGTTGGCTGACTACTTATAACAAAATAAAACAAACTTTATTTTGCATAAACTATTTTAACGGCGCTTACAAAATGTTATACACTATTTAAAATATTAAAAGGGACCACTGGTTCGGAACGCGGCCCACTTGAAAAGGACCGGCAAGAAAATTAGAATGGCTTTTTTTTTGATGGTCACAATTTAATATTATTTTGCCAGCAGATCATTTCCAGGCGTCCCTGTCCTGCAAATAGTCTTCAACGGAGTAATAACCTTTTCACAAATCTTTTTTTATTAACTTTTTAAATTTATTTAATGGTAAATTTCTCAGGTCACAGGGAAGCTTGTTGTAAAAGCCTATACTACTTTTTCTGTGGGATATACCTGATTGTGAAATGTTTACGTAAAGTATGACCTTGCCCACCTCTTCGGGGATGAAAGGCGTGACTGATTAGTCTTTGATTAACTGAACCACCTTTTGAAAATGAGTTCCCCACAAAATTCATAGACCTAGTAATAAAATAATAATGATACTTTGCTGTGCACGAGATCGATAGCTCACGTCCCAGCACCGAGGCCAACTGGCTCATAGATATCAATCAATTTGAAGTAAATAAATCATCGGTAATGAATCAACGGAAATTTATATGGTTAGAACTTTAAACTATAGACTACAAAACTAGCGAATACCTGCTGCGACTCCGTAATCGCGCTGAAGATTTCCCGCACCTGTTTCCCACCGGAACATAGTCCCGGGATAAAAAATTGTCTATTGAACTGGGGGATTATTCATCTTAACATACAGTCAAAATCGGTTAAGTAGATCCTTTTATTAAGTATTTAGTAAAGCAAAGCTCACGGGGACACTAATCTTTATTATAATGGAACTTTCACAGGCAGACAGCTGATGATTTAAGAAGTAGGTAACTTAGGCTACATTTTATGTCCATATTTCCAGGGGAAAGGGCACTACGCGGGTGAAACCATCAGGCGTCCACTAGTTTTCCAAGATATTAATATATCTAAACGTAATTCACGTTGTACACACAGTAATTTAGTCCACGGCCCTACAGTCTATAAAGGGTGTACAACAAAATTGTTGAATTTACATAAGGTTAATATTCCTGGGATGTTGGTTACATCAGAATTGCCTCCGCAGGCAATTAATGCTGGTTCAACACGTGTTTTGCATTTACTTGAGGTCGTGTGGCGTGATGCTACGCGTCTACGCCTAGTAGATCTATAGCAACCTACAATATCTATCTATACAACCAAGTTTGTATTATGGGATCTAGATAACTGAGATACATTCTTATATATTTCTAAATACATACATATTTACATACACATTATACATACATACTAAACACACATTATGAGTTTTATAGGTACTTTTCACCTCACTGCAGTGAGGAAAATTCTACTAGGTGCAAGTGTATGTATACCTATGTGGTAATGTTTTTGCCGTCGGATTTTTAATTATTTATTTTAAATACCTATTAATAAACAAAAAGAAAATTATTTTTTATATACTTACTGCAGCGAGTGCCACTTGGTTGCAGTAACGACTGAAGCATATCTGAAATAAAAAAGGTTCAATTGAAACATATTCTCAAGTTTAAAATAAAGTCTTAAATATTTATTGTCTGCATGTCCAACCGATGGCGCTACTAATGTAGTTACGAGATTGACTCCCTAGATGGCAGCAGCGGGTAATCCATTTTACTATATAAAATAAAGCATAGTATACAGCAGTGAATCTGGAATACAAACCTGCTATGTCTTGTCATATTTCACGCCAATACTTTCCTGAACCGCATCAATATCAAATTTAACTAGTTCCATGAGCAGCGCCATCTATTTAAAAAATTGTGTATTTCGAAGTCAACTGTTACTATAATTAAATTCTAGATGGCTCTAGTGAACCTTGACCCGAATATGATAATCCCCCTGTCCCTCAGGTTACTCTGTCTAATATGTGAACGATTTGATTGAGTGGTGATGATGAAGGTGTTAAATTTGTATTTTATTGATCACCTATTTTACGCCTCCAAAATCAAAATGCACAGACAAATTATTGTTTAGACTTGTTTCAACAACTATGAATGATGACAGGTGTTGTTTGTTTACACAGTGCCAAATTCTAGCCCAAATATTAGTTTGTACCTTGGGATTTTAACAGCTAATAAACATACATACATAATTCCATATTCAAATATATACATAGAAAACACTCCAACCTCGAAACGTACATTTGTGCATCATACAAATATCTGTTCCGTCCCGGAAATCGAGAAGTATTAAGTACGACAGTCTCATATACTACCAACCAACGTGTTTTATAAACTGTGTTTTATATTAGCACAGATAATTATAATATAATTCTTTTATAATAGGTTTATCTAAGTCCTCTATGATAGCGCCGGGATAAATGTACCTAATTCCTTATTGCAATCTTCAGAGCGCCAGTAGATACCTACTAATTATTTTCACTTTGATATAGTTCGGGATAGCCTAACAGCTTTATATCATCTTTTCTAAATGTAGGTACCTAAGCCTCATATCAGAATAAATAAATATAAATAATAAATATCGTTGGGACAACTCACACAACGCCATCTGATTCCAAACTAAGCAGAACTTGTACTATGGTAACCAGATAACTGATAAACATACTTATATATTTCTAAATACATAAATATTATAGATAAATTACACCCGGTCACAGATTAAACCATAGTGCTCATCACACAAAGTTTTATTCTGGGTGGGTATCGAACCCACGACTTCTTACGTACCAGTCGGATGCACTCCCACCGCGCCACAGCGTACAGAATAGAATCGCTCTTTTTAATCTACTTACTTTCTTTTTGTATTTTATTTATATATTCTAAATATAAGTGTTGAAATTTTGAACTTCTACTGAAGTTCAAAATTTCACCTCAAGTGACTATCGACATTTTTAATCAATGGGCATTTCAATCTTAGACAGTTCAATCTTAGACAGTTCAAGCTTAGATATAAAAATAAAAATATGTACTCGTTAACATTATGGTATTCTATATGTAGGTATGGCTTGTAATCTTTATGCGAGAGTGAGTGAGATGCCAATAAATGTTATGATTAGAAATAGTTATTGTAAAAAAAATTATGCGTAGACATTTTATGCGGGTATATCATTATTATAAAAAAGTTATGGGAAAATAAAGTATGCCTAATGATTTATTCTGTTTGAACGTTATGCGAAACGAAGAGTATGCCAAAAAACGTTATGCAGTTTTAAGTTATGCCTCTAAAATTTATGCAACCAAATACGGACCCGAATAATGACTATCCCTGAGCGTTGTTCATTGTTACTAACTAAACGTAAAACCGTTTAGTTAGTAGTATAGTATCTAAGCCTCGTTTGTATAAATTTTTTAAAGTTATGCTACTTTTGACGCGTTTGGATAAAAATGAGTAATATTTTTACGAAACGTGTGCACTTCGTCAGCTGAAAAAATACATGATGAAGTTAGATGGTAACTGGTTTCCGTGAAAACTCATAACCACCTTCAAAGCAGTTTTTATTCTTTTGAAGTTCTTTTTTTTAAATTTTTCATTAAATTAGAAGCCAATTTTTGTACCAGAACTGTTTGGCTATATTGCAAATCGTTTACAATTTTAGAAATCTGCTCCAGTTGTAGTGTAACAGAGCTTTCAGTGACTTTGTGTCAGGCATAACCAATAACTTGTTGTTAATACGAGTTATTATTTATTGTAACTAGTTCCTGTTTGTTCCAAGTTTTCCAGAAACAGAAATAGAAACAGAGACATTGTTGTAAGAACCAAATTGGAAATCAATAATTTTGCTGTTTTGTTTAAACACTACTGTGCCGTGCTGTAAAGTAATAAAATTTGTATGAATATCTAGAAATACCTTGTAGGTGCACTGGTGGTGTGACTTGCTATAAGATCTAGGGTTCAATTCATATAGTAACAGATGGTGAGCCCATTGGTTTGCGTTAGGTCCTTATCAGAAGGTGCTTGCAAGTTTCAGGACAGGTCGACATGGTACCAAATTTTTGAGGGGCTTTTGTGTACCCAAAAAACCGGTCAAGCACGAGTAGAACTTTTACGTCCGTTAAAATTTTTTATCTTATTTGAGGTAAGTGCCAATAAAGCTAGGCCTCCAAATTATAAATATTGAGGGACAGTTTTTTTTTAAAACTGTAGTCTAGCCCAACATTAGCCAATATAAGCTTGTGGTATGGGATCTAGACGACTGTTATACATACCTATATATTTTTAAATACATACATATTATACATAGGGAGCACTCAAACTCCGAATTAGTAACTAGAATTAGTGGATCACACAAATATTTTTTCCGACACGTGACCTCAGTCGCGGCAATCGCATACACTCCCACTGCGCCACCGAATTTGAAATTGTATGAGCGCCCATACAACTTAATTGGATTTTTCGAGGTACGTACCCCTACATTTTTAATTTTTTGGAATTGTTTCTTTACTTTTGCCAAATTTCGTGATTCCAGGTCAACGGGAAATATCATTTAGGTTTTCGACCCAAAATCTAAAAGATACTTCGGGGAGACCTAGAATCGTCAATTCTGGTTGAAAGCAAGGTTCTTATAGCACAAAAAGGAAACATTTTCAATTGAAATTCCTAAATAAAAAAGTTGAAAATTAAGCTAAACTCAGGACATTAATTTTTACACCTAATAGAGATTATAGATCTCAGTGTATTGTTTAAACTTCAACTTGCTAGGTCTACCCGTTTATATGAATATTGATGGTGAGACACGGATTGACAGATGGACAGACCGACAAGAATCTGATCTGATAAGGTTATTTATACTGTTGATTGCTAGCACCTAGTGGAATCGCTACACATATTAAATAACATCACTTGTACTGTTCCACAACATTTACTTTATAAACCTACCAGTTTCGCCTCACGGCATTTTCCAAGGTATACCACCACAGTGGTATGTGGTCATATTGTGTACCTTTGAGAAAAAAGCTATGACACACAACTTTTTATAAGTTGTGTGTCATAGTTTTTTCAAAATCAAACTAGAATTACCGAGGGTACGCACTAATATGAGAAAAAAGACGATCTTGTTTGAGGGAGTACAACATGTAATGATATTAATGCATTCAAATGTAAACTTAGGAAATATGTTTTTACACAATAGCTACTGGCGCTTAGAGCTATCTAAATAATTAACTTTTTAATAACACTTATGAGAAATAAATTCTTTAAACCTATGTATGTGATCTTATAAGGGTTCTGTATTTTTCGTTTTGAGGTACAAAACCTAAAAAGATTATAAAAGTAACATAAACTATATTTGGGGACTCGCAATAGCAACAAAACACAGGTGTGTACGTCAATAGTTCCCCGAACGGTACTTTATTTACGTTGTCTATTTTTGACACGTGTTAAATACGTGTTGTTTTACGTTCTAAATTCTCCAGTGAACTGTTTTGTTCTATCGATATACGTGTACATCACAGTTAATGAATATTTGACACTAGATGACCCCCCACGGCTTCGCCTGTGACATATTTCGAACTCCCGTCACACCTATTTTATCCCGTCGCTTATAAATTTTACAACAATGCATAAAAATTGGACAACTATTTGTTGACATTTAAGAATAGTGGTTCTGTGAACCGAGTATTTTTTTTTTATCAATTTAAAAAATAAGAATTCAACATTTCTTTTTGTTTTGAGCGCTCTTACAAACCACTACGGGACCATTTCCCCCCGATCGAAAAACCCCCTCGCTTAAAGTAGTTGTCTACATCAAGGATTGTCCATGCCAAGTTGCATGCAAACCCGATGAAAAATGCGACCTGTAGACTGAATGGACGGACGGACGGTCGGACATCAAAAGCATTATTCCCGTACCAGTGGAGTTAAAATGGAGACTTCGTCGGCTCGCTTCGTTCGCCTCCTCAGTCAATTACTGCTCTCCAGGGTGTTGCGTGGTGATATATAGCTTAAAGATTTCCTCGTTAAATCCAACACAAAATGATTTTGAGATTAGCGCATTCAACCAAACACAGAAACAAACTCTTCAGCTTTATAATATTAGTATAGATTTAGAAACTGAAATAGAATCCCGCAATTTGTCATCTTTCTTCAACCGTGACACGTTTCAACACCTTCCTAACACCGAAAGTTTCGATGTATTGGGCTAAAATTTATATAGGCTCAATAGTCATTCGTAGGTCGGTACTAACTTGATCCTATGTAGTAAGTGGTAAGCTTGTTGTCGACTAACTTATTGCGTTTCGACACTCTTATTTTTAGGGTTTAGGTATTAATAAATAAATCTTTTGAGGTATTTTTACACAGCGGCATCTTGTCCAAATGTAGCCTTTGGTATATGGACCTAGAGATGTGATTAAGCGATTAGTGAATGTTACTTCTTCACACTCAAACGGCTGGGCCTATTTGAATAAAATTTTGTGTCGTAGGTAGCTGACACCCAGGAATAATTTGCTACTTTTTATCCCGAGAACAGGTAAAGCTACACCACGCGGGCGCGCGGAGTCTTGAACACCCTCTAGAAATTATATATTTCCAAAAGACACACAGACACGGGGCAATGTGCTTATCTATGTGATAAGCACATTGCCCCGTGCCCCGTTGTACATATATGTGTTTTCATTCAAGACCATCACATAAACGGTAATAATAAACAATAGAAAATTTGTAATAGGTACATGTAAACCTAAAAAATGTAATAGGTACACCCACGAGTTCGGGTTTTGTACAGTAATTTTTAGAGCATCTGCAGCATATCACAACCTACGCTAAAAAAAAAGAAAAAAACATTGTCAAAAGCTAAATCCAAGCTCAATTTTATCTTCATCAAATCTCGATTTACTTACAGTAAAGTTACTCAAAGCATATTTGCCCATTATCCTTTCGTATCCCTTCCCATCAATCTTTATCCATTATAACGTAAACACATCTTTTTCAGGTCAGGCTCATAAAATAATCTCTGTTATTTTGACGGCTTATCTCTCATATGTGACATATATATCATGTTGCAACCATCAATAACGTAACTACATGTGTAATACGAAGCTTACGAAGGTGCCAATAAATGGCCAAGATTCGGAAATAGGTCAGATATTGGATCGAAGGATTTTACATAAATCATGTTCCTACTTCGCCAGTTCTGCTCACTTCTTATGAGCGAGCACATGAGTGTTACAGACTCTGGTGGAATAACATAATGGCCTTCGTCATTTTATTAAAACAGAAAATTTTATGAGCTTATCTCCAACATATATAAGAATGATCAGAGACTATGAAGCTAGTATCATGGTTCCCTTGGCACTTATCAGGCATCAAAAGTGTATATTATACACAACATTGTGCTGGCAAATTAGTTCTTGACTCACAAGCAGAAGATCATGTCTGTGAAAAAGGTAAAGCTTCAACAGTAATTGACAAATGTAAGAGACGTGCACTTGATCTAAAAACAAATCCTGTTTTTAAAGAAAACTATTTACGTTCATAAGTACACATATAATCAAGTTATTCCCCTAAGGGGTAGACAGAGACGTACTATACGCTCACATTTCACCAGTTTTGTCTTTAGTCCCACGTGATGGTACGATTAATAATAATAATCAATCTGTGGTGTTTTGGTTAGACGCAGGCAGTGGCAGTCTCAGTCTGTTAAAATTTTTCTAACGGCGTTTTCCAATCAGTTATGCTATGACAAATTAGTGGTATAAAAAAGACCTTTAACTTGACTTTACACAACTATCATTTTAATACAGGAAGCCGGGACCAACGGAGCCTTCACAACACAACTACATTATATTACATATACATACATATTGACACGCCTTTATCCCCGAATGGGTAGGCAGAGGCAAATTAAACGCCCACATAACTCAATACATCTACAAACAAAAACACGAATCTTAACGTGGTGCCAATAAATGGTCGAGTTCCGTCCGGGAATTCGACCATTCATTCGATGTTGGGGTTATTTGTAGCGAAAGGGTGAAATCTGTATCACGTAGTTTATCTGAGGATATATTACTTT
The DNA here is from genome assembly GCA_948477245.1 of Thumatha senex. Classification (NCBI taxonomy): domain Eukaryota; kingdom Metazoa; phylum Arthropoda; class Insecta; order Lepidoptera; family Erebidae; genus Thumatha; species Thumatha senex. Next base: position 28,192,959 of record OX419732.1, read on the forward strand.
GTTACACCGAATGTTAAAGAAAAGCATTACGGATAAAGATTTCTTTTTTTCTTACTGGCTTTTCATACTGAACTGAACACTTTTTCATAGTGTTCTAGAATATCGACTCCTCTGTTATTCCAATTTTATTTGACCTTTTTAAATTCTACGGGAGAACCTCTGAACCTTTCTGAGGATCCAAGATTTGTCCATTAGTTCTCTCTTTTTGTTTTAGTGTAGTCCCAATTGATTCCAAGCTCTACCTATATTTGGAGACTGGTGCACACTTTTATTTTACTGCAAAGAACAGCTGTAGTTTGACTGGTAATTTTCGGCATGGAGTGACTGCTGTCGGATCTCCCAACCCTATAAGAGCGACTGCGTTAGTCAGCCGGTAAACCGCTAACAGGTGAAGTCCCTTGGGCCCCGGAGAGGTGAGGTTTTACTTTCGTAGTGCATCATTTTCATTGATATTAGGAATGGTCATTAAAAATTACAGTAAGGCCTCTGTTCAGTGGTCTTAAGTTGGTCAATGATGTGCTTCTTCCCAGATTCCATGGTAATTATCTAAATATCATCAGTTTTCCATCAAAAATCTTTTGTTTTTTTTGAAGCTATCTTCCAGAAGATTTTTATGGCAGTTTCGTCACCGATGAGTAATATTTTAGAGCGGTACCAGCCGCACCAGGTGGCAGAGTTTACAACTTTGGCATACAGATATGCTACTGCTTGGTTTGTGGCTACTTACGTTACATTTGCTTCTCGACTAAATAATAATAGCTATTAATAGTGAGATGGAAGTAATGATGAATTATTATTTTATTATAAAACTAGGTGACCCCTCCCGGCTTCGCCTGTGACATACTAAGAACTCCCGTCGCACCTATTTAATCCCGTCGCTTATCAATTCTACAATATTGCATAAAAATTTGCCCGATTTGTCGACATTTATGGCTTCTGCTCCGCTCTCCAGGGTAGTAGCGTGATGATGATATATAGCCTGTGATCACTGGCATTATTACTACTAACTCTGTGCCACTGATATACGGTGATTGATGATTTTTCACCATTAAACATTTTGAACTCAACAGTATTATTTGTGAATTATTATAATACATTGACATCTGTTCATATTTCTGCCGTTGATGTAACTTTCTGATTTCTTGTGTGATTGATTGACCGGGACTTTGCAAAAATATTGACTGTAATTATAAAGGAAACTCATTTTTGTAATAATTACTTTATTATTAATAAACGTGTAATAATTCGAGAGAAATAAATTATGTTCGCTAACGTGGTACAATTTGTGAGTCGAGATAAAATTTGGGCGCCAAGGAGGAAACGATGACAACCGAAGTTTTAAATTTAATGTATTATTACGAGATATTAAGTTGTTGTCGTTGAGTTATTAAATATTTATTGCAATAAATTTATCGGCAAAACGAATAAACTGCGCTTCGCTTATTTTTTTTATTTAAGTGAAAAAAGACAACTCGCTTCGGGACGGGGCATGAGCTCCTGACCTTAGCTTCACCCTACCGAAACATGCTGAAATTCTTCCTTGTATATTAAATATTTGTAATCGTCATTTAAAAGTTATGATCATGCTCTTCGCTTCCTCCTTGATAAAGCTTTTTGAAATACAAAAGATTTTGTGTATTTTACGAGTATTCGATAAACTGACTATTCTGTAAAGAATTTATTATGTGTAGATTTTAAACAGATCAAACGCTATTAGTTATAATAATAATTAAATGAATTCAAATTCAAGTAAATACATTTCGAATGTGTGGTAGTAGTAATTAAAGAATGATGGAGTATGACCATAAACTCTACAGATCCCACATTCGTCCGCCTAGGCGTGATTTGGTCTAGCGCACGGACCAGTTTAAATAGCTGGCATCTGTATTTCACACGTCCAGTGACAGCGATTGCGATGTAAAGTCACGCATTGTCACGCAGACCTGTCGAGACGTGGCACAGAAATGAAGATGCTGCGGAAAATGTGTGGAGTCACGCGGATAGACCGTGTGAGGAACTATTGCATCCGCGGCTGCCTTCACGTTCGTGACATTGCAGATAAGTTCCAAGAGTGCATGTCTTGCGGCAACGGTCGGGCTATGTGGGAATCAAATGTATGGCCATGTCGGCCCCGCCGCGTCCTGGTAATAGGGGATGACGCAAGAAGAGCTGGCTTTACGGCGTAAGGAATGACATGCGTGCCAGTAGTCTCACTACAGGGGATGCCGACGACCTTGCGAAGTGGAGGAGAAAAAGTAGGAAAGCGGACCCCCGGCATCGCGAGACGCTCGGATGATGATGTTGGAGTATGACCACAATATTAAAGAATTCCTTCATTTCAATCTCTATAGTATCAATAGTGTTTTAAATGGAATTACGTTGATGTAACGTATGTATATAACTTATAGCGTCTAGTCCTTTTTAAGGTTATTTAGAAAGAATAAAAACACACTATTAAAGTCCTTTTTTATAGAATAGGAATAATTATTTATAAAATTTTCGGTTATCAAATGTGATAATGACGAATGCACGTCTCACGTGTTTGTGTGGCACTCTTCTATTTGGATAGTCAACAGTTAAAATAAATGCAATAACAATGCTTTTGAAACTAATAATTACGAAAATTCTGTAAAATACTATAAAATACCCCTCTATTTTATTGTTTTTCTTTTTAAGTATCCATCCCGTCTAGTTATTATTAACGATTATAATTTTTAAAGAACATGATCAGGCTGTTTTGTTTTTCACAGTAAACGATAAGACTCTATGATATATGGGGTGGTAATATTAATTTAATTAATATTTTACCATAGCTTTATACAAGTGCTACATGCAATCGTCAAAATCATAACATAGTGCACACACCAAACCGTGAGAAAGTTGAAAAACGACCAGAATGTGGTTCAAGTAAATGAAAACCACTTTGTTGAGCAAAACCTGCAAAAACGTCTAAATGGAATGTCTATCAAATAATATATTTTATTAAAGTAAACAAACTTGCCTTTTCTTTAATTCAAAGTTTATTTCTGTTAATTTACCGTTGTTATTGAATTAATATTTTTGTTACAAAACTGAAGTTGAATATTTACAAACTCAAACCGAATCTAATCGTTCTACACTTTAATTTGGTATTGTGTCAGGTGCTTAACTTATTATTAGCTATGTTATAACATTGTAGTTTTATTTTGGAATAGTTTTATATTATTAGTATCACTTTGTGACTAAAATAACAACCGGTATGTGTTCAGACTCGATGTTTCAACGATTATGTAACAAGTTACAAACAAAAATGGTATACGATGTACTAAACTCTATATAAATCACAATTTTACAAAGTAATTAAGGCGAAAATAATTTTAATAAAACATAAATACAATACAAAATTGAGACTAATTTAAAACATTAAAATTTTATTCAACTTGATTAAATACATTTAGTGCTTTACAAGTGTATATTTTACTTAAAAATGCGCAAAAACGTTCATAAAAATTTTTTCACGACATCGAAGTGGCTTAAAAAATCACAACAAACACGTTTTGAGCCTTAAACACGACATCAATCTGTAAATTATAACTAAAATACAAATTATAGTCTAGATTTTATAAACTACATGATTAATTTTTGTATGAAGCTTAGCAAGAGTGCTTATAATTTATAAAATCTGTAGTTAACTGATGTATGTTTGACATAAACTTTTCTTTTAAAAAAGCCCATGTTTGAACTTTTCTTCGGTTGTTTTATTACTTGTCTCACTATGTTGAGTGTCACGAAACAGATTTTTCATAACATTGAGGGGATGCATTTAACTTATTCACTCAGTTATACCACGCACTACGGTGTATATTGGTACTTTTAAGGGTTCCGTACTGAAAGTAAAAAGCGGGACCATATTACTAAGGCTCCACTATCCGTTCGTTTATCTGTCACCAGGCTTGTATCTCATGAACAGTGACAGTTAAAGTTTTTCACAGATTATATAATTCCGTTGCCGCTATAACAAAAAAATAGAACCGCAAACAACTAACGTGTTTTTTTTTTTTGGTGTTTTTATAGATAAGTACGGAACCAATTAAAACTTGGCCGGTGTAATTCTAAAATTTTTCACTGTTGTATTGAAAAATAAATGCCATGGGTCAAACACACTTTTTAAGTGACTGGCAATATTCTGTTTTTATGTTCTCGTATGTTCCTTTACCATCAAGGAATTAAACACTTGAGACCAAGTAATGAAGTATTATATAAAACAGTAGTACGCAAGGATTATGTACAGATGTCACTTATAATCAAGTTTATCCATTGAATTCTCATTCAACTCTATCAAAATATCTAGATACAAAAGTGTAGGCACAAGAAATTTCATTTTAATATGTGCAATCACTATATTTTGCTCTATCATAAGTGTGTCATGAGAATGTAGTAGACAGTAAAATATATTTTTTATGAATAATTATTAAATTTAATAATTATTCATAAAATTACTTAAAAAAAAAAAATCTTAAAAAAGTATAAAATTTCTCAATGAAAATTTTGAATAATCAATTCGACTCGTTGAAACTCATTGATTCAGTCATTTAAATTATGTATAACAAGTAACTATTTTTTAATTCACCGTAATCAACACTGTTAAAAGTTTCATTAATAATGTATTAAATGCTCGAATTAAAAATTTCAACCACAAAATTCATGTAGACAGTTTTATGACTATTATTCAAACGTAATGAATCTCCTTTTATAAAATAACACAAAGCTAGCATATTCTAAACATTAAGACGACAGAATATCATAAATATACTTATACTTCTTATAATCATTAGGAAAATACTTCAGCTACTTAGCCTTTTACACGTCCCATACACTCTTAATATTCCAAAACGTTAAAATCTCAGATTTTATTGCTTAATGGTATTTTAGATAAATATTAAATATTATGAGAATCATACTTATGTAGTTTTGGTATAAGGTAACGTACATTACTTTAACCTACTGAGACAATGAGACATTCAAGGAAAAAAGTGTCATTAACAAATATTTCATTCGCATTTCTCCATACACCAGCTTTTCCCCATTTCAAACTACATAGATGAATATTTTCTGATAAATCTTAATCTACTTAATAAATTTTACCAAAAAGTTGTGCCATTACAAATACACAATACAATACTTGTGAAATATTTATTTAATAAGGCAATGTTTTATAGACAGCACTTACAGTAAAAGAGATATAAGGACCTCCTAACAGGTACCAAAGGCGCTGGGAATTGGATGTCCTTTGTCAATTAAAACCACATAATTACATGAAATATAACAAATACATTGTATAATTATTTTAGTGTAACTTTATTTAGTTTTGATGCCATAAGTTTGATGTGAAGTAATTGAAATAGTAATAGTATCTATAGGATAATTATAATAACTAATAGAATTTTGTTATCAAACTCCTTTTAATTAATATTTAACTCTATTAGTATCAGAATTAGGAAGCATATTATTTATCTAAAACTTGACAAAGAACATCAATTACTCTAAGGTAGAGAAAAGGGAAAAACACTAGAAAGAGAAAGAATGGAAAGGGTGTGTAAACCTAATAACTAAAATCTTGAGCATTGTGAAGCTAAGCTCGTGTTGTTAAGCTTAATATTAATATCAATGCTTCATAATATATAAATTTATGTAATAATTTGACATCTCGATTTATTACCGATGGAAATTATTTCACAGCTCTTAACAAAAGTAAACCTAATGATAATTAACACTAGATAATAACAAAACGGTGGGACAATACATTCAATTTTGGAATGATTAATTTAAATACTGCTTAAACTCGACCTGATATAAGTTACATAAAATATGCAAAGTTCTTAAAGTACTTTCGAAAATTTTAAAGTTTATCTCAACTCAAACATAGGTCGGTTATTTTTAATATAAATATAAAACTTAACGCTAATTACATAAAAATAGTTTAAAAAATTATAATGCCATGAAAGTTTTGGCACAGATCTGCTAAAAATTTGACAATATTATGTCCATTGGTGTTTATGAATATGTGGTAACTGTTTCTGGCTAGATTGATACATGAGAAAGAAATATCACACTAAAGATTACTCTCTCACACTCTACTCAGTTCCTTTTGTGAAAAAAATACAGATATGCCATCGTCATAAACTAGAAATGCTTTTGTTTTCAATATCGTTCAATAATTACCCTTGAAATTATTGGGGCGTATGACAGACCATGCAAATTTTATGGGATTCTCTGTTTTATTGGCAGTATTCCCGTTTTCAGTGTCATGTATCAGTGTAGCAAGTTAAATAGAATTGATACATACATGACAAACAAATATACAATGTCAATAGGTATAAAATTGTTAGTATAAGAACAGTTTATAACAATCAGTCTCAAGCCAATACATACGGAATTTCAATCGTAATAATAATTAAATATACACACGATATAAGCTCGTTTACATCTGCAGACGATACGTAGCAAATTATACTTGTTTTATTTACCCTGGAGACTTGTGGTTTTCTTGAGTTTATGTCATTATGTGGAATAGACGCAATTTCCTCATATCATTGAGCTGGGCGTCTGCGTCGTACAAACAACAAACTTGTTTTTACTGTATCTGTCTCATAATGTAGGTTGTAATGTACCTATTTGTCGTTCTTTGATTTCATACCAAGACGTTGGAGTCACGCAAGTAATATTAATCTTGTTAACGAGTTCATTCAGCATGTTAAGACTGCAGATGTAAAGAAGCTTACATAATAACTAACTGCTAAATCTACCAAAGAGTTGGTCCGTCTGTTAAAATATAAAATAGAAAGCGTTCTTTGAATATAAATGAAATATTCATTTAAACTTCAAAGCCTCGAAGCTACTTAACAAAATAGATAGAACAGTTGCGGTACATACAAATATGAACGCGATCACAATAACGGTAGAGTTCAATTCACTTTGCACAAATGCACACATTACACTTTTAGAGGCCAAGAAGTAAATTTCGACAATTCTCTCATTCCAAGTGTATTTGTGATTTGAGAACCGAACTTGAGGAAATGGGCGGTAACTGCGAAACTTCCGTGTTAAGGGGTTGCGAAGGCACTCTACGCCACACATTACTTAAATAGTTAACTTGAACAGCAGAACTTTGAAGATATGTTCCCGATAAATATATTTCTGGCAAATTAATCAAAGTGGTACCACATTACAGCTCGGAATTAGAGAGTTATCAAATTCAGTTGACTCCAATCTTTGACATGATCATGTATCGTCCGTCGGGCAGCAGCTCTCTGGTATCACTCGGAGAGCCTGGACTTAGACTCGGGCCAACCGACGGTGAGGAGTACGTATCTCTATTAAATCTGCGACGTTCCGTCTCAGAAGCTACCGACATTTCCTCTTCCGCAATCTGTTCCAGTGGGAGCTCTCGCAATACATCACCATTGATCGCCAAGGCGTTTACGAAGCCATGCACGCGGTCTGGTGGAGGCTCAATGTAGGTTTCGGTTATAGTATCTGGCAAAACTTCAGAGGCGCGAGCCCGGCGTGCATTCTTTGTTCTCATACCACCAGTCTCAGCATCTCGTTCCAATCTGTGCCCCGATCGAGATCTAGTCAGTTGTCGTTGCACGTAGTCCTCCAGAGCATCTTCCTCACTCTTTGTCAAGTACTTATGTAAAACAATCAAAAATATGCCGATGCCCAAAGCAAACAGCCCGGTGCACACTAGCTCATTAAACCAGCTCACAGATCCGATACTGCTCCAGGAAGTAACATCGTCCGGCAACCAGCCAGATCCGATGAGGAACAGTCCAAGCACTAGAAATACAACTCCAAGATGGAGCATACCGACCGAAGAAACGACTTCATTTTCAGTGGTCCCGGTCTTTCTGTGTCTTCGTCGCTCTAAGCTGCCAGTTGAGCAATGCGGGGAGGTGACTCCAGATTCTGAGGACTGGACAGAGTACCGGCGTTCGCGGGCCCGTAGCTGCTCAGCGCGGCGTTTTCTTTCGCGACGGATGGCGAGCGCCGAGTGGAGGCCGACCGCATGCATCCTGCAAGCACGGGCACGGGTGAGTGGTGAGGTCACTCGGTTCGGCCACGCAGCGTCCACCCTCGGGCGGGCGGTGCGTTACCGAAGCTTAGAGCGCGAGGCGTGGCCGCAGGCGCGGGTTGCCGCACGCGGAGTACCACCACCCGTGCCCGTGCCGTGTCGCGAACTTGCCACCAGAACAGTTAATACCGAGGAAGGAACTTGACGACCCGCATAACAATACGCGGTATTATGTGGTGGTGCGATTCAATTAAATATTAGAATAGACATGGCAGCTGGCTGCCGGGGAGAGAACAATCCAACAAATCTCATCAAGTCCGTTCCTGTTTCTCTTATATGACTTATATTTTTATCGAGTGAGTAGGTTTAAGGTATTGTATTTAATTTACAAAGAATATTCTATTCCTACGATGTATTTAGAGTAACTTATTTAACGAAAATTTATTAACGCAAACATAAAAAAAATAGTAGCCGAGCTTTTCGCAGACTGTTAACTAAATTGTATGGAAAGTCAGTCCCTGTTAAATTATGCATGGAGAGTGACCTCAGTAAGGGAAGTTCTAAGTACAACACTTGGATAGGTTCTACTTATTTTGAATTTGGCATTAGCTGGATAATATAATTTACAGGATACCTAGCTTTATAGGATATACCTTGCTTTATTGCTTTTATTTCAAGTATTGAAACATAGTCTACTAGTATGTGGCTCTCTAGACCTCAACTAAAAGTTACCCCAGTCCATTGATTCCTTACCACGTAAAAATAATGACAAACAAATAAACAAACACTTTTCTATTGATAATCATCACTCTATCTTAACGTATTCCCATTTTTTTCCAAACTCTGATTTTAGAGTCTAGGGTCCACTTTTATTTTGTACGGGCAAACCCTTTGCATACTCGTATGTACACAACCCGACATTGTAAATAAGTAATATAAGCATTCATTTTTCTTTAGTACCAATAAACACCTCGTACGGTAAACATTGTTTTAATCAGTGAAACCTCGCGCACCGTCGGTCGGTACTCAACGCTCCTCCCTAACTCAGCTTCAGTAACACAACGTGTAGGGCTCTCCCCGGACATATTTGACTGCTACAAACAGCTATCATTTGGTTTTTAAATTTTGGCAAGCAGGTAAGATCCTATAATTACATACATACTTACATAACTAATTGAATCGGGCGTTACAAGGCGGAAATTCATCGTAGGACGATAATTTTGGAGGGTAGGAGTATCCCACAACATACCCTCGATTCGTCAATTCTAACGCACAACTGTCAAGGATAACCTCTACTAATTGTAACAGAGGAATGATGAACCGATAAAGGATAAGTAAAAAGAAACCTTACCCTCTATTTTGGCAATACTCCCCTTTACAAGGTGCCACTTAGTCGACACGTGTTTCGCCAAGTTTCCTCAAGACTTCTTGACAGCATGTCTTGAGGAAATTTGGGTGTGTGGTGGGATCCTCCTTTATTATCGGACCCCTAACATCCAAAGCACGAACTTACGTAGATTTTTATTCGAATTATTGACTAACTTCGTTTTTAGGCTTTTGAAATTTTGAATGTATTCGAGAATTGGTTGTCTATTCTTATAACTATCGAGTGTGCACATCTCTCTGTCTCTCTCGATGTCGATAAATACGAAGTTCCATCCTTCCAGGTCTCCATTAGCAATTGATCGATTTATCTCTTTATTGTACACCAGAAATAAAACAGGATTGGATTACAATTTAAAAGTTATCGGTAATACAATTGGCGGCCTTATCGCACAGGGCAATCTCTTACAGGCAACCTTTGGATGGAGAACAAGATGAAAAAATGATTGTGGTGTACATTTAATTATCTAATAATAATCAATGTGTTGCAATCTGATAGTCTAAAGTAATGGAAACTTGTTTTATAAAAAAAAATTACTACAATTTATGCACGATTGAATATGAATAATATCCGAGACGTGTTTGGCGATCTTCCAGCACAGAACGGAGGCTACAATGTTTATGTACTGATAAACTAGCTCTTAGTCTAGAAATATACTATCATTATACATTATAATTTCAGCTTTATAACCCATACTAGTGTATGGGTTATAAAGCTGAAATTATAATGTATAATGATAGTATAGTCTGGACTTAGTACATTTTAGTCTTTTGTCAAATGAATATCGGTAACGTTGGAGCTACCTAGCTAATGCCCGCGAAACCTCCCGCATAGTGAAATTTTTCTCCACAAAGATCCGCTGGTTAACGGACGAGGCCACGTCGTAGGAAGTTCGGAGTACATAGTTGGAAGGTCATGCGATGAAAGGCAGTCGCTCCCTACAGTGCCGAAAATTAAAATATAAACAATAGCTGTTCCCAGCAGCCAAATAAAAGTGAACTCCATACTCCAAATTCAGGTCGAGTTTGGAAGCGATTGGGAATACACAAAGATGAAAAAGACAAAGTATTCATACAGAATAAAATTACTCGCGTGTCCCAGCTATAGACGGTGCAGTTGGAATAATTTCTTTTGGTTTTTTTCTTTATTGTTTTTTGTTTTGTATCACCTATCTCATCTCGGTATTACTGTATGAGATAAGATAAGATAAATATATTTTAATTCACTTTGTATAAATGTATTAATAGATATCAAGTTTCGTTCAGAAATTAGTATAATCACTACATACTCGTATTATAAAACAAAGTCGTTTTTCGCTGTCTGTCCCTATGTATGCTAGATCTTTAAAACTACGCAACGAATTGCGATGCAGTTTTTTGAAATAGATAGAGTGATTCTTATAGAAGGTTTTTATGTATATTTTGTTAAGTTTTTGTATACATTAACTTAATTATAACGATATATGTTGGCGGTGACGGAAAAAATGAGCCGTCTGGCAGCTTTTAAAGAAAACGCTGCCTAAACCCTTTGTGATATAACAAAATAATGTATTATGAAATTGTGTATCTAATATAGGTCTACAAAAAAGTCCGCGACGGTATATGTCTATCTCTTAAGGATACCGTACTATATCCATTTTAATACTATAAAAAAACAGCAATAATAAAGCGGTAATTTAAAGGCTATTTACAAAAATACATTATTAATCCTTATCATTTTTAATATGTTAGTTGGTTTCAGCATTTAATGAAGATTATTTTGTCCCTTTACACTTTGCAAATTAAATGAATATCTTAGGCGATATAGCAATATAAAAAAAAAAGCGCAAAGTAATTAATATCGGGTAACAAAAATTCGACCGGGCCGTGCGCGGGCGCGGGCGTAGAAGGTACTTGAGAGCCGAGAAGTAATCAAGTAATTTGGAAAATGTTCATACATTATCGTAAAATTAATAAACGACGGGATTAAATGGGTGTCACGGGGTTTGAAGTATGTCACGGGCGAAGCCGGGCGGGTCAGCTAGTATAACTATAAACAACAATTATTTCTTTACTACTAACTATTAATGACTCTGACCGCGAAGGCTCTCTGACTACATACTACTACGAAATAAAAAGCAAATTCGTACAATTTTGATATTTAGACAACATTTTTATCTTCACATTCACAGTATAAATAAACAAAAATATTCTGTACACTTTCAGAAGTATAATAAACAAATAGTGCCATTAAAGTCGTGTCGGTACTATACCCCCCAATATGCCGACGGATATCTTATTCAGTTTGACGACGTGCTGGCATTTGGCCAGCTCAACTTAGGCGTGGAGTCCGGATTGTCTGTTATTGTGAGGGACAAACTTACCCAACATCCGTCTAAACATCGCCATTTCTCTACCAAGTTTAGTGAGATTTAAAGCATCTTAGAGATAGTCTCTTTACTTCTAGATTTACCCGCGGACTCAGTGTTCTGTAAACGATCACTGTGTTAAGCAATTTTAGCTATGGGCACATATTTTGCTCGCAAATGTAAATGCAGGCAGCCAGACCTCCGTCTGTCTATTTCAACACGGCAATGGGCTCACCACCTATTATGTGGGACAGGAATACACGTGGTGAAAAGTGGGCATATAATATGCCTCTGCTACCCCTTCGGGCATAAGCGTGATAGATAAATAAATTTATAGATTCCATCTTATCAGATGCTGCAACGATGATATTTATTACTACCTCGGTGGCGTCAGTGATAGTGTAGAGACTGGCGCGCTAAGGTCCCGGGTGTGATTGGTGATCGGGACAAATATTTGTGTGATCCGTAAATGTTTATTTTGGAGTTTTTATACCACTGAGGTGGAAGACAAGCATATGGCCCTGATGGAAAGTGGTCACCGTAGTCTATGGACGTTTGCAACAACACCGGAGTTTGGTAGTTTCCTATTTATAATATATTTAGAACCGATTTCCAAACCACTCAAATTCTAACCGGCCATGGGTACCACAAAGAATACTTACACAGATTCAAAATCACCACCGATAGTAAATGCCCATGTGACAATGACACACCACAATCCATCACACACCTCATCGAAAAATGCCCAAAATTTCACATCACACGATTCAATCACATCATGACAGCACACAACAGCAAACAACCCTACAACCTATCAGAAATAATCAAAAGACAAAGCACCACTGACACATACCGAGCTCATATACACAACATCATAAACCATCTAAAAGAATTCAACAACACTACACAACCAAATCACACGACTACACCATCATAGTTCATAACTGTACAGCTGGATATATCAGATAATGTAAATCACAATGAAGATGGAAAACAGTATTATTTTAGCAATTAAGATTGTATATTTTACTTGTTGTTGTAGCAATTAAGATTGTAGATTGTACTTGTAGCACGTAAGTGTTTAAAAAATATTTAAGTAATATAACTATTTGTAAAATACATAATATTACAAAAAAAAAAAAAATATTCTAAAATGTTAGCAAGTAAGCCTGCAATACAATACGAAAAAAAAGAGACAAAGAAAGGCTCTATTTTCGTACTTTTTGCCAATGTATAATGTAACCTAGACTGTAAATAGTAACAACATAATACAATCACACACTCTCATGCCACACACCTTACGGCCCCTACACTCTTCCTAATCTCCACCACCCCACTTGTATTACACCTAACTCCGACCACATATACCTCTGGCACCACCACCGCTTGAGAAAAGTCCGAGAGCATCCATTAGCCTGACTTATCTCAGATTATATTTCCCACACCCCTCTAACAAACAAATAAAAAAAAAAAAAAGATCCCATACCACAAGCTTATATTAGCTTACTTTGAACTACATGGTCTTGTGTAAAAAAATGTACCACAATATTTATATTTATATCTAAACATACATACATAAAGGCGTGACTATATGTATGTATGTATATATATATCTAAACATATCCATTTTCAGTGCTATATTACGCGGAAATTCTTGCATGTAGGTACGCTAAAAGATGTTTCCTAATGGCCTACTTGGCGTGACTCCAGCTGTAGGTATTGTTTCAGCCGCTTCATTCCACATCTTGAAATGTTAAACATTTACAAATTTGAGTCCCTTAGAGCGCTTCCAAGCCACTAAAACTCAACTGTAGCACCCTTCTATAGCCACTTATTATTTTGAACAACCAATCAACTTAGCGAAAAGTGGGCTAAAGTGACGCAGGTCATTACACTTTATGGATATTAGCTAAATGGCCATTTAACATTGTAAAGTTTGGACCGTTATAAATTTTATTAACAGCGTTGTAAGACATTAAAGTGTATTAAGTTTCCGTTTTTGCCGAAAGGCTAGGATTAAAATGATTCGCAGTCTAGTTTTAGAACAGTACTCAACAGTAAAATGTCGTCTGGATCGATGTTGTAAACAGTAAAAGATATTGATGGCACGTTTTCTTGTACAACGTTTGGCTATAGAGCGTATTAGGCTTCCAATGATAGAACTCTAATTACATTTTGTCTGTTTGATTGACTACCGTTCTCAACGCTTGACCGAACGAAACGATGCCGGTAGAGTTTAAAAACATCCAAAAGTCCCGCATACCAAGCAAATCTTCCCCTGTCATGTCTGGTGGGAACTAGGGACAAAACGTAGAAAAGCGGACATATCTACTCGCACCACCGAGTCACACACGTATGACTAACTAAAATAAACTAAATATCTTCACGCTGTATCTCGACGGGTCGGGACGGGAGTCAGAGACGACTGATCGCCAGGCTGCAATCCTGCCGATTCAGTAATCGTTATGAGTGCTTGTGGACATTTTAGTTTTTAAGAAATCTGCTCAAACATGGCCAGAAAATCTGCTAACTAGTAAGTACGATCTCATCATCTAATAAATAACCGTCTACTGTAGATGTTTATTAAATGATCCGGTCAGGTGCACAAGTAAAATCAGACATCCCCAGCAAGTATCGTAGTCGGGTAAGCCCTGGCAGCTTGCCAGCGCTTGCAAATAATCGTAGGGTTGAACGTACACGTGAATTTAGATTACATACTTACATATTGTCACGCCTTAATCCCCGAAGGGGATGGCAGAGGCATAATAAACGCCCACATTGCACCGTATTTTGTCCCACGTAACAGTTGGTGAGCCCATTACCGTGTTGAAATGGACAGGCGCAGGCTGTGGCGCCCTGCTGTTGATTTTTTTCAAGCCGCCATTTTACTGCGACTGACTGCCATTTTATTGGCAACCGGGACCAACGGCTTAACGTGCCTTCCGAAGCACGAAACTGGGGTGGGTCTAAAGGGCCAAATAAATTTAATAAAATAAAATGTGTCTATTTTAGATGTTAAATTTGGAAGAAATTTTAAATCCGTTGCCTTTTTAGTGAGGTGGTAACAAAAAGGCTTAACGGTCTTATGTGCTAGAAACTAATTAGCACGACCAATTAAAGCCCTGGTAGTCTCGGACTCAATAAATTCAGATTAAGTATAAAATTTTCAGGATATTTAGGGCGTATTGCATAATTATTATATTTTTTTCTGAGTGTAACTGTAAACGCCCAATTACTTTCAACATCACAATCTTGACCCGGGGTGTAATGTGATAGAATATTTGCAGCTGTAATTTGACTAATTACCATTTAGCATTATTTATTAATTATTTATAATAATTAGTACGCATGGTATGGCGAGCCTTTGGTGAGATGGACATCAGGAGTAGTTCTTGCTTGTTTGATAGTGTTGAGGGCATGAAACTGTGTTTATGTAATATTTTTATCGATACTTACGTTGTGCGTGGAACAAAAAGTATCTGACACGACACGATACGATACTACGAGTAGGTACGATATAAGACAGACAGGCGTACAATTGCAAGGCCATGGCATAAAATCTTATACGAACTAAATGAACCTGTTATACGGACCTACTGTGTAAAATGCGCACTTAGGTATAAAATGCGGGCAAAATAAGATCAGCTGACAAGTTCATTGACCTGTACTTTGAAAATATTGTGTTTTTATTCATCCGTATAAACATTAGTTCCCGTTCCGTCCAGAAAAGAGTGTATCGTTTTTCCACGTAGTATTGAATAAATGAATTCGCCTCTGCAAGTATTGCACTGTTGCAAATCAACAGCTTGTATAAATAATTCTTCTGTAAGAGTGTATGGCGCTGAACTCTTCAACAACTGTGCCTTATTTAGGGTGAATACCCCTACTTGTGGACTACGTGTGAATGTTTGCATGGAGCCTTCGATGTTTTCCATTCAAAATTAGAGCCGGTAAGTGGCATTATAAGTGATTCTTCTGATGTGGGCGACCGATAGTATTAAAAAATAATTAATGATTTTCATTGCCTTTATACCAAAGTATTTTTACATATCGCGAAACCTCCCTTTCATATAAATAAATATGAGTTATAAGCAATTAATTGCTGTAGCAAACTGGTTAGTGGCGATCTCGACATATTTTGGCGTGGAAACCAACATGCGCTGATATTAATAAATAAACTCAGCTTTCAATACTAAATTCTGCCGTAACAAATTATTTCTGATGACCTATTTCGTTTTCAATCGATACTGAAACTTTTTATCCTCAATTTACTTAGGTATATAGATGATAAGATTTAATTATTTTCTCTCAGGGTCTCAAAATTGCACTTATCGTGAGAATTTGTTTTATTGCCTGATTTGCAAAACAATATGTAGAGCTATGACAAAGTACCTGGCTTAAACTCTACAGATCCCATTTCCGTCCCCATGATGATTTGGTCAAGAGCATGGTCCAGTTTAAATACCTGGGATCTGTATTCCACACGTTCAGTGACATCGATTTGTGATGTCAAGTCATGCATTGCTGGGGCGCGTGGGCCAAGTTGTGGGCCAAAAATGTCGATCTGGTTGAAGGGATAGGTCTATAAAACCATTATTAGAACTATCCTTTTACATGGCAGTGAGACGTGAGCAATATTGGAACGAGACAAGCAGGAGCTGCGTGTGTAAACTCTCGCATACGCGGCAGCCTTCACGTTCGTGACATTGCAGATAAGCTGTAAGAGTGTCGCCTTCGCTGGTATGGTCACGTTTTGTGTTAATAGCCGGGCTACGTGGGAAACAAATGTCGGACTATGTTGGCCCCGCCAGGTCACGGTAAGAATAATAGAAGACCCAAGAAGTGCGGGCTTGACGTATTAAGGGATGACTTGCCTGCCATTGGTCTCACTACAGGGGATGCTGATGACCGAGCGAAGTGGAGGCGAAAATGTAGGAAAGCGGACCACGGGCGTCGCAAACGCAGCTGTGACAGAAGCTCGGATGATGATGATGATCTACAACCTAATAATGTGTGTGGGATATAGCTCTGGTTAGACGAATTCGTGAACATGAAAAAGGGTCTACGGTTTTGCTATGAATTTACTGATAATAATACGGCTCATATTCTGGGATTGTATTTCCTGAAATAGTGGTGAGTAGAGATAAAACTTTTTTATTTTAGGATACCCTTCATAAACGAAATAGGATTGTATTTTTTGGGTCGGAAATAATCGTAAATTTATCGCCATTTTTCGGTTCTATATTGTTATCTCAAAAGGTGCGATTGACAGAAAGGAATTAAACTTTTATATGCTCTGTCCTTTTTTATCACTCAGTCACAATGTAACCACTATTGTTTATAATACGTATTATAAACTTGGTATGTATATAGATACAATCTATGTAACGGAGCCGTTGAACGTGATATTCACTCCTTTCAAAACGAAGGGAAGGCTTGAAATAGATAATTATACAAAAAGGCTAAAAAAATTAAAAATAAATTTAAGAACAGTGTGAATGGAATTTAAAAATTCATAAAAAAAAAAGTTTTTTTTGGACAAATCTATATTTTTCATTTCCTCTTTGTAATGAAATTCGCTTAGAATGTTTAGACATGAATGAATAAAACCCAGACCGATTAGTTAGTCTATAGTGAGCAACGTCAAGCATCCAGACTTGTCGTATATAGTTTGTTTATCACATAAAACAGCTCTAAATGTTCTATCTCGAATTTAGCTCAGGTATAAAAATATTATACAATAATTTGGGTTGCACCAATATATAGCTATTAACAATTTAAACGTTTTACAGCTTCCATAACAATAAACTTCGATGTTTATCTCGAGCAGGCCTATATTTATAGCCTAAATACCCATTTTCGCCGCAAGTGGCAGCCCTATGAACGGACACGAGTGGTCACTACTGATTCATACTCGTGTACGTGTTTGATTGATTCAACGAATCGAGAGCTTTGTTTGTTTTCATCTGATACATAATCAACAGACACATTTATAATACAAATATTTTAATGTTAATTGCTTTTGGCCGGAGTCGACTGGCTTTATCCGTGTATTTATTTACTTTGATGTGCGGGACGGAAGTTTGCAGAAGAGAGATGTTTCGCATTTAATAGATTTTTTTTAAAATTTATGTTGATGAGTGAGAATAGTGTGACTTTACATATTTTTACTTTACTTAAGAAGGCTATGATTAGGTATTGGACGTGTAGTACGGGTGAGAGATCCATTCATTTATAAGGTTTAGTTCGATGACCTCCAAAAGGTATAATGAGAACGTATATACACGCGCTATAAAATAAATAAATATTGTGGGACACTTTTCACACAGCGCCATCTAGCCCAAAGTAAGCTAATATTAGCTTGTGTTATGGGATCTAGATAACTGATAAACATAGTTATATATTTCTAAATACATACATATTATAGATAACTAACACCCAGACACAGAATAAACCATCGTGCTCATCACACAAAGTTTTATCCTGGGTGGGAATCGAACCAGCAGAGAGAGCAAATCGCCACAGAGGCAGTAAAAAAGAAGACTTAACGAATACTTTTTAGTATTTAGCTCGCCAAAATGACACGATTCACCTGAGGGAAAACCACCGCGACATCTAGTTCATTGAGGGCCATATTCGAGTCCACAAGACTATACTACAGTGTCAGAAGTAGAGAGGTTGTTTAGCTCATTGTTTTCCTTAGTTGACAATGTAGTACGGTCCCCCGAGTCCTTTAATCCGCTGTCTGGCGAAGGGCGAATCTCCTAGGTTAACAATTATCTCCGTTTATGTCAATTGCAAAAATAAATATCATTTTTACTGTATAGGTTTCATTCTTCTTGGCGCGTATTACAATAATCGTTTATATTATGTTACATATAATCGTTATTACAAACGTTCTTAAAAAAGATTATGTGCCTACGAATTTTATGGTTAGATTTCAATATATGTACTAAGAAATTATAAGTTATGCAGATAATACTTGACAAGAATTGCCAACAGCCAATGCTCCATGCTGCTAAGCTGACTAACCGTATGTCATAGGCTGATGACCTTTTTGTAGCGAGGCTTGTGTAAAGAAATTAGAATGTTTATGAAATAGTGCGTTAATTACTCGTTCATGCTGAAATGTTAAATATTTACAAGCAAAATTCTATATTAAAGGCGTACAGTTCGGTAGAACGTCAATAAACTTCGACGTACCTATTTATTTAACTAATTTGTTTAAGGAATTGTACATTTTTTTTATGAATGCTTCATATTTCAATGAACTTATCAAGAAACTCAAAGAAGCTCTGTAATTATATGTTTTCAAAGAAATAAAATTTTCCTAAATTTGCATGTATGTAGATAGGTCTCCTTAATTTGCATGTCCCTAACCTTACAACACCTTAACAAACGCTAACTAACCATATGCTGGAAATAATTAATGTATATAATACCTACTCAATGGTACAATGGGGTCCTTCCCAGATCTTTTTTGCCCAGTGTCACTTGCAATTAGTGCACCTGCTGACTAACTAAACTCTAAACAAAACCCTGTCCCATCCCGTCTGACCAGTGTGGTATAGTACTACCGATGGCTTCGACGCAGAATGTCCCTTTACACAAAATGTTCCCTAGTCGCAAAACGTCCCTTTCGCTAAACGTGCTTTCATCAGAATTTCCATTGTGTATGTGAAATGTGGGTGTATCATTACATCTATGCTTGCCCTTCAGGGAAATACAGTCGTAAAGCATAAAAAAATTAACTTTTTACACATGTATGAAACAATTTTTTTTTTTGAGACGAAACCATCTTTCTAAGGGAGAGAACAACATCCAGCAGTAGACAGTAATAAGCAGATTTGATTGATTGTACGCATTGAGTGGGATTCTCCCGTATTTACAACCAACAACGCATCAATATGGTTTCTCTTATGATCTAACAGTCTAATTAAAAAAAAAATACGCAGTATGTGACGGGTTCTGGCACTTTAAACGCACAACAGAATATCTGTACCAATATTATACATAGGAAAATGGTTTTATTCGTCCGTCCGTCTTTCACGCATTGACGTTGATTTTACAATGGAAATTTAAAACTATTTTGGAGGTTTTAAACCCCGGGACACATTTGAACCACCGAATTTCAAATGGGCAGGCGTCCTTTAGTGATGATACCTTTATGTTCAACATGTTTATATGCTTCTCACTTAGGTATATAAAAAAAATGTTTGCGACCAATTCTCAGACGCCGTTTTGGAGAAGTTTGGTAACAAACACTGTGATACGAGAATTTCAATTCTTAGATATTTATAAATATTTTTTTGCACTTTACGGCCAATGTAGACTGTCTCTGTAGCGCGGTGGTAGTGTATCCGACTGCTACGCAAGAGGTCGTGGGTTCGATTCCCACCCAGGATAAAACTTTGTGTGATGAGCACGATAGTTTATTCTGTGTCTGAGTGTTATTTATCTATGAATAATGTAAGTATGTATAAATATATGAGTATGTTTATCAGTTATCTGGTTACCATAGTACGAGTTCTGCTCAGTTTGGAATCAGATGGTGTTATGTGAGTTGTCCCAATGATATTTATTTATTTATTTTATCGTCCATATAATATGAAGCTTGGCTCTACATGGGATTTGATAAATTCTTGACAGTGTAAGATGTCTTTGGTGGAAAACGATTTCCTTCCGAACTATGTACTTGGGATTGCAGTCAGATTTACCAGAATGACTTCGAGGCAGACAAGAACCCCGTTCATCCATTATTACATGCAGTAATAGACATAAATCTATTAATAAACGTTATTGAGAGGAGAGGTGAATAGTTTTACATTGCAACTTGTACAATAAACTGTATAAACAGTTTGTGAATATGTAAGATTGCGTGAAAAATGTTGTAGATTTACTAGACTGCAGTGTAGTAAAAAAAAGTAATTATTATAACCAGTATGTTTATGGAAATGAAACTGTATGGTCATCTCATACCTTCAAAACTAAGTAGGTATAAAGTAATTCAATCATCAAGTAATCAAGACAAACCATCTATTAGGTTTTATGGTACAAACATAATATGTGGGGATGACGAGTAGAAGCGTGCACGTCGCCATCCCTGCCAGCTATTCTACTCCAACACGAGCACCGCAAGGGCGAATTATGATAGGGCGTGCCCCCGAGGCGACGCGCACCAGTTCCTCCCCGCAGGTGCGAAAAGTGTGTGCCAGAGCGGCGTGGGGGACCGCCACCCTACACGCGCTGCCCGACACAGCAGGAAGTGGAGGATGGAGTGGAGGGTAGCTGCGTGGAATGTTAGGGGAGGAATGACAGATAAGATGAATGAGTTGATGGATGTTATGAATGAGAGAAAGTTAGATGCAGTGTGCTTGACAGAGACCAAGCGCAAGGGCAGCGAAGTCTTGGAACTCCTCGCGCTATGGTCTGGAGTACCAGGGAGCGAGCATGGCAGTCGGGGGGTTGGAATTTTGTTGTCCTCGCGATTGGCCTCCGGTATGTATGAGTACAAACAGGTAGGTCCTAGAATCCTCAGGATCCGTCTAAAACTTGGTTTGACGAAGATTTTCCTGGTGGATCTTCGTCGAACGCGAGTGAGCTAGAGGACTTTTGGGATAGTATGAGAGAAGCTCTTAATGTGATAGAAGGAAATGAAAGTATGTGGAGACTTGAATTGATGGGTGGGTACCGCTCGCGATGGTTTTGAGTCGGTACTCGGGAAGTATGGGGATAAAAGGGTGAACGACGCTGGCAAGCTTATACTGGCATTTTGTAAGGAAAAGGATTTGTTTGTGGCGAACACAATGTTCAACCACAAACAAATTCATATTTATACGAGGAGATGTAAGTCAAAGAGAAGCATGATAGATCTATTCGTAATGGATAGTCGACTCCGTAAACAGGTGATGGACACAAGGGTTTATCGAGGCGCTGAGCTGGGATCAGACCACTACCTAGTTATAGCTAGGATTAGGGGTCTGTTTGCGGGTTGGCGTCATCGTACCGAGTGTCCTGAACCTGAGCCGACTTATAGCATCAAAAGCTGGAAGCTGCAGGATGCATCCATTAGGGATAAATATAAAGAAAGGGTAGCCGAAAAGCTTGGCGACGTCAATGTTAGTAGTGAGAATGTGGAAAGTGTATGGCAGAACCTTAGTGATAGTATGGTAAATACCGCTGTGGAAGTGTGTCGAGAAACCAAAAGAGGCAGTAGTAATAAGCGTGATGCATGGTGAAATGAAGAAGTGAAAGAAGCAGTTCGAATGAAGAAGAAAGCATGGTTAGACTACTTAGCCTCGCGGAATTATTTTAATATGAAAGACAGATACAAGCTGCAAAAAGTTAACACGAAGGCACTGATAGAAGAAGCTAGTGAAAGGTGTAGAATGAAAGCGGTTGAAAGGTTGTCGTCCAATTTCCGGGATAATGCTATTTATATCCGGGACTAGAGCAAGTGAATGAAATTGTGTATTTAGGGAGTGTATGTTTAGCGCGAATGGAAGATGTGATTCGGATGTAGAACGGCGAGTAGCTGCCGGAAACAGAGTTAACGGTGCTTTGTCCCAATTAGTAAAGCGACAAAGCATCGTAAAAGAAGCACGACTGGCGATTCATAACGCAGTGCTAGTGCCAACTTTGCTTTACGGTATCGAAACCTGGGTATGTCAGCAGATGCATGAAAGTAAATTGAATGCTGTGGAGATGCGATCACTTCGAATTGTGCGGCGTTACTATGGCCGACCGAATACGTAACGAAGTGATACGCAATATGGCAGATTTGAATGAAAGTGTCAGCGTTAAGCTGGAAAAGGGCGTGCTCCGTTGGTTTGGAGACGTCCAACGAATGAGTGAGGAACGATTGACGAAGAATATAAATTGTTCAAAAGTAGAGGGTAGAAGGAGTCAGGGAAGGCCGAGACTTACATATGAAGACCACGTGAGCAGATTGCTCAAAAACGGAAAGGTCAAAAGTACTCGGATACCCAGACGTGCGTGTATGAAGCGATTGATGAATCTCGAAGAAGCGAAAGAAGTATGCATGGATCGCGAAGCCTGGCGATCCGTCCTCTCTGACTACCCCGTCAGGGATACAGCGTGAGGATACCCATACCCATAATATGTACATTTGTTGTAAACTAACTTATCTAAAAAAATACCAAAAAGTTTTGTTTTAACCTTAACTTGCCACAGAGACATTCGTACTACTAATAATTCTGTGCCTTAACTCACACTCACAGACTATAACACCAACCTTAATTTATAGCAACATTTCGTGTTGCACATTTTTATCTAGTATATTACCGTCAACTCTAAGTAGACTTGTTAGCATTAATTACAAACCTCTGTGGTTTAAAAATGCTATCGGCAAATTTATTTTGTATATGTTATTGTGATTGGTAAATAAAAAAAAAGAAGCTCGTGGCCTCGCGGTCTCAGTGTTCTGTAAACGATCACTGAGTTACGCAACTTTCACTATGGCTGGACCTCGGATGGGTGACCACTTTGTGGCATTTACATTTGCGAGCGTTTCCGTGCTTCGGAAGGCACGTTAAGCCGTTGGTCCCGGTTGCCAGTAAAATGGCAGTCGTTAAATAAAAATGTCATAAACACCGTCGTGCTACACGTTCATTACAACCGAGCAAACATAAAATGAATGATGTTTATTTAAGTTTTCATTTCACTTCATGCAACCCTGGTATTGCATTTGTGGATACGATTAGCACGCCTGCTAAACGTATCCACAAATGCAATACCAGGGTTGCATGAAGTGGAGGCGATAAATGCAAGTTTAAGCACGATGTTTTCAGCGGGGATTCGTTTTGAAACCAATTGGAGCGTGGCTGATATTACGAATCTCTTCATTCAATTTTCATGCAGCCCGCAAGCCACAACAATCGAGAATTATAAATATCATGTCGTACCTATACGACGATATATGATACCCTAGTATATGCATATACAAGTTAAAGAAGTAGGAAGAGAGCTTTACCTTGAATATAGATAAAGAAAAAAAGCTCAAAATTACAAACATTGTTATTTAACAAAATTTTCTAAAAAATATTATGTTGCTCCTTGAAAAAAACCGTCCGTTACGAGTATATCTAAAACAAACCGGGCTAGCCCGAAATAAACAGGTGAATACAGTTAGTATCAGAGTTAACCATATTTTACCATGTGTTATTATGTTCTTCCCATCAAGTACTTAAGTAGGCAGATCGATATTATGTGCTTTCAAAAACTATCGATTTTACCGCTAACCGCCAGTGATTATGGCGCCTGCAACAGTGCCGAAATATCGGAAACATTGTGGTAAATACCAGTTAACTCTTATACAAATGTTACTGATCATGAAAGTTTAAATACTTCTAACGTGACTACAATTATTAATAGTCCGGTCAATCTATACATTTGAAGTTACATTTTCAGAAAGATCAGAAAGTTACATTCGATTTTCAGAAAAACGGTAATTTTGCGATAACACTTCCCGTTTTCCTGAAAATCGCGAATAACCAATTTTTTTTTTCGGGATTTCCAACCTTTGACCTCAAATAAAAAAAAACCAGGTACCGGAATGATTAGGAACTTCTGAATATTATTTTTTATTATGTTTTAAAGAAGTGAAAGCATTTTCAGCTTGTTGAAATTTTATGTAACATTACTCCTCTTTTTTGGTCTAATTTGACCGGACCGGATAAGTAATTATGAATTAACACATTCATGAAAGCTATTATTTTATTGTAGAAATAAAAATGTACTCCTAATATTTCAACTTATATAACATTCACCGCTTGCTCATAAAACCGTACAATAAAGTTCCTTGCATACTTTAGCATTCCATAATCATGGGCGAGGCAACCGAATACACAAGCACTATGCGGACCGTCAATGGAATGTCGAATATGTTCTTGTAGCTACGACGGCGCTACGGCTTCGGTCAGAGTTTATTTGAAAAACTGGAATTCACAATAATAAATAAAAATAAATATCCATCACGCCTTATCCCCGAAGGGGTGGCAGAGGCATACTATATGCCCACTTTTCACCGTGTGGATTCCTGTCCCACGTAATAGGTGGTGAGCCCATTGCCGTGTTGAAATAGACAGACGCAGGTTGTGGCTACCTGCTGTTGAAATTTTCAAGCCGCCCATAAGGCCTTTAACCAGGCTTAACGACTGCCATTTTACTGGCAACCGGGACCAACAGCTTAACGTGCCTTCCGAAGCACGGAAACGCTCGCAAATGTAAATGCCACAAAGTGGTCACCCATCCGAGGACCAGCCATAGTGAAAGTTGCGTAACTCAGTGATCGTTTACAGAACACTGAGACCGCGGGGCTACGAGCACAATAATAGTCCACACAACTTTCTTGGTTTTACGGTTTTAATTCATGCTTGACCGAGCGAAAGTAGCAAGTCGCCATTTTTAGATAACCAAAGCTACAAGTCGCATTTCTTTCTCTCTTCGGCTCTCTTGTTTGTTGAATTTGATAAATGTTAAATTTGCAAAATGTCAAACATTTTCCGAGCCGATTTTTATCAAACTTGTAATTATATTTGTCACACACAGGCTTCATGACACTTGTCGTACTTATTTATAGCATGTTTTGTTATAATCTGGGCGGGTAGCGAAATGAATGAAATTGTGTTTTTGCAATAAGCCTCTTGATCAGAGTTCAGATCGGTATGAGTTTAACTCTGGAGCATATACTGTTAAATAGAAATGGATTTGTTAAGCACTCGTGGTCCCGCTGACTCAGTGTTCTGTATACGATCACTATGTTAAGTAACTTTCGCTATGGCTAGTTACGGATGGGTGACCATTTTGTGGTATGTCCATTTACGAGCGTTTCCGTACTTCGGAAGGCACATTAAGCCGTTGATTTTGGCTGCCAGAGTCATAGCAGTCGTTTAACCAAATTGAAGGCCGTATGGGCGACTTGAAATATTTCACCTGCAAGAACCACAACCTGCGTATGTCAATTTCAACACTGGGCTCACCACCACAACATGGGCTCACCACCTATTACGTGGGACAGGAATGCGTACGGTGAAATGTTCCACCCCTTCGGGGTTAAGACGTGATTAATAAACAAATATAAAAATGGATCATTAAAATACCGTGGGAGCACTCCTACCCATATTACGTGAGAGGATAAAATTTTTAATGAGTAGTTTACTACACTAAGGAGTATTCGTTTATTTATGATAAGCGAAACTTTCGTTTAAATAGGGTTACCCAAAGGTAGTACTTTGGTCCCTAATTTTCATAAAAAATGGACTGACTCTTGAATCCGCTATTATTGATAAGGACAAAGGAATAACAGTCAAATGAGAAATAAATATGTTTATATCCTTTATAGAGTCCACAGAAACGCAAATATTTTGGTGAATACCGATTTCCGATAAGAGTAAATGGTATGATGGGACGACGGAACCTATCCAATCGGAAGTGTTCGATATCGTTAGAGGCTTTTGATCACAATCTTACGAGCGTGCGTTTGGGTAAGACAGAAGCCTTAGATAAGACTTATTGAATGCTTATAACTTATATAAGGACAGGAATACACATGGTGAAAAGTGGGTATATATGTATGCCTCTACCACCCTTTCGGGGATAAGGCGTGATAGATAAATATAACTGATTTCAAAAAGAAGGAGGTATCCAATTGTTTGGTAGGAATATTCTTCGACATAAACAATACAATACCTTTTGAGGAGAAACTTTATGTTTTTACACAAAAAAATTGCCACGTCTTACTAAAACATACGAGTATATCACGTGTTTAAGAAATGTACACAACCGCAGGGCAGATATGATAACTGGGAGACGACGAGCTACTCTTTGGAATGCGACAAAACTGATGTCCTGCCTTAATCGTACAAAGAAAACAAGTCAATAAGATTCATAACTTCTTATTTGTCACATGGAAATCTTGATGAAGTCACTCATATGTTTAAAACCTTGAGAATTGAGTTATAGAAGTTTTTTTCTTTCGTGTAGAAGTCCTCATTGATGCTATGCCGGACTCCTACCGACCAAAACCACACTCCTTTCCATCCGTCTATGGCCGGGAGACCCGGGTGAGCCCTCGGAAGGATAGCCCCAGGGCTCCCGACAGACTTTGTCCGCTGCCTGTACTTTGCGTCTAATAGTGCAAACAATTGACTCGGGGTGTAAAGGGCCCCAACAAGATCTCCAGCCCCCAAGGGACCTCACGTACTAGCGCCACCTGCTGTCTAACAGACAAGGCAACGACGCAGGCCTCTTACAAGTTTGGAAGGTCTTACAGCTGTCACTGGACTGTCACTTCTAACAATGCCGAAAATCAAAAGCCAAAGCATATGTAATATAATATAATAAAATAGCTGTTTGCATGTAAGCCATATTGAAGCCCAGACTGCAAAACCAGGTAGAGTTTGAAGTAACTGTGAATACACTAGGATGAAGAGAGGAGAGCGCGATAAATTGACTGTATGATCGATTTATTATTTCATTTGTGGGTACTGGACTGCTTCTGGACATAGGTCAATAAGGTACTGGGGAGGTACATGGTTTTCAAGAATATCATCAAAAACAGATTCATTAAATATGTATAGGTATCTAACCGTTTAGAAACAATTTTGAAAAGCAATTTTTTTTTTCTCACGAGCTGGACTCGAACCAGCGTCTTCTGGTTCAACGCACCAGACGCGTTATCAACTACACCACCGTGACCTACTCGTAACTGTCGAAATAATCCACCTCTTTACGTCTCTGAGGAGGGGATGGACACTGCCCATTAATAAATGGCCAAGGTCTCGTTCCTGCAGGCCAACGTCGGCCACTGTGTCGCGGCCCAAGATCTATTGATTCAGACCGTGGCACAGTGGCAGGCGACCGTGGCCGTAGTCTCCGAGCCGTACCTGGGCCGCAGACAGGATTCCCACAACCGCGATAACTGGGTTGGGTTCGGTGGCTATTGTCTCCCAGCGGAGAGCTTCTGCCCTCGCCCACTTCGACAGGGTGTCGAGGGGACGTGGCTGTGTCCTCGCTCTGCTGGGAGACATTGCAGTGATCGGGGTGTATTTCTCGCCCAACCGGAGCTTCGCCGAATAATAGCAGTGACTCGTAGAAGTCAGAGCTTTGGTGGCAGAAGCGCACCCCACCCCGGTTGTGGTTGCTGGAGATTTCAAAAGGGCGTGGGGATCCCCAGCAACCGACGAACGGGGTGAGGCAGTGGAGGAATAGGCGGTGTCCATTGGCTTGGTGCTGCTCAACCAGGGGGCGGTTCACACTTTCGTGCCAACGGGCAGGTCTATTGTAGACCTGTCCTTCGCCAGTCCTAGACTGGCGAACAGCACGCGTGGCTGGAGGGTTGTTGAGGGGGTGAAGACGATGTCAGACCATCGATACATTAGGTTTGAAGTCGTTTCTGCCGCCTTGTCGACCCCTGGCAGCCGTCCCCTGGTTGGGGAGGGACTTAAAACCTTGGACAGGGAGCTGGCCAAAGAGGCGGCCATCGTTGAGCGATAGGCCACGGGTGAAGGGGGCCCGGACGTGGACGCGAGGTCGGTCGCCTGTGCCGCCGCGGAGGCGGGTGTATTGGTGGAACGACCACCTAGCCGAGCTGCGTGCAGCTAGTCACGCAGCTTAGCAAAATTACACCCGAAGCCGTGGCCGCAGAATCAGGAACCCTGCTCAAGAGGAAGTTCTGCTTGCCGCATACCGGGCAGCCCGGGCGGTCCTTGGCTCGGCGATAAGAGCCGCCAAGCAGGCAGCCTGGACGGAGTGGCTCGAGAGCCTGAATTAAGATCCGTGGGGGCGTCCATACAAAGTCGTCAGCGAGAAACTCCGACCTTGGACCCCCCCACTCACCAGGTCTCTCGAGCCATCCTTCGTCGACTGTGTGGACAACTCCCTCTTCCCAGCAAGGGAAGAATGGTCCCCACCGCGGATGGCATCAAGCCGGACGCCGGCAGACACAGGGGCGATCCCGCCCGTGTCCGACGCCGAGCTAGGGGCGGCGGTCCTCAAACTTAAACTGAGGAACCGCGCCCCTGGACCGGATGGCGTGCCGGGGCGGGTCGTTGCCCTGGTCATGCCGGCGTTTGAGGCGGAGACGTTGTCCCTGATGTCGGAGTGCCTCGTGTCGGGTAGAGTCCCGCGGCAATGGAAGACGGGGAAGCTCGTCCTTCTTAGAAAGCACGGGCGCCCTGCCGAATTGCCGTCGGCCTACCGCCCCATCGTATTGCTCGACAAGACGAGTAAACTGTTCGAGCGTGTGCTTGCATGGTATCTGGAGGGGACGGGGCCCAATCTGAGCGATGGGCAGTTCGGCTTTCGCCGCGGGAAGTCGACCCTTCACCCCACATCCCGACTCCGGGACAGCGTCCAGGAGGCAGTCAGTCAGGGGGAGGTGTTGCTAGCGGTCTCGCTGGACATAGCAAACGCTTTCAACACCATCCCCTGGCAAACGATTGCGGAAGCGCTGAGGTACCACAGGGTACCGTGCTACCTCAGGCGCGTCCTTGCGGACTACTTCGTGGACCGGGCTATCTCCTATCCAGCCCGGACGGGGGTGGTCTGCAAGGAAATATCGTGCGGTGTTCCACAGGGGTCGGTCCTCGGACCACTCCTGTGGAACATCGGTTACGATTGGGTAATGCGCGGTACCATGCTGCCGGGTGTCAGTGTGATCTGTTACGCCGATGACACCTTGGTAACCGCGCGGGGCCCCACATGTAGGGATGCCCAAATTTTGGGTACGGTGGGCGTGGCCCAAGTCGTGAGTCGCATCAGGGTACTGGGACTCCAGGTGGCCCTCGAAAAATCCGAGGCTGTGTTCTTCCACGGGCCTCGGCGAGGGCCCTCTCGACACTCCCAAATTGTGGTGAGCGCTGTCGGGAAGACCATAAAATATCTGGGTCTGGTCCTCGACAGCCAATGGGGCTTCACCGAGCACTTCCGGCTATTGGCTCCAAAGCTGATCCAATATGCCGGAAGACTCGCGAGACTGCTCCCCAATACCTGGGGGCCGGGTAGTTTGTGCCGCCGTCTCTATGACGGTGTAGTGCGCTCCGAGGCGCTCTACGGAGCGCCTATTTGGGCGGACGCCCTCTGCACTTCCAAAGTAGTGCTGCTACGGAGACCGCAGCGAACGTTGGCGCAGAGGGCGGCGAGGGCGTACTGCACTGTCTCGTACGAGGCCGCGTGCCTCATAGCAGGGAGCCTCCCGTGGGACCTCGAGGCTGGAGTCCTACGGCGGGTGTATGCCGAGGGCGTCCTGATGCGACGAACTGGAGGTCGGCCACTTCCGGAGGAGATCGATCGCTGGAGACAAGCGGCTCTTCCGAAAGTGGGCCGAAAGAATGATGAGCCCCACTGCCAGCGCGCGGCTCGTGGGGGCCATACGGCCCGTCCTACGGCAATGGGTAGAGAGGGCGCACGGCACTCCGACGTACCACCTCACTCAGCTTCTCACAGGTCATGGCTGTTTCGCCAAATACCTGTGTGAGCTGGTGGGCGTGGAGCCGGACTCCGTGTGCCGTCACTGCCCTACTAGCATACGCTCACCGTGTGTACGGCTTGGGACGGGCCCCGCAATGCCCTCACGGGTATTGTTGGGACGGATTTGTCGCTGCCGGCCGTGGTGCGAGCCATGGCTGGCAGCCGACAATGCTGGGCCGCCGTCGCCTCCTTCGCCAGCGAGGTGATGGCGGCAAAAAGAGAGGAGCTGCGGGTTCGGGAGCGAGCAGGACGCACGCTCCCATCTCGAGGGTGTCGAGGGCGGCGCCGGGCGGATATGCGGCGCGCCGCCGACTAACTTGTGGCTGTGGGCGGAAGGTCGGGGGACCCCACTCACAAAAGCCTCCTGGCGGCTGGCACACCCCTCGTGTTCCGGGATACCTTCAGGTGCCCGCTCGATCACTCTCCACTTGATTGGGGAGAAGAGCCTCATCGTGGGGCATTCCCTTAGATGGGTCGAAGTGAATAGCCCTCAGGCCTATCCTGCGACCCGGTTGGGAAGAAGGTGGGACACCGCGGGGTTTAGTGGGGTTTAGGTGACAGAAAAAAAAAAACCACTTTTAAATTTAAACCTAACCGTTTTACCGTAAGTGGGTATTACAAGTAAACCGCTTACTTTTAAAGAGCGGAATAATAAATAAATAATATATAAATAAATATTGTGGGACACTTTTCACACAGCGCCATCTAGCCCAAAGTAAGCTAATATTAGCTTGTGTTATGGTATCTAGATAACTGATAAACATACTTATATATTTCTAAATACATACATATAAGTAACACCCAGACACAGAATAAACCATCGTGCTCATCACACAAAGTTTTATCCTGGGTGGGAATCGAACCCACGACCTCTTGCGTAGCAGTCGGATGCACTCCCACCGCGCCGCAGAGGCAGTCAATATATCAAATAATTAATAATAAAATTCATTGGTTTCAAATTCTCCCGCGGTAGAAAGATTTGGTAAGATCCATCAATGGAACGCATCGCCTTTCAGGCCTCAGGGAGGACTTCATCGGATCCGACAGCTTTCCGTTTCTTAATGCGGCAAAGAGCACTAGGCCCTGACTCCAAGTCAGAGATCCGGAGCCTGCACCGCTTTGTGCGATTTAGTTAGATTCAATTCTCGCCCTTTTTTCCAAATGGTTTAAATTTACTTTGACTTGGATAGCATTATGATTAACCTTTTCAAAATAATTTAAGTTAAAATTGTTCACTACAATTGTTTGTGGATTATAATGGTTCCCTAAGATTAGGAAAAAAAAATATTGAGATCGGGGAAGGATTTTTGTTAGTCGCAATAAAATACATATTTGATATATGATTAGTTAGACAAAATAAACCATAGGAGTAAACTCTTGAATAGCGCAAATAAAAAAATCATTGTGAAAAGCACATATTGTGAAAATTACAATCATGCTTATCTACTGAAAAAAAAAATTGCTTTTTTTTAAATAAGAAAAAAATAATTAAAAATCGTTCACTACAATTGTTTGTGGATTATAATGGTTCCCTAATATTAGGAAAAAAAATTAAGATCGGGGAAGCAGGCGGGATTTCGCTCGATTAGAATAAAGGCATGTACTCGTATGTATATGGGTACTCCAGGATGTGGTTCATTGTCTATGCCCACAGTCATAATCGATGTCCTATGTGTCCGGATAACCTCATTTTATACGGTTTGTCCTACAGCAATGTATCCGGAAACGTACTCCATAAATTAGTTACTAATTCCGGTTAGCATGGTGACCGAATAATAATTAGGTAGGTATAAGGAATCACTTTTTATTAATGGCGTATTGCAATAAACATGGGTTTCTAAACTAGACGAGGGTGCTGTAATGGCATAGACATTGGAACAAAGGAAGCCTTTAACGGATCAATAACCCTCTCCCCTATTATATCCCCTTTAACAGAAACATGAAAGAATTCGACCAAATCAAAGTTATGATGTAATTTTACGCTGTTGTCTTGTATTTCAGACGTATTGTCTCGGAAAATATACGCTTATTTGAGCGGTACAATTGTCTGCTTACTCAAGAGCTTCTATAATATATTTATTTTGTCTGTTGAAAACTTTTTGTATTCATTTTCTTTTGTTCTATTGTGTGAGAGCAGTGATGGGTCTAATTAAGATTGAGGGGTCACTGGTGTAGGTGACCGTAATACTATCGTCAAATTTAGCCTAGCTGAGCCGAGCCCGTGACATACGTCGAACCCCTCATGGCACCAATTAAATCTCGTTTCTCGAACTTTACTATAATGTCTGGAAATTTGCCTTTTTTGTTGCAATACTTACAAGATTTCGCATTTATAATATTAGTAGGATTGGATTTTAGTTCATAAACCAACCACCAGGCGGTTCTTCGATAAATTATCTGTCTAATGTAATCTTAAAAACTACATATGGCAACTTAAAATATAAAGAAAAATCTATCTATCTATCTTCACGCTGTATCCCTTACGAGGTAGTCAGAAAAATAAATGAAAAAGTGCCGTTGGCCATTTTTTCCATTGTTTATTGTTATGGGACAAAGTTACTAATATTATAAAGTTTAAACTATCAAAATACGAGGGTTGTTATAGTACAGAATAAAAAGTATGTAATAAAAAAATCCCAGAGGCAAAGTAAACCATTTTCTTGAAAGCTACAGAATATAGAAGTATTCCCTTAACGCCTCATGTGAGGATCACAGGCGCAAATGTTATTTATTATTTATAATGGCATAAGCAAACAGTAGGCTTTTAGTTGATGGAGGTTTAATCTGCTTAACAAAGAAGTCTATTACGGGCGCGTATGTATTCGCAAAAATGAAATAATGTTCTGTACTACTAAAGTGGCAAATAAGTATCTATAGTTATAAATAAATATCCATCACGCCTTATCCCCGAAGGGGTGGCAGAGGCATATTATATGCCCACTTTTCACCGTGTGGATTCCTGTCCCACGTAATAGGTGGTGAGGTAGACATATCGTGTTGAAATAGACAGACGCAGGTTGTGGCTACCCACTGTTGATTTTTTTTCAGCCGCCAAAGGCCTTCTACCAGGCTTAACGACTGCCATTTTACTGGCAACCGGGACCAACGGCTTAACGTGCCTTCCGAAGCACGGAAACGCTCGCAAATGTAAATGCCACAAAGTGGTCACCCATCCGAGGTCCAGCCATAGTGAAAGTTGCGTAACTCAGTGATCGTTTACAGAACACTGAGACCGCGGGGTCACGAGCGCTTCAATTTTCAAAAAAAATCTAAAGTTATAGAAACGTATATAGCATAGTTATAAAAGACACGCGTTCGTTACATCGAATTTCATGTAAAAATAATGAAATTATGTATTTAATGCTTTCGTATCGAATTTGTTAGAAATTTCAACCACGAGTAAGTCTTATTACGATCAAAGCAATACAGAGGCCTATTGTCTAGTCTAAAATTGTAGAATCGACGTACGGTTGGTAAGCCTACCTATAGGTATTGGCCAATTTTCCTTAGCAAACCTTAGATCTGATAGCCCGGAGTGCTTCACAGCGGAAAATAAGGTATTTATCTTTTCAATTTATTGTATTCTCGTATTGCATCATACGAGTATAAACCTTTGTTAAAATTACAGTCTACTATAAATGCATTAACATTCTTGGTATTAAGCGTGTGTGAAGATAGTTAAATATATTTACAAAATGTCCGCGTCATTACATAAACTGCCGCGGGTTCAATAACACAACGTTGAATTATTACAGTTTGAATGAATAGTTCCATCCAAGTTATAAACCAACAGCTATAACTCCTAATAGACGACAAAGATATACTGAGTTGTATATTTAATATGAAATATCGTTGAAATTATGAAAGTGTTGTAAAAATGATAAAAGCTATGACAGGGGTCATCCCTTGGGACTGAGGGCGAGGACTGGTCGTGAATTTTAAACGCGTGTTTCGGAACGAAGTGGTAACTATGTATAAGGGTTATTTTGTACTAGCGGATGCCCCGCGGCATCACCCGTGTGGTTCCCATTCTCGTTG
Organism: Thumatha senex; assembly: GCA_948477245.1. NCBI lineage: Eukaryota > Metazoa > Arthropoda > Insecta > Lepidoptera > Erebidae > Thumatha > Thumatha senex. Next base: position 28,227,270 of record OX419732.1, read on the forward strand.
GAATACCGGGTTAAAGTGTAGCCAAGTCACTCCTTATAATTTCACCTATCTACCAGTGAAAGTCCAGTTAAAATCGGTACAGAGGTTTCAGAGACTAGCTGAAGCAAATAAACAATGAAAAAATTGGAATTATAATCAGTCACCTCAGTTTTGTGTATCTGTTAAGATATTTTGTGTTATTTTCTTAAGGGAGGACTTGTATTTCAATAGGTTTACTTAGGGTGCGTTTCCGCCTACGCGGGGATAGGTGGAGTGGAGAGGAGCGGATCCTGAATTAGTCAATCACGGTTTCGGCGATCGATCAATTCATTGTACGTTCCTTTCCACCCAGTTACCTTCGATGGAAACAGACCTTACTTATTTTAATCACTATTAACCCCCATAACCCCACCTTAACAGGCTCTACTACACTATGACACCATTCAGAGGGTGTACCACTTGTAGGTGAGGTTAACTTGGGTCCCAGGTTGAATATCGTACATTCGCAGTATTTTCATTTCTGTAACACGTGGCTCCTACTTGTGTGTCTCTAGCACCTGCCCGTATGCATAATTCATAAAATGAAAAGGTGTGTATTTTATTGGTTTTATCATTAGCATTATTGGGGTGAATCTGAATGAATAACTTTTTATCAAATAGATTTATTTATTGATGTGAAACTTCTTTATCAGTCGAGAGAAATTTTATAGCTGTAAAAATTGTCACGTTTTTCGGTAACGTGCCATGTTGTTTTGAAGTGAGAGTTCTCCATCATAAGTGAAACTTCTTTTTCGGCGTATGAGTCATAGCATCGATGTCGCCAGATGTGTCGAATGCTTACCCTAATAGCGCTAGCAAGCAATATAGGTAATACATCTCCTCGGCTAGTGTTTATATCTTATCGACAGACATATAAATGTAAACGCTGGCGTATCTGCGTCATTAAATGTAATAAACCTAACGGTAATAATGAATGTAGTCTATCAGGGTTAATATGTGGAGTAAGGCTGACTACACATGAAAGTGTATCGCCTACTCTTATTTTACATCTCAGTGTATTTCCAGTTGCCTCCAAACCATACCTGGATTTACGGCCTGGCCTGGCTGACTTTTATTCATATTGTAAATATTGGACACTTTTCACACAGCGCTTTAGCCTAAAGTAAGCTAATATATGCTTTTGATATCTAGATAACTGATAAACATACTTATATATTTCTAAATACACACATATTATGCACAGAAAACCTGAAACCCACATATGTGGATAACACAAATATTTGTTCTGACCCGGCAATCGAACCCGGGACCTAAAGCATACAGTACCATTGTGCCAACGAGGCAGTCCTCCAGTATTTAGTTTGGTTGCAGCTGTCGTTCGGCTTTTGGTTTACGGCATTGATACGAGTAGGAGCGACTGCCGACTGACCTCCTAACCCCGTCGTCGCGTCACTGCCTCGTTTGATAGTCAACAGGTGCACCGCTAGGAGGTAAGATTCTACACCATCACACAACACAGGTCTGTCGTCTACTATCTATTAATTTTAACATTTTTTTCCAGACTTTTGATGGGTGGTTCCAATGTGGTTCTATCGACCTCTTCCAGTCCCAGTTAGTCTTATTTATACTTATAAATAAGACTAAACGAGCGAGGTCATGACCAAAAGAAACAAAGTTATGTGCCAACTCGTATAAGTCGTATAGTCATGGAGGTGTCACTCCGCAGTTTAGGTATATTCGGGCAGCGCACCACTCGTAGCGGCTAATGACAGTGGGCTGCTGCTGCCGCTCGGCTCGCATTATGATCGCGCCTAAATAAAACAACTAGGTTCAGAAACTTCTCAAGTGACAACCCCGCGCGGACTTCGCAGCTCGGTCATAAATTTCTGACACTTCTGTACGTAGTACTATTACTTATTCTGTGGTATAGTATAGGTACGGTGCGGTAGTATAGGTACCTTCACACAAGGAAACACGAAAATGTTGGTGCGATCTGCTTAGTAAAAGGATTTGGGTGTTAATATTCATTTTATCAGGTTTGCTGTTCTTTTGTCAGTGAAGCTTGCTTATGACTGTGTGACTTCCTCGGTGGCGTAAGTCGAAGTGTATGCGACGGCCGCGCTGAGGTCTCGGGTTTGAATCTCAGGTCGGAACAAATATTTGTGTGATCCGCAAATGTTTGTTTCGTATTTAGGGTTTTGGCTATGTATGATATGTAAGTATGTTTATGCGTTGTATAAATGTCCTATAATATAGAGTTAAGTGGTCCGTATATTTTATTTTAAAGTCAAAAGTACTCGAATACCCAGACAATCGTGTATGAAGCGATTGATGAATCTACAAGAAGCTAAAGAAGTATGCATGGATCGCGAAACCTGGCGATCTGTCCTATCTGACCCCCTGACGGGGTACGTCAGGGGGTCAGCCGTCATAGTTAGTATATTTTATTCCTATAATATTTTGTACATTTGTTACGGTTAAAAGTAGATGTGAACACACATAACACTACCGGCAGTTATTGCTGAAAAAAAACAAACGTAATAGGAACAAGCAAAGCGGACATACCACGGCAGCCATCATCAAAGCGGTCTCGGCTAAATGCGTGACCATTCCAAACTAGCACATTATGGCATGCAGACCTACCTACAGCTTCCGAATTACGCTTTTAGCTAAATAATTTCACTATTAAAAGATTGTAGGTTTTTATAATTTGGGTATTCCGTAAGTAAATAAATATGTCACTATTGGCTTTTATCGGATAAATTATAAGTAAAAATAGTTGTCTGTGCTTACGGTACCTGTGACTGCTGTGACAAACTCATGTGTTTATTTCAGGGTTGCCCGACTTGTTTCGGATCCGTTTCAGGCCTTTTGATGTGAAACATCTATAGGCGAGAGTAAACCTGATTTTTGGCGTGTCGAGAATATGACCGTGCCGCATCGCAAAGCTATGTTTAAAAATCTGTGAATGAGAATCAAAATTCCATAAAAATTATGGATAGCCTCCTAAGACCATTTGCGTGTAGCTGCAACGGATAAGGTACTTCTCCTTACTGCCCCGCTGAAAGTTTCCATCCTGTATTTATTATGGACGTAATCCAACATTTCTTTTTTTTAAATAATCTATTAATTAATTATTTTTTATAATTAATTAATACCTAATATTTTTATTATTAATATTATTAATTGATTCATACTAAATAATAATTAATGATTATTAATAATTTATTAACTTTTATTTTATATTTATCATTTTTTTAATCATTTCGATGTTTCACATCTGCCAGGCTTCCCGTGTCTACCCCGTAAGCGTCCCCTATCTTAAATCTCTCTACTAAGCAGGTGCTAGTCCCCGTTTCGCATCATATATTTCGATCGTTCAACTCTTGAGTAGAAGTGCCGTACAGTAAAAATACAATATATGTTGTGAGACACTTCACAGTGGAAAGGACTTGATATGGTGAAATTTAATCCAAGGATTGGTGTAAGCTTCAAATATCAAGATTGAAAAGTTGCGATTCTAGAATATTTATCAAGGAATCGACCAGTGCAGCTGCAATAAATAAATAAATCAATAAATAAATATTGTGGGACACTTTTCACACAGCGCCATCTAGCCCAAAGTAAGCTAATATTAGCTTGTGTTATGCGATCTAGATAACTGATAAACATATTTATATATTTCTAAATACATACATACCTATTATAGATAGGAAACACCCAAACTCCGCAACACACATTTGTGGATCACACAAATATTTGCAATGCTAAACGCGTTTAGATTCGATAAAACCAATACACTTGTGTATGCAAGGCGATAGTGGACTACCGAGTCTACCGACTTATTTTATTTCAGTGACCCAAACCCCTTTAACAGGATCAAGATGGCCATAAACAAGCTAACAGTGAAGTGTTAAATAGTACATGCATCGTTGTTGTTAATGTGCACATAATTTCATTACTCAACGAGATTAAACAGTATTATAAATAAATTAACAACTATGGATATTGCACTCACTTACGTTTCAGTGCCGGCAGAAAGAAACGACACGCATTTGGTAACTTTCAAAAACGAGTTTTATGTGCTTGTAACATTTAGATACAAAAGGCGCGAATCTGGAATACTCGTATTTATATTTTATATACTACTCGGGACTTCACGCGAAACAATTTTGTACTTGAGTCCAGCCGCGACCTCGGGCGCTGCAACGCGCTCGAAACGTCGGTGAATGTAAGTACAAAATTGTTTCGCGTGAAGTCCCGAGTAGTATATAAAATATGAGTATAAACCGCGAAAGTTTAAAAATAACATACTCGTATTTACTCTTTTTCCGTTTTAGGGTTTTATAATCTATACCTACTTCTATACTAATATTAAAAGCTAAAGAGTTTGTTTGTTTGGTCGAACGCGCTAATCTCAGAAACTACTAGTCGGATTTATTTTTTGTGTTGGATAGCTCATTTATCGAGGAAGGCTATAACACATTAAGTACACCCCATTTTATTTATGGATTATAATAGACTGACCGGTTTCAGCTGTATTCAGACAGCCTTTTTCAGAAGAACGAAGGCTAGTCTGAAAAAGTATCTAGTTATTGCAAAAATAATTATATACTATTTTATCAAAAACATTTGATAAAATTGTATATGAGGTTATGTCAGTACATAACCCGACCTCTATACTTATCTACTTTATACTTAAAAATGTGGGTACAATGAAGTCCTTCATTGTACCCACATTTTTTTAGTGCGCTTTTAAAAAATATATAGTAATACATACAAAATTTCGAGAGATTTTACAGAACATAACCGGTAAAGCCAATTCATTCGATAGTTCATGCTTCGATCGTCTACGAAACCAGTGTTACGTAACCGAATTTAAATTCTCTTACTACGGAAATGCTGTGATCATAGATCATATTAATCGAGTAACCCCGTTGTTCCATTTTCAAATCTCAACTCAAATCAATGAAACCGTTTCGCGCTGTGTCATTGCACGGTACACGCTGTAATTAATCTTCTATTGAAAGCGTACACACACACAGCTAATGGAACGCAAATAGGCAGGAATAGCATGTTCAAATGCAGAGTTTACGTATGATACTGATGTTTTAATGCTGTTCTAGTAATTCATACGAATTTAATATAGTAATATTTTGTATCAAATATGGAGGATTTAGGAGTAAAACTGCTATTCCAAGATCCCAGAGCCGTAAGATACAACTTATTTTCTAAAGCATATAACATTCGGTTCTCACTAGTCTCTTGTGTACTTTTTAATACCTGAATGTTTGTGGTGACACCTACGGTGAGAAAGGTAACTAAAAAACAGAGTTACTTAACTTATTTTTTATGACTGATTTTTATATATGTTTTGTAGAATATTTCTCTAAAGTCATATAAAAAAAATCTAACGCTTTCCATGGGCCAAAACTTTTATCAGACGCTTTAAAGCTCTAAGAAAAAAAAAGAACTTAATTTATTTTTAAATGTCTGATTTTTTTATATGTCATTAAGATATAACTATTACAATGTTTTATTTCCTCAGTCAGACAAATTGCAATGACCAAACATGCCCTAAACACAAAATCAACCATGAGTATGCTATGCTATATGCACTATGCGCATGCGCTTCAGAGTAAAATATCTTAATATTTGAAAAATACTGCTTTTAATATGTATATTTATTTGATTAAGATAAAATTTATAATAGAAGTAATAATTAATTATTTTAAAAATAATTTAATGTATTGCTTATATATATAGGGAAAAATAAATATTTTCGGAGCAGTTGTCTTTTTAAGAAAATTATATTTATTTTATTTTAAATATAAATTATTTGATTGTTTTTTAATCATTTTCATCATCATCATAGTAATCATTAGCATTTTCATCGTTGAGTACATCGCGAAACTGTCCATCCAAGTCATCATCCTCATCATCATCTGATATATTATTGTTGCTAGCAGCATGTTCTGTAAAAACAAAAAGATAAACAATTAAAAAACGGAACGACCAATTTAATAAATTGTAAACCAGAAATCAAAGTACGGTACCTGGTTCTTGAAGTGATTCACTAACGAATCCGGGTAATTGAACACCATCAAACCAATAAAAAAGATACTGGTTATCTTCTTACGTCCATCCATTGTTTTCAGGAGTAAAAGTAGTTGATCGTTTTTCATTTGCATTTTTCCATATGCTGGTAATATAATGAGCTCGGAGAAATTGTTGAAATAATTCATTTTTGCATGGTGGTAAATTGCTTGCATCGAATTTTTTTAGATTTTTTGGATTGAATTCTTCATTAATATCAGACACAGTATAATTATTGAAAAATAGTTGAAGCCGGGCAGCATCAACGTCGCATACACTAGAAACATTATTAATATCGCAGAAAAATTTGTGTACTTGATTGAAAATATCTTGTAGTACGAGTATGTTTTCATCGGTAAATGACTCCGGATCTCCGAATCGCATAAAAGCTCGCTGATATTCATGTTTCTTCATCATTATATTTAATTATTTTATTTATTTATTAAATGGTCTTTGTTTACCTTTTTTAAAAAAGGCGGGATTAAAATCACATCCAGTCAATGCGTGAAATCCTGGCAAACTTCTACACAAAGACGGTCCCAAATGATCTTAAATTTTTGTTAAATTAATGTATCTTTACTCATACTCATGGTTGAGTAATTTTTGTGTTTTGGGGATGTTCGGTCATTGCAATTTGTCTGACTGATTAAATATAACATTGTAATAGTTATCTTAATAACATTAAAAATCAGACATTTAAAAATAAATTAAGTTCATTTATTTTTCTTAGAGCTTTAAAGCGTTCGATAAAAGTTTTGACCCATGGAGAGTGTCTGATTTTTTTAAATGACTTCAGAGTAATATTCTACAAAACATATATAAAAATCAGTCATAAAAATTTAAGTTAAGTAACTCTGAGTTTTAGTTACCTTTCTCCCCTGGTACCTGCGTAGGTGTCACCGGGCAAGCTCCACAAACATTCAGGTTTTAAAAAGTACACAAGAGACTAGTGAGAACCGAAAGTTATATGCTTTAGAAAATAAGTTATGTCTTACGGCTCTGGGATCTTACTCTATGCTTTTTAAAGAGCTTCATGGTATGGGACATTACATTGATCCTTTTTGTGTATCTACCTAGTTCTATATGGTATCTACATAGTTCTGTTCCAATTCGATTCAGTTTGGTAATTCTAAAACTGGTATAGCTACCATAACTTTATCAATAGCCCTTGATATGATACTAAAGTTTATTCTTTAAAGAGGTATTGTACAACAAAGGTATTGTATTAGGGTTCCATAGAGTGTTTGATAAATAATAGATTGTTATAAGAACGATCGAATGTAACGAGGTTGGGGAGGGACTCGATAGAAAATTAGTAATTGCCAGCAACTTATGTGTTACACTGTACTTTTAATTACGATTTCGAGTTAATAAAATGATTAAATACAGTATTAAATATTTATATAATAGTGTTTTAAAATTTATATTGTCGAAATAATTTAAACGAGGTATGCGTATATTACACAATTATTTGCATAATGACACAATTTTACTATGTATTGTGTAAGTAATTCTGTTAACAGCTAGGCTATATCAACGCAAATCTTTATCCGTAAGTGGAATGTTCATGACAAAAGACTCGACTTACAATTCTTGTTTGACAATTTAGTTAAATGTCAAAAAGAAAAGTTATATCTTCCAAAGAGAATGTAGGTAAAGTATTCACTATTGAATATATTGAATATAAACACTTTTCACCGTGTGGATTCCTGTCCCACGTAATAGGTGGTGAGCCCATTGCCGTGTTGAAATAGACAGACGCAGGTTGTGGCTACCCGCTGTTGATTTTTTTTCAACCGCCAAAGGCCTTCTACCAGGCTTAACGACTGCCATTTTACTGGCAACCGGGACCAACGGCTTAACGTGCCTTCCGAAGCACGGAAACGCTAGCAAATGTAAATGCCACAAAGTGGTCACCCATCCGAGGACCAGCCATAGTGAAAGTTGCGTAACTCAGTGATCGTTTACAGAACACTGAGACCGCGGGGTCACAAGCGCTTCAATTTTCAAAAAAAATCTAAAGTTATAGAAACGTATATAGCATAGATATAAAAGACGCATTCGTTACATCGAATTTCATGTAAAAATAATGAAATTATGTATTTAATGCTTTCGTATCGAATTTGTTAGAAATTTCAACCACGAGTAAGTCTTATTACGATCAAAGCAATACAGAGGCCTGTTGTCTAGTCTAAAATTGTAGAATCGACGTACGGTTGGTAAGCCTACCTATAGGTATTAGCCAATTTTCCTTAGCAAACCTTAGATCTGATAGCCCGGAGTGCTTCACAGCGGAAAATAAGGTATTTATCTTTTCAATTTATTGTATTCTCGTATTGCATCATACGAGTATAAACCTTTGTTAAAATTACAGTCTACTATAAATGCATTAACATTCTTGGTATTAAGCGTGTGTGAAGATAGTTAAATATATTTACAAAATGTCCGCGACATTACATAAACTGCCGCGGGTTCAATAACACAACGTTGAATTATTACAGTTTGAATGAATAGTTCCATCCAAGTTATAAACCAACAGCTATAACTCCTAATAGACGACAAAGATATACTGAGTTGTATATTTAATATGAAATATCGTTGAAATTATGAAAGTGTTGTAAAAATGATAAAAGCTATGACAGGGGTCATCCCTTGGGACTGAGGGCGAGGACTGGTCGTGAATTTTAAACGCGTGTTTCGGAACGAAGTGGTAACTATGTATAAGGGTTATTTTGTACTAGCGGATGCCCCGCGGCATCACCCGTGTGGTTCCCATTCTCGTTGGAATACCGGGTTAAAGTGTAGCCAAGTCACTCCTTATTATATCACCTATCTACCAGTGAAAGTCCAGTTAAAATCGGTACAGAGGTTTCAGAGACTAGCTGAAGCAAATAAACAATGAAAAAATTGGAATTATAATCAGTCACCTCAGTTTTGTGTATCTGTTAAGATATTTTGTGTTATTTTCTTAAGGGAGGACTTGTATTTCAATAGGTTTACTTAGGGTGCGTTTCCGCCTACGCGGGGATAGGTGGAGTGGAGAGGAGTGGATCCTGAATTAGTCAATCACGGTTTCGGCGATCGATCAATTCATTATACGTTCCTTTCCACCCAGTTTCCTTCGATGGAAACAGACCTTACTTATTTTAATCACTATTAACCCCCATAACCCCACCTTAACAGGCTCTACTACACTATGACAACATTCAGAGGGTGTACCACTTGTAGGTGAGGTTAACTTGGGTCCCAGGTTGAATATCGTACATTCGCAGTATTTTCATTTCTGTAACACGTGGCTCCTACTTGTGTGTCTCTAGCACCTGCCGTATGCATAATTCATAAAATGAAAAGGTGTGTATTTTATTGGTTTTATCATTAGCATTATTGGAGTGAATCTGAATGAATAACTTTTTATCAAATAGATTTATTTATTGAAGTGAAACTTCTTTATCAGTCGAGAGAAATTTTATAGCTGTAAAAATTGTCACGTTTTTCGGTAACGTGCCATGTTGTTTTGAAGTGACAGTTCTCCATCATAAGTGAAACTTCTTTTTCGGCGTATGAGTCATAGCATCGATGTCGCCAGATGTGTCGAATGCTTACCCTAATAGCGCTAGCAAGCAATATAGGTAATACATCTCCTCGGCTAGTGTTTATATCTTATCGACAGACATATAAATGTAAACGCTGGCGTATCTGCGTCATTAAATGTAATAAACCTAACGGTAATAATGAATGTAGTCTATCAGGGTTAATATGTGGAGTAAGGCTGACTACACATGAAAGTGTATCGCCTACTCTTATTTTACATCTCAGTGTATTTCCAGTTGCCTCCAAACCATACCTGGATTTACGGCCTGGCCTGGCTGACTTTTATTCATATTGTAAATATTGGACACTTTTCACACAGCGCTTTAGCCTAAAGTAAGCTAATATATGCTTTTGATATCTAGATAACTGATAAACATACTTATATATTTCTAAATACACACATATTATACACAGAAAACCTGAAACCCACATATGTGGATAACACAAATATTTGTTCTGACCCGGGAATCGAATTCGGGACCTAAAGCATACAGTACCATTGTGCCAACGAGGCAGTCCTCCAGTATTTAGTTTGGTTGCTAGGAACAGCTGTCGTTCGGCTTTTGGTTTTCGGCATTGATACGAGTAAGAGCGACTGCCGACTGACCTCCTAACCCCGTCGTCGCGTCACTGCCTCGTTTGATAGTCAACAGGTGCACCGCTAGGAGGTAAGATTCTACACCATCACACAACACAGGTCTGTCGTCTACTATCTATTAATTTTAACATTTTTTTCCAGACTTTTGATGGGTGGTTCCAATGTGGTTCTATCGACCTCTTCCAGTCCCAGTTAGTCTTATTTATACTTATAAATAAGACTAAACGGGCGAGGTCATGACCAAAAGAAACAAAGTTATGTGCCAACTCGTATAAGTCGTATAGTCATGGAGGTGTCACTCCCCAGTTTAGGTATATTCGGGCAGCGCACCACTCGTAGCGGCTAATGGCAGTGGGCTGCCGCTGCCGGTCGGCTCGCATTATGATCGCGCCTAAATAAAACAACTAGGTTCAGAAACTTTTCAAGTGACAACCCCGCGCGGACTTTGCAGCTCGGTCATAAATTTCTGACACTTCTGTACGTAGTACTATAACTTATTCTGTGGTATGGTATAGGTACGGTGCGGTAGTATAGGTACCTTCACATAAGGAAACACGAAAATGTTGGTGCGATCTGCTTAGTAAAAGGATTTGGGTGTTAATATTTATTTTATCAGGTTTGCTGTTCTTTTGTCAGTGAAGCTTGCTTATGACTGTGTGACTTCCTCGGTGGCGTAAGTCGAAGTGTATGCGACGGCCGCGCTGAGGTCTCGGGTTTGAATCCCAGGTCGGAACAAATATTTGTGTGATCCGCAAATGTTTGTTTCGGATTTAGGGTGTTGGCTATGTATGATATGTAAGTATGTTTATGCGTTGTATAAATGTCCTATAATATAGAGTTAAGTGGTCCGTATATTTTATTTTAAAGTCAAAAGTACTCGAATACCCAGACAAGCGTGTATGAAGCGATTGATGAATCTACAAGAAGCGAAAGAAGTATGCATGGATCGCGAAACATGGCGATCTGTCCTCTCTGACCCCCTGACGGGGTACGTCAGGGATACAGCGTGAAGATAGTTAGTATATTTTATTCCTATATTTTGTACATTTGTTACGGTTAAAAGTAGATGTGAACACACATAACACTACCGGCAGTTATTGCTGAAAAAAAAACAAACGTAATAGGAACAAGCAAAGCGGACATACCATGGCAGCCATGATCAAAGCGGTCTCGGCTAAATGTGTGACCATTCCAAACTAGCACATTATGGCATGCAGACCTACCTACTTTCATTCTCATTTTCAAATTTCACCATTAAAAGATTGTAGGTTTTTATAATTTGGGTATTTCGTAAGTAAATAAATAAGAAGAAATATGTCACTATTGGCTTTTATCGGATAAATTATAAGTAAAAATAGTTGTCTGTGCTTACGGTACCTGTGACTGCTGTGACAAACTCATGTGTTTATTTCAGGGTTGCCCGACTTGTTTCGGACCCGTTTCAGGCCTTTTGATGTGAAACATCTATAGGCGAGAGTAAACCTGATTTTTGGCGTGTCGAGAATATGACCGTGCCGCATCGCAAAGCTATGTTTAAAAATCTGTGAATGAGAATCAAAATTCCATAAAAATTATGGATAGCCTCCTAAGACCATTTGCGTGTAGCTGCAACGGATAAGGTACTTCTCCTTACTGCCCCGCTGAAAGTTTCCATCCTGTATTTATTATGGACGTAATCCAACATTTCTTTTTTTTAAATAATCTATTAATTAATTATTTTTTATAATTAATTAATACCTAATATTTTTATTATTAATATTATTAATTGATTCATACTAAATAATAATTAATGATTATTAATAATTTATTAACTTTTATTTTATATTTATCATTTTTTTAATCATTTCGATGTTTCACATCTGCCAGGCTTCCCGTGTCTACCCCGTAAGCGTCCCCTATCTTAAATCTCTCTACTAAGCAGGTGATAGTCCCCGTTTCGCATCATATATTTCGATCGTTCAACTCTTGAGTAGAAGTGCCGTACTGTAAAAATACAATATATGTTGTGAGACACTTCACAGTGGAAAGGACTTGATATGGTGAAATTTAATCCAAGGATTGGTGTAAGCTTCAAATATCAAGATTGAAAAGTTGCGATTCTAGAATATTTATTAAGGAATCGACCAGTGCAGCTGCAATAAATAAATAAATGAATAAATAAATATTGTGGGACACTTTTCACACAGTGCCATCTAGCCCAAAGTAAGCTAATATTAGCTTGTGTTATGCGATCTAGATAACTGATAAACATACTTATATATTTCTAAATACATACATATTATAGATAGGAAACACCCAAACTCCGCAACACACATTTGTGGATCACACAAATATTTGCAATGCTAAACGCGTTTAGATTCGATAAAACCAATACACTTGTGTATGCAACGCGATAGTGGACTACCGAGTCTACCGACTTATTTTATTTCAGTGACCCAAACCCCTTTAACAGGCAAGATGGTCATAAACAAGCAAACAGTGAAGTGTTTTAAATAGTACATGCATCGTTGTTGTTAATGTGCACATAATTTCATTACTCAACGAGATTAAATAGTAATATAAATAAATTAACAACTATGGATATTGCACTCATTTACGTTTTAGTGCCGGCTGAAAGAAACGACACGCATTTGGTAACTTTCACAGTCGAGTTTTATGTGCTTGTAACATTTAGATACAAAAGGCGCGAATCTGGAATACTCGTATTTACTCTTTTTACGTTTTAGGGTTTTATAATCTATACCTACTTCTATACTAATATTAAAAGCTCAAGAGTTTGTTTGTTTGGTTGAATGCGCTAATCTCAGAAACTACTAGTCCGATTTAATTTTTTCAACACATTAAGTACACCCCATTTTATTTATGGATTATAATAGACTGACCGGTTTCAGCTGTATTCAGACAGCCTTTTTCAGAAGAACGAAGGCTAGTGAAAAAGTATCTAGTTATTGCAAAAATAATTTTATACTATTTTATCAAAAACATTTGATATAATTGTATATGAGGTTATGTCAGTACATAACCCGACCTCTATACTTATCTACTTTATACTTAAAAATGTGGGTACAATGAAGTCCTTCATTGTACCCACATTTTTTTAGTGCGCTTGTAAAAAATATAGAAATACATACAAAATTTCGAGAGATTTTACAGAACATAACCGGTAAAGCCAATTCATTCGATAGTTCATGCTTCGATCGTCTACGAAACCAGTGTTACGTAACCGAATTTAAATTCTCTTACTACGGAAATGCTGTGATCATAGATCATATTAATCGAGTAACCCCGTTGTTCCATTTTCAAATCTCAACTCAAATCAATGAAACCGTTTCGCGCTGTGTCATTGCACGGTACACGCTGTAATTAATCTTCTATTGAAAGCGTACACACACACAGCTAATGGAACGCAAATAGGCAGGAATAGCATGTTCAAATGCAGAGTTTACGTATGATACTGATGTTTTAATGCTGTCCTAGTAATTCATACGAATTTAATATAGTAATATTTTGTATCAAATATGGAGGATTTAGGAGTAAAACTGCTATTCCAAGATCCCAGAGCCGTAAGACACAACTTATTTTCTAAAGCATATAACTTTCAGTTCTCACTAGTTTCTTGTGTACTTTTTAATACCTGAATGTTTGTGGTGACACCTACGGTGAGAAAGGTAACTAAAAAACAGAGTTACTTAACTTATTTTTTATGACTGATTTTTAATTTATGTTTTGTAGAATATTACTCTGAAGTCATATAAAAAACAATATTTTATCAGACGCTTTAAAACTCTAAGAAAAATAAATGAACTTAATTTATTTTTAAATGTCTGATTTTTTAATATGTCATTAAGATATAACTATCACAATGTTTTATTTATTTACTTTTGTAGAAGCGCTCGTGGCCCCGCGGTCTCAGTGTTCTGTAAACGATCACTGAGTTACGCAACTTTCACTATGGCTGGTCCTCGGATGGGTGACCACTTTGTGGCATTTACATTTGCGAGCGTTTCTGGGCTTCGGAAGGCACATTAAGCCGTTGGTCCCGGTTGCCAGTAAAATGGCAGTCGTTAAGCCTGGTTGAATGCCTTATGGGCGGCTTGAAAAATTTCAACAGCAGGTAGTCACATCCTGCGTTTGTCTATTTCAACACGGCAATGGGCTCACCACCTATTACGTGGGACAGGAATCCATACGGTGAAAAGTGGGCATATAATATGCCTCTGCCACCCCTTCGGGGATAAGGCGTGATGGATATTTATTTAATGTTTTACATCATCAGTCAGACAAATTGCAATGACCAAACATGCCCTAAACACAAAATCAACCATGAGTATGAGCGCGACAGCACTATGCGCATGCGCTTCAGAGTAAAATATCTTAATATTTGAAAAATACTTACTGCTTTTAATATGTATATTTATTTGATTAAGATAAAATTTATAATAGAAGTAATAATTAATTATTTTAAAAATAATTTAATGTATTGCTTATATATATAGGGAAAAATAAATATTTTCGGAGCAGTTGTCTTTTTAAGAAAATTATATTTATTTTATTTTAAATATAAATTATTTGATTGTTTTTTAATCATTTTCATCATCATCATAGTAATCATTAGCATTTTCATCATTGAGTACATCGCGAAACTGTCCATCCACATCATCATCCTCATCATCATCTGATATATTATTGTTGCTAGCAGCATGTTCTGTAAAAACAAAAAGATAAACAATTAAAGAACGGAACGACCAATTTAATAAATTGTAAACCAGAAATCAAAGTACGGTACCTGGTTCTTGAAGTGATTCACTAACGAATCCGGGTAATTGAACACCATCAAACCAATAAAAAAGATACTAGTTATGTTCTTACGTCCATCCATTGTTTTCAGGAGTAAAAGTAGTTGATCGTTTTTCATTTGCATTTTTCCATATGCTGGTAATATAATGAGCTCGGAGAAATTGTTGAAATAATTCATTTTTGCATGGTGGTAAATTGCTTGATCCGAATTTTTTTAGATTTTTTGGATTGAATTCTTCATTAATATCAGACACAGTATAATTATTGAAAAATAGTTGAAGCCGGGCAGCATCAACGTCGCATACACTAGAAACATTATTAATATCGCAGAAAAATTTGTGTACTTGATTGAAAATATCTTGTAGTACGAGTATGTTTTCATCGGTAAATGACTCCGGATCTCCGAATCGCATAAAAGCTCGCTGATATTCATGTTTCTTCATCATTATATTTAATTATTTTATTTATTTATTAAATGGTCTTTGTTTACCTTTTTTAAAAAAGGCGGGATTAAAATCACATCCAGTCAATGCGTGAAATCCTGGCAAACTTCTACACAAAGACGGTCCCAAATGATCTTAAATTTTTGTTAAATTAGTGTATCTTTACTCATACTCATGGTTGAGTAATTTTTGTGTTTTGGGGATGTTCGGTCATTGCAATTTGTCTGACTGATTAAATATAACATTGTAATAGTTATCTTAATAACATTAAAAATCAGACATTTAAAAATAAATTAAGTTCTTTTATTTTTCTTAGAGCTTTAAAGGGTCCGATAAAAGTTTTGGCCCATGAGAGTGTCTGATTTTTTTATATGACTTCAGAGTAATATTCTACAAAACATATATAAAAATCAGTCATAAAAATTTAAGTTAAGTAACTTTGATTTTTAGTTACCTTTCTCCCCTGGTACCTGCGTAGGTGTCACCGGGCAATCTCCACAAACATTCAGATTTTAAAAAGTACACAAGAGACTAGTGAGAACCGAAAGTTATATGCTTTAGAAAATAAGTTGTGTCTTACGGCTCTGGGATCTTACTCTATGCTTTTTAAAGAGCCTCATGGTATGGGACATTACATTGATCCTTTTTGTGTATCTACCTAGTTCTATATGGTATCTACATAGTTCTGTTCCAATTCGATTCAGTTTGGTAATTCTAAAACTGGTATAGCTACCATAACTTTATCAATAGCCCTTGATATGATACTAAAGTTTATTCTTTAAAGAGGTATTGTACAACAAAGGTATTGTATTAGGGTTCCATAGAGTGTTTGATAAATAATAGATTGTTATAAGAACGATCGAATGTAACGAGGTTGGGGAGGGACTCGATAGAAAATTAGTAATTGCCAGCAACTTATGTGTTACACTGTACTTTTAATTACGATTTCGAGTTAATAAAATGATTAAATACAGTATTAAATATTTATATAATAGTGTTTTAAAATTTATATTGTCGAAATAATTTAAACGAGGTATGCGTATATTACACAATTATTTGCATAATGACACAATTTTACTATGTATTGTGTAAGTAATTCTGTTAACAGCTAGGCTATATCAACGCAAATCTTTATCCGTAAGTGGAATGTTCATGACAAAAGACTCGACTTACAATTCTTGTTTGACAATTTAGTTAAATGTCAAAAAGAAAAGTTATATCTTCCAAAGAGAATGTAGGTAAAGTATTCACTATTGCATACTTATAACACATTATTGATTTTTTACACAACCTCGGATTTGCATGCAACTTGGCATGGACAATCCTTGATATAGCCAAAAAATGTACATGGTTCCTCATGGGTGCCTCAGAAAAGCCATGCATGCTCTCTACTAATAAAAATATTCTCGTTGGAAGATGGAACTGTTTTTTTTCCCTGGAAGTTACGTTGGTTAAATTTTCAACGCTTTAATAAATTCCTTAAGCAGAAATACCTTGAAAAGTTCCTAGTACACAAAGGTCAAGTCCTACGCATTAGATATTGATATGTGCTTGATAAACTGCGGTAGGTATAGGATGACGTAAATAAAGGTGTTTGCACACTGGGTGCGGGCCCCTTGACAGACATGACTACGCCCTTCAGCCCTTCAGAATGTTTGCAGAAATTGATGTGTACATTAACTTTATTAAAAAAATTACGGTAAGGAGCAAGTTATGGTTTTTTTCGTGGATATGATAGCTCGATATTACATAGTACCAGTTGATTTTATATCCCCTTTCTTTCTTTCTTTTTCTATTTATCGTATTGAAATCCAAGTTGCTTACAAACCTTACCTACATTTCGGCCATTTTAATTTGACTACTAGGAACAGCTGTCATTTGGATTTTTATATTCCGCACTATTGGGAATCCCCTTTGACCTCTCACCCCTGTAAGGGCGCCTACTTTATTGCTTCTTCCGTTAGTCAGCAGGATCAGCGCTAACTGGTGAAGTCGCTTAGACCCCTAAGATTTTGGTGGGGCCCCTTACACCCGTAATAGAAGACTGGTAAACTAATATACTTGAATGGGACGATCTATCCCTGAACACAATCGACTATTATATTTTTTTTACCTATGAGAGACTTGTATTTAAGAAAAAAAAATTCTAAGTTTAAAAAATACTATGTAAACAAAAACATATCATTTACTACTCCAGCGTAGTAAATTCTAATACCTCATTTATACATTCGCGCCGCCAAGAGGCATACTTTACGCTCACATTTCAACGTTATTTACTTTTGTCCCACGTAACAGGTGGCCGTGTTGCATCAAATGTTCTAGGCTGGAAATATTAATAATTTCATGCTACAAATATACCATTCTGAAAGAGATAACACACGTATATTGTACCCTGTCTTGACTGACGTGACGATCATTCCAATTTCAAAATTTGAGCGGAGTCTGTCTAGTTTAGATTTAATCCGTGCACTGTTTATATAAAATTAGTAATGACATGACCTTTCAGGATTCTCAGAATTAGGCAAACAGTACAGTTTGAATTATGTAAATTGTTATACAACAATAACAATGACTTTGTATTATACTAAAATTACGGCACTGAAAATACAACCATTTTAAATTGGCAGAACACTTTAGATATATGTAGAATTAATTAGGTATATACTAATATTATAAAGCTGAAGAGTTTATTTGTTTGTTTGTTCGGTTGAACGCGCTAATTTCAGGAACTACTGGTCGGATTTGAAAAAAATATTTTTGTGTTAGATAGCCCATTTATCGAGGAAGGCTATAGACTATATATCATTACGCTACTACACTAGGGAGCAGAGCAGTAGTCATAAATGTCGACAACTCGGGAAAATTTTTATGCATCATTGTAGAATTTATAAGCGACGGGATTAAATAGGTGCGACGGGAGGTCGAAATATTCCACGGGCGAAGCTGTGGGGGTCATCTAGTTAGGTATAAAGTCGGTGTATTTGGGCGCAACCTCACTACATCCTCAGGGCATAAGCGTCATCACATAGAGTTTATATAGTGTACCTGCTGTTTCGGATACACACTTACTTCACACTTACGGGGTTTGGAGGTCAGAACCAAAAACAAAACGATAAGCCAGCCAAAGGTTGGATTTGAAAGTCACTGGCAATACAGAGAACTATAGAGAGAGCGCGGGGTATTTTGCATTATCATTTTAGAGTTCTATAACCTTGTGTAAAATAAAGGTCGAACATAGTAGGGGTGCCACTGCTCTGTTCATATAAACTCGCTACACAGTATCGTATTTATTATTTGATACAATGTTTTCAAGTCGTAACTTTCTACAGCTACTAATTAAAAAATGAGTGATATTTTATAAACTACTCGGGACTTCACGCGAAACAATTTTGTACTTACATTACTTACATTAAAATGAGTGATATTGCAAAAATATAAGTTTCGTTTCGAGACTTTTGCCAAGTTATAAGTATTTAATTTTAATAGACTCTCGTATATTATTTTTCAAATTCGTATTTTTATGTATAAAAATATGAATTCCTTGACATAAAAGGTTCAAAAATGTGCCAAGTGACTGTAACTAAGTGAAATGCGATTTTTCTTGTCACTTCACAAACCCCACAGAAGCTTCAGTAACGCTCCCACTACGTTACTGGGGCTAGACTATTTTTCTTAAGACAATACCTGATTAAGACTTATTACGACTTTGGCTGAGTAGATTAAAGGTTTTGAAGAAATAAAACAAATTAAATTGGACTTAAACGTCTCAGTTACCAAGCCATAAATAACCTGTAGATTAAAAATGTGTAAATTAAAATGAAGTAGATAACCATGCTCTTATTGTTTGACCTTTATCATGACATCGATAGGATTAGATAAAATATCGATAAAAAGCAATGAGAAGATTATTAAATTAATAGCCTAGCTTCAGTTTTTGTACCGTAAGATGATCCGATAATCGGATAAAGAGAAAAGTATTTTCTTTCGGTCGAGAATCTCATTTCTTGTTGCTAGGATACGCGTTCAATCGAAGGATAATCAAAAACCTGACGCAATGTTACGAGATTGATGGAAAATTTTGTCGAAGTTATTTGATATTACACTGCTAAACTCCTAATTGGGAAACCGCAAAGTATCTCAAATAAAACTATCGGTGTATTTGTACTCAGTTCTTAAAACAAATTGAGTCAATGGGAATCACAAAAAAAATGGAGTGTATTTTTATTTATAATCTTTTCTTATTTTGTCACTTCTATTTTTGGCGTAACCATGACATAGCTTCAGATACTAAACTGTAACGGATCGAAAATATAGATATAATGAATATTTTATGCTAAATTTAGAAGTATAGATCAAATATCTGATTGCTATTATATATATTCTCTTGCTACGTTATTGCTTAATTGGCTGAAGCTAAAAGGATTTAAAACACTTTAATTTTTCTCTCTTTATTTTACTGTGTTACCATTAAGTCATCATCATCCTCTTGCCCTTGACCCAATTTACGTCCCAATTAATTTATTTAAATATTCCATACTGCAAAATGTTTTGGCTTGGTTTTTATGGTCGGCCGCCAGCCTGACACCAACCCTCCTTGGGAATGCTATCGTTTGGTGGTTTGCCCGCCACCACACGGGTGCCTTTCCAAGCCTTTCAGTACTCCGAACCTTTACAAGGGGCAGGTTGCTTTTTCACAGGGGGAGGTTCTTTTTGGTATTAGTAGTTCTTGTCTATACAATGCGTTGACGTCAGCCATAGCTATGCAATACGGCATATCCCTGTCGTGTACCATACGGGCTACTTGTGCAGCCCGTGTTACCATTAAGTGAAATTATTAATTCAAGCAAAGTTATGATCCTAATAATTATAACTTTGTTGTACGGGTATACTTATTTAATTACTGAAATAATATATTTATATACCTATGTAAATGACCAAACATAAAATGTTTTCACAAATTTCATGCATGCATTGCATTATTTTCTTACTTGTAAAAATATTTGATTTTTACAAGCAAAAATATCACAACTCTGAACACTCTTAATGAAACACACATACGTTAATAATATAATTCAGTATATTATCTGAGAGGCCTTACCGCTATTATGGCTTCCGGGCTGCAAGTCACTTCCGACATCGACCTAAGTCATGACTAGTCGGTGCAGCCTATCGACACATTAGTACTTAACTTATTCGATTTAGGCTTACACGGCAACAGAACGGAAATGTGGAAAATAAAATACCCTAGCACATATTATATGGTATTTCAATGACACGGCAATGGGCTCACCAGCTGTAACGTGGGACAAGAAATGCTTACGGTTAAATGTGGGCGTATATTATAAATAAATAAATATAAAAATATCTTTATTTTGCATAGACCATTTTAACGGCGCTTACAAAATGTCATACACTATTTAAAATATTTAAAGCGTCCACCGGTTCGGAACGCGGCCCACCTGAGAAGAAACGGCAAGAAATATATGTATATCTCTGCCTACTCCTTGGATATGTTGTAAATGTGTGTGTGTGTGTGTATGAGTGCGTGTGTGTGTATGAGTGCGTGTGTGTGTACGTCTCTCTCTCTCTGTGTGTTTTGTTTCATCAAATACATCGATACATTTTCAAATAAGGTTTAGAATACAGGAATGAACGCGATCGTGCTTATTTACCTTAAAATAGCTTGACATTATCGCTCTTCGAGTCGTCGTTTCGTTTGCCTGTGACCACGGCTGGTGAAACCAGTCCAAACGTTTAAATAATTTTAGGTAAAAAAGCATGATCGCGTTAATACCTGTATTCTATACTAATATTAATCATGCAACGCGAAAGTTTAAAAGTTAGTATCTACACATTGTTATAAACTTTCATGTTTATAATATTAATATGTTAAATATTATAAACATCAATTATTGTCTGTGATTAGACTAATTTTTTTGAAAGTATGTCACCTGACTGTGACCTTATAAAGCCGGCCATTTTCGAGTTTGTCTTGACAAATTGTAAACCTTGTAAACCTTGACTTTACTTATAAAGTCAAGGGTGGACTGTTCACAAGTTCTGGGTCTAATAAAGCTGCGAGTGCCGGCTAGTATCCTGCGTTACTCAATTACACCACTTGTACCACCTCTAAGGCGAACTGTTTTGGGTGCCAATTCGCCATGTTAATATAGTTACAGTGATCACATTGAACTTCACTTTGACTCTGTGGCAAAGATTAAGTCAATCGTTCTGGGCCTGATTTTGAGGGAGTAGAATGTATTATAGATTACATAGATTATTTAGATATAGAATGTTATGTTATAAATAAATATCCATCACGCCTTATCCCCGAAGGGGTGGCAGAGGCATATTATATGCCCACTTTTCACCGTGTGGATTTCTGTCCCACGTAATAGGTGGTGAGTCCATTGCCGTGTTGAAATAGACAGACGCAGGTTGTGGCTACCAGCTGTTGAAATTTTTCATGCCGCCCATAAGACATTCAACCAGGCTTAACGACTGCCATTTTACTGGCAACCGGGACCAACGGCTTAACGTGCCTTCCGAAGCACGGAAACGCTCGCAAATGTAAATGCCACAAAGTGGTCACCCATCCGACGACCAGCCATAGTGAAAGATGTGTACCTCTGTGATCGTTTACCGAACACTGAGACCGCGGGGCCACGAGCGCTTCAATAAAAATAGAATATAGTTTAGTTTAGACATGAAACTTCGTATTTGGCCAGTGGAAAACACAAGAAACCCTTGTCATCGATGTTCGTTACATATGTATGTACCAAATAATGGATATAGACGTATGTCTAACAAAATGAACATAATTTTGTTTTAAATTCATATGAATCCATTATTTCCATCTAATGGGCGGAGCGCGTAAGTACTAAATCACTACCGATCTAAGGGTGCGTATCGCTTGTAGCGGAACTGTGAGCGAGGAAGTTTCATTATTGCCACGGCTTTATCTACGAAGGGGTTGGTAGACGCATACTATACCTCCACATCTCACCGTGTGCACTTTTGTCCCACGTAACATGAGATGAGCCCATTGCCGTGTGGAAATAGACAGGCACAGGTTGTGGCTGCTGTTGAAATTTTTCAAGCCGCCCATGAGGCCTTCAACTTGACTCAACGAATGTCATGTTACTGGCAACCGCAACCAACGGCTTAACGTACCTTCCGAGGTATATATGATATATCCTTATATTTAAGGAATACAACTTAACAAACATAAATATATTTGTTAAAAACGGGGCTAAACGCGGTTATTTCACATACCTTTGGTTGCCTGACGTTTCGACCCCGTTATTAACAAATATACTGATAGTACGCGAAGCGATAGTTAAAAAAAAATGTTTATCAATCACGCCTTAACCCTGAAGGGGTGGCTGAGGCATATTATACGCCCCCTTTTACCGTGTGTATTCCTGTCTCAAGTAATAGATGGTGAGCCCATTAAAATTATTTTTCTTAATGCATTTTCTATATACTGTTGTACTCATGTGTGTAAAGACGTCCTTTATCAAGAAGGACGTCAACACATCACACATCTCACTATTTGAATGATTAATATTAAAGTTAGAAAACGTGATTACAACTATATAATTATTTAGCAGTGATAAATAACACTATTAGAAGTTATTATTCAAATCTAATTATAGAAATTGTTATAAAATACCAAGCACAGTCATTAAACGCTCCGCTTCTCACCATCAATCACCTTGTTATTAAATTCTACAAACACAACAATTTCTTTCACGAACAAAATAAAATATTGTTATTTCTAAACAAGTATGTAATCGTTTTACGTTCTTGAACGTTTCATTAACGTTATTGAAATAGGTTTTTCTTTATTTATAGCTCATTATTATATACAGTAAAACGTTTAAATCGATATTTTGTTCAACTATTCTTTTGTATTTTTTCACGCAATAATATATTTTATTAGATATTTGGCCTATTAATGTAGTGATTACTGACCCTGAACACTAAGCCGTATGAGATTAGTGGATGCCTATTTTTGTTATGTATAGTAGCTAAATATTTTCTTACAATGAAGGTATTTTGGAGTCTCTATCTGTTTGGTTTATAACTATGGATTAAATGTTCTCACACTACCCAAGATTCTAAATACCATGTGAGTTAGAGAGACATTTTTCAAAACCAGAGTTTTGGGTATGTTATCGATTTATTTTTACCCGTCATCGTCTGCGCAAAACGTCATTTTTTGCAAGAAATAAGTGTTTTAGTAAGTTTCAACGTTACATAAAATATCAAAATTTCAATTTCAAGCCTTAGCGGCTTTTACCAATCAATGCAAATTAATTTCTCTTACGAAGAAGCTTTTTAAAGATGCTCCATCGCCATTGATCTGAAGTTCAAACCAAATTCTGCCGTGTTTATTGTGTAATGTATATTTCATTTGTTTTTTCTTACAATTTAACAACGCTATAGTGATAAAAATGTTAAATAAATACACATAAAACAGTTGTATTTTATCGTTATTTTTACTTTACGATGTATTTATGCGGCTGTTAACTGTATTGGAAGTGTGAAGGTAGCGGTGTGAGTTTTGGCAGGGACTTTGGACAAGTTTCAGTAAGCTGAATGATACCTGTTGAATCTTGTATTGTTGGTTTTGGCAGGAACCTTGCCTTGTGATATGGAAATTCAAGCAGTAATAGGAAAGCTGCCAACGTGATATTTATAATACATATACAGTTTTTAAGACTATTTAAGTAAAAACGATAGCGTTCGATCTACAAAAACTTAATAAATATCGATGTATTGCTACAAAAGTATTTCAAGTCAATTTAAACACTTCAAGAGTGAGTGGGACAACCAATTAGTTGAAGAAAATGACATTTAAATGAGTTTTTTTTATCTGTCTTGTAAAATAAGAAATCAATCATGATGGTACATTGTTTATTTTATTTTTAAATTTTAATTGTCCCCACACTCATTTGAATTTTAGGTTTAAACTACATTGTGTTTAAGACAGATTTTGTTTCTAACAGGTTTTGCTTACGACAGATTCTGTTTATGACTAATTCTGCTTATGACAATTTTTGTTCAAGATACTGCTTACGACAGTCGACAGATTTTGTTTAAGACAAATTCGCTTTAAGACAGAAATACCGTTAAGTAGAGAATATCTCTGACTTACCCTAAGGTTGACAGATAAAATTTATAATTATAATTCAAATACATTAAATCTACTAAATACTCAGTGCTGTTTGAAATTAACAAACCAAACAAAGTATTTTATAAGAATGACAATTCTATAATATTCATTCTAAACAGATTATTTAACTGAAACCTGTAGCTAAAAATGGCTACTACAAATGACTTTGATTCATTTATAGGACAATCTATACAGCTATAGATTCGTAATGACAGTGATTTATAGCTACGTGTTCACTGAACACAAGAAATAATGACAAGACGATTAGTGTGTGACATTTGACTTAAAACGAAAACTATGTTCCTATTATTACGAGTATGTACCTACTATTAAATTATGTATCTTTGAAGCCCAAACGACCTAACCTGCTAGTGGTGCACCTTTCAGTAGGTGCACCGTAAAGGACGAGGCAACCAGGCACGCAACCAGCAACGCAGGCACCTTTGCGAGATTGGGAGGTCAGACGGCAGTCGTTACCAACAATTCAGAAAATTAAAAGACTAACGTTAGCTACTAGCAGCCAAAAAAAAAAGTGAACGCCCGGCTCAAAATCCAAGTAGGGTTTGAAAGCTACTGTGACAGCACTTAAGATGATGAGTAGACTATTAAATTATGTATGACTCAAGAAAATGTTACTACGAGTAGCAAGTTGTTCGATGAAAGAAGTACTGCCGCAGGTGTACTTTAAAAGGCGGCGGGAGATCAGACGGCACTTGATATCTTAGAAACGTGATACTCGTACTTATGAGAGGGTTTATGTTTTTAAATTTTCTGTTTGTATTGATGTCACCTATTAATATGTGGGACATTTTTTTTCACACCTTCGCCGCGTAGTCTAGCCCAAAGTAAGCTATTATAAGCTTGTGTTATAGGATCTAGACGACTGATAAACCTACTTATACATATTCTATGTATATTAAATTATATATAGGAAACACCCAAACTCTGAAACAAACATTTGTGGATTACACAAATATTTGTTTCGACCCAGGAATCGAACCCGGGACCTCAGTCGCGGCAGTGGCAAACACTACCATTGCGCCACCGAGGCAGTCAGTACATATCGTAACTGGCTGCCGTTTCCTATAAACACAGTGCGAGGAATCAATATCACTGCTCTCTACCAGAGAAGCCTCATACAACCAAGCGTTGGGGAGACACCCTTTAGTCATACAATTACACTATGTACTGTGACAACTCGCAGGCAATTGACAGATCCCATAAGCGACTTTCACTTACATCCAAACGTAAACTTGTCACGCGGTATTATTATTAAATTTGGTCTCTACTAAGGCGCGAACGAGAGGGAGTGAGCAACATTACTTGATGCCTATATAGCAGTTTATACTACTTCCTTTACGTTAAGCACGTTGGTCCCGGTTGCCAGTAACATGGCAGTCGTTAATTAAAACCTGGCTGAAGGCCTTATGGGTGGATTGAAAAATTTTATCGGCAGGTCGCCACAATTTGCGCCTGTCCATTTCAACACGGCAATGGCCTCACCACCTGTTAAGTGGGACAAAGGTGAAATGTGGGCGTGTAGTGTGATTCTGCCGACCCCTTCGGCTATTAAGGCGTGACAATATGTCTATGTCTATGACAACTTTCTTTACCAGATAATGTCTAACCTACTGAGGTGGAGGGAAGACGCGTTACGTTCTTTTTCCAACTTTCTCAAATTATTTTCTGATATATTTCGTTGCGGGTTGCAGGACATGCTAACTTCTCCTGTAACTTCACCGAGATCGAGCTCGGTGTAACTTTTCTGATGTTTTGGTCATTGCTGTATATTGTCGTAGATCCTGGTTTACAGGAGTCACAGTATTGGGAATGCGGGAGGGATTAGATCCAATAAAAAAACATCTACTATAAAACGAGGTTACTAACAAATGAGATCGTGTGGTTCCATATGACAACAACGCGGCTATAAAGATCTGCGCGTGTTTTCCCCGCTATAGCCAATGAAATAACGTTACGATTTCTTTATTGCGAAGATTCCAAATTTTACGACAAAAGTCATTGTGTTGTGTTCGATAGATCCAAGTCAGTCGGTAGATTTGTGAACTTACAGCATTGGAAAATATCATTCATTTAATGATTTGTTGTTTTTAAATGTATGGGTTTGGTCTTGGTGGCATAACAAAAGGCAACGTTTTATTTGCGGTAATTCAACAAACATGATTGATGACGGCCGAAAGGAAACTATTTTCACTAATTTCGTTGAATTATTTTCTGCTCTTTTTAATTAAAAACATATAGGCATTATCGCTGTTGTCTTGCGTATTGCAGTGCATTTACGACATCGACTAAAGCCTAGTCTTATCTGTAAAAACTACTCAATCTGTTACGTGAGACAAAGTACAACTAGCGAAATATGGGCGTATAATTTGCCTCTACTTTCTACACCTTACCTACACCTTACAAGTAGAATATGTTTAATCCGTGCATATGGTTTAAGATTCGTTTCCAGGTCTCACTTTTGTTAGTCGATTAAGCAAATATTTTCAGAAGTTTACAAATTAGTGACATGGGAGAAAAATCAATATCAGGTTATGAAAGAGCCAGCTTGATGGATATTACACGTGTAGTTTCATGGAATACAGACAGACAGGATGTGGTACGGCTCGACAATTTCTATTATAAGGTTATTTTATATTTTGCTCATCATCATCATCCGAGCGTCTGTCCCAGTTGCGTCTCGCGACACCCGGGGTCCGCTGTCCTACATTTTCTCCTCCACTTCGCACGGTCGTCGGCATCCCCTGTAGTGAGACCATTTATTTTATATTTAGCTAACACGTGTAAATAATAAACAGAAGGATGGAATTAATGACTAAGTTCATGCTGCACGCACTCCTCACCTGCTTCACCCCAAGGAGTGGAATAACACTCAATAATATTAAGAATTTATGACATACCAATTATGAAACGTTTGATTCCGTGACATTTTTTCTTACAGCTAAATATACAGCTACCTCGGATAAAGAATTAGTCCAGCTATACAAAGGGGGAACGCTGCCAGTATCTTCGGAACCTTGCCTAAAAGGACTCTTTTTTAATAATATATTTTAGTTATTATATATTTTTTAAGGTTTTTAATTAAAGGTTCATTAAATTGTTCTAGTATGTTCAATTAAATTGTCGTAATATATGTATTTAGTATATTTTCTTAATAGTCATTTTCATAAAATTTTTATACATTCATACCGTCCACATCGTTCCTCTATTCACATTGCTGTAGGAGTACCTACAAATAGGAGCACGGGAGGCAAAGACGCCCACGCCCATCGATTAGGGACCCTTTGCAAAAATAGATGACCCCTTTCTATGTTCTAAGAAATATGTAAATTCGTAAAAGCGACATAAGAATGCATGTCTCGGTGGCGCAGTGGTAGTAGTTCGTATGCGACTGCCGCGCTGAGGTCCAGGTTGAGATTCCCGGGTCGGTGAAAATATTTGTGTGATCCACAAATGTTGGTTTCAGAGTTTGGGTGTTTCCTATAAATAATAATAAATATAATAAATAAATATCGATGGGACAACTCACACAACGCCATCTGATTCCGAACTAAGCAGAGCTTGTACTACGGTAACCAGATAACTGATAAACATACTTATAATATATTTCTAAATACATACATATTATATATAAATAACACCCAGACACAGAATAAACCATCGTGCTCATTACACAAAGTTTTATCCTGGGTAGGAATCGAACCCACGACCTCTTGCGTAGCAGTCGGATGCACTCCCACCGCGCCACAGAGGCAGTCAAATGTATAATATGTATGATTCCTATGTATAATATGTGTGTATTTAGAAGATATGTATATCAGCTGTCGAGATTCCATTGTACAAGCTTAATAGCTTATTTCGTGGTAGATGGCGCTGTGTAAAAAGTGTTTCACTATGTTTATTATGAAAAAGTTTTTATGTGTTGAGGCAATTTGTATTCAACTCCTAGTATCTCCAACCGCGACTCCACCGGTGCATCTAATAAAACATGTAACCTTCTTCGAACATATTTGGTACATTCCATTTAAATAGGTCTTATAGTGTTTAACTCGGAGAAAGAAAACTGCATTAAAATTTATTAAGTAGTTTTCGCGTCTTTTAATAAGAAAAAAAGACAAAATTTCCAAAATTATATTTATATGTTGTGTTTTATTTTTGTTGTACGTAGGTACCTAGCGCTGATAAAACAATATCTTACGGGCGGCTTGAAAAATTTCAACAGCAGGTAGCCACAATCTGCGTCTGTCTATTTCAACACGGCAATGGGCTCACCACCTATTACGTGGGACAGGAATCCACACGGTGAAAAGTGGGCATATTATATGCCTCTGCCACCCCTTCGGGGATAAGGCGTGATGGATATTTAATATCAAACATCAGAATCTAAAACTTGACAACAGAAAAATTACTACCTCAAAGTATGAAAATTAATAAAGTTACGAGCAACGTAGTGTCAGATACATTTTAACACGCTTTTATTAGTATCACCTGTATGTATGTTTGTCTGTAACCGACTCTTTTGAGCTCGATTTTGCCTCATTTGAACAATATCAGATTTAATTTAAACTTTGCACACTTATCAAAGACCAATGACATTTTTTTCTAACTTTTAGTTGATTTTTTCATATAAGCGTGTTTTTTATTTTTAATACTATTATTTATTTGAAGCAACGTTGATAAGTATTGTATAATATAGGTCGGTCGCTACACTTATGACATTTCTAAGCTTACGATACTAGTAAATTAGACGTATAACCTTTTGATGCTATTTACTGAATATGTCACAATCAAACCCTTTCATTTGATACTATAATAGAAGGTAAGTTAAAAAAGAAAAATTGTGAAGCATAGATTGCTAAGTTACCCTCTAGTAAATATAGAAGGGCGAAAGACGACCACGAGAATAATTTAGTGAACCTTTCCAAAATTAGATGACCCTCTGTGCCATAAGAAACAGCCCTAAAATGGTTAGACCCAACCGTTATGATAACTTGTAAAAATGTTTCGTGAGGCGCCCCGGGTAAAATATAAATACATTTTTACCAGAATTTTGTTAAACGAAAGTAAAGGAAAAAGTACTTGAAAACTCACTTGAAGCTCACTGGTCCCCAGATTTTGTGCAAAAACTACGTTAGTTAGTAAGTTAAAACTGTGTTCAGTGTAGAAATATTAAACTCCCTAATGAGTCGTACCATACACATTGAATATATATTTACTATGTTAAGATTTCTCTTAAACAGACGGCGGTCCCGCAATGCAGCACACAAGTGTACGACCCACGTTAGTCCCAGGGCTGTCAAACAGTAGAATGAACATACAAAAGAAAAATTAATACTATGGATTATGTGTGTTAAAATGGTAAACAAGAAGAGAATATTGCGTTGTTTACAGGCAATGGGAGCACAAATAATTTATGTATATTTATAATTTTATTAAAGTGACGTTGTATAATTTTATGGAGATTCTGTATAAATTACAATCGTTTTTTTGATATTTTTTGATAGTGAAATAACACATACTTTTTTTTTGTTAGACGAAACTATTCTTCAGTTTTAAAATAGTTTACGAATTGCGTCTTATTTTCATTGAAGTGAAATTGAATTGAAATGAATTGAAAAATTAATGTCCACTACTGACAGCCCTAAACTCTGCGAAAGTAGGTCAATGCATTCTCGCGCAGGCCGGGTATGATTTACAGCGATGCTTTTACGAGCCTTTTTTCAAGTACTGGCTTAAAGCAGGTAGCAAATAAGTCATCAAAATTTAAATAGACAGGAATTACAAAAGAGCTTACTGACCGAATTTTGCTTTCGTAATATGTTAAATATTCGTTGAAATGGTTGAAATAGGTCAACTGTTAAGCTTCAGATATTCATAATTTCCGAGTACGAGTATTCCGCCCGCAGTATCGCTTGCATAAAGTAAGTTTGTTGGACATTGAAATCTTTTTCTCTTCTTCATCTTAACTTCTTCTGAGTTACTCTTGAGTTTACCGGGAACTAACGCGAAATGTCGACGTAGACTTGTTCTTCTTCTTAGACTATCTCTTCGATATTGATATTTCAACAGTTGTCTGCCCCTGTCGATTTTAACATTGCATTTGGGCTTACGACCTCTTACGTGAGACTAAATACAACGGAGGAAATAATGGTCGATATTCGGAATGCGCAGATTGTATTTCGGAATGTGTATCTAACATCTGATTTCATTGCGTTCAAATTTTGGTTAGGGTTACACAATGGTCATAGATTTTGTCCTGTACAAGTAGAACAGAAAGCCTATTGTTATTGTCGTCCCCTAGGAACTAGCTTGGGTGACGACAATAGGCTTACCTTCGTGGGATAAACAAATCAGTTGGTAAAGCGTGGGTAAGTAATGCCCATCTGCTAACCCCCTTAATATAGGCGTAATTGTATATTATATTATGAAATAAATAAAATAAATGAATATCCATCACGCCTTATCCCCGAAGGGGTGGCAGAGGCATATTATATGCCCACTTTTCACCGTGTGGATTCCTGTCCCACGTAATAGGTCGTGAGCCCATTGCCGTGTTGTAATAGACAGACGCAGGTTGTGGCTACCTGCTGTTGAAATTTTTAAGCCGCCAACGGCTTAACGTGCCTTCCGAAGCACGGAAACACTCGCAAATGTAAATGCCACAAAGTGGTCACCCATCCGAGGACCAGCCATAATGAAAGTTGCGTAACTCAGTGATCGTTTACAGAACACTGAGACAGCGGGGCCACGAGCGCTTCATATTATGAAATTTGGGTGTAAAGTACGTCTCTGTCTACGCCTTTGGATAGTAAAGCGTGACTATAAATTTGTAAGTGTATAATGCCTTATAGAGATACATGATACAATAACGTACAGTTTTGGAGCTGAGTCAGAGGTGGCATATCTGGGAAACAGCATGACAATATAAATCAATATATTTCAAATTGCAACATAAATGAAGTATTTACTATTACTACTAAAGCGTAACGGAACTCGGATCGGAAGGATAACATGAAAATGTTCTTAGAAAATCAAAGAATAAAATCTCCTGGGAATACCTGGGTCACTGTGTACGATACTCGCGGGAACGACGGTACTAACCTAACACACTTGTAAATTCACCTAAATCGGGATAAGTAATTTCGTGACGGGGATTTCATTGTCTATGTTATACCTTTATGAGCTTAACGTAAGAAAGAATAATGTATTAGGTTTTTGTCCCCGTTTTAGATCAACAGACAAGGAATAAACTTACTTATTTATCCGGATGACTCCTACTA
Source organism: Thumatha senex (assembly GCA_948477245.1). NCBI lineage: Eukaryota > Metazoa > Arthropoda > Insecta > Lepidoptera > Erebidae > Thumatha > Thumatha senex. The sequence continues at coordinate 28,259,253 of OX419732.1, forward strand.
ACATATTCTTTTCATCTAAAAGTTACAAGCACAAAAGTTTGCCACAATTTTATCAGGCTTTAGTTGTAACCAAATTTTTTACCAATTTTTTTCGTTGCCAAAAGTTAATAAATATCTTAAACCACAACGACAGAATGTTCATAACTGTTAGGGTTATTTTAAATATAAAATCACTTTTAATAAAGTATTATTTATACGTTAAAACATACATTTTACTCTAAACCGAAAGACATAACATATACCTAGTTGTTGCCTCTTCTTACTTCACCATCTTCCATAATACATTTCATGAAACTTTCATAATATTGTGCCAATTAAACAAGATGATTTACACAAATGTGTGGTAATGAAATTGTAACCTCAATTCAAAAAACTAAAAGTTTAAATTAGCTTGCCACACAACGTAATTAACTTGAGCTATTTGGAGCTATATTATTATCTTTTTCCTTTCAGTGTTTTGAGCTCATCTTCTTTAATTAGTACTAACCTCATGTAATACTTAACCCATCCATACAGGATCAGTGTTTTTGAGAAAATTTAGAACATTTTAATCCCTCTATGAAAAAACTATGTAAAACTTTAGCTATCTTAAATATGGGATAAACATTGTACAAAGCTTGCCTGGTAAACGACAGACATCTGCCCAAAGCAGGACGCGAACGAGCTAAATTTAACGCACCTCATGTTTTACGTTCGCGCGCAGAAAAGCTAACAAACGTATTGTAATTACTACTAACATAAATTATATTTAAGTAGAGCGTAAAAGGAGTCAGGGTAGGCCGAGACTTACTTATGAAGACCACGTGAGCAGATTGCTCAAAAACGGAACGGTCAAAAGTACTCGGATACCCAGACGTGCATGTACTCGTATGAAACGATTAATGATTCTGCAGGAGTTTCAGAAATTCTACGAAAAAAGTATGCATGGATCGCGAAGCCTGGCAATCTCTCCTCACTTCCTACCCCTTCAGGGATACAGCGTGAAGATAAACACCACTTATAACATCTAATAACTCCGAAATAAGTCCGATTAATTTTTCGTGTGAATATAGGTATTTATAGTTCACGTGCAACCCGTAAAACCATTGCCGGGTAAATACGAGGTTTCTGGGACATTTAATATATATTAGATACGTTTTTAGTACGCCTTTGGGTGTAATACTACAAAACCCTTTTTTCTACAAAATAAAAATGTTACTTTATCCTCGCTTCTTTTTCTTCATTTTAGTGTATTCCCAATTGCTTTTCAACTCTACATGAATTTAGATTTAGTCCTCTTTTTCACTTCTGGAAACAATTATCTTTTTATTGAGTTTTGATTCTCGGCATTATTTGTAGCGAATGCCGTTTGACCCCCTAAATACGTAAGATTTACGTCACTGTCTCATCCGTTAGTGAGCAGGTTCGCTTAGGCTTCGGAGAAGACCTGAATCTCCTTGAATCTATACGCAAAAAAAGTACTAGGGCAACATAGGCACGAAGATACACAAAGCCCTACAAAATGGTATCACAAAAAGATAAGCGGTAAGTGTTGGGTACCAATTGTTTGGAGTGCTCTCGAGCTTTCAAACTGTTTGCACACCCATCCAGTTGACACCATTCTATAGATTATCGATACAGGAATATGATGTCACATTCGGTAATGGCTATTATCAAATGTAAGTACACATATATACACACATCATGTTCGTCAATTTGTGCGTAATTTATTTCAGTATACGGTCACCATTATTATGACTGACATATCTTAGTATATACTTTTTATTATAAGGAGGTATAGTTTGTGAGTTTATGACGTTGTAGGGGGTATATACCAATGGAAAATGGATTTTTAAAGCAATTAGTACATATGTTAACTTTCAAAATATATTTTTTTATTAAAGTGAGAAAAGACAACTTGGTTGAGGATTGGGATTAATAATAACCAGTAGATAATACCAAAAGGATAGTGTAGGTACTATCTAGACTGGATGATCAATAAATAATTTACTAGATGCTGAAGAACACGTTCGGAACCCTAAAAATATAACCAAATTGAGAACCTCTCTCAATTTGCAATCGGTATAGAATTGATGAATTTGTGGAGTTAAATTTTAATGAACTGTTAATTGTCGAAGTTGTTTTATTAATAAACTTCTCTCTAATAAGATTGTGTTACTTATGTAAAGGTCAATTAGAAGGCATTTAGGTCGTAATGAAAATTTAATCGAAGGTTTATCGCTATATACAGGGGTTCTTTGTAAATAATTGAGTCGGGTATGGCAAACTTGGCTTTTATAGGCAAACATCACGTGTCAAGACAAGCCAGAGTTTAACACAATTGGTTTACAAGTTACCGTACTTAGAGCGTAGGTATCAAATATAATACAATATATACAAAGTACATACAGATTCTTACAAAAAGAGATGGATCACAGTTCACGTACAATAATATTTATAAAGGTATTTTGTTACATAACGTAACCAAGATTTTTTTTATGTCTAGTAATAAGCGATAGGTAGGGTGTAATAATACACCAAAATCTCTAAGGCACGAACAACCTACCATGCTAGCGGTGCACCTGCAGGCATCCGGGATGTCAGACAGCAATCTCTCCTAACAATGCAGGAAATTGAAAGCCAAATCCCAGGCTCCATATCCATATAGGGTTTTAAAGTAACTGAGAATACACTAACATGAAGGAAAAAAAAAGAACGTACCACAACAGAGAACGCAAGACAATATTATAACTGCGCAATTTTTGTTGTTATTGCGTAATAAATTTATCTCAAATGAAAATACATTGAAATTTTTATTGTCGGTGATATTTGTTGCGCAGTTGGGCCCAAAGGGTGCAAGATTGGTGTAGCATCATTTGTCGGCCGATTTTAATGTAATTTCGAAGAAATGTTCAAAAACTAATTATATTCAGGTTCTTATCAAATGTATTATTTTTTCAACTGTCACTAATTTTTTAACAGTCTGTCGTCTATTATTAATTATTAACTGCATGTATAAGAATGTAATAAATACCTTTTTTTAAGTAAAATTTCTTTATCGATGTTGAGAGAAATTTTATGGCTGTAAAAAAACTGTTACGTTTTGCGGTTAAGCGCCATGTTGTTTTGAAGTGAAACTTCTTTATCATAAGTGAAACTTCTTAATCGACGTATAAGAGATATTTTATAGCTGTAAAAAATGTCCTAAAGATCTTTCAATTCTTACTTCTGTACTATGGTACACACACATTTTTTTGTTATATTAAGGTACACTCCAGCATGACATCTGAGGGGATTTCCAAACGTTCCAAACGTAAAAATAGGGACATTCACGATGCCATCTAGCTAAATTAAGTGATTATAAGCTTGTCAGGATCTTGACAACTAAAATTTTAATTTACTGTCACTCTTGTACACAAAAATATATGTTTTGAGGTACTTTGGGAATATCACTCACGACGACGACGCACTAATAAGCTCAAATGGTTTAAGTCGATTTAGTCCATAAAGACTGTTTCATCCAATCATATCGAATTGATATGGAACGTTGTACCTATTTGTTCTGACGTAATGATTATGACGTAACAACCACATCATGCAAAGTCAGGGTTGCTACCGTTTATATCTGATAAGATATTGTAATCTACTAGTGCCACATTCAAAGTCACTAAAACAATTATATTGAACAGCTGATATCTTATCGTGTTCGTCAAAAATCAATGCTATTGATGTCAACAGCTGAGTTTAATAACATTAGTTGAATGTCAATTCTCGTCATTTCATATCCATTGGACATCAAAATAATAACTTTCATGCATTGGGAGTAATAAGATAATTGGCACATTGCTCAACTATCCAAGCATGCTAAATCAACTACGACTGCATTCTCTTCCATCTACAATCTCTGTATTCCACTTTAAGTTGGGTAACGTGCCTAACAACTTTCTACTAATGTGGTACTATCAAGCTCTCGAGGAACCAATCCAGTCTAACAAGTGGTGCACCTGATTAACAGACTAGCTCATGGTGAAGGGAACAATAACATTACAAACAAAATGTTGTACCAACCAGTTTGGTCAGCGTCGTACAATAGGTAACGCCAAAGGCCCTCCCCATATTCATTGTATAATATTTCTATTTCCCAATCTATTCTAGTTCAATATGCCCATTTTGCTATTGCCCCACTTGTGTTGAAGTTTACGCGAGGTTCCACTTGTAAAAAAAGGTTGGCTCATCTCTCCTCCACTCAAATATAGCTGGAAAAAAATTCGCTGGAATCATCATATCATCATTTTTGGTCCATGGGCATCTCAGACAGTGATCACCAGTCACCCTTTAAGACGAGCAATGCAACTTGGAATATTCTCAAGCTCTTAAATCACACTATGGCATTTTCCACACCATTCATACCACCATAATGCATAAACCACCACGCTGGCTGGTCTTTATGTCTGACGCCATGAATAGATAAGCAGATGACGTAATTGCACAAGGCTTTGTAGGAGTTATTTACTTTTTTAATTGCCGTACGCGAAGGTCAAGCATACAATCAACCTACATATTTGATAAGACTGTAAATAAAAATCGGTTTCGATATTAACTCGAAGTTCACAAACGGGTTTTGCAGCCTAAGTATGGCACCTCTGGAGTTCAAACGTCTATAGACTATGGTGACCATTTTTTGTAGGTATGCTTGGCAATCACCTAAATAGCAAAAAAGCTAAAAATAATACGGTAAATATTTTCGAATAATATCACTTTCGTTGATCCGGTTGCGACCAGTGTCTGACTTAACCAAAGCTTGACGTCGTAGAAGATGACGTACTTGCCAAAAAGTAATCAAAATTTCAAATTACCCATATGTTTATTATTTCATAATCCCGTGACAATTGCTACTTATGTCCTCAATAACTCTATATTGTCTTACCAAATATTTAAATTACCATTTTTTGTACTGTCCTAGACCTCTTCTATTCCTTAGAGAATATTTGCCCAACGTCGTATTCGAATCCCTAGACCGTCTTATTCACCCCAATGTACCCAAAGTAATCTACTAGATCATTCCTAAATTTCTAATCGTTTTTAAGTAGGTACACTGCGCAAATTCATGAAATTGCTTAACGACCAGCAATTGACGTCACAAAACACAATATACGAGGCGCAGTGAGAACGAGGCTTTCAGCTACGGTGTAGGCGTCTACGAACGTGGAGCTGCTACGACGTAGGTACTACGAGTTACGACGTAGCTTGCCCTCATAAAGTCAACTAGATATTTACACGAAGTAAAAAAGTCATTTAGAGGAATGGTCGTGTCACTGTGCAATGTAATATTTACCTTTACATTTTTCACATCGAAGTGAGTTCTTTTTTTTTTTAAATTTGTATATTAAATATTCTAATTTCGTTAAGAAGTTTGTTAAAGAATCATATACCTACAAAGAGTGGCTTTTGAAGACGAGTATCAAGTTGCACATGATGTATGTCACTTTTTTTAAGAAATTTACACATGGTTTTCTGTACATAAAGTAAATTCTCATATGAATTACAATTTTCTTCTTTTAAAATCAATGAGCGACGTGATAAAAAGGGGGGGAGGTTCGAAGTATGTTACGGGCGAAGCCACGGCTCTTAGCTAGACTTATATAAATATACCATTAAGAAGTTTTAAATCTTCTCTTGTCATAATAAGTTATGCAATATTACTATTATAAAAATAAGAAGAAGTGTCTATCTAGCCATTTTTGTTTTGTAAAAGGAAGTATTTTTGTAGGTAGTTGAGTGTTTTTTTAAAATTGGGACCAATCCCACCCGCATTCCCATTACTGTGACTCCTGTAAACCAGGATCTACAGCAATGACCAAAACACCAGAAAAGTTACACCGAGCTCGATCTCGGTGAAGTCCCAGGAGAAGTTAGCATGTCTTGGAACCCGCAACGAAATTAATCAGAAGATAATGTGAGGAAGTAGGAAAAGAACGTAATGCCTGTACTTTGTCAATTAATTCAAATTATCAATATTTGTACGCCTATAGGCTTATAGTCCTTAAGTACTCCAATTAAGCTACACCGCTTATGATTATGAACAGGCCCTCGACCCATTATATAATAATGGATCAACTTACGTCCTGCCGATAGCAAATCTTATTTATTTATATACTAGAGGACTCCCGTGGCTATACCCGCCAGTATTTAACAATAGCGCAAAATATGATTTTTTTGTGAGAATGTGATGTTTTTCTAATCAGACTTTTAAATTTTCATCATTTAAAATCCATTGATTGTTACGAATTCAATTCAATTAGTTTATTATCAGCATTTTAAATCACCAAATCAACAAAGAGTGTTTGTTCCGTGACTATGAATAACCAACGACTTAATGTGCCTTTCGAAGCACGGAAATGCTCACAAATGTAAATGCGACAAAGTGATCACCCATCTGTGACCAGCCATATCGAAAGTTGCGTAACTCAGTGATCGTTAAAAGTGCTAACACACGACCGGATTTGGTCTGCCGGACCTCAACAGATTTGATCCGCCGAGTCTGCCAACCAAATCTGTTGTCGCAACAGACGACCGGATCAGACCGCACCGGACGACCAGACAGGGTGTTCAGATTAGGGGCTTTCTCCCTATTCTAGGGTAATTTTTTTTTAAGGAACTTTAGTGGAAATGAAAAGTTTCTAATAAAGTATATTATTTTATATGCATTTACTGAAAAGCTGCAAATTTGAAATTACACACACGCACACATTTCAATTTTACTTATCTACGTAGATAACTGGTACATAGAGTAAATAAACACTACGTTATGTATTAACGTAGCTCTTTTTTCTTTCTGTCAAAAAAATGTATGAAAAAGTAATTTTATGGGGAAAGGTAAAATCGGTACTGGGGACATTTTTGACAAACTAACTAAGATGGCAACATACATACATACACAACATTGGGAAAAAAAATGAAAAAGTGTCTATTTGGAGAAAAATTAAATTAAATCTGGGGAAATTTACGACAAAGTAGCTAGAACGACAACATTGATCATATCCGATGCGGATCGAGGCGGACTCAATTAATAATAATTTTGTCCGCCGGACTGCTTTAAAGCGCTAACACACGTTCAGATTTGGTCTGCCGGACCTCGACAGATCAAATCCGCCGACCAAATCTGTTGTCGCAACAGACGACCGAATCAGACCGCACCGGACGGCAGACGACCAGACAGGGCTTCCAGATTGGGGGCTTTTTTCCCTATTCTGGGGTTAAAGTAAAAATTTTAAAGAACTTTTGGGGAAAGGAAAATTACGTAATAAGGTACATACTGTTATATGCATTTAGTAAAAAAGTGTTAATTTGAAATTACAAACTGACATTTCAATTTTATTTATCTGTGTAGATAACTGGATTGCGAAGTATTCCTTTCCATAAAGTAAATACGCTTTGTATTAACGTAGTTATTTTTCCTTTATGGGAAAAATGTAAGAAAAAGTATATTTTTAGGCAAAGTAAAATCACTTCTGGGAATATTTATGACGAACTAACTAAGACTGCAACATTGGGAAAAAATGTATTAAAAAGTGTCTTTTTGAGGAAAAATTTAATTAGATCTGGGGAAATTTACGACAAAGTAGCTAGAAGGGCAACTTTGATCTTGATTGATGCGGATCGAGGCAGACTCAGATATTAATTATGTAAGGAACTTTTGGGGAAATGAAAAGCTTCTAATAAAGTATCTACTTTTATATGCATGTATTTAGTAAAAAGCTGCTAAATTGTAATTACACACACACACACGCATTTCAATTTTATTTATCTGTGAACATAACTGGTATGCATAGAGTAAATAAGCACTACGTTATGTATTAACGTAGCTCTTTTTTCTTTCTGTCAAAAAAATGTATGAAAAAGTAATTTTATGGGGAAAGGTAAAATCGGTATTGGGGACATTTTTGACAAACTAACTATGATGGCAACATTGGGAAAAAATTATGAAAAAGTGTCTTATTGGAAAAAAATAAATTAAATCTGGGAAAATTTATGTCAAATAGCTAGAACGGCAACATTGATCATATCCGATGCGGATCGAAGCGGACTCAATTAATAATAATTATGTCCGCCGGACTGCTGTACACACGGTAAGATTTGGTCGGGTGGCAAATCAAATCCGCGGTCGGGTCGGATTAAATCCGGCCGTCTGTTAGCCCTATTACAGAACACTGAGTCCGCGGCGCCGCGAGCGCTTAAATCTAACAATAACGAACAAAACAAAAAAACAACAAATCTGGTGACGCCATATTCATATTATGTATACATATGTTATATATATGTACTCGTATACAATACTAGGTGACCCCACCAGATTTGTCCGTGACATACTTTGAACTCCCGTCGCACCTATTTAATCACGTCGCTCATAAATTCTACAAAAATGCTTAAAAAATTCCCCGATTAGTCAACATTTATAATTACTGCTCCGTTCTCCAGGGATTAGCGTGATGATATAAAAATAGGGCCTATAACCCTACTTGATAAATGGACATATATCCAACACAAAAAAAAAATCAATCCAAACAGTAGTTTCTGAGATTAGCGCGTTCAACCAAACAAACAAACAAACTCTTCAGCTTTATAATATTAGTATAGATACACCCCCCATACAGTACCTAGGTCACATAATCTCATCAATGAAGTTTATCAAGTATATAACAAAGTAATTTCTAAACCTAATATTATCTAGAGCAGCTACTAATGGTAAATAAGTACCCTACCTATATAACATAATAGCCTTTGGGAGGTCATATGATCCCGTAGCAATTTTAGTGATGGACTGAGCGTCATATTACTTAGTAAACTGTAACGAAACTGATCAAATTCATAATTGCTTGTGCCTCTTTGTAAGAAAATTTCCTTGAAGGTAATGTAAAGTAATTACAAGTATTGGGTTCGCTTCCCAGGTTGGTTTAATTGCTTATTAATACCTTTATGTTAGTTTTCACAGGTTCAATTTCTATCTATCAGTTGTGTGTAATGATGGAAAGTGTGTTTTCTCTAGTTAAAGGCTGATTTAATTAAACATTAAAATTCAATCTTAAGAAAAAGTAGTCTACAATTAAATTTTATATTCCCATCCAGTATTGTAACTGAGCACACCACCAAAAACGCAATTTTCAAAAACGTTTTCTTCTCTAAATAATTTTTTTCTTCAAATTTAAGTTAAATTATTCATTGGTTAGAGCGGTGCCTTCAAACGTACACTTTCCAAAAACACACACAGAATGGATTTTTCAGTTTTATGAGTCATTCATGGGTAAATGAAACTATGATGAATCACAAAAAGTCCAGTATCCAATTTTAATAACACTAAAACTGCAACATAGGATTTTTGAAATTGAATCTGTTGATTTTGAAAACAAATTAGGCACTGTCTACACCATTCGATATAATACCTCATATGGAACGAATACTGGAAAGCAAATGACATGTGTGAAACTTAATATAAGGTTGCACTTTAATAAACAGTTTCAATTTAACTTGTATAAAGAACTAATTAACGCCCGCGGTATCGCCCGCGTGGTGAAGTTTTTCCGTTCCCGTTGCCCACAGAAACTTGTTGCCGGGATGAAAAGTAGCCTATATGTTATTCTGATGTGTAAACTTTATTATTGCAAAGTCATCAATTCCATTTAGTAGTATTTGCATGAAAGAGTAACAAAAATACTTTCATACATTCTTACAAACTTTGGCGTTTATAATAATATAAGGAAGCATGATTTGGAACTTAATTCCAATAATTTTCGAATTAAATACATGTATTCTAATAAAAGATCTTTACTGGGGATGCCGACGACCGTGCGTAGTGGAGGAGAAAATGTAGGAAAGCGGACCCCGGGCGGCGCGAGACGCAACTGGGACAGACGCTCGGATGATGATGATTCTAATAAAAGATCTTCATTTTTGGAAGTCAGTCGAAATACCAGACAGTATTAACAATCAGTTCTTGCGATAAGTTCGCAAAAAGCCGGATTAAGTAGGGATTGTGCGGAACGACAGCCGCAGATAAACGGATTAGATTATGTTCACGCTCCTTAACTGATTGAGGGGCGGTTAGAATACATGTTGCGTAATTACGACCTTTTTTGTAGGTGTTCGGAGTAAATTGGAAATTCCTGATTGATTGGACAAGAACGTGAAACATAAATAGCCTAACTACCCTTAATTTATTTAGGGGTGGAGTAGCTTACTGAGGAGTTACCCAGGGCGTCCGGCGATAGACAGATAGGTAGGGACTGTATAGTTTCAGCCGGTTCGAATCCAGTATGACATCTGAGAGGATTTCCATACGTAAAAAAAGTGGTATAAGAGATCACGCTAAGCGTAATATACCTAATCTGTTGCATAATGTTAAGATGTTTGGCTGTAAGGGGCCCTACCAAGATGGGTCCCCAAGTGACCTCACCTGCTTAGCGATGCACCTGGTGACGAACGGGTGAGGCAACGACTTAGATTTCGGGGTTGGGAGGTCCGTCGGCAATCGCTTCCAATAAGTTCGAAAAATAACAACTAAACGATAGCTGCTAGGGCATCCAAATAAACAAATATAAGTGGATCCCAGACTCTATACAAAGGTTTGGGAGCAACTGGGAATACACTTAGATGAAGATTGGTAAAATAGCTCCACTTTCGGGCACACGCTACATTTATTTATTTATTGTACACCAAGAAAACATTCAAAATAACATAGTGAAAATATTATTACAATCAAGCAGCACAATGGGCGGCCTTATCGCATAAAGAAATTTTTGCCAGGCAACCTTTACAATATTTTTCATTAAATTTAATCTTTCTCCATTATGTTGATATTCCATACTGGAAAACATACGTTTCTTCTTTTTCTACGAAGCTATGACGTCAGTTTTCGTGGGTAGATTAGTGTTTTGGGGATGGATTTAAGTGGGTGATTTCTCGTAAGACTAATGGTGTTCTGAGGACTGTAGGCGTATAGTCTAGCCTCTGTCTATCCCTATGGGGATAAAGGCATGTTAATATGTATGTATGTATGTGAAATGAGAAAATTTAATGTTTTGTTTCGAATTACAAGCTGCGAAATTGACTAAATGCGAAAATGACGAGATGTGAAATGACCAATTTGCGTTTATGACGACTTGCTATTAATCCCATAATTTTACCGTCGATCTCCAATGCAATTACGTGCACCCAAAGGCAAGATTCTCTAATTAATTTCAGGAACTACTTACTCGATTTGAACAATTACCTTAAAATTGGATGGCTCATTTACTGAGGCTATATAACTGCACAACAAATAGGGTAGACTTCCATACATTACTTTAAAACTAATTAATAGGCATGGGTTGGGTTAAAGGTGTGGAGACACTTAACTGCAATCAAGTTCGTAGTAAGTCATGAGAGAAACCGATGGGCACACCTAGTACTGTACTCATTGACTTGTAGTTAAAAAGCTCATCTCTCTCCTCTCAATTTGACAAGTGAAAAGATTTTTGATGTGCATTGAAAAAGGTTTGTAAAAACACAAACTACAAAGCTAAGCGCTTTAAGCACGGGTTTTTGGAACTGATCTCTTAAAAAACTGCATTAAACTCAATTGCAGACTATTTTGTAAATCCTATTTTCGCTCTGTATAGAATATCTATAGAAGCGCTCGTGGCCCCGCGGTCTCAGTGTTCGGTAAACGATCACTGAGGTACGCAACTTTCACTATGGCTGGTCGTCGGATGTGTGACCACCTTGTGGCATTTACATTTGCGAGCGTTTCCGTGCTTCGGAAGGCACGTTAAGCCGTTGGTCCCGGTTGCCAGTAAAATGGCAGTCGTTTAGCCTGGTTGAAGGCCTTATAGGCGGCTTAAAAATTTCAACAGCAGGTAGCCACATCCTGCGTCTGTCTATTTCAACACGGCAATGGGCTCACCACCTATTACGTGGGACAGGAATCCACAGGGTGAAAAGTGGGTATATAATATGCCTCTGCCACCCCTTCGGGGATAAGGCGTGATGGATATTTATTTATTTATTTTATTTTATTTATTTAAAGTTGCTTCCTTTTACTGCAATAGACGGCGCAGTTGACATGGGTTTGTTGAATTCCTTATTTAATTAAAACCTACGAAAATACAAACTTAAATCTGAATTTGTTGTTATAACAACACATATTTCAATGCTTATCATCAAAATATAGGCTAAGTTTTACTCACTCCCTACTCCCTAGTTTTTAATAAGAAACTTATTAAGCTGAAAAAACAGTCGATGTATTTTTTTTTCCTTTCAAGTAAAATAAATACAGTAGTACGCATAATACACCGCTGCGCCGTGACAATGATTTTGTTTATTATTAGTTTCCATGAAAACAATTTCGACGTGTGTAGGTTTTAGTGGGTAAAATAAAATAATTACGAAAAGAGTCATGGTGTTGCAACTGTGTGGAAACACGGGCTACGTTCCACTAAACGCCCGCAACGATCGTAACACCCAATGTATCGTTCCACCTAAGACCCGTGGTCGTTGCGGGGATCGTATGACGCCAACTTCGCCCACAAAATGTGGTTGGGTCCAAGTGGGCTTACGCAAGATGTGCGTTCCACTTATAAATTTAAACCACAATGCCTTACGTTAGTGAAAGGGTAATTTCAGCGGACACGGTCGTGGGCGCCGCGGGCGATAAGTGGAACGCGCCCACGGAGTTTAACACATTGTGTGTGAATTGATAAATAACAGTTTGCTGTAAGCCTAGTACACCTGAAGGCCATTCAAAAAATAAATAGGACAGTAGATGATACGGAGTGGTATATTTTTGAGATGGTTGGCAGTTTGGCACAATCATGTTTACTTTCGCATTTTCAAAGTCACATATGTATACTGACTCAGACAATTCATAGAACTAACAATATATCTACTATGAAGTCAACAGCAAGGGTGATGAACTTAGCAGGCTAATAATTACAAGTGTCTAAACTCCTCAATAGATTTTGACAAATTGCTATTCTATTGAGTAGCGTCTTAATTCTAATTAAATATAACTAGATATTAAATATTATATTATTTAAAATGAATTATTAAGTACTCGGATACCCAGACGTGCATGTATGAAGCGGTTAATAAATCTGCAAGAAGCGAAAGAAGTATGCATGGATCGTGAAGCCTGGCGATCTGTCCTCTCCGACTACCCTGTCAGGATACAGCGTGAAGATAGTTAGTTAGTTTTTAGTTAGATATGAAATATATCTATAGCGGGGTAGTCTAAAGAGGATCACCAATCTTCGAGATACTTGTATACTTATTTTACGTCCTGTAGTAGATTAATAAATCATTTCACAGTTATACGTTTGGGTCAACCGAGTTAAGACCTGGTCTTCGTATGTAATTCTTCCCTCTACTTTCGTACAATAAATGTTTTTCGTCAATCTTTTCTCACTCGTTCGTTGTACGTGTCTACACCACCGGAACACACCCTTTTTCAGCTACTGCTACTTTTATTAAAACCTGTCACATTGCGTAACACTACATATTCAATCGACGAATGTTACGTCATACAATTTTAGAAGTGATTGCATCTTCACAGCGTTGAATTTGCTTTCGTGCATACTGACATACCCGGGTTCCAGCAACGTTGGCACTAGCACTGCGCTGTGAAATATTGTTTAAATGTACTTTGTTTGGTATTAAATGAACGTGCGTTTATCACAGTACAAATATGTAAGTAAATATTTTTTATTAGTAATTTCTCGTTGGGATGTTTCTTTTCGTAATATTCAAATTTCGTAATATGATATTTTTTGAAGTAAGGGTTTAAAAGGTCAACAAGGCAAGCCCAAAAGTTTGATAAGAAAGTCATGCGGGTAAACCTTTTGGAGTTTGTACAGCCTATTGTTTCTTAATTGCTTGATATCTCCGAATAGAAACTGATAAATTATATACTTTAACTGGGAGAACATAATATTTGTGTAGCAAGGACTAATATCAATATTATCTTAATTTCTGATTACGTTGTAACTTAATGCAATAGTCTGTGAGATTAATTTAAAATTTCGCGCATGGCTCCCTTACACTCTGGTCAAAATAATTAAATACACACGATTCTTCTCATTAATGAATAGTGATTGAGGACTGCTTCCGATGTTTTCCGTCCCGGGTTCGATACCCGGGTCGGAAAACATATTTGTGTGATCTACAAATGTTTGTTTCGGAGTTTGGGTGTTCCCTGTGTAAAAAAAATGTCCCACAATATTTATTATTATTATTGAAGTGAAAACTTCTTTTGGCGCGGTACGCATATTTTTTAGATGAGATAACATCTTTGGACTCGCGACACTATTACGAGACGCAGCTATAGTGTGTGCATATATGCATGTACATATAGCAGACCGCGAACGCGTCTGTAAATATCCATCACGCCTTATCCCCGAAGGGGTCGCAGTGGCATATTATATGCCCACTTTTCACCGTGTTGATTTCTGTCCCACGTAATAGGTGGTGAGCCCATTGCCGTGTTGAAATAGATAGACGCAGGTTGTGATTACCTGCTGTTGAAATTTTTCATGCCGCCCATAAGGCATTCAACCAAGCTTAACGACTGCCATTTTACTGGCAACCGGGACCAACGGCTTAACGTGCCTTCCGAAGCACGGAAACGCTCGCAAATGAAAATGCCACAAAGTGGTCACCCATCCGAGAACCAGCCATAGTGAAAGTTGCGTAACTCAGTGATCGTTTACAGAACACTGAGACCGCGGGGCCACGAGCGCTTCTTAACGCGAACGCGTCTGGATAAATAAATTTAGTTTTCACTTTTGTCGGCACTCCCGGAGTGCAACCCGTAATTTTTTATTATTTATTGTAGAAAATAAGTGCAATTGAATGAAAAATAAAATCCATTCCATCCAAAATACTGTTTATGTCAAGAGTGAATAAAACTTTTTGATCTCAAAATAAATTATATACATTATAATTGATGTGCCGATAATTACAAGAACGTTATACGAAGGTACTTAGGAATTCATATACGCGTTGGATGTATGTAATTTCCGACTAAATAAATTTCGATGGCTGAAGTTTGCTAATTAAAAGTTTCTGTATAATACAGAAAAGTTGTACTTGTAATGAATTTTAGAAGTAAAATTTTACAACCATTACAAATACAAAGAGAAGGTACTAGGACATCAGAAATGAAAGCAGTATACTCTAAGCTTCTAAAGTGTAAAGGGACATTCATTATTGTCATGACATTGTGAATGTTTAGTATGGCAAAAATTGGATGTCATTGCTTTAATTTATTTACCTCTTTTTTGCTTTCTCTAAGTAGTCACAATTTAACAAATTAGTGTAGTTTTTTTTATGTATTCAAAGATAATATATCAACATTTTAAAAATCGTAAAGTATTTGTAAAGTTGAGTGGAATAAGTAAATCTTTTTCTTAAATTATTTTTGATTTAGAAATAATAACGCATTTATAATTTGTAATCGAAAGCAACTAAACATAAAAATGAATTTATAGCTTTAGGTATGTTTTATTGACTAAGGAGGCGAGCGTAGCGAGCCGACGAAAGTCTCCGTTTTAACTCCACTGGTGCGGGAAAAATGCTATCGATGTCCGACCGTCCGTCCGTTCATTCAGTGTACAGTTCGCATTTTTCATTGGATTTGCATGCAACTTGGCATGGACAATCCTTGATGTAGCCAACAACTTTTAGCGAGGGGGTTTTTCGATCGGGGGGAAATGGTCCTGTTGTGGTTGGCAAGAGCGTTCAAGACGAAAAAGCAATGTTGAATTTTTATTGAAAAACAAAAAAAAAAAATGATCCGAAGTCTATTTCACAGAACCACTAGTAATAGTGTGCTTCAAATCAGTTTATGATGTATAAAAAATTTGAGTAGAGTACTAAGCAAAATTGCGCAAATATACTGCGAAAATACAAGAATTACCTAAATAATTTTCAATCGTTGAACTAATATACAGTACTAAACTGTAATTCCAGTCAATACAGTTACAGTAATAATAGTATTAGCTCGATACAGTCGTCGACTAATATTTGATTGAACGTAAGATCAATAAAATGTTCTACTAAAATTGTTCCGCATGAGAGTTATTATAATATTATTCTAAACATTTGAATAATTTATAATTGGTTAGTATAATTTAGAAGGTAACCATTTGTTATTGCAACAGTTGCTGTTGCAACTTATAATATGTACATATGTATATGGTATTTTTATACCATAAAACCTTAAATTTACTAAGTTTATGTGTTGTACTTTGAGTATAATTCTACCTGTATTTATCATCTTATTACGTGTGATTGCACCGTGTGATTTTGATTTTCATCAAAATCAAACGGTGCCCATTCTATCTGTTTATGGCACAGACCAACTCCTCTATGGCCTATGGCCACTAAGGCCATTGGTCTCGGGTGATCCCTCGGAAGGATAGCCACAGGGCTCAAGACAGATTTTATCCACCAACGTCTTTATTCATCTCGTCTTCAGGGGGTTTATTCCGTATATTTGGGAGGGTTCGGATGCTGTCCCACGAGCGTTAAGGGCGTGCGTGTATTGTTATGTGTATCTAACAACCCATTCCTATCTGAATTCTCGTAGTGATACCCAATGATTTATTAATAAATTTATGACAATATTTAACGACGCCTGCTAATCGAGCGGGATGAACTCAAATATAACTTCTATAACTGTCGTCTTACGTCTAACGTTAATCAAACCAATCAGGATCTTTATAAATGAGTGTGAATCATATTGAAGAAGTCAGGAGGCAACACTAGCTTACATACACACAGAGAGTACATCGTTTACATCACAAAGGAAAACTAGTCGTTTAATGAAAATTGTTTTTCTTCGCATGTCGCCGTTTGGCGTGCTCACAAAGAAAATATCGATGTTTGGGTTACAGTTTAGAATTTAATTTACTGCTTAAATGAAAACGATGTGAGGCGTCATGTCTTTCTAGAATATTGCCGAGCTTTTGCAAAGCTTTCTTGTATTGAGGCGGGTCAATGACGCTGCGCGAAAAGTTATGGCGAATATATTATTCAATCAACTATATTTGCTAATTGTGTAAAATGAACACAATACAGCCATTAAAATCCATGCGTGTATATATAGATTCAATAAACATCAGTCATTGTTCATTATTGTTTCGGTAAAAGCTTGTTTTGCAAAGTTACTGATCTGAGACGCAGAGGCGCAAAAAAAAGAACCATTAAGCATTTTTTTTATTTATCTACCCTTTAACCAACACAACTTATAGGGTAACAATAATTACTAATGTAAATACAGCAAATTATTGTTTAGGTTTGTTATATGTTTAATTACTAATTACCCACAAAATGCTTAACGAAATATATTAATCTGAAAATTTCTTATCGTGTGTCATTGAAAAAATGCAATCTAAATTTAAAATGTCGCAAAATATAACAAAACAAACAATCATCGATCCAAACAAAACAAAAACAACCAAACATAGAAAAACAGATACAATAAGTAGATATAAGTTGCAAATATTCACCTGAAGCTGATGTATTCAGTTGTGCCGGCTCGTTGCCGGCAAGAGCATATTATCCGTCACAAGAACTTCACAGACACTTGTGTTGTCGATGGTAAGCGAAGACCCGCGCGCGTTCGAGGTGCGGCCTGGACTGAGGTCGGAGCGATCCGCGCCGCGCCCGCCCGCGCGGTCGATACCCGCACAACAGGTCTCTTATGCGTGCGCCGAAAAGTAAACACTCCTTCCTACACACCCGTCTCCACAGTTCACTAATAATGGACCCAAATCCTTCTCGCTTTGGTGCACAAATAACTGCACGTATCCTATTTTAACTACGCATAACTGCGTCACCTCTGGGTGGTTTACGAGAGGCATACACAATATGAACTACCATCATATTCCTATAACCCTAGTAAATGGAACGCTATCCTACGCAGTTAGTGTCATCTGTCTATTA
The DNA here is from genome assembly GCA_948477245.1 of Thumatha senex. NCBI lineage: Eukaryota > Metazoa > Arthropoda > Insecta > Lepidoptera > Erebidae > Thumatha > Thumatha senex. The sequence goes on from OX419732.1 coordinate 28,277,208, forward strand.
ATGAATGTTCTGCTGTTTCAGAGGGTACGTTTAGTCGTTGGTCTCAGTTGCAGGTCACATAGCAGTCATTAAACCACGTTAAGGCCTTGAAAAATTTCAACACCACACCTTGCGCTTGTCCATCTGAACACGGCAATGGGCTCACCACACCACCTGTTACATGAGACAAAAATTCACAATGTTAAATTTGGGCGTTTTTGGATAAAGACGTAATTGATAAACTCCTGGTACAATGTTTAAGTTCAGTATATGTTTTCCTAGTACAGTCTATATTCAAGTCCAGTATATGTATATCAAGTATGACGATTATACGACTGAGTTATTGCACATAAAGCTCACCGTAGTCCCAACGCAATCACCTAAATGGATGCATATGAGATAAATGAACAAACAGAATTTGTACTCACGGGGTCAAAAAAAATTTAACTACGAAATAGTAAAGTATATTAGGTACAATAACATTGAAATGACTGAATTAAGAAGTAAAAGGGGCTCAAAAGGGCACCATTGCTACGTTGTAAATGATGACTGAAGACACATTATTAAAAACTAACTAACGATTTTCACACTGTATCCCTGACTGATGTGTAAGCTATATTTTATTATTATTTATATTTTACTAGCTGACTTGCCCGGCTTCGTCCGTGACATACTTCCAACCCCGTGGCTCCCATTTAATCCCGTCGCTTATTACTTTTTCAACATTTATGATTACTGCTCCGCTCTCCTGTGTAGTGGCGTGATGATATATAGCTAATAACCTTCCTCAATAAATGGGCTATCCAATACAAAAAGAATTTTTCAAATCGGTCCAGCCGTTCACGTCCAAGGAAAATGATTTTGCTATTGTTTTTTTTTTGAGATTTGTTATTTCAGACCTTTGCTATTTTAAAGGAATGTGATTTTAAATTTATCTGTACGTGTACGTGATATCGGATAGGAGTAGGATCTGAAAATCAGCGCTGTATACCATACTTAATGTGGTAGGTAGCTTCAGCTGAGATGGCTGCCTTTTCGGGTGCATGCCGATTAGTAGATTTCAAGTAGGTTTGTGTAATTTATGGAATGTGTGCCTGAATACAAAATATTTCTTTCTTTCTTTCTATATTTTTGAAAACTTCATCTAAATCTATTCAGTTGTTTTGCGTAAATGACTAACAAACGTACATCCATACATTCTTAAAAACTTTTGTTTACTATATTAGTAGGATTACTCTTTTGCTTCTAACATTTTTTTATACCACTGAGGTGGCAGACAAGCATACATTTCACCTGATGGAAAGTGGTCACTGTAGCTTATGGACGATTGCAGCACCAGAGATGCAGCACTCGCGCTGCCTATCTTGTAGAAACCTTCTAAGACCCCTTTTGAAGAACCCCATATTGTAGACGTTCGCGTAAACCCAGGCAGGGAGTTTATTCCATAATCTAAGCGTACGCGGAATAAAGGCTCTATCGGACCTAACCGTATGCAAGCGTTCCGGGCGCAAAGTGTGAGGGTGAACACCCTGTCTATGGCGAGCGGTGCGATGATAGAAGGTAGCCGTGGGCATCATGTCAAACAACTCTTCAGAGCACAGACCGTTGTACAGGCGATAGAACACGCATAAGGAGGCAAAGTCTCTCCTGTCACGAAGGGGTTCGACACCGCCCGCTAGTAGAGGATCGTTGACAATCCTCATAGCACGCCTTTCTACCGAGTCGAAAGGTCGAAGCTGGTATTCAGGTACACCAGCCGGAAGGTGACAGCAGTACCTATTCCATATGTGGCCGCACTAGCGACAGTAAAGTACTGCCGAGCCGTATTGAGCACACCCAGCTTCGCCTTGTCCTCTAAATGACAAGGCTAATATCTCAAAAGAGTTTGCAGAGTTATTTATGTAAAGACGAGAAATGCGTGTAGCCCCGCTAGCTTTCGATAGGGTATGCTCATCTGCTACCTTAATAGTATAGAAAACAACAAGATTAAATCATAAATGAGGCGGAGATTGAAATTTCAAAGAATTTCTGACTTCCACTCTTTCTTAATTGCTACTGTTCCTTATGGAAGCGTAATTCTTTTTCTACTCACACGAGATCATAATCTTAGCGTATTCTCAGTTTGCTAGCAAATCCTGTTGTTGGAGCCACGGGGCCGCTTTCATTGACTGCTAGGAGCAGCTACAATTAGACTTTAGCGACTTTCTACTGACCTCCTAAGCTTATAGCCTTCGTTCTTGCCTAGTCCGTTGGTCACCAGGTGCACCGCTAGCGTGAGGTCGCTTGAACCCCGTAGATATTTTAGAGGCCTCTTACATCCCTGGTATAATATAGCACTTAAAACCATAACCTACACTTACTCACTTCACTTTAGATGTTATCACTACGTTTAACCAATTATATTATATTATCTGTGGTTTAACTGATAAACAGAGCCATGGTTTAGAATGCGTACTACTTACCTGTTTTAATTTTTTTTGTTTTATTTCAAATTTTAGTTTGTGTGTGTTTTATTATAAGTTCATTTTAGTTGTGTATGATTGTGTGTGTTTTATTATAAGTTAATTTTAGTTGTGTATGATTGTGTGTGTTTTATTATAAGTTCATTTTAAGTGTAAAATGCTGTGATTTGAAAAATAAATGTTTTCTTTCTTTTCTTTAAAAAAGTAAAACAGAATGGAGTGCGATATGTGTCCATTTTGTCAGGTTATGAACAATTATTACGCAAATTTAAGTAATTTTTAATTTACTTCAAAAATCCAATTTACCTGATTAAGTCGACTGAACAAAAGCCTCGACCAAATTGGGGTTTCTTCTGGATATGTTAATCCAGAAAATTTACCGATTTTGTCGAACACTTTGGTATGCTCAATCCAAATGAGTGAATTAAATTTAAACGAAGCTTGCAATAATTATTTGACACAATTTTAAAGCTCACTAGCCTACAGTATTAATTGTATATTTTATGTTTTTATACTTGTTAAAGTGAAACTTCTTTATCGACGTTGAAAGAAATTTTATAGCTGTAAATAAAAAAATGTTGCGTATTTCGGTTACGCGACATGTTGTTTTGAAGTGAAACTTCTTTATCTTAAGTGTAATTTCTTTATCGACCTGTAATCACGGGCAAGAATATGGCGTGGGTCCCGTAATCATGTTCTGAGGTCAAACGCTTTCAATAAAGCTAAATGAATGAATTATTTATTTGAAATAAAAAGTGCCAAATCATAGCGGACCCCGGGGCTCAGACTAGAAAGCTCAGATGTTGAAACTAACCGACGAAACTAACTAAAACGACCTTACGCTCAGATGAAGCATACTATTATACTAATAGCCAATAATATAACATTATAGTACACACCGGGGCTTTCACACGACAGCTGATAACTCCGCCTGAGTGAGCCATTAAACTGTTTACGTTTCATATGGGTAACATTTACCATCTGTTTTGATGAACCAATTAAAGAAAGAATTTAGGTTATAATTTATTATTTCACTATCCAAAGTTGCCTATTTTTAGCAAAAAAATAATGTATCGATTGTGGAAATTTAATTAGGTAAATACTATTTACTAATCCTACTGAAATTGAAATGTGAAGATGGATGTTTATTACCTAATCCTTCACGCAGAAACGACTAAATGGATTTTAATGAAATTTACAGTAATATAGCTTATACATCAGAACAGGACATAGGGTACTTTTTGTCCCGGGAATAAGTTCCTATGGGAAACGGGAGTGAGAAAATTTCAACGCGCAAGTGGAGCCGCGGGCATCAACTATATACTTGGTACTATTAATGTGAAAGTTCGTAAAGATGTTGTTAATGTTTGTTACAGAATCATATTCAAACCTCTAAACCAATTAGACTGAATTTGGATATACAGATAGCAAATACACTGGATTAAATGGGTACGGGAAAAGTACACCACGGACGGAGCTGCGGGTATCAGCTAGTTTAATTATAATATTTATACATCCGTGACTGCGTTGTTGCTATAATACATACATATTTTTTGACTGCCTCGGTGGCGCAGTGGTAGTGTATGCGACTGTCGCAACTGAGGTCTCGAGTTCGATTCCCGTGTCAAAAAAAATATTTGTGTGATCCACAAATGTTTGTTTCGGAGTTTGGGTGTTTCCTATGTATGTTATGCAATGTATTTAGAAATATAATAAGTATGTTTATAAGTCGTCTAGATCTCATAACACTAGCTTAAATAACTCGTAGCTTACTTCTTGCTAGACGGCGCTGTGTAAAAAAAATGTCCCACAATATTTAATATTTATTTATTTTTATATTGCCACGCGTTTATCCCCGCTCAACCAGGCTTGCCATTTTACTGGCAACCGGGACCAAAGGCTTAAATTCTACAAAGTGGTCATCCATCCAAGTATCAGTTATAGCGAATATTACTTAACTTAGTAATCCTTTACAGAACACTGAGTTTACGGGGCCACGAACGCTTGCAATAATAATGTGCCTTTATCTCGGGTCGTTGGTTAAGTTAGACAAGTTACAACAAGTTACAACAAGCTTCCCTGTGACCTGAGAAATTTACCTTTAAATAAATTTAAAAAGTTTATTAAAAACAAGCTTTGTGAAAAAGGTTTTTACTCCGTTACAGACTATTTGCAGGACAGGGACGCCTGGAAATGATCTGCTGGCAAAATGAAATAATATTAAATTGTAAATAGGCCATCAAAAAAAAAGCCTTCCTAAGTTTCTTGCCGGTTCTTCTCAGGTGGGCCGCGTTCCGAACCGGTGGTCGCTTTAAATATTTTAAATAGTGTATGACATTTTGTAAGCGCCGTTAAAATGGTCTATGCAAAATAAAGATATTTTTATTTTTTTTTATTTTATTAGATACAGAATTAAGATATTGAGAAAGCACCTATTGCATTATGTCCATAAATATGGTGACCACTTTCCATCAGGTGGGCCGTATGCTTTTCTGCCAAAGTATAAAAAAAACTATTTTCCGACTATTTTAAGCCACCTATCAGTACATAACACCTACCACACACATTAAGCTGCTTACAGGCCATTTACCCCACGTACGTGACAATGCTAGCAGTCAGTAGCTAAATTCACATATCTTATTGTATTTATACATTCATACGCATTAATACGCTCAATCTATACTTATATTAAAAAGCGGAAGAGATTGTTTGTTTGGTTGAACGTGCTAATCTGAAAAACTACTGGTTCAAACGGAATAAATCTTTTTATGTTTGCGTGCCTCGGAAGACACGTTAAGCCGTTGGTCCCGATTGCCAGTAACATGACAGTCGCTAAGTCAAGTTGAAGTCCTTAAAAACCCCTAACATTCTACTTATACTAAAGTGCGTCCACCTGCCAGCGTCTACTCATTTGCCGAGTGAGAATTTTTTTTCCACGTTATGATATAGTTAGCATACTAATTGAGTACTTATTTGTCACTTTTGATATTTTGTTCGGTGGTTTGAGATGTTAGTTACTAGATTAGTCGGTTGGTAAGTACAAGTAATTTTATATTACGAGTAATAGATTTGTGTATAATAACAAACTAGGGAGGCCGCAGTCGCTTGCAGTACTGCTTTGCTTGCAGCATACGAGTACTGGTATAGTTAAATAATAATAATAAATATTGTGGGACTTTTATTTACATGGCGTCGTAGCGCGCACTTTTATTTACATGTAGCCCATAGTAAGCTAATATAAGCTTGTGTTATGGGATCTAAATGACTGATAAACATACTTATATTTTTCTAAATACATACATATTATAGACCCAAACTTCGAAACAAATATTTGTCGATCACACAATTTTTTTTTCCGACCTGTGAATCGAGCCGGGGACCTCAATCGCGGCAGTCGCATACCCTACCACTGCGCCACCGAGGCAGTCAACAATCTTGGAGTGGAACATTTACAAATCTACATAGACATTAATAAATTGAGCGCGCTTTCATATTTTCAAGGGATTTCCCATAGACAATAGACAATTTAATTTCGCCATTAATTTTTAACCAATTTCGATTTCTTAAATTTCTCAACGTAAAAACCTACCTCATTATGCTTAATCGCACTTTTATTTTCAATTTTTAATATTGGTCAAGTCGTTACTGATGCGTTCTACCTCAAACATTCACTATTTCTGCTCCAGGGGAGTTTCGCTCCAATAAGAACGCTTAGATGTATGATCTACGGGATCCAAGCGACTTAGCGGTTACCTGCTGATTAACAGGCGAGACAACGACGTAGGACCATAAGAGGATGGAAGGTCAGACTTGCACTCTCAACAGTGCTAAAAATCAAAGCCAAGCGTTAAAGTGAACCTTAGGTTCCAAATCCAGGTAGGGTTTGGAAGTAATTTAAATAAAACTAAACTATCTTCACGCTGTATCCCTGACGGGGTAGTCAGAGAGGAATGATAGCTAGATTTCGCGATACATGCGTACTTCTTTCACTTCTTCAAAATCAAAATCAAATCAAATCCGTTTTTGAGCAATCTGCTCATGTGGTCTTCATATGTAAGTCTCGGCCTACCCTGACTCCTCCTACCCTCTTTTTTCGCACAATATATATTTTTCGTCATTCGTTAGATAAGGAAGATTAAATAAGATTAAAGCTTTTAAATAAACAAAAAAAAAAAGTTTGTAAAAAAGGTTATTACTCTGTTAAAGACTATTTGCAGGACAGGGATGCCTGAAAATGATCTGCTGGCAAAGTGAGATAATATTAAATTGTGAATAGGCCATCAAATGAAAAATATTTATAAATATAACGAAGAATACGCCGTGCGGTGGCACTTAGTAAATTTATTCGATGACACTGAGCTGTGTCCTATATTAAGAATATTCAGTTATAACGGGTCATAAGATGTAAGACGGCGTTGATAATTTCGCCTTCGGAAGAATACTTTAAATACCAATCGCTTGTTTGTGTTTAATAGATTATAAAAAAATAAAAAATATCTTTATTTTGCATAAACCATTTTAACGGCGCTTACAAAACGTCATAGACTATTTAAAATATTTAAAGTGACCACCGGTTCGGAACGCGGCCCACCAGAGGAGAACCGGCGAGAAACTTGGCTGGCTTTTTTTTAACACGCTTTTATTAGTTTCACCTGTATGTTTGTTTGTATGTATGTAACTGACTCGTTTGGACTCGATTTTGCCCAACTTTTAGCGATCAGATTTACTTTAAACGTTGTAGACTTATCAACGATCGACAACAATACAATATTTTGATAAGCTTATCTTATTATCCTATTTAGGATCGCCACGATTAATGATTTTTATACAGGTCCTCTGTGTGAGAGCAAAAGAGATAAAAATCCTTGAATATGTTTTCTATCGAGATACAATTGTTAACACGTCTGTACATATTAAAAATAGTTTTATAGCAAATCGAACTTAAAAGTGAAAAATAAAATATAGTTTATAAATACTAAAAATACACGCTTTAATAGCAAATCGAACTAAAAATCAGAAAATAAATTTATATGTTATTTTTAAACTTTCGCGGTTTATACTCATATTTTATATACTACTCGGGACTTCAAAAACATCGTGGGGTGTCTCGATATTGATTGTTGTAAATATATAATTAGTAGTAATTTGTAAACATAGAGTTAGTGTAGAAATTTGAAATAAAAAGCACCCCATGCATTTTTTACAATGATTTTAATTTTCTTTTCATAACTTAATTTTAATTTTGAATTTTTGAAAATTATTGAAACATATTGAGTTAGTATACTTTTTATAACAGTTGAATAAAATATAAATTTAAAGTTATTTTCTGATTTTTAGTTCGATTTGCTTTTAAAGCGTGTTTTTTAGTATTTATAAACTATATTTTATTTTTCACTTTTAAGTTCGATTTGCTATAAAACTATTTTTAATATGACACATACAGACGTGTTAACAGTTGTATCTCGATAGAAAACATATTCAAGGATTTTTATCTCTTTTGCTCTCACGCAGAGGACCTGTATAAAAATCATTAATCGTGGCGATCCTAATTAGGATAATAAGATAGGCTTATCAAAATATTGTATTGTCGTCGATCGTTGATAAGTCTACAACGTTTAAAGTAAATCTGATCGCTAAAAGTTGGGCAAAATCGAGTCCAAACGAGTCAGTTACATACATACAAACAAACAAACAAACATACAGGTGAAACAAATAAAAGCGTGTTAAAAAAAGCCAGCTAAGTTTCTTGCCGGTTCTCCTGAGGTGGGCCGCGTTCCGAACCGGTGGTCACTTTGTAACACTTCTGAGTGTCGGTTACATATTCAAAGGATTTGATTTACTAACTTTATTTTTATATACATCCCTTTTGTGGAAACAAACTCAATTTTCACAATACTTTAGTTATAACTCTAAAGTCATTTGTCTAATTATTTAAAAGTTTATAATATTTCACATTGTTTGTGTTTGTTCGGAACGACATGAGTTTGACGTTGTCAAAACTGTCACGAACGTTTCGACTCTTATGGCGCGTTCTAAAATTAACGCGTGCGTCTATGGTGTCTTTTAGTTTGGTGCTGGACATTGAACTTAGATAGATTGGCTGTCCTGACTTACATCCACCCATAATGTATTGCGTGAGGTGTGACAAACAAGAATAGTAAGGTTTTCATGTTGGTTTTGTTTATTTATTTTTTGATTATTTGTCAAGGTTGTATAGGTCGTATGACTTTAGCCTGCTGTAATCGAGCGGCAGAAAAGAAAAGAAAGCTGCTTTTTTGCTACGACATGGCGTCATGAGAATATGCCTGTCATGGTGATTTCATTCGGATTAATATCCGAAGTCTTTTTAGCAAATATGTAGACATAATAATTTGTGCTGAGGTGAGAATATTTGTTTATATTTGTTTCTTCGTAATCGGTAAGATTACTTGGCCTTTGCGAATAATATGTTCTTACGATGGTTGTACTTTGCATTTCAGTCTGCTTTTTAAGAGACTTAGCAAATAATATGAAAAGGATTGATGATAGAAGGATCTAGTTAAAACCCCACTGAAATAAGTGGTAAGTTAAAATATATAATCTCTTAGACTGCATTCCTTAACAGAATGTTGAGGGTGAAAGTGATTTTTATTACAAATTACTAATGTCTGTAACTTTTCTGTTGTTACAGGGGTTTTTCGTTTTTGTTCTTTTTCGTTTTGATTCTTTATTTTATATCTATAATAATGATTGAGTTTAACGTGTTTCACGTTCTCTGCATTCTACATTTTTTACTCCTGAATGTCTGTAAGAAGACTTAAAGTAAGCTGAGACAATGTGCAAAGAGGATATTTCTCTCTACTCTGGTTACCTACTACCTGGACTTCTAGAATAGGAAGAGATGTGAAGGACTTGGATGTTCCTAAACCTTATATCTAGACAGGTAGTAATCTTTAATTTGTTTCTATGTATAGTAACCCGGTAAAGGCCGACTGATGTTGATAGTTTAAAAGGAATAACTTTTAACTTTAAATATTCATTCTTCTATTACATATGTAGCTTTCAACTCCTTTAATTTACTGGACTACCGATGTGACGTTCCAGTTACACTTATTTTATAATCTTTTTATTATCACAAAGGAATATTAATGTGAAACTTTATTTTTACCTTTGTTATGTTGTAGTGTACTATGATGATGATGATGATAGGAAGCGGCGTTGTGTGTTTAACTAAACTAAGAAATAGTTTAAATGTATGTCTGTATATAATTTAGATATTTTTAAGGCATCTGACAACTGCTTTAATATTTGTCATTTTAGGCCACGCCCTTTATAACCAAAGTATGAACTTTGGTTGAAACTTTTATTTGTACTAAATATAAACTTATTTTTAAGTGACCACATATATATGGGTCCCACTATGCTTGACTAAGCCATTTCTTTTTACTTTCATATATGTATATTCATGTCTACATATCGATATAGTTTAAATAAATATAATTAATAAGTTGATAACGTGAGTTTTTTTTAATTGCATCATTAGTTTGATGGAGAGATACCTGGCGCCCTCTCTTTATAAATTCTGGTATTTCTCTGCTCCAGGTTGGTCCATACTCACTTCCTATACACATGCTCTGCTAGCTGGTGCACCGGTGATTCTTTGAGATAGTGTTACTTACACATCTCCAGGGATTACCAACCGTACCTGATGGGTGTATGTAGGTGTGTTGTTGCTACCTAGTGCGCACCACCCCTACCAAGCCCGTCAACCGTTATAACTTTAAATATTTTAAATAGTCTATGACGTTTAGTAAACGACGTTAAAATGGTCTATGCAAAATAAAGATATTTTTTATTTTTTTATAATCTAATAAATACAAACAAGCGATTGGTATTTAAAGTATTCTTCCGAAGGCGAAATTATCAACGCCGTATTACATCTTATGACCCGTAATAACTGAATATTCTTAATATAGGACACAGCTCAGTGTCATCGAATAAATTTACTAAGTGCCACCGCACGCCGTATTCTTCCGGGTATAAGCATTCAGTCTAAGACCGCGTTCACACAGCCGTAGCCAGAAGCGTGGGTTTTTTATTCTTTCTTGGTTAAGTGTAAGTGTCAACCATAGAAATCTTTATTGACTGCCTCGGTGGCGCAGTGGCAGTGTATGCCACTGCCGCGCTGAGGTCCTGGGTTCGATTGTTCGATCCAGAACAACACATCTTGAACAATCATTTCCTCAAATCCCAGAAACGACATTTGTGTGATCACATAAATATATAAGTATGATTATCGGCTGTTTAGATCCCACACCACTAGCTTACTTTGGACTAAATGGCGCTGTGTAAAAAAATGTTCCACAATATTTATTATTATTAAAATATCATAAATATATAATAGTTAAGATTAAGTTTAGTCAAACCACAGATATAGAAGAGTAAGCAGATCAAACATTTGCGAAAAATAGCGTAGCCTATTTCACACATATAAACAGGTAGCTTAATCCAGGGTCGCATTCAGTTATCATTTAATAAAGAACCGTGTTGATAGGTTATTAGTAATGAAATGAGTCGGCAATAAAGGAGTTTCAAATCGAACCAACAATATGCTTTTTGACACATTATGACATAGATTTCGGAACCCGATTTTGAACAGCAATTTAATATTGAGGGACACTTGTGCTATGGAATCTCGACAACTGATAAACATACTTATATATTTATAAATACATAAATATTATACATAAGAACACCCAAACTCCAAAATAAATATTTGTAGATCACACAACTATTTGTTCTGACCCGGGTATCGATCCCGGGACCTCAGCACAGCAATCGCATACACCACTTACGCCACCGTGATAGACGATAATCGATGCAGTGAATCGCGGCATAGGTTTTAGTAGGTATATACAAAGTAGACCATTTAAAAACTCCAGCAAAATGTCAAGACCAGGTAGCTAACAGCATAATCAATGACGATAAAGTTATTCCATTCTTTTAATTTTAGGCTTGAATTATAGTATCCTGAAAATCACAGGCGATGGGGGTGTGCCGGTGCCAGCTCCTTTGATCTTGACCTTTCCAACCGCATTAATGCGCACACGTACTTTGTCCATGGAGACATGCTATACTTGACGAAGAAGAGACCTAGGACTCCTTTGAAGCAAACCCATGGCGCAGCTCGACAGTATAATGCTGACAGAACCTGCTCCGTAACAAATTGACTAAAATAAAAGACACGTCGGTGATTAGGACCTTAGCTATCTACTCCTGGCTATTTCCTGGTGTATAAGACATACGCAGTATTCGTGAGTTATGGGATGCTAAATAATCCTGCAGTTGTGGTTGATAACGATCGCAAAAATATGACACCTGCATGCCCATATTTCATATTATCATCGCCAGGAAAAATACTGTCATACAGTATCTAAAGATAAGGATTAAAATAAAAAACAGTAATTTAAAAAGTTATTTCTTTTTAATCAATACAATGACTATTTTACAGTTATTAATTATTCTTACGAGCTCACAAATATTAACTAAAATATGAACTTAGAAGCGCTCGTGGCCCCGCGGTCTCAGTGTTCTGTAAAAGATCACTGAGTTACGCAACTTTCACTGTGGCTGGCCCTGGGATGGGTGACCACTTTGTGGCATTTACATTTGCGAGCGTTTCCGTGCTTCGGAAGGCACGTTAAGCCGTTGGTCCCGGTTGCCAGTAAAATGGCAGTCGTTAAGCCTGGTTGAATGCCTAATGGCCGGCATGAAAAATTTCAACAGCAGGTAGCCACAACCTGCGTCAGTCTATTTCAACACGGCAATGGGCTCACCACCTATTACGTGGGACCGAAATCCACACGGTGAAAAGTGGGCATATAATATGCCTCTGCCACCCCTTCGGGGGTAAGGCGTGATGGATATTTATTTATATTTATTATGAACTTAGTAAAATCTTTATTTTCTTACGAAGAAACTCTGTCTTTTGGTAAGCTTAAATAGGGACATACTGGTTAATATGCAGTGACCCTTGAGAATTTTTGACCCTTGGGACTTATCTAATAGGAAATGGGACCCTCATTCGAACATGCTATATGTTCGAATGAGGGAGTTGGGAGAGGGAAGACTAACCGGTCAACAAAGGCAAGCCTGTTGTGAGATTTGCTGCACTCCTGAGATATAGACCCACGATTTGTACTACACCGATAGCACCTTCACCAAACAGAAATACTGTCTTATAGGGTCTAGGATAAGATAAAATTTAAACCATTATTGTACAAAGATATTTATTTTTTTTACAATTTTTAACAGTTATTTATTGATTATATTATTGTAAACCTAAATCAAGATTTCCATAACATTTAGATACACTGAGTATTGAAATATAACATTTTGTGGCCTCTGTACTAAACTCGTCCCTGATTACTTGAAATAGCATTACAGTACAAAGTGTAACTAAATTAACAAAAAACTTAGCTGTAGATGACGACAGCAACCAAACGATTTATGGAACAGATACTATGAACAGTTAGCAATAACCTTTTCAAGTGTTCACCAAGAAATTTCATCATTTTGGATACAAACCTTAGTGTAACAGTACGTAGTCGTAAGTGGTACATAAATTATCCATGAAAAGTTATTCCTGGTGATTTCTTGTTCACCACTCTGTTTTGTTTGAACTGTTTACATATTTTTTTACTACTTTTGTTACATGTTACAATAATTTTATGTATTTTTTTTTACTTCGATACATATAAATCTTTGATTCAAAGATGACAGCGACGGTTGACATTAGTAGAAAAATTGGCTACATGCTGGTTGCTGTCAAAGTGTGAGTTCGATGTAGCTACACAGAAATAATAAAGATAGCTTTATACAACAAATGGCAAGAGTGACAAGAATAAAGTATTACACCATAAACAAAGGAATATGTTTGATCTGCTTACTCTTCTATATCTGTGAGTCAAACTAAGTTTAGTCAACTGCTCTCACATAACTCCATGAAAAAAATTTTAATTAATTATTGTTAGCCATACATACATTTTAAAAGAGCATCCATGGAGTTTCTTACCAGATTCTTCTCCATGAAAGGTAGGCTGCCCTAGGAACTTGCAACTTGAATCACGCTCATTTTAATTATTGTTTGATAAAGAGGATATGCAAGTACAGACTAGTATCTGGGAAATGAATGAAATTGGTAAGGAAGAAGTCATAAGTATGGAAGAAATAGTGGAAGCATTGAATAGCATGAAAGTGGGAAAAGCTGCGGGACTTGATAGCATCTTTGTCGAGATGCTGAAAGCGGGACAAGGCGTGGTAGCTTGCCAGCTGTACTGCCTTTTCAACCTTTGTTGGAGGAATGGCAGCGGACCAAGAGATTGGTGTAAGGCTGTCATCGTGCCGCTTTATAAGGGAAAAGGTCACAGCAAGAGTGCAAAAACTACCGCGGCATAAGCTTGCTCAGCATCGTTGGCAAATTGTATGCAAAAATCTTGATAAAAAGAGTGATGAATGAAACTGAAGGAAAAATGTGGGATGTACAAGCAGGATTTATGAAAGGAAGAGGATGTACGGATCAGGTCTTTTCCTCACGATGCGTAGCAGAAAAGCTTTTGGCGAAAAGCAAAAGGTCTTTAGCGTATTTGTAGACTTGGAAAAGGCCTATGATAGAGTGGTGAGGAATAAACTGTGGTCAATACTGGCCAGGTATGGAGTAAACAGCCACTTGATACGAGCACTGAAATCTCTCTATGAGGGCTCCTGAGCTTGTGTCAGAATCAACGGAGCTTGCACAGACTTTTTTCACATTGAAAAAGGTGTGAGACAGGGTTGTGCAGCGTCGCCGTTGCTGTTTAACCTATAGATGGATAGCTGCCTGAAAGAACTGCAAGAGAGTACGTATGGTATGAAAATGGATGAACTGACCGTCAAGTGCCTCCTTTACGCCGATGATCAGGTAATACTAGCATCATCGGCGGAGGAGTTGCAGTTGATGGTTAACATTATGTATGATGCGTTAAAAAACAAAGGAATGTAAGTGAATGTAAACAAGTCGAAATTAATAGTTTTTGAAAGAGAGGCAAGTATGACGGATTAGAAAATTAGAAGGAGAAAGAGTAGACCAAGTAAAAGAGTTTGTATATCTAGGTACAAAATTTGCGAGAGATGGAAGGTATGACTGTCATAGTCATTGAGCATTGAGCATTGAGCGAAGAGTATTGGCAGGAAATAAAGTGAATGGAGCCATGTACGCCTTCATGAGCAGTCAGAACGTTTCGAAGAAGGCACGTCTGGCTGTACATAGAGGTGTGCTGGTCCCCACACTTATGTATGGCAGTGAAAGTTGGGTATGGCAGAAAACGCATAAAAGTAAAATAAATGCAGTGGAAATGAGAAGTCTGCGAAGTATAGCTGGAGATAAGTTGATGGATAAAGAAAGGAACAGCGCGATAAGGGAGCATTGCGGTATGGCAGAAGATGTAGTGACTAAGATAGAAAAAGGGATGCTTAGATGGTTTGGACACGTGGAGAGGATGGATGAAAGTAGACTGACGAAGCAGATTTATGTGGCGAGAGTGAATGGGCAAACTGGTAGGGGTAGACCTCGGCGTACGTATTTCAATCAAATCGAAGACCTTTTGGAAAAAGGCCAGGTCAAGAGTACCCTTAACCGGCGAGCGTGTACGAAAACACTTATGAAAGTAGAAGAAGCGAAAGTGGTATGTCAGGATCGTAGCAAGTGGTAAACCATAGTCTCTACCTACCCCGATGGGAAACAGGCGTGATAATATGTATGTAATTATTGTCATGACTATTCGTAAGAGCCTAAAATGGTCTACATGTATAAAAATATATTTGATTTTGATTTTAAAGATATGGTGTTAACTGTTTGGAACTTGGCGTGTAAATATTTTTTTTTCTACAATTAATTTATTTTTGACACTAAGGTCCGTATTCCAGAACGTTTCTCAATACTCGATCAACGCTTGAGACTAGATTTTGCCTTATAAAATCTACTCTCAAGTGTTTCTTGAGTGTTGATAAACTTTCTGGAATACGGACCTTAGTTTATGCGGTCCACTTTGTTTTGATTCAAAGGTAAGATAATAAGTTTTTTTTTTGAGATTCAGATTCAAGACATTATTAGATTCATTAAGTTATTATAGTCAAATTGATATTCGCGTAAAGGACAGTGACCACTCTCTATGGAGTTTTGGACTCGACGCGGACAATTTTGTAGCGCCTTAAAAATACTGCTATTACATAGCTGAGACTATTTAGAAACCAATGATATAGATTTTTATATAGCCAGGTAGTTTAAAAAAAAATAAAAAAATCAGCAGGTTTAATTCTCAATTTAATTTTCAAATGTGGTCATTATCATGTTCATATGTTAGTAAAACAGTATCTAGGATTGAGCTGGAGGAATAATATTTTCACCATACCTAACACAACTTAAGTACCACATCACAACCAAGATAGTAGCAAACAACCAATAAGTGTTTGGCCGACAATGCTGTAAAAATAATAATGTTTTATGGTGTCTAGGTTACCAATCTTATTTTCATATATAAACAAAATATGTTTTTGCTTATATGGCATATATAAGCAAAAATGATTGCTATATTTTTACCTCTTTATAATCTGCAGTTGACAACTAAAAGAAATGCCCAAAATCTTGCTAGTTCTATCTGTGCACATTTCAATAATAAATATGTATCATTATTTCTTATGTGTTTACCATATTATGATCCTGGTTGTTTTATTTAGTATAACTTAGCCTTTAAAATACTACATCATTATTTAATGTTAAGCTGACGAAATTTAGAAAAAGTTAGCAAACTAATTGCTTTTCAAAAATTGTTTCTAATGTTTAGACAGGTGTCATCACAAATCGAATGATTATAGATGAAATTCTATACATTCGTACCGGGCAACTTTGCTAAGTGCCGGTAGATGGCGCCTTACGTCGCCTTAAGATGTAAAGAGGTGAATTAATTCGTCAGCTACGATCAGGTCACGGTGGTGTAGTTGGTAACGCGTCTGGTGCGTTGAACCAGAAGACGCTGATTCGAGTCCAGCTCGTGACTGTACAAATTTTCCACTTTAAAATTTAAATTTAGAATAAGTTAGCATACTAATTGCTTTTCAAAAAATGTTCTTACATCAATATTATATAGAAAATAAATAAAGCACTATTTTTGTCACCAAGTATAAGGAAATTATAAATGGAATTGGCAAATCAGACATTGCTGTAGTATATATCGTATATACTTTGTTTATATATGTACTCTGAGTCACCTAGAAACTTAATATCTCTCTTAATATTTACAGTTCAGGAGAAAAAAAAATGTAATAAAGTATCAGCGGCTCTCTTCAAATCTGGCAAAAAGATGGTTCCTTCTGGGTTCTGTTATTTTACTTGAAAATTATTATGTCCTTACAGATTGCAAGTAACTTGCCCATTGGGCAAATCCAACAAGTATAACCGGTTCTGTCAGTTGCTCTTAACTGAAAAAAAAAAGGCAATGAAAAGTTATATGTAACAAATGTAACAAACCTGTTGGTAAATGTTGATGTAAGAGGCTCCAAAATAATCTATGGCAACAAGCCATATATCACCTGCAGGTAATGCAATTACTGGCTAGCCCACTCAACTGATTAAAACAATTTTTTTAACATTTGAAAGCTATGTTGTGTAAAAGTAATACAGTAGTAATTATAAATATCAAAAAGGGGGCAGAGTTTAATACAATAATATACTGAATAACATTAAATTCAATAAATTATTATAAATGGGAAGTCAGGAGTGAGGCACTGCTAGTCTATGTATATGTATGTTGGTCACTTTAATAATACATACCTAATAAAGTAAATCCTTCAACATCAATAAAAATCAAAAGGAAAAAAGTACCTCAAGTGAGATAATACTTTTCATTGTTTATCTACACTTAACTTACATATATAACTTATATACATGTGCATCTGGGTCTAAAAGTACTAAACGTAAGTAAGCGACCATTTATAACAACATGCTTGAAATTAAAAAAACTTACTATAGGTCGCGCGGCGAATGATGATCTCTGTAAGAAAGTGGAAGGGGAATGCGCAGAACTCAGAAATTAGGTCTAATTGGCGGGGTGACAGGGGGTGAAGGGCGGGAGTGTAGGAGCGTGGACGCAGGAATGGTCGAAATCCTACACGCACACTAGGGCACAGCTGCACATTACTCCGCTATACGTCGGCACGTCCTGTCATTAGTCTCGGTACTGTCACGCACATAAAATATTCTACTCTTTTTGACAAATCTTTTAATAGCGTATTGAGGCTTTGATGCCCCGAGAAAATTGTCTGTCCAATCTGGACAAGAAAGAAAAATGGTTTATTATGTATATGGTTTGATCAAATATTTATACCAATTATAATTATATAACGCAGTGATAGTGCCAACGTTGCTTTACGGTAGCGAAATCTGGGTATGTCAGCAGATGCATGAAAGTAAATTACATGCTGTGGAGATGCGATCACTTCGAAAATTGTGCGACGTAACTTTGGCCGACCGAATACGTAACGAAGTGATACGCAATATGGCAGGTTTGAATGAAATTGTCAGCGTTAAGCTGGAAAAGGGTGTGCTTCGTTGGTTTGGACACGTCCAACAAAGGAGTGGGGAACGATTGACGAAGAATATATATTGTGCGAAAGCAGAGGGTAGAAGGAATCAGGGTAGGTCGAGATTTGCATATGAAGATCACGTGAGCAGATTGCTCAAAAACGGAAAAGTCTAAAGTACTCGGATACCCAGACGTGCGTGTATGAAGCGGTTGATAAATCTTAAGGAAGCGAAATCAGTATGCATAGATCACGAAGCCTGGCACGCTGTATCCCTGACGGACACTCTCTGACTACCCCGTCAGGGATACTGCGTCAAGATAGTTAGTTTAGTTATAAATTTTTGAATTTTTTTTAGGCCTTATGGGCGGCTTGATAAAATTCAACAGCAGGTACCCACAACCTGCGTCTGTACATTTCAACACGGCAATGGGCTCACCACCTATTACGTGGTACAGGAATCCACACGGTGAAAAGTGGGCTTATAATATGCCTCTGCCACCCCTTCGGGGATAAGGCGTGATGGATATTTGTTTATTTATTTTTTTAATTTTCGACAATTTCATTTGTTTAATACATACTACTACTACTACTACCAAAAAATTAAAATCACGCCTATCATTCACCGGGGTAAGCAGAGACTTCTTCCATTTCTTTTACTTTAAATAAGTATTGTCAGTGTCACACACATTTGATACCTATTTCTACATTAAAATATTACAATAAAAATGTTTTTTTTTTTAATACGAACACTGAAAAATAAATTAAGTATCTATCATGGTTTGATATTTTAACGCAAAACACTTTGAACTCACTTGTTATAAATAATATAGACCTACTTACGTACCCACCTAAGTTATAAAAAAAAATGTTTAATAGTTCAAAGCAGAGTCGTATTAAACTTGATTCTTTGTGTAAATATATTGTGCGCAATTATACATGCGCAAACTATCCCCACTAATTTTTGTCAGAGACCATCATTCGCCGCGCGACCTGTACTCAGAGTACAATCCACTGAAGAATTACATGGGGCACTTCCATCAGGTCAAGAATTATGACGACTTCTGTGTGTAATATCATTACCACAACAGCTTCAACAAACAAAAAAAATGCCACTGTCTTTATTACAGGACGCAAAAAGCCATGGTGGTCGTGAGAAGTTGAATTAGTTATTATAATATAAAACACTCGATAAATACAAACGCGAACTAGGTATATAATTATATAGTTGAAAATATAATTTTAGACACTTTGTGTTGTTTATTTGTTAACAATACATTCAAGGTCGTTCGACTTCGATGACAGGTTTGATCAGTGTTGCTAGAAGATAAAAACTAGAATACCCAATACGGTTTATCTTTTATAAAAATATGCATTTATTTAAGAAGCGAAAGAAGTATGCATGGATCGCGAAACCTGGCGATCTGACCTCTCTGACTACCCCGTCAGGGATACAGCGTGAAGATAGTTAGTTTTTTTTTTGCATTTATTTAAACATATTTAGAATTTTAAAAATACAGAAGTATTTTAAAAAACAATAAAATATTTATACAAAACATTTAGCACAGTTTCAGTTATTAATGAAATAGTAGTGACTAATAAATAAGGAGTTTCGACTTTTAATTCTCCCTACTCTTGTCATTACTTTTATTTTAAGCAACAGAAGATTGACAGTCAAAATTATATACGTTTGTAAGCCAAGACTAATATTTTTTTAATTCGTTTTGAATATCAGATAAGTGGCTACAACCTAATTATCATTAATATTTATTGTATAATAAATAAAAATTATTACAAGTTTTATAACTTTCCAAAACTGCTGTCCGCGCTCAGGCCAGATTCGGTCACAGTCCTTTCATTTCAGTGTTGTCACCGTTAGTTTCATCAAAGTTAACTCCAATTAAATATATTCAACTATTTTATAACAACACACACTTCGATCGTGTGAACGTGGCTGTTTGTCCAAAGATGCGAGAAATTTTCCACTTTATGTACAAAGTAAATGGAGTCAGGAATTAATAATAGCCCGCCTCTTTATATTGATCCACCATTTTGTGTATAGTGTCTTAGATAATTGTTTATCTTCTCAGTGCCATTACGGCGGCAAGGAAAAACACTTTACCTTGTAAAACTTTAATGATAAGTACGTACTGTGACCAACTTACTTTATGTTATGTACTTACCTACCTATTTAGGATTGTTAGGATTTCGGGGTCACCGTACACGTGATATGGACATAAAAATACCTACTCTTTTTGATGTGAAACATCAATAGGCGAGAGTAAACCTAATTTTGGCGTGTCGAGAATATGGCTGTAGCGACGCTTCGCAATGCCATATGATAATATATATATATTAGGTTTACTCTCGCCTATTGATGTTTCACATCAAAAAGAGTAGGTATTTTTATGTCCATATCACGTGTACGGTGACCCCGAAATCCTAATATAATACGTAGTCCAATAAATTTAAATGGTTAATAATAATTATTTATAATTAATTAAGATTCTACGCGGGAAAATTTACAAGTGCGGACGCTTGCTGTATATTACTAGTGCATTTATCTTGTTTTATGTGCGGAAGTGGTGGTTTCTTGGACATAAAAGTTCTATTAACGTGCTATAGTGAAAGACAATGATATATATGTAGTGAAATGATATTTTCTATCTGGCCGCGTAAAATCCACTAAAAACCTCAGTAAAACAACCACCATCATACTGGGGTGAGACTGACCTTGATTTAAGACTAGACTAAGACGTAGAGGTCGGGGACATTTTAGATAATAAGAAAGGAGATTGAAGAAATATGAATTAAGATATGGTTAAAAAGTTTTATTAACCAGGCCATAAATTTATTTAAAAAAAATAATTACATTCAATAATAAATAAAAATTAATGATTTGGGGTTAACATTAGACTGTTGACCAGTAAGTCATACTTCACAACGCGTATACAAGTCATGACTCTTCGGGTCTGGCCCTTTATGCGAAGTCTGACTGAACCAACAAAAGTTTTCTTGTCACCGAGTGTTTGCAAGGCCGTAACAGTGAAGACTCGTTTAAATTCAAACATACTGATGAGGCGATGTCACTCGGATTGTGAGGTAGAAGCTTGCTGCGTTATTTTTTTTAAACCACTTAGGTGGCAGACAAGCATACCTGTGGATAGTGGATATTTAATAAAATTTAATAATTTAATTAAAAGGTCAAGAAAAATACACGTTGGTGAGCTTAAACGATCAGTCGACGGTAGTAAGGCTCTTTAAATGAAATTAAACGGTATTTAACGGCTTTTAAAATTGTATTTTGAACGCATGCAATAGGTACTAGAAATGTGAAGCATGTCTATCTACTTGCAGGGCGTTAAGGCGGTGACAGAGAAATATTACAGAAAGGATCTTTACTTTAAATTATCCAGGAAATTTTCAATTTCCTCCCCACTTTGAAGTCGGACTCAAAAGAGATAGGAAAGACAGGAAATTTAATCAGTTACATTTGTAATAATTAAACATTAGAGGGTTTGTGGTTGTGTTTGTTCTTAAAAGAAAATCATTTGTCATCAACTCCGCGTTAAATCCCAGTTGCTACTAATTTAGGAGTACATTTATCTACGATTATATTTCTACTTTGTTTATCAATCACGCCTTATCCCCGAAGGGGTGGCAGAGGCATATAATACGCCCACATTTCACCGTGTGTATTCCTGTCCCACGTAATAGGTAGTGAGCCCATAGTCGTGTTGAAATAGAAAGACACAGGATGTGGCTACCGGCTGTTGAAATTTTTCAAACCGCCAACTAGGCTTAACGACTGCCATGGTACTGGCAACCGGGACCAACAGCTTGACGTGCCTTCCGAAACACGAAAACGCTCGCAAATAAAAATGCCACAAAGTGGTCACCCATTCGTGACCAGCCATAGCGAAAGTTGCTTAATGCAGTGATCGTTTACAGAACACTGAATGATTGGGGCCACGAGAGTTTCTTTCTTTTTTCTACTATTATTTTAATACTGATATTATAATAATATTATATAATACTACTCTTATTATTTTACATCCTACACATTAATCCAACATTAATATTACCATTAACACACATGTCATACTACATCGCGTCTCAAGGACGCCATCGATAGAGCTGAGCTCCTTACACCAACCAGAAAAATGGCGACCAGATGCCTTAAATAAAACGAATGTAATTACTGGCGGTTAGAAAAGAGTGACCATGAGTTTTATTGCCAGGTTCTTCCTTAGTATGTAGATTGCGTTGCGAATCTGGCAGTAAATGTAAAGGTGGAAGCAATAATCTTGACGTTCTTATGTGTTATTTTGTGATGTAGGTCAAATAAAGATTTTTCGTTGTCAGTTTCATATTCACTTAGAGTATTACGATCTCAAGTATTGACCTCCGACCGCAATAAGTGCAGATTTGAGGTTAAGTAGGTCCAAGACAGCGGTGCGCCTTGCTCCAATCCGTGGGTGATTTCATAAGAATAAAGCTGGCGGCAGCCTGTCAGCTCCTCTTGGGACATCCTTTCATCTTTAGTACTCTTATAAGCATCCAGAGGTTAAGTCCCACCCAATCAAAAAAATGTCCTCTATCACATCAAGTTAGGACTTTTAATAGTTACCTACCTATCTAAATAATGATTGATACAACTTTGAAACGTATCTGAATCAGTAGGTGTTTTTTTAAAGTGTAAGGAGCCCTAGCCGTCGCTTCATCTACTCTACACACAGATAAATAAATTCAGGTGTCTGTTTGTAATCCCAAACTATCAGCTTTCACTAGAGTTTAACAATTTTTATTTCTGTCTATCTCTGTCTCCGTTGATACTGACTAATATCTAAAACGGCTGCATCAATTTTAACAGGACTTTTACTAATAGATAGCTGATGTTATAAAAGGTAACTTAAGCTACACTTTTTCATATATTCCCACACGAACGAGTACTATGCGGGTGAAACCTCGGTGCGTCCGCTTGTAAACAATTTGACCGATCTGGAAATTAAATCCAGTACCTAAATAAGAAAGGTATATTAATAAAAGGATAATGTTCATTTATTATACTTTTTATTAAAAGTTAGGCTTATTTTTTAAACTTTACTCATTTCATTATTTTCTTATCATAATCCGCTCTGAAGGCAATTATAAATGGTTTTATTTTTTAGCTCACTTTATCCGCCTGATGTTAAGCCATTGCTAAAGTAGGGATAATGACTTTATCGGCTTAAACAATTTTACATTTATATTTTGTAAAATCTCAATATTCAAAGAAAATATTAAGTGTAAATTAAGCTTGTCTTTAGAGTAAGGCGTTGTCCTAATTAAACGTAATTTAGATATTTTCTACAAATATCGATATTTTGCAAAATAATTTGCCAAAATATTGTTATAATTTGCTATCCATTGAAATTGAAACTTAAAACTTGTGTGTGTTGTGTGCGATGTAACTCAGCTTTTCGACAAATACTGCAGCTATAGTACCCTGAATCAGTTTTCTAAACACATATTTTCATATAAACCTTCATCCCCGATTTTACCCCCTTTTGGGTTTATTTTAGCAAAATCCATTTAATTTAATGTATATTGTAATCGTTATATTGTATTGTAAATAACACAATTGACATAATATATGCTGATTTGACGCTTATAACAATATTTTTTCTTTCCGATAAATAAGTTTACCCTTCGTTTCATACCTTTAGTTTAGAGGATTAATTTCAAATAATCTCTTCTTAGTAAAATTACTAAGAAGAGATTATTTGAAATTTAACATGAAATTTAGACACTAGTTTTCATGTTTGACGTAAATACGTCAAACATGAAAACTGGTGTCTAAATTTCATGTTTCCATCTTCAGGTAGCTTTGGCTTTGCGTTGATGAGCTAGTAAACCATTTTCTTTATTTTTTTACGAAAAGCTTAATGTAGCTTCCGTTGCCTTCAAACTTACAATAGGTATAGACATTCCATTACTACTTTTAGCATAGAGCAAACATACAACTGACTTGACAGCTTTCTCCCTTATTTAAAATCGGCTGAATTTGTTTTTAATTTCATAATTGGCTAAGCCGTTTCTTTTTATTTGTATGCCTACTAAGCTTAATACCAAAAAATAATAAGTTTGGTAAGTGGCAAGAGATCAGAGTTCCTTCTTCTTAAACAGCGCTGTGAACTTGCCAGCCTCGTACGTCGGCATGAATGGTAAGTACTTGGTCCACTGCCATCTGCGAAACAGTAAGGAGTTTTAGAATTTGTCTTACGGGACTTAAATTTTTTTACCAATGATTGTCTCGATAGATCAGCGGTAGTATAACGCGACTTCTATTGTCGAGGTGTTTTGTTCGAATCCCGAGTCGGAATAAATATTTGTGTGACCCGCAATGGGTAAGAAGTGATTCCCCATGATACCAATGGTGCTACCACTTGGTGCTGTCACGAAAAAATTAGTATCGGAGTTTTTTCTCGATCACGCCTTATCCCCAAAGGGGTGGCACAAGCATATTATACGCCCAACTTTCACCGTGTGTATTCCTGTCCCGCGCAATAGGTGGAGAGCCCATGGCCGTTAGGAAGTTATTTATACTACTAAACATTACTTTGGGGATGAAGAGTAGAAGCGTGCACGTCGCCATCCCTGCCTGCTACGGTTGCAATTCTACTCCAACACGAGTGCCACCAGGGCGAATACTGCTAGGGCGTGCCCCCGAGGCGACGCACACCAGTTCGTCCCCACTGGTGCGAAAAGTGTGAGCCAGAGCGGCGTGGGGGACCGCCACCCTACACGCGCGGCCCGACAGGGCGGGAAGTGGAGGATGGAGTGCAGGGTAGCTGCGTGGAATGTTGGGGAGGAATGGTAGATAAGATGAATGAGTTGATGGATGTAATTAAAGAGAGAAAATTAGATGCTGTGTGCTTGACAGAGACCGAAGTCTTGGAGCTCCCGGGTGGAATGCTCGCGTTTTGGTCTGGAGTACCAGAGAGCGAGCATGGCAGTCGGGGGGTTGGAATTTTGTTGTCCTCGCGATTGGCCTCCGGTATGTATGAGTACAAACTGGTAGGTACTAGAATCCTCTGGATCCGTCTAAAACTTGGTTTGACGAAGATTTTCCTGGTGGCTGCTTACGCGCCAGTATCTTCGTCGAGCGCGAGTGAGCTAAAGGGCTTCTGGGAGAGTATGAGAGAAGCTCTAAATGTGATAGAAGGAAATGAAAGACTTATAGTATGTGGAGACTTGAATGGATGGGTGGGTAACGCTCGCGATGGTTTTGAGTCGGTACTCGGGAAGTATGGGGATAAAATGGTGAACGAAGCTGGCAAGCTAATACTGGCATTTTGTAAGGAAAAGGATTTGTTTGTGGCGAACACAATGTCCAACCACAAACAAATTCATATGTATACGAGGAGATGTAAGTCAAAGAGAAGCATGATAGATCTATTCCTAATGGATAGTCGGCTCAGTAAACAGGTGATGGACACAAGGGTTAATCGAGGCGCTGAGCTGGGATCAGACCACTACCTAGTCATAACTAGGATTAGGGGTCTGTTCGCGGGTTGGCGTCATCGTACTGAGTGTCCTGAACCTGAGCCGACTTATAGCATCAAAAGCTGGAAGCTGCAGGATGCATCCATTAGGGATAAATATAATGAAAGGGTAGCCGAAAAGCTTGGCGACGTCAATGTAAGTAGTGAGAATGTGGAAAGTGTATGGCAGAACCTTAGGGATAGTATGATAAATGCCGCTGTGGAAGTGTGTGGAGAAACGAAAAGAGGCAGTAGTAATAAGCGTGATGCATGGTGGAATGAGGAAGTGAAAGAAGCAGTTCGAATGAAGAAGAAAGTATGGCTAGACTACTTAGCCTCGCGGAATGATTTTAATATGAAAGAGAGATACAAGCTGCAGAAAGTTAACACGAAGGCACTGATAGAAGAAGCTCGTGAAAGGTGCAGAATAAAAGCGGATGAAAGGTTGTCGTCCAATTTCCGGGATAATGCCAAGCTCTTCTGGAAAGAGGTAGGCAGGACCCGGAGTTGTTCGGCAATCTGCAGTATGAATAAAGTGCTTAGTGTTAACAATGACGTCCTAACAGACCAAACTGACGTCCTGCAGAGATGGAGAGAATATTATGGAAAGATGTATGCAAGAAAAGACAGAGATGCCACATCGGGAAGTGGAGCTCACTTCGATGCTCCGGATCCCGATGTCATTGAAGTCATTAGTATGAAAGAAATAGAACAAGCGATAAGAAGTATGAAATGTGGTAAGACTGCGGGAAAAGACAGAGTTACTACTGAGATGATCAAGTACGGTGGGTCGCGTGTCTGGGACACACTATGTCTGTTATGCAACTTGTGCTGGCGGACGGGTGAGGTTCCGGATGACTGGCGAGTAGCAGTTGTAGTACCTATTTACAAAGGGAAAGGCTCGCGCCTAAACTGCTTCAGCTACAGGGCGATCAGCTTGGTGAGCTTAGCTAGTAAGGTGTATGCAAAGGTTATAACGGCACGAATACAAGAAAAGTCTGAAAGGTATTTATAGGAGGCTCAATGGAGGATTCCGACGTGGAAGAGGTTGCATGGATCAAGTGTTTACTCTTCGCATGATCGCGGAAAAGTTTCTGGCTGTTAGCCAGAAGGTTTTCTGCGCTTTTGTGGATCTAGAGAAAGCATTTGATAACGTTGTAAGAGAAACGCTGTGGGACTTGCTGCCCGGATATGGTGTGGACGGCTCGCTGCTGCGGGCAATACAGTCGCTTTATAGGGACTGTAAGGCTTGCGTGCGAGTAGGGGGGGATGTGTCACCTCTTTTTGATGTCTGTACAGGCGTCAAACAGGGCTGTGTCATGTCCGCCTGGCTGTTCATATTGTATCTGGACAGTTGCCTGCAGAAGTTGAAAGATTTTAATATGGGTGTGAATTTGGGTGACTTTACAGTAAACTGTCTGCTGTACGCTGATGATGCGATGCTCATGGCCTCATCAGAAGCCGACCTTCAGGCATTAGTCACTAATATGAAAGAGGAGTGTGAAAGTAAGGGTCTTCGCTTGAATGCAAGTAAAACCAAGGTTCTAGTATTTAAAAGAGGTGACGTAAGAACTAAATGTGAGATTAGGGTAAACCAGGAACGTCCAGAGCAAGTGAATGAAATTGTGTATTTAGGAAGTATGTTTAGCGCGGATGGAAGATGTGATTCGGATGTAGAACGGCGAGTAGCTGCCGGAAACAAAGTTAACGGTGCTTTGTCCCAGTTAGTAAAGCGACAAAGCATCGTAAAAGAAGCACGAATGGCGATTCATAACGCAGTGCTTGTGCCAACTTTGCTTTACGGTAGTCAGCAGACGCATGAAAGTAAATTGAATGCTGTGGAGATGCGATCACTTCGAAAATTGTGCGGCGTTACCTTGGCCGACCGAATACGTAACGAAGTGATACGCAATATGGCAGGTTTGAATGAAAGTGTCAGCGTTAAGCTGGAAAAGGGCGTGCTCCGTTGGTTTGGACACGTCCAACGAATGAGTGAGGAACGATTGACGAAGAATATATATTGTTCAAAAGTAGAGGGTAGAAGGAGTCAGGGTAGGCCGAGACTTACATATGAAGACCACGTGAGCAGATTGCTCAAAAACGGAAAGGTCAAAAGTACTCGGATACCCAGACGTGAGTGTATGAAGCGATTGATGAATCTCGAAGAAGCGAAGAAGCGAAGCGAGTATGCATGGATCGCGAAGCCTGGCGATCTGTCCTCTCTGACTACCCCGTCAGGGATACAGTGTGAAGATAGTTAGTTAGTTAGTTAACATTACTCTTATGATATCTATTTACTCATAAATAAATATGTAAATCAGTTATCTAGATCCAATAGTATAATCATATATCAGCTTAATTTGGGTTAGATAACACTGCAAAAAAATCTAACATTTATTATTAACCGATTAATGGTCATAATTTCAGCGTTTTCACATTTGAGTTTAATCCTTGCTAGACTAATGTCACGTTCTGTTACTTCAAGTGAAGAACTGTTTTTCAACATTCACATTACAATTGACTAGTCCCTCAGGAACTTGTTCTCGGGAAAGTAGCCTATGTGTTATTCTGATGCTTAAGTTACATTACTATACTTAAAGTTTCATCACAATTCTTAGCGGCATTGTTGGAGCTTTTGCGTGAAAGTGTAACAAACCTACATTCATGCATTATTACAAACTTTCACATTATTAGTAGTATTCTTTGTATATTTGTTACTCTTTCACGCCTAAAATGCTTAGTAATTTTAATTAATTTTAGTACAGAGAGGCATCACCGTTAGCTTATTTTTTTACTGAATTCCAAAAACGAGGAGGTTGTGTTTCGATTACTCTGAGATTTCTAATCCGATTTATGTGATTCTTCTTTAGTTTGATGGAGAATAGTTGCCATTTGGTCCCATTTTTTTGGAACGAAGTTCCTTACGGCAGGCTTGGAGGAGATAGGGATTTTGCTGCGCGACCGAACTGAAAAATATGTGATAGTAAAACCGTAAGAAAAATTCCGTGGAATAAAACCGTTAAATGAGACGTGCGCAGAGGCGAAAGTCGTATACATAAGCGAGTAGTGTATAATACCTTTCTCTTTCTCCCTCTTTCAGTGAGGGTGGGGTGAGGGTGAGAGTGAGGGTGAGGGTGAGGGTGAGGGGTGAGGGATGAGGGTGAAGGTGTTTTTTTTTTCTACATTACGTTTTTCGACAGTTCGGACTTCCTTCCTACCTGGTGTCCCACGACACCACATCTTTTTTTTTTTACATATTACTTTCTTTCACTCATGCATATATTTAAACTCTTTATTTTTAAGAATCCACCATTATTTACGACAAAAACACGAATTATACACTACTTTTGGAGAATAATATACGGCAACCGTTCGCCATGTTCTATAGTTGGCGCCAAAAATCTTACAAAATCACATACATACATACATACATTGTCACGCCTTTATCCCCGAAGGGATAGGCGGAGGCATACTATACGCCCATATTTCACACCGTATGCAATTTTGTCCCACGTAACAGGTGGTGAGCCCATTGCCGTGTTGAATTGGACAGGCGCAGGCTGTGGCGACCTGCTATTGAAATTTTTCAAGCCGCCCAGGTTTGACGACTGCCATTTTACTGGCAACCGGGGCCAAAGGCTTACCGTGCCTTCCGAAGCACAGAAACGCACGCAAATGTAAATTCCGCAAAATGGTCACTCATCCAAGGACCACCTATAACGAATGTTGCTTAACGTTGTC
Organism: Thumatha senex; assembly: GCA_948477245.1. NCBI lineage: Eukaryota > Metazoa > Arthropoda > Insecta > Lepidoptera > Erebidae > Thumatha > Thumatha senex. Next base: position 28,306,510 of record OX419732.1, read on the forward strand.
TTCGTTTACAGAACTCAGCCTGGCCTCGAGCGCTGCAAAATCACGTTACCTTCTAATGAGGCCCATGCCCACAGGAAAGTCGTAGGTGTCTCCAGCGGCCGCGCCGAGCGCGTCCAGCGACATCTCGCGCGCCCACGCCCGCAGCCCGCGCTCCTCGGCTGACCCTGGCGACAAGCGACAAGCCTAAAGGCCTATTGCCTATGTGCCGGCACTGTTGTGCCGGCACAGTGCCGATACGTGCCGATCAGTAACGTTGTTTTTTTGTTGTTGCATACATTTTGTACGACGCTATCCGCACCCGTCAGTGACAGTGACGTTCAGTGCGCACTGAACGTCACTGTCAAACTACAGTGCCGGCACGTGTCGGCACTGTTGTGTGCGGATAGACCTTTAATAGGGCTGCTCCTTTCACATTTACTCACTATATTTTTTCAGTTTTTAAATTTACTTTTAAAAACTGCAGTGTGTTCGAGAATTCGAATGGTTTTATATACACACTGACTATTGATTTTTAAGGTTCCGTACCTCAAAGGCAGTAAAACGGAAAATAAAATAAAAATTAAGAATGTCTTTCCTTTGCATAAAAAAAAAATAAAAAAAATATCTTTATTTTGCATAGACCATTTTAACGGCGCTTACAAAATGTCATACACTATTTAAAATATTTAAAGCGACCACCGGTTCGGAACGCGGCCCACCTGAGAAGAACCGGCAAGAAACTTAGGAAGGCTTTTTTTTTGATGGCCTATTTACAATTTAATATTATTTCACTTTGCCAGCAGATCATTTCCAGGCGTCCCTGTCCTGCAAATAGTCTGTAACGGAGTAAAAACCTTTTTCACAAAGCTTGTTTTTAATAAACTTTTTAAATTTATTTAAAGGTAAATTTCTCAGGTCACAGGGAAGCTTGTTGTAAAAGCGTATACAGTTACCCTGGAAAGAATCGCCAATCTTATGTAGTCGACTGTGGTGGACTGAAAGATTATTTTTATTTCTAGTGTTTATATTATGTTTATCACAGAGTTTAGAAAACTGTGATAGATTTTTCTGGACATACATAAGATTGGCAAAAATGTATTGTGATGGTACGGTTAGAATATTTACTTCTTTGAATTTTTCTCGGAGAGAAACTCTGGGGCCCAAATTATAAATAGCGCGTACAGCCCGCTTTTGTAGAACAAAAATAATATTTAAATCTGCAGCACTCCCCCAAAGGAGAATACCGTAAGACATAATACTATGAAAATAGCTGAAGTAAACCATTCTAGCCGTATCCACATCTGTTAGAGTCCTGATCTTTTTTACAGCGTATGCAGCCGAACTTAATCTAGAGGCTGTCTTTTCTATATGTGGGCCCCACTGCAAATTGGCATCAATAGTTATACCTAGGAACACAGTTGATTCTACAAACTCTAACACTTGTCCATTCAGTTGGCCGCAACTTGTTTTACATTTGGTAGAGTACATTTTATACATTTAGTTTTATTTTCATTAACGCAAAGATTATTTGAGCTGAACCAATGAACTACTCTTGCAATTGCATTGTTTACATCGTCATAGTTATCTAATTGTCTTTTAATTTTAAAAATTAATGAGGTGTCATCTGCAAACAAAACACCCCTACATAAAATGGTAAATCATTAATATAAATGAGGAACAAGAATGGCCCAAGTATCGAGCCTTGCGGCACACCCATTGTAACCATGGATCCTACAGAACGTGTACCATTAATATCGACCCTCTGTATTCTATTGTTCAAATATGAAGACAGAAGGTCGAGAGCTTTGCCTCTTATTCCATAGCGGTGTAATTTTATGCACAGCGTTTCATGTTGAACGCAATCAAAAGCCATAGACCATTTTAATGGTGCTTACAAAATGTCATACACTAAAACTAAAGGTCAATTAAAAATATTAAAAGTGACTACCGGTTCGGAACGTGGCACACCTGAGAAGAACCGGCAAGAAACTTAGGAAGGCTTTTTTTGATGGCCCATTTAGAATTTGTATTAAAAATTAAAAAGTAGTCATTAACAGAGTAATAACTTTTTTTACAAAGTTTTTTAATTAACTTTTTAAATTTATTTAATGGTTAATTTCTCAGGTCACAGGGAAGCTTGTTGCAAAAGCGTATACAGTTACACTGGAACCCATAAATAGTCATTTTGTTGTCCAAGATAAGGGGTTGTAGATGTCTGTCTGTCAAGACTCTTTATTTTGGAGACATGTAAAGGTATCGAATTGAAATTAAAAGCAAATTAAAAGCAGCTCAGTGTCAGCTGTGAAAAAGTCAAATTTCTAAGTTAAAGTAACAAAGATACGCTTCTCTACCATCGAAACTCCCAACTTCTAAAAGGCCGGGGCTTGTCCTTTAATTAATTAATTCACTGCTTGCAGGTTTTGGTTTGTCAAGTCCTTTAATATTTGGTGCGGACGGACCTACACCTCTCATAATTTACAAGTAAACTTTGGACTACGTCAATATAATTGCGTATCCCATTCATTAGATAATTAAGATTAAATCTGTTCAAATATAAATTTAGTAACTTCTACAGGGTTGGAATTCGTATGTATATAAAAAAAGCTATCAAATTGTACCATAAACTTACCCGGTATTAAGTTATCCAGTAAACATCCCACGACTCCTCCCACGAGAATGGACGTGGATAGTAGTACTTGGAGCACAGCGTCCAAGGCATCCACGCCGGTGTTAATGACTCCGGCATGGGCTGACATCCAGCGGGTCAGCACCAGCGGGAAGAACAGGCTGAAGCCGATAATGTACAGGTTTCGGGAACTGTGGAGGTCCACGTACTGGAGAGCCGATAGGCCTTACAGAAAAAAACGAGAACCATCAGTTAAGTATGATGCTTTACGATTGTACGTTAGAATAGTTAAAGGATAAGCCACAGTACAACAAAAGCAGTAAGGAAATTTCAAACAAACGTGCAAAACGGCCTATCGACACAGACGCAGGCATCTACAAGTCCCAGAAGTTGCATTGCAGTGCTGCGTGAATTGATTAGTCGCGATTGTCGCAGTGATCACGTTTATATGATGTACTAGTGGCCCTGACGAGCTTTGCACCGCCTTAATATGATCGAGAAATATTATGTTTCCATAATAATTTTTTTTTACTTTTGCCCGACAAAAACATCAAAATCAACTCACCGGTGTGTAACTAACACAACTTTGTTTTATGAATATATAATTAATTATATAATATAGTATTTTTAAACTTTCGCAGCGTATACTCATGTCCAGACCACGGACGCGTTCGAAACGGCGGTGAATAGAAGTAGAATTTTGTTTCGCGTGAAGTCCCGAGTATACCTTGATTTTTTTCTTTATATACTAGAATGACATTTCTTTATGTCATTATTGCTTTTTAATGTTGCAAGTTTGCAACCGTAGTGCCTTATTTAGTCGATGTAGTTTATAAATCGAATCAGCACGATTAGCTATTTATAACGCAGTGCTAGTACCAACATTGCTTTTCGGTAGCGAAACCTAGGTATTTTTCACACACAATTTTCGAAGTTATCGAAAATGAGTTGGCCAAGGGGTCGACCGAATACGTAACAAAGTGATGCGCAATTTGGCAGGTTTAAATGAAAGTGTCAGCGTTAAGCTGGAAAGGGGTGTGTTCTGTTGGTTTGGACACGTCCAACGAATGAGTGAGGAACGATTGACGAAGAAGATTGGCGAAAGAAGAGGGTAGAAGGAGTCAGGGTAGGCCGAGACTTACATATGAGGACCACGTAAACAGATTTCTCAAAAAAGGAAAAGTCAAAAGTACTCGGGTACCCAGACGTGAATGCATGAAGCGATTGATGAATCTGCAAGAAGCGAAAGAAGTTGAATGAATCGCTACGCCTGGCGATCTGTCCTCTCTGATTACCCCGTCAGGAATAATAAGTGAAGCATATAGCATGAAGATAGTTATTATTTTTGCTCTTGAACGACGATAGCACTGCGGGAGCAAGCACTTCATGTTCGCAAAAGAGGCGGCGTAGAGGGGGCGGGTAGTAACTCTCCAAATCGATCTGCAGTATGTCGTCGTAAACTAATTCGATAAGTTATTGGGTGACAAACGAAACAAGGCGCCATTGTTCTCAAAAATCTTATGTAGTTTTGGGAATTGGTGTTTCCACTGTTTTATATGTTAAAAGATATAAAAGAGAATGTGATGCTGACTTTGCCGCAACGGTCTGTCCATAGGCTGTCTTTTAAAGACAAGTTTGACGACTTCACATTTTCTGCCATTCAACGCAAACCGCACAGTTTTTGAAACGTTCGTTTATAAACTTCTAGTCAGAGTGAAATCCGATTTCTTGCTGATCCAGAGCGTACCTTTTTTCTCGTGCGTCACAAACAAGCAACTTGAGATGAACGAAGTCGCGTATCTAAACACATGTATACGCAAAATCCAAATAAAACTGCATGATTTAAATTAATTAAATTCTAAAATTTCTCATTAAATACTTCAAGAATTTGCTTAGACACAATTTCAAACTAATCAACTAAAAACCTATTATTTTTGGCCACGACACTATCTTTTTTTTGTGATAAAGCGGCAACACTCCAAGTGTCATTCTAGTCTATAAAGGAAAAAATCAGAGTATAGTATATAAAACATGAATAATATAATATACTAGATGACACACACAGCACACGGCTTCGCCCGTGGAATTTGTCGACCTCCCGTCGCACCTATTTAATTCCGCCGCTTATAAATTCTACAATGATGCATAAAAATTTACCTGATTTGTCGACATTTATGACTGCTCTGCTCCCCAGTGTAGTAACGTAATGATATATAGCCTATAGCCTTCCTCGATAAATTGGCTATCTAGCACAAAAAGAATTTTTCAAATTGACCAGTAGTTCCTGAGATTAGCGCGTTCAACCAAACAAACAAACAAACTCTTCAGCTTTATAATATTAGTATAGATAAATATTGAGAATATTTATGATCCTAACCCTCATCTGAAAGTAAAACTATTATTGTACTAGTACTATAATCTCAAAATTAATGTAGTGTAATTACTTATATAAATTTAAAAAGAGCTTTCGATTTTAAATTAATTACAGAGAGTATAAAATTTTAGATTTAGGCCTAGTTTCCCTGCTGCTATAGTTCATACATGTACTGTGTCCCGGCGAATATCGTATTCGCCTCTGAATAAAAATGTTTGAGAAAATGAATTTTCTTCTTTGTTGTTGTTTTCGATAATTTTTTCGACGTTTTCTAATCTGCTATTTGGGGCGTAAACATAGAAATAAATCTATCGCATCTGTTTTTTCGATCCTCGACTAAAAAGGGAAATTGTTTTGATCTATGTTATACACTGTAGACATTAATCCGGATCAGACGCTATTAGTAACAATAAGATAGTAAACAACCTTTTTAAATGCGCAAAAAAATCTTCGTAAAATCCTTTCTTTTGAACCGTACTAGTGTCTCGGTGTTCGTTCTATCTATCTATTATTTATCATCATCATCCGAGCGTCTGTTCCAGTTGCGTCGTTGGCTCCTGAGCGCCGTTTTGCTGTGGCGCCCTATCCCTTGCTGTATTCCTGTTTCTTTTACCCATTTTTGTATATGCAGATGGGCTTTTAGGGTAGCGACTGCCCTCAGACCTCCCGACCCCAAACAGGGGGAAGCTGACGTAAGAGCCTCGATCGTTTTTCATCAGGTGTACGAACTCGCACGTGAGGTTGACTTGGGCCCCGAAGGTCTTTGTAGGGTCCCATGCACCCATATATATATATATCTATATTTATCCAAATTGATCTAACCATTTTGAGCGTGTAGGAGTAACAAACATACACACTGACAAACTTTGGCCATCTATATCCATATTGTAAGAAAGCATAAAAAACTTAAACTGACACTAGTCCGCTACATTGAACTTAGAGTGATTTCACTTTATTTTCGGGTTATTCTCATCAAGCCATTTCATTTGATAGCCACTTTTTTATACCATTAAGGTGGCAGAAAAGCACACGGCCCACCGGATGGAAAGTGGTCACTTTAGCCTATGGACGTTTGCAACACTAGAGGAGCAGCACTCGCGCTGCCGGCCCTTTATAAACCTTCTATGATACTTTTTGAAGAACCCCATAGTGTAGACGTTCGGGAGAACCTAGGCAGAGAGCTCATTTCACAACCTAATCGTACGCGAAATAAAGCCTTTATCGGACCTAACCGTATGTGAGTCATATTGTAGCAGTGCTATAAAAACTGGCTCGCGTGGCTCCGCGGACTGTGTTCTGTAAACGATTACTTCAGAAGGCAAGTTAAGCCGTTGGTTCCGGTTGCCCGTAATATGGCAGTCGTTAAGCCTAGCTAAAGAAAGGTCTTATATGCGACATGAATAAAATCAACAATAGGGCCTAGTTCTTGACCGCACGATTTGAAAGCTTAGCAGGAAATTTGCTGGTGAAATATAATTTGCTTCATGTTTAGAAACTGCGAAACAAGAGACGAAAGATACATTTTGAAAGCAATTAATATGCTAACTTTACTGAGGTAGTTCAGTGGCTAGAACATTGTCCTGGTTAGGCAAAGGTCAGGGGTTCAATCCCCGTCTCGAACCAGGTTGTCTTTTTTCACTTTAATAAAATACTAGCTGTCCCGCCCAGCTTCGCCCGTGACATACTTCGAACCCCGTGGCACCCATTTAATCCCGTTGTTTAATAATTTCACATTCACAATAATGTATGAACATTTTCCAAATTCATTGATTACTTCTCCGCTCTCCAGTACTTAGGTACCTACCTACCCGTACGGCCTGGTCGAATTAAATTAATTTCTTAGCGCCTAATTTTGAATTTGCGATAACTCGTAAGATGTTCATTTAATTTGCAAGGTGCAAAGGGACAAAATAATCTTCATGAAATGCTGAAGCCAACTAACGTAGTAAAAATAATAAGGATTAATAGTATATTTGTGTAAATAGCCTTCAAATTACCGTTTAATAATTGCTGATTTTTTTAAGTATTAAAATGGATATATTATTCTTAAGAGATAGACATATGTCGTCGTGGACTTTTTTGTAGACCTTTATTAGATACACAATTGTACCGTACATTATTTTGTTATATCTCAAAGGGCATTTAGGCAGCGTTATTGTTGAAAGTTCCCAGACGGCTTATTTTTTCCGACATCCCCAACAAATATCGTTATAATTTGGTCAATATATACAAAAACTTAACAAATTATACATAAAAACCTTCTATGAGAATCACTCTAACTATTAAAAAAACCCGTATCGTAATCCGTTGCGTAGTTTTAAAGATCTAAGCATACATAGGGACAGACAGCGAAAAGCGACTTTGTTTTATAATATGTAGTGATGATTTATGTGAAAGAGACGAAAGACTTTTCACCAGTAAATTTACGTATAGTACGCTTTCAAGTTGTATGATCGAGAATTGGGGCCCAGTTCGCCACAACTTGCGCTTGTCCTTATCAACTCGGAAATGGGCTAACATCCGTTACGTGGGACTAAAATGAAATTTGGGCGTATATAGACATGAATTATAAACTAAACTTATTAACAAACATTCACACTCATATATGTTAACCTTTAAAATATTACATGTACTGATTATTTGAATGTATCTCCATTATATATCATTATCAATAATGGCGGCTCACCAAAGGCGGATATCATCCCGAACATAACGCAAAACAGTCCGCCGATCACGGGCTGCGGGATGATGATGAACACAGCGCACAGCTTGCCCACCACGCCCTGCACCACCATCAGCGCAGCCGCGTACTGCACCACACGACGCGACCCCACCTGAACCCACGACAGAACGTTTCTAACAAGCGTTTGAACTATGCCCAATCATTGAAATCGTATCTGTATATCTGTTATTACATTCTCGCAGCGACACACAAATATGTTTCCGTATGCTATTTCTATATGCGTCGATAGATGAGGGAGTCACGCGTGATTTTATTAATATAGATAAATGCATAAAGCCATTAAGGCTGCAGCTTGAATTTACAAATCACACAAATAAATGTTTAGCCTGGAATTCAAACTTGAGAACTCAGCAACTAGTATCCTCGTATCAGTCTTGTTACACACAGCTAAGGATGTGACGTTGAAGTACCTTGGTGACGCCGATAGCGCCGACGTTCTCGCCGAAGGTGTTGGTGCCGTTGCCCGCGCCCCACAGCCCCGCCAGCACGCAGCCCAGCCCCTCGGTGCCGAGGCCGCGGTTGATGGCGTGCAGGGGGGGCGGAGGCGCCGCTGGGAACGACATGCGAAGACAGGAAGAGACAACTTGCCCCATACATTATATACATATATTGACGGCCTCGGTGGCGCAGTGGTAGTGCATGCGACTGCCGCGACTGAGGTCCCAGGTTCGATTCCCGGGTTGGAAAAATATTTGTGTTCTACAAATGTTTGTTTCGGAGACGGGTGCTTCCTATGTATTATATGTATGTATTTAGAAATATGGTTCAATAAGTGCCAAGACTAAGTACTAAAACAAGGTGTTTTTTATAAAATGATTTTTTATTCATCAACGAGGTCTCCTCCAAGAGCGATACAGGCCCTCCAACGCTTTTCTAACTTTTCTATCCCATGCGTGTAGACCGATTTGTCTTTGGCTTTAAAATAAGCCTCCGTTGCCATCATAAATTCACTATTTGAGTCAAATTTCTTACCCTGGAGCATTTTTTTGAGATCTACAAACAGCCAGTAATCGCTGGGGGCCAAGTCTGGCGTATAAGGGGGATGAGGAAGCAATTCAAAGCCCAATTTATTAATTCTGGCCATTGTTCTCACAGACTTGTGAAAAGGCACGTTGTCCTGGTGAATCACCACTTTCTTTTTGTTCATTGGAGGCCGTTTATCCGCAATTTCGTACTTTAATCGCTCCAATAAGCACATGTCATAGCCACTATTTATATTTTGCCCCTTTTCAAGTATTCCATTCGCATTCCAAAATATAGACGCCATAACCTTACTGGCCGATTTCTGAGTCTTTGGCCGCTTCGGGCGGCTTTCACCAGCCGCTCTCCACTCCGCTGACTGCCGATTGGATTCCGGAGTAAAATGGTGTATCCATGTTTCATCCATTGTCACATACCGACGTAAAAAGTCCTTTTTATTACGATTCATCAGCGCCAAACATCGCTCTGAATCATTGATACGTTGTTCCTTTATATCAGTTGTAAGCACCCACTTGGAAAAAAACTTTTTCATGGCCAAATTTTTCGAAAAGTAGTGTGAAAACACTACCAGCTGAAATCTTCACTATCTCGGCTATCTCGCGCACTTTTATCTTCCGATCTTCCATTACGATTTTGAGGACTTGGTTAATATTTTGTTGAGTCACTGCTTCATTTGTACGACCTGAGCGTTCGCCATCATTTGTGTCCATGCGACCGCGTTTGAAGTCGGCATACCACCGACAAATGGATGCTTTAGAGGGAGCTGATCCCACATAACATTTTATAAGCCATTGCTGTGCTTTAACGGCATTTTTTCCCATTAAAGAACAATGTTTTATCAACACGCGAATCTCGTTTTTTCCTTTGTATTGAAATGACGCTAAGTTGACGCTGACATTTAAGTGACGCTACGCTAAATGTCTGCGAAATCTATATTTTAATGTTCCAATTTTAAAAAATTGACACATATCTTTTATTGAAGACCAGTACTTTTTAAAAATCAAAAGTGTTTTTAATATATACGCCATTTCCAAGTTAGTCTCGGGACTTATCGAACGATCTAGTATAACTATGTATCTATATTAGTAGTCTAGATTCCATAACACAAGCCTATATTAGCTTACTTTGGGCTAGACGGCGCTGTGTAAAAAAAGAGCAAAAGAATGTCTCACACATTTCGGATAGCACACCTCAAACAGATGTTACACAAGTATACACATAACGCTACGGGTGTAAGGGTCCCAAAATCTATAGGGCTCAGGCAACTTGACCTGTTTAACCAGTTACGAGCCTTCATGGAGATGTTCCTAAAAACGTCAAAATTAAAAATCCAAATTTGCTGTAAGTAAGAAAGCGTGCCTACACTATAGGCACCAAATCCGACTCCAGGCGGAGGGTGGACGTGGCGTTCCTGCAGGAGACTCGGTGGAAGGGCAACAGAGCCCGGCCCTTGCAGAACGGCTACAAGCTGTATTACACGGGTGCGCCTGGTGGGGAGAACGGGGTGGCCGTTGTGCTCTCCGAGGGGCTGCAGAGTGGCATCTTGGAGGTGAAACGCTGTAGCGACCGGCTTATGATCGTGAGGGTGCTTATCGATGGGATTATTACCCACCTGATAAGTGCCTACGCGCCACAGGCCGGTTGTAGCGACGCCGATAAGATGTCGTTTTGGGGTCAACTCGAGGGAGTGCTTCGGAGCATTCCGTTGTCACAGGGAATCGTTTTGGGCGGCGACCTAAACGGTCATGTGGGTGAGAGGTGTGGGGAGTTTGAGCGTGTTCATGGTGGTTTTGGATACGGCACCCGCAACGCTGAAGGAGAAACTATCCTTAGAACGTGTGCGGCTGCCGATCTGGCCATTGTGAACACGTATTTCAAAAAGAAATCCGAACATCTCATCACCTACAAGAGCGGGAGGCGTACAACTCAGATCGATTTCCTACTCACTAGGCGACACAGCATCGGCAAGGTGGCCAACTGCAAGGTCATACCCGGTGAGAGTCTTACTGCACAACACCGTCTCCTTGTCATGGACCTCTGCGTGAAGCCCAAAGGCAAACGCATCGAGCGGTGCCAGCGCCGCATCAGATGGTGGCTGCTTGATGAAACTAGGTCCCAGGAGTTCGTCTCAACTGTCGGTGACAAGTGCACCGACACTGATGGCGAACCAGTTCAAGATTACTGGGACAAAGTTCAGGCGGCCATCCTTGGAGCGGCGAAGGTGGTGCTCGGTGTGTCTAAGGGTGGAAGCAAATTTGACAAGGAAACTTGGTGTTGGAACGACGCAGTCCAGAGGGAGACTAGGGAGAAGAAAGCCCTCTTTAAAAAGTGGCAAGCGACCGGATCTCCTGAAGACCGCGAAGCGTACAGGGCTGCCAAGCGCGCCACAAAGAGAGCTGTAGCCAGAGCCAGACGTGACCACTTACAACCTCTGTATGATAAGCTGGAATCGTCTGAGGGGCAGAAGCTCATCTATAAGCTGGCGCGCTCCAGGGTCAATGCGGCACAGGATATATTCAAGTGTCGCTGTGTAAAAGACCCTGAGGGCAACCTGTTAAGCGAAGATCTCGCGGTAAAGGAGAGATGGCGCTCGTACTTCCACGAGCTGCTTAATAAACAGCACAAAGAGGTGCAGCCTCCGGACCTCCCTCCGAATCAGGGACTAGTGCCACCGGTAACGCCTGGAGAAGTCCTGACTGCGCTTCGCCGCATGAAGAATCGGAAAGCTGTCGGACCCGATGGAGTCCCCATCGAAGCCTGGAAGGCGATGGGTCCTCGCGGTGTGGGCATCTTAGTAAACCGTTTTAACCGCATACTCCTCAGCGGGCAGATCCCAAACCAATGGAGACTGAGTATAATTACTCCAGTCTTCAAAGGTAAGGGGTCAGTGCAGGAGAGCGGGAGCTACCGCGGTATTAAGGTGATGTCCCACACCATGAAGATCTTCGAGAGGATTATAGACTCTCGGATCCGGCAGGAGTGTACTGGCTAAGTCTTATAGGCGGCTTGAAAAATTTCAACAGTAGGTATCCACAGCCTGCGCCTGTCGATTTCGACACGGCAATGGACTCACCACCTATTACGTGGGACAGGAATCCACATGGTGAAAAGTGGGCATATAATATGCCTCTGCCACCCCTTCGGGGATAAGGCGTGATGGATAATCAGTAACACAAGGTGTAGGGTTCTCCCCGTACACCTTGTATATATCGTACGATTAAACCTTCACTAGTCCTCGAATCGCGTACTTTAGATATTAGAGAGCTATATGTTTTAGAAGGTTTTTACTGGGTCGGCAGCGCCAGTGTCACACCTCTAATGTTGCAAACGTGGGATAAAAAATGCATACCGTGAAATGTGGGCGTATAGTATGCCTCTGCCTACATTATGCGTATAAAGGCGTGACAATATGTATGTATCTATAGTACCCGATTACAGGACTAGTGAAGGTTTTAATTGTACAATTGTTGTGCATGTCACACATGGCATATTATTTTACATATTTGCTTGATGTCGGAAGAGATGATATGCGTACCAATGGTTTTATAGATGGGATATCAACGACCATGTGAAGTGGAGTAGAAGAAGTAGGACCCCGTGCGTCACGAGACGCAACTGGGACAGACGCTTGGATGACGATGATGTACAATATATTGCACATATACCATATTCAGTATAAAATTTGCTAATTTGCTTATTAATTCTGCCATCTAAGAGTCCCAGTAACAGAATCGGGGTAGTAAAAGAATCTACACTCACCACACATCCTAGCTGTGGTGGGGTAGTAGCTGATAGACTCGACGGTGCAGGCGAGCACTCCCGCCAGCATGCCCAGCACTGCGGCCACGCTCACTGTGGGGGCTCCCCATTGTCCTACAAGGGAATAATTAAAATGGTGTCAAGTCCGAGACTACCAAGACTTTAATTGGTCGTGCTAATTAGTGTCTAGCAAATAAGACCTTTTAGCCTTTTTGTTACCACCTCACTAAAGAGGCAACGGGTTCAAAATTTCTTCCAAAGTTAACATCTAAAATAGACACATTTTATTTTATTAAATTTATACGGGCCTTTAGACCCATCCTAGTTCCGTGCTTCGGAAGGCACGTTAAGCCGTTGGTCCCGGTTGCCAATAAAATGGCAGTCGCTAAGCCAAGTTGAAGGCCTTACGGACGACTTAAAAAATTTCAACAGCAGGTCACTACAGCCTGCGCCTGTCCATTTCAACACGGCAATAGGCTCACCACCTGTTACATAGGACAAAAATAAATGCATACGGTGAAATGTGGGCTTTTAATATGCCTCTGCCTACCCCTTCGGGGATAAATGCGTGACAATATGTATATATCAATATGTAATATGTATGTATGTAAGTTTTATTTCTCCAATTGTCTGCTTACCTTTAGACAGAATACAAATAGCGAAGGGTGATCATACATTATGTCCCTCTCTCATGTAGGTAGAAAGAGAGAGACAAGAACGCTTTAAAGACTAAGAAACTACGCTGAAAAGACTAAGAAGAATATATAACTAAAATGTAGATTTAGAATGGCGTATTTATATTAGAAGAGAGGCTTTTATACGCGTCTGCCCAAAAAATGGGTATTGCAATTAGCTTAACCAGTCAATGTCTCCATCATTTTTTTCAATGGTTTTATCTTTAAATACGTTTAACATATGACAAAAAATGGGCAATTTGGTTCGCATTTGAAATTTTGTCTTACAGGGGCAATGCTACAACCAACTAAGTTACCTAGAATGCATAACTTTGATTTAGACACGTACAATAGTACGTAAAGGCCGATTGACAAAGAACATCATACCTGGATACGGTATTCGGAACCATGGCGCATCTTGTATAATGTTTAACTTCACGTCAGTTCTGGCAGTATGTCCCGGTGGCAGTGCTCCAGTGGCAGTCAGAATTCCACACACTGTCCACATTATTACTATGGTCAGTAGCACCTAAAAATTAAATAAATTCGTTAATATCATCTTTTTCACGTAACATCTTCTTCAGAACTCCTTCATTCTCGTCAAGTGATACTAATTTATTCGAAGAAAGGTTTTATTCTGAAACAGAGTCCACTTAAAGTGTTAAGGTTCAGCTATTTTTATATTTAGTATCTTTATATTTTATCCCGCTTTGCAAACGTTCTTCTTCAGACTCCTTTAAATTTTCTTCTGATTAATTTAGTTGCGGGTTCCAAGACATTCCAAATTCTCCTCGGACTTCACCGAGATCCGGATTTTTGGTCATTGCTGTAGAACCTGGTTTACAGGAGTCAAAGTAATGGGAATGTGGGTGGGATTAAACCAAATAAAAAAAAATCATGCTAGTGTTCCATAAATATTGTTAATTATGCTAGTGCTATGCCACATCTTACCGGAAACAGTTTGAACAGCGGGAACCACGTGATTGTGATACCTTTTCCCCTTTGCCAACTCAAGGTGGGCACGGTGACGTCAGTCATGACCTGAGAGAATATTGTCAGCAGGGAGAATGTTCTGGAACAAAATGTTTCACCGACGATTTGATAAACCACTACTGTTAAATTTCGTATTAAAAAAACCGTCTAGTGATAATTATACTAATGAATAACGCTAAAGAGTTTCTTTTTCTGGTTAAACGAGCTAATTAATCTTTTTGTGTTTGATAGCACATTCTATCGAGAGAGGCTATATATAATCATGCTACTACCCTAGAGAGCGGAGCACTGATCGTAAATGTCAATAAATCTGGCAAAGTTCACAAAAATGTATAAACATTATTGAATAAAATAAAATACCACGATATTAAATGGGGCGACGAGAGTTCGAAGTAACTATTAGTAGATAGATATAACCCTATATCGAATGAATAACGATATGCCGAATTCGGTCAACAAATGGCGAAGTTATATTAGTGAAAATATGTTTGAAGAAGATATTTAATACTATTTTTGTAGGTGTTAGATACAATGCTATTCAAAATACATTTTTATATAACTGTTTTTAAGATTGATTCCTTTGGTAGCATCTAGAAATAAATCTCTTTTACAGTGAGTGGAGACGCTGAAACGAGAATAATCCATATCTTTTGTATGCATTCAACAGTTTTCTTGAAAGCGATGCAATCGAGTACACTCGCTATGTATATAACAAAAGGACTGAACACGAAAAGTGTATGCTAAAATAGAATAAAATCTCTTATTATCGTTCATTCATACATCTATACTAATATTATAAAGCTGAAGAGTTTGTTTGTTTGTTTGGTTGAACGCGCTAATTCAATTTCAATTTAATTTCAATTTCAATTTATTTATTTCAATTTATTTATTTATTTTGTCAACTTAGGTAACATAAGCTGTTAATGAAATAGTAGGTAGGTACATCTATGCTCTGCCAATAATGGCATACAAAATGTGATTGATTACATGCATACTATTATTTAGACTACGTGTCACATTTTCTCAAACAAGCACAACAATTTATAATAAAGTCAATAGCAGGGTCACAAAAATGTAGAATAATTCATTTATATTAATGTTAAATAATAATAAATGTCAATGAGGATAGATTTAAAAAGATTTTAAATAATAATATGGTACAATACAATAGCAATAAATATCACAAACAACATTAAATGTCAAAATGTGCTACAAAGAATACCCATCACTGTGCAAATTGATGATATAAAAAATCGTTTACTTTTTGTTTTATTGTCCGGGACTACATGTTCAATTTGCATAATTCTTTTTGTGTTGAGTAGTCCATTTATCGAGGAAGGCTATAGGCTATATAGCATCACGCTACGACCAATAGGTGCGGAACAGCAATGATAAATGTGGCAAAATCGGGGACAAAATATTCCTTTTGATAGCTTACGTTGCGAACGCTGCGTAAACGATTAGTTACGCAAAAACTAAGTATTACATAATTATTCCCCTTTAAAAGTTCTAAAATAAAGTCCGCGACAGCATTTGCCTATCTTTTAAGGTTAACCTATTATAATCATTTTATTGTGAAAAAAAAAAATTGGTCTTAAAATGACAATATGATGATGAATGAATGAACAATGATAAATATGTTTTTTTTTATATTTTTGGGACTACTCACACAATGCCATCTGATTCCACACTAAGCAGAGCTTGTTCTATGGTAACCAGAATAACTGATAAACATACTTATATATTTCTAAATAAATACATATCATAGATAAATAACACCCAGACACAGAATAAACCATCGTGCTCATCACACACAGTTTTATCCTGGGTGGGAATCAAACCCACGACCTCTTGCGTAGCAGTCGGATGCACTCCCACCGCGCCACAGAGGCAGTCAAATTATTATTAGAATAGTTACCAAGGAGACGCGCTGACTTCGCAGAGCTCGCTCGCTATTGGCTAGTTGCGACGTCGCGCATGCGTAAATCGAAAATCATCGGCCATACTTTTCACTTGTCATTTTAAGACCAATTTTTTTCACAATAAAATGATTATAATAGGTTAACCTTAAAAGATAGGCATATGCTGTCGCGGACTTTATTTTAGAACTTTTAAAGGGGAATAATTATGTTTTACTTAGTTTTTGCGTAACTAATCGTTTACGCAGCGTTCGCAACGGAAGCTATCAAAAGGAATATTTTGTCCCCGATTTTGCCACATTTATAATTGCTGTTCCGCACCTATTAGTCGTAGCGTGATGCTATATAGCTTATAGCCTTCCTCGATAAATGGACTGTTCAACACAAAAATAATTATGCAAATTGAACATGTAGTCCCTGAGATTAGCGCGTTCAACCAAACAAACAAACAAACTCTTCAGTTTTATAATATTAGTATAGATTCAATCTATTTATCTATCTTCTCGGTGTATCCCTGGCGGGGTAGTCAGAGAGGACATCGTATTTGAGTACTTTTGAAGTTTTGACCCTTCCGAGCAATCTGTTCACGTGGTTTTTATATGTAAGTCTCAACCTGCCCTGAACTCCTTCTGTCATCTAATTTCGCACAATATATTATTATATTCTTTGTGAATCGTTCCTCACTCATTCTTTGGACGTGTCCAAACTAATGGAGCATGCTCTTTTCCAGCTTAACGCTGATACTTTCATTCAAACATACTATATTGCGTATCACTTCGTTACGTATTCGGTCAGTCAAGGTTAAGCCGCACAATTTTTGAAGTGATCGCATCTCCACAGCATTCAACTTACTTTCATGCATCTTCTGACATATACCCAGGCTTCGCTATCGAAAAGCAACGTTGGTACTAACACTGCGTTGTGAATAGCGAGTCGAGCTTCTTTTACGGTGGAATATAATAATAATAATCAAGGAATGTATACACGATAAACGGATAACGGTAATGTATTAATAACCTATTATTGCACAAGGATGATGAACAGTAAAACTCTAACGAGTTTGTTACATCTTTAAATGTTATTACTAAATATCAATTACAATATTACAGTACATTAGTTATCTATAAGGCAAACAATAGTAGTTATACGGATACCTACGATGAACAACTTGAATATGAATAGATATGATCCTAGGTGAAGCGCTCGTGGCCCCGCGGTCTCAGTGTTCTGTAAACGATCACTGAGTTACGCAACTTTCACTATGGCTGGTCCTCGGATGGGTGGCCACTTTGTGGCATTTACATTTGCGAGCGTTTCCGTGCTTCGGAAGGCACGTTAAGCCGTTGGTCCCGGTTGCCAGTAAAATGGCAGTCGTTAAGCTTGGTTGAAGGCCTTATGGGCGGCTTGAAAATTTCAACAGCAGGTAGCCACAACCTGCGTCTGTCTATTTCAACACGGCAATGGGCTCACCACCTATTACGTGGGACAGGAATCCACACGGTGAAAAGTGGGCATATAATATGCCTCTGCCACCCCTTCGGGGATAAGGCGTGATGGATCTTTATTATTTATGATCCTAGGTTTCAGTACTCAGAGTATCAAACCCGGGGGCCAAGTCTACTAATTTAATCGAGTCAGAAAAGAATAGAACTCGCTCAACAGAAAGCCACCGGTACAATTTTGACGGTTTTTCGTAGTCTACTAGTACAATCGTACTTCAATAGACTTATATCGGTCAGCGGATAGAATTTTACTTACAAGAACCCGCCAGTAATGCCGCTAATCAGATGCATTTTTGATAGTCTACTAACATTTTGTCAGCTAAAAACAGCGATTCTGGTTCTATTCTACGGCTTGTCAATAGTGGACTCGGCCCCTCAGGAATTGCAACAAGGTTTTCATTTCATCGCATATACGGTAAGTTACGGCAAGAGAGCATTATGGTAGTCGCAAATTTAGGTATTTACTTACGGAATGAAGATTTAATGGAAGACATGGGTTGTCACAAATTTCCTATATTTCTATTTTTTTTCCGAAGTAATAGTGGTGAGCCCTTTACTGTGTTAAATTGAATAGGCGCAGGTTGTGGCACCCTACTGTTGAATTTCTTCAAGCCCCACAAAGCCTTCAACTTAGCTTAACGACTGCCATTTTATTGACAACCGGGACCAATGGCCAATTGTGTCTTCCGAAGCACAGAAACGTTCACAAATGTAAATGGCACAAACGGACAATAATCTCAGGACCAGTCAGCTATAGCGTATACAGTAATCGTTTACAAAACAACTGAGTTAGCAGGGCTAGAGTATTTCAGATAATTGAGATTATTTTATTCTATTCTGCATTAGAACTGACGGATTTAGTGTTTGGTGGGTTCTATCTATCCAGTCGCCACAAATATTAATCTTTCTTTTTGTTACTATTACTGCAATTCTAGGCTAGGTATAAACAGCTGACTCAGAATGCCAAGCTTTGGACGCCTACCTGACCTCAGACGTACAACAACTTTCCTTTCAAACAAATTACTAACAATTAACGTTTACAAGATAGCTTAAACTTCCTTGCATTTTACTAGAAACTCAGCGCCGGGCGGCTTACCACTGAGCTGTGTTTAATTTACAAAATGGCGTCTATAACAGTGCTAAGATCAAAGGTAACCCAAGACCGTAATGAACCCGGAAAATTACTTGCTTCAATTCACTTTATAATACCGTGTTGAGGTATTAATATGAGGGTCGATTTAACTTGTGGGTATCAAGTAGAACTCGTCTGAATATAAATAATATATTCATATGAGAGGCTCAGGATTTCATGTTACTAATTACTTTTCGACTGCATCGGTAAGGTAATGGTAGTATAAGCGATTGCCGTGTTGAGGTCTTGAGATCGAATCCCGGGTCGGTCAAAATATTTGACTGAGGCAAAAATGTATACGGTGAATTGTGGGCATTTAGTATACCTCTGGCTTCTGTCAACCCCTTCGGGGATAAAGGCTTGACAATATGTATGTAAGTCTGTATGTACCATATGCTTCTAGTGACGTCTGTATGTCAGTGAGTCTATATACAGGAAAGTTTAAACATTTTCGGAGGGTTCCGGTATTTATATAGATAATGTATAGTGAAAAAAACAGATACACAAAAGTAACAACTTCAAGTATAAGCTCTGTGAGAAAGCATTGCTGCAAGAACTAAATTCTGATAAAAAATATATAAGTGTTTAAAGAGAATACGAGTAGAACACCTGCATTCTCAATTACGAAAACAAAAACCACCGAGTAAAATGCCTTGTAGAAAAGGTTTCGACTCTAAAGCTCAGGCCTAATTGCAACCGCAAAACTATGCTCAAAGGAATGTACTAATTCTGATTTATGATTTCAAAATCTTACGATATGCACAATAATTGCAAAAGCATTCAATGAAAATAATTTTGTACTTTTGTTTTGCAGTGCAGATGAAATCAATAGAGCGAACTTGTTGCGGGGCCAGCGACCCGGTAACTATAGCAACAGCTCCGTTCACGATGTACTGCAATAACTTTCTAACTAATTATATTCTCCCGGAGGCCAAGTCTAATAATTCAATTGCGGCAGAAGAGAATAGAAATCGTCGCTCAATAAAGAGCCGACAGAAAAATTGACAGTTTTCGTAGTCTACTTTCACAATTGCGTTTCAATAGAATTCTATCGGCCTCTCATAGAATAGACTGTTATAAACGCGTGTAGCGCCTGTATTTTTTATTAGTAAGCCTATATTAATATTTTGATAGCTAAATACAGCTATTTTGTCTCTATTCTGCAGCTTGAGAAGTATGATTGTGAAATACATAATAGTTTTAGTCGACTAACTAGTGTTGGACTAATCGCAATAGAACCGCTAAAGAATAGAACTAGAACGGTTTTCTATTGGCAAATAGTAACTTCGCCCCCTGGTACCTACCTCCCCTGGGGCTAGATAACGTGACTGTAGAGTTTGGTAGAAGTTTCTTATTTCATCCGTGTACGCTACGTGATGCGAGCCGTTGATGATTACAAATCGATGTGTTAGGTAACTTGAATTTTATTTGTTAGAAGGAACTCCAAATTATTTTCAAATCGATTGTGATTGTTCAACAACTTCTCTTAGTCGTTAACTCAGTGTTCTGTAAATGATCACTATTTTAAGCAACTTTCGCTTTAACTGGTCCTCGGATGAGGATTTAACATTTTTGAAATAACACACTTTGAAACAACACTAATGAACGATTATTGCTTCTATATTTACATTTTATTTTTTTTGCCAGATTCGCAAAGCAATAGGTAGAGCCTGAGGAAGAACCTGGCAATAAAACTCATGGCCACTCTTTTCTAAACGCCAGTAATTACATGTGTTGTAATTACATGATATTTGAATAAATTATATAAGTAGTAATCTATATCTATATATATATAAAAGAAAGTCGTGTTAGTTACACTATTTATAAGTCAACAACGACTGTACCGATTTGGCTGAAAATTGGTCGGGAAGGAGCTTAGAGCCAGGAGACGGATATACGCTACTTTTTATCCCGGGAACAAGTTCCTGTGGGAGACGGGAACGGGAAAACTTCTCTACGCGGGCGAACCCGCGGGCGTCAACTAGTATATATGTAAAAGAAAGTCGTGTTAGTTACACTATTTATAACTCAACAACGGTTGTACCGATTTGGCTGAAAATTGGTGGGGAGGTAGTTTAGAGCCAGGAGACGGATGGATGCTCTTTTAAAATATACTGTGGCTTACAACACTTAAACTTACATGGTTCTTTTGGAGTTATGTGAGAACAGGCGACTAAACTTAATTTGCCTTAAATTTAAATACAATTATTTGTAATAATTGCTATAATAGCTATGAGCTGACCAGTCCCAAAGGAGAGCACCCGTTCACGGGTATGACGCATATATTGCAACCATATTGTAGGGAATAAGGCGACATCAATCATCATGTCAATTTAAAAAATAAATAACAGTCTACATGGTGCTCACACAATTACAAACTCAAATTACATTTGCGAGCGTTTCCGTGCTTTAAAGGCACGTTAAACCGTTGGTCTCCGGTTGCCAGTAACATGGCAGTCGTGAAACGAAATTGAAGACATTATAGGCGGCTTGAAAATTTTCAACAGCGGGTCGCTACAACATGCGCTTGTCGATTTCTACACGGCAATGGGCTCACCACATATTCCGTAGGACCAAAATACATTACCAGCAGAGGCATGCTATACATTTTACTAATGTGGGCATATAGCATGCCTCTGCCTACTCCTTCGAGGATAAAGGCGTGAAATTATTGATGTATGAATGTTCAAAAACCTTGATCAACCCTTCATAATACAAAGTGCGAAAATTCCTGAAAATAGAGGTTATAATTTATGGTGCGGAAATTTAAAACTATGTAGCGACGATCAACAAGTGGGCCCCGAGCCGGTCATTAATCATAATCAATTAGGGTTCGAAGAAGGAAAAGGTCCGTTAACACAATATGTATTCATTAGTAGTACCCTGTTCAGGTTAGTTTGACGCCAAAACAGACAAACAAAATAATTTGTAGTTTCGAGTTCTTAGGTAATTTGTAATTTAGTGCGTTTAGATATTTGTTTGGGGATGAAGAGTAGAAGCGTGCACGTCGCCATCCCTACCAGCTACGGCTGCAATTCTACTCCAACACGAGTTCGTCCCCGCTGGTGCGAAAAGCGAAAAGTGTGTGCCAGAGCGGCGTAGGGTACCGCCACCCTACACGCGCGGCCCGACACGGCGGGAAGTGGAGGACGGAGTGCAGGATAGCTGCGTGGAATGTTAGGGGAGGAATGGCAGATAAGATGAATGAGTTGATGGATGTTATGAATGAGAGAAAGTTAGATGTAGTGTGCTTGACAGAGACCAAGCGCAAGGGCAGCGAAGTCGTGGAGCTCCCGGGTGGGGTGCCCGCGCTATGGTCTGGAGTACCAGAGAGCGAGCATGGCAGTCGGGGGGTTGGAATTTTGTTGTCCTCGCGATTGGCCTCCGGTATGTATGAGTACAAACTGGTAGGTCCTAGAATTCTCGGGATCCGTCTAAAACTTGGTTTGACGAAGATTTTCCTGGTAGCTGCTTACGCGCCAATATCTTCGTCGAACGCGAGTGAGCTAGAGGACTTCTGGGAGATTATGAGAGAAGCTCTAAATGTGATAGAAGGAAATGAAAAACTTATAGTATGTGGAGACTTGAATGGATGGGTGGGTACAAGGGCGCGATGGTTTTGAATCGGTACTCGGGAAGTATGGGGATAAAAGGGTGAATGACGCTGGCAAGCTTATACTGGCATTTTGTAAGGAAAAGGATTTGTTTGTGGCGAACACAATGTTCAACCATAAACAAATTCATATGTATACAAGGAGATGTAAGTCAAAGAGAAGCATGATAGATCTATTTCTAATGGATAGTCGGCTCCGTAAACAGGTGATGGACACAAGGGTTTATCGAGGCGTTGAACTAGGATCATACCACTACCTAGTAATAACTAGGATAAGGGTTCTGTTCGCGGGTTCGGGGTCTGCAGTATGAATAAAGTGCTTAGTGTTAACAATGACGACCTAACAGGCCAAACTGACGTCCTGCAGAGATGGAGTGAATATTATGGAAAGATGTATGCAAGAAAAGGCAGAGATGCCACATCGGGAAGTGGAGCTCACTTCGATGCTCCGGATCCCGATGTCATTGAAGTCATTAGTATGAAAGAAATTGAACAAGCGATAAGAAGTATGAAATGTGGTAAGGCTGTGGGAAAATACTGAGTTACTGCTGAGATGATCAAGTACGGTGGGTCGCGCGTCTGGGAATCTCTATGTCTGTTATGCAACTTGTGCTGGCGGACGGGTGAGGTCCCAGATGACTGGCGAATAGCAGTTGTAGTACCTATCTACAAAGGGAAAGGCTCGCGCCTAAACTGCTCCAGCTACAGGGCGATCAGCTTGGTCAGCTTAGCTAGTAAGGTGTATGCAAAGATTATAACGGCAAGAATGCAAGAAAAGTCTGAGAGGTATTTATGGGAGGCTCAGTGCGGATTCCGACGTGGAAGAGGTGGCATGGATCAAGGGTTTTCTCTCCGCATGATCGCGGAGAAGTTTCTGGCTATTAGCCAGAGGGTTTTCTGCGCTTTTGTGAATCTGGAGAAAGCATTTGATAACGTTGTGAGGGAAACTCTGTGGGATTTGCTGCCCGGATATGGTGTGGACGGCTCGCTGCTGCGGGCAATACAGTCGCTTTATAAGGACTGTAAGGCTTGCGTGCGAGTAGGGGGGGATGTGTCACCTCTTGTTGATGTCTGTACGGGCGTCCAACAGGGTTGTGTCATGTCCGCCTGGCTGTTCATAGTGTATCTGGACAGTTGCCTGCAGAAGTTGAAAGATTGTGATATGGGTGTGAATTTGGGTGACTTTTCAGTAAACTGTCTGCTGTACGCTGATGATGCGGTGCTCATGGCCTCATCAGAAGCCGACCTTCAGGCATTAGTCACTAATATGAAAGAGGAGTGTGAAAGTAAGGGTCTTCGCTTGAATGCAAGTAAGACTAAGGTTCTAGTATTTGAAAGAGATGACGTAAGAACTAAATGCGAGATAAGGGTAAACCAGGAACGTCTAGAGCAAGTGAATGAAATTGTGTATTTAGGGAGTATGTTTAGCGCGGATGGAAGATGTGATTCGGATGTAGAACGGCGAGTAGCTGCCGGAAACAGAGTTAACGGTGCTTTGTCCCAATTAGTAAAGCGACAAAGCATCGTAAAAGAAGCACGACTGGCGATTCATAACGCAGTGCTAGTGCCAACTTTGCTTTACGGTAGCGAAACCTGGGTATGTCAGCAGATGCATGAAAGTAAATTGAATGCTGTGGAGATGCGATCACTTCGAAAATTGTGCGGCGTTACCTTGGCCGACCGAATACGTAACGAAGTGATACGCAATATGGCAGGTTTGAATGAAAGTGTCAGCGTTAAGCTGGAAAAGGGCGTGCTCCGTTGGTTTGGACACGTCCAACGAATGAGTGAGGTACGATTGACTAAGAATATATATTGTGCGAAAGCAGAGGGTAGAAGAGGTCAGGGTAGGCCGAGACTTACATATGAAGACCACGTGAGCAGATTGCTCAAAAACCGGAAAGGTCAAAAGTACTCGGATACCCAGACGTGCGTGTATGAAGCGATTGATGAATCTCGAAGAAGCGAAAAAAGTATGCATGGATCGCGAAGCTTGGCGATCTGTCCTCTCTGACTACCCCGTCAGGGATACAGCGTGAAGATAGTTAAGTTTTTAAGTTAAGTTAGATATTTGTTGGGTGAAAATCGCACTCATAATTTTGAAACTTAACTATCTCAACGCTGTATCCCTGACGGGATAGTCAGAGAGAATCGCAATCCATACATACTTCTTTCGCTTCCTGCAGATTAATTAATCATTTTCTACATGCTCTTTTGGCACTTCTGTTTTTAAGCAATCTGCTAACATGGTTTTTATATGTAAGTCTCGGTCTACCCTGCCTTCTTCTACCCTCTACTTTCGCACCATATATATTCTTCGTCAATCTTTTCTCAGGCATTCGATGAACGTGTCCAAACCAGCGGAGCACGCCGTTTTCAAGCTTAATGCAGACACTTTCATTCGATCCTTTCATATTACCTATCACTTCGTATGATTTTAAAAGGATTTTCCAAACTCTTCTTCAAAGTTGCTTTGAAACCCTTAAACCCTTAGGACCCTGGGGTTCACTTCTGTTTCGCTGTTAAGAGCAGCTATCCTCTAGGATTACTATTCTCAGGTGGGGGCTGCGTTCCGAACCGGTGGTCACTTTAAATATATTACATTTTTCTCTAGTTTTAGTGTATGACATTTTGTAAGCGCCGTTAAAATGGTCTATGCAAAATAAAGACATTTTTATTTTATATTACTTATTTATTTAGCTTGTAATTTTGGAAATTGTTAGAAGCGACTGTCATCTGATCACCCATCGCCGTAAAAAAATATGCAAAATTTGTTTTTGGTAACCTATCAATCATTCTGTCGTTGTAATAAACCACGTTCGTCTAATACGCTAGCCTTGTTTAAAGTAGGTTGATAACCTGTTATGGCTGATACAGATCGATTGGACTGACACCGTGCGTTCACCCTTGACCCCAGGAACTACGTCCTGTCCACAAATACGCCAATTGAGATGGATCACACAACATACGAACACACACACACACATAAATCTATATCAACAATTCTAATCATCCAACTATTACTTTGAAACTCAAGACCTGTCTTCCTGATTCTTTAGCATCATCAATGGTAAGACCCAGAATGGTCACCCTCAAGGTTGCGTGCGAAATAATCCCGTTCAAGCGTTATGAATCAATCTATTCTTATTTAAAAAAAATACAATATTTTGGGACATTTTAACACAGCGCCATTTTGTCCAAAATAATCTCATATAAGCTATGGAGCTCATATACTCGTATAGATATAGGATTTAGACAATTGAAATACATCTTAATCTTAATATTATTACAAATGCGAAAGTTTGTGTGGATGTTTGTTACTCTTTCACGTAAAAACTACTGAATGGATTTTAATGAAACTTTACAATAATATATCTTATACGTCAGAATAACACATAAATATACATAAATAAATATAAATATTGTGGGACACTTTTCACACAGCGCCATCTAGCCCAAAGTAAGCTAATATTAGCTTGTGTTATGGGATCTAGATAACTGATAAACATACTTTTATATTTCTAAATACATACGTATTATAGATAAATAACACATAGGCTACTTTTTATTTCGGGACCAGGTTCCTGGGGGAAACGGGAACGGGATATCTTTTCTACGCGGGCGAAGCCGCGGGCGTCAACTAGTAATTTAATATTTCCAATATTTTTCCATCTCATGGTTACCTTAATCTGAAGATGATCTATTGCAAAAAATATTCCATGGAAATTTTCGCACTGTAACATACATACACACATATGGTCACGCCATTATTCCCGAAGGCGCAGGCAGAGGCATACTATACGCCCACATTTTACAGTATTAATTTTTGTTCAACTTAAGTAACAGGCGGTGTGGTGAGCAATGTAACAATAATGAATAATTAACCAATGGAAATATATTACTGCATACGGTGAAGTGTAGGCGTTTAGTATGCCTCTGCCTACCCCTTTGGGGATCCTCTATCCCCGAAGGCGTAGGCAGTGACAGTATGTATGTATGTATGTATGTGTATGGTTCTATTTATTTATCCTGAGTCCTGCGTCGTTGTTAGTAAGGATAATATAATATGCGCGATTATCGCTGGTATTTTGTAAGTTACATTATTACGTTTCATTTTCAAGATCAAAAACAAAGAGAGATAGCGAGGACAATGTTTATATAAACATACCCACTTTACAAGTCAAAGAAAGCTGCTTACGTACCTACCTATATAATCTTGTAATCCTCAAACTACTCGTAAAATCTATATATATATTTTCACGCTGTATCCCTGACGTGGTAGACAGAGAGGACAGTTCGCCAAGCTTCGCGGTCCATGAATACTTCTTATGCTTCCTGCAGATTCATTAATAAAGGTAAACTTATACCTATAAAATTCTTAAGTTAATTGGTTACCTATTTTATCGTCCACTGTGTGTGAATATGTCCAACAATTCACACATTTTTAAACACAGCGCCATGTAGTCCCAAAATAAACTTAAATAGGTTTGTGAAACACACTTAAATATTAATGTTTTTAAAGTCATACGACAGTAGTCAAAAAGGAATAAATTATGTTTTTCGGGTCTTTTTCGTGTAAAAACTTAACTTTTTTTCACCTTTCGACGTTTCGGCTATATTGCAATAGCCGTGGTAAAGACGCGAAAATGACCCGAAAAACATAAAACACTTAAATATTTATTCCTTTTTGATTACTGTCCTTATTGACTATGGGCGTCCGAGAGTTGGTAATATCGGTTATACCCAGATGGGTACTACTAGTGGTTAGGTACTTACCCTACAGCTATTCCCCATTGCTGTGACGCAGCCTCAGCCGCGTGGTCGAACAGCGTCAGCCCCACCAGGGCTACTGTAGGGGCGATCGTCAGGGGTGTCACAAATCTCAGCATAGAGCCAATGATACCGAAATAACCTACAAGTAATATAAACAATAGCTCAAGGAAAAGCCTTCTAACTTGTTCTGTGCCTATATGCAATATAAGTTTTTATATTATATAAACTTATATTGCATATAGGCAAAAATTTGCATATAATATAGTGTTTTTGTTCAAGATTATATAGGTATACCTATACCTACACAAACTGTGCACTGATCAGTGCAGTGCCATTGTCACCCCTTACTTACAGGAACAACAATAATAATAGTCGTGTTCAAATTCAAAAGTATAAGATCATTACATTTAATCAAATTATATAGATAACTGTCCAAAGATTATTTCAAATTTGACGAGAAGTTAGATTAGCGCATTCAACCAAACAAAAAAACACTCTTCAGCTTTATAATATTATTGTGCGAAAGTACAGGGCCGAAGGGTAGGCCGAGATTTACATAATAAAGTCAAAAGTACTCGGATCCCAGACGTGCATGTATGAAGCGATTGATGAATCTGCAGAAGTGAAGGAAGTATGCATGAATCGCGAAGCCTGGCGATTTGTCTTCTGTCTACCCCGTCAGGTATACAGCTTGAAGATAGTTAGTTGTTAGTTAATTTACTTATCAAAAACCACAATCTTTGTTCGATTATCTCGTGCACCACGTGGATTAGTAATACAATCCTCGCTCTTCCTTTTTGCGTGTTCCTACTTCCTAGTTGCCTTCCTGTTACCTGAATTTGCAGCCCGAAATTCGATATTGTTAAATGCGACTGCCGTCTGATGCGCCGCTAGCAGATGAGATTACATGGACCCCAGAGATGTTGGTGGAGCCCCATACACTCCTACCTATCGATACTAATTATAAAACTGAAGACTTTATTTGTTTGTTTGTTTGGTTGAACACGCTAATCTCAGAAACTACTGGCCGGATTATTCTTTTTGTGCTGGATAGCCCATTTTTCATAAAAGTAAATTATTACGCTACTACCCTGAAGAGCAAAGCAGTAGTCATAAATGTCGACAAATTGGGCAAATTTGTATGCATTATCGAAGAATTTATAAGAGACGGGATGAAATAGGTGAGACGGGAGTTTAAAATATGTCACGGGTGAAGCTGTGGGTGTAGCCTAGTTATTCATATAACAGCTGAACTTAAACTGCCTTAGTCGTGAAGTTCATAAGATCCTACTTACCAAAAATAACTTGAAAGAGGGCAGAAACAGCTATAGCTCCCGACAGCTCACACATTCTGATGGTCCACACCTCTCGCTGCTGCAGCTCTGTCATGTTAGCCAAGACTTCCGGAGCTGGGCACTGCCAAACGGGCAAATTAAGGATCGCCAGGGTCGGTACGAGGAAAGATATGGTTCCGCCTTGCACGATGGGTAGCCGACAACCAAACGTTGCTTGGAGCCATGTTACTAGACCTGATGGGAAAATACAATTAAGTGAATTCTCTGTCACATCACTACATTTTATAAAACAAAGTCGCTTTTCGCTGTCTGTCCCTATGTATGCTTAGATCTTTAAAACTACGCAACGGATTACGATACGGTTTTTTTTAATAGTTAGAGTGATTCTCATAGAAGGTTTTTATGTATAATTTGTTAAGTTTTTGTATATATTGACCAAATTATAACGATATTTGTTGGGGATGTCAAAATAAGCCGTCTGGGAGCTTTCAACAAAAACGCTGCCTAATCCCTTTGAGATATAACAAAATAATGTATGGTGCAATTGTGTATCTAATAAAGGTCTATAAAAAAGTCCGCGACAACATATGTCCATCTCTTAAGAATAACATACTGTATCCATTTTAATAATTTAAAAACACAGCAGTTATTAAGCGGTAATTTGAAGGCTATTTACACAAATATGCTATTAATCCTTATCATTTTTACTACGTTAGTTGGCTTCAGCATTTCATGAAGATTATTTTGTCCCTTTACACCTTGCAAATTAAATGAATATCTTACGAGTTATCGCAAATTCAAAATTAGGCGCAATTAAATTATTTTAATTCGACCGGGCCGAGCGGGTAGTTAGGTACCTAGGTACTGGAGAGCGGAGAAGTAATCAATGAATTTGGAAAAGTTCATACATTATTGTGAATGTGAAATTATTAAACAACGGGATTAAATGGATGCCACGGGGTTCGAAGTACGTCACGGGCGAAGCCGGGCGGGACAGCAAGTATTCTATAAATCTCAACTTTGTGACTTGTCTGCTTAGACTGACGACTGAAGTTAAGGTTCATTATTATGTCTAGCATTTATAAAAGTCATTGTATAAAAACAAGATAAAAAATATACATTCATATGAGAAACATACATTCCTTTCAACAACCTCCATCTTAAGTTTTTTCTTATATTTTTCATGCTCAATGAAAAATATAAAAAACAATATAGCTCATATACTCTACTGTAAGTACAATCTGAGTCCGTATATAAATTCAAACCACGTCCTTTGTATTTTGTAAAGTTGGTAGTGCAAGTAGGATTAGTATTCATAAAACCTTGCAATACGATATTTCAACGCTCGCTTCAAACGGGGGATGTAACTCAGTGGTAGAGTGTCTGCTTCGCATGCTGAAAGTCCTGGGTTCAAATCCCAGCATCTCCAAAGTCCTCTTTTTGTTGTTTCATTATTTGAGGTTCAATTCTCTGACAAATATTAGTACAGAAAAGGCGGTAAAATTATCTCTCGTAATGAAATTTTAAAAAGTATTCAAATTAAACCTGAATATTTAAACCAACTTTTAACTGAAATTTTACAAGGACGATGTTTTATTTATCTATCACGACTTATCCCCGTAGGGGTGGCAGGGGCATACTAAAAAAAGAAATAAATATCATTATAAATATATTTGCTCAAAAACGGAAAGGTCAAAAGCACTCGGATACCCAGACGTGCGTGTATGAAGCGATTGATGAATCTCGAAGAAGCGAAAGAAGTATGTATGGATTCGCGAAGCCTGGCGATCTGTCCTCTCTGACTACCCCGTCAGGGATACAGCGTGAAGATAGTTAGTTTAGTTAGTTATAAATATATTATATGCCCACTTTTCACCATGTTCCTGTGTACAAGTACGATGTAAAAGTGAAAGTGAAAAATCTTTATTCATGAAGGTCACAAAGTAACACTTATAAACGTCAAGATTATTGCTTCTACATTTACATTTACTGCCAGATTCGCAACGCAATAGGTAGAGCCTGAGGAAGAACCTGGCAATAAAACTCATGCCATTATATAGTAATGAGTCTATACAAAAGAAACAAAATCAAATCAAAATGAGAGCGTTTCTAGTTGCCAGTTTTAAAGGCAGCCCACCCTTATGACGAAGACTCCGGCAAGAAACTCAATGGCTGCTATTTTAAAATGCAGGTATAAATTGTAAACTTACATTGTTCCTTTAGAGTTACGTAAGAACAGTCGACTAAACTTAATTTGATTGATTGATTGATTTAATAGATGAAAGTAATCAACCAATCAACCAACTTCATAAAGGAGGTAGGTATTTTATCGAATGTATATCCAACCTACTTAATGCTATTATTTTTGGTCAAGGCGCATTTGTCTCACGTTGAAGCGCACATTGTCCATCTAAATGATTTAAGTATTTTTCCACGAGATGAGGCAGATTGTAGCACGATCGTAAACAAGTTATTTTGGGTCCCGCAGATGATCCCTCATCACCTAAATTGTTTACATGTTTGCTAAAACAAATATTTACATTTAGGGTGGGACATTTTTTATACACTGCGCCTTCTAGTCGCAATGTAAACTAATACAAGCTTGTGGTATGGGATCTAAACAACTGATACACATTATAAATAAGTAAACGGGATTACTCACGTTTTTACGACCAGTAATAGACCGACCGGTTTCAGCTGTATTTAGACAGCCTTTTTCAGAGGTGCGAACCGTTCGCCGAGCACTCTTTACGCACACTGCGCGCATCCGCTCTCGCCGCTCGCGCGCTGCCCGCGTTTTGTTGTTTGGGTATTCGGTGGACGTAGGGTTGCGCCGAGGCACACGTGAGATCCGCTTCACTATCGCTGCCATCCAAACTATTTGGAGCGTCTCTGCATGCATAGCTCACTGTGTCTTCAACAGACTCGCTTTCCACATAACAACGAGCACCACGAAGGCACGGCTTCCATGTAGGAGGTAAACTCCAGTCCCCATCTCTATTAAAATTCGGCCGCCTCCCTATCTCTATGGCTTCTCGAATTTTTCGGGGTACAAAGTGCTTCTCCCGCGACAAGATCTTCACCTTATCAAAACGGATAAAGTGACGCGTATCAGAGCTCAGTGCATGCTCCACCACCGCGGATCCGTTGATATCTTGGTTCTTCATGGAACGTATGTGCTCGCTGAGTCTCGTAGAAACGTTCCGCTTTGTCTCCCCGACGTAACATTTTCCACAATCACAGGGAATCATATAAACACCGGGGACACCCAGAGGGTCTCCTTTATCCTTTGGAGAGCGCAGTAGATGTCGAAGTTGTGTAAGGGGACGGAAGATAGTCTTGATGCTGTATCTTCGGCGTAACAAGTGTCCTACCACTTCCGTCACCCCTTTGACATATGGGAGGAAAGCCACCGCTCTCTCCACCGATGCAGGGCGAGTCCGTGCACACGTATTAGCCACCCGCCAACTTTGTCTCCAGTTGTGTCCGTTGCTGCACAACACACCCTTCACATGCTCCAGCTCAGTATCCAGGTATTCCGGGTCACACAATCTCAAACTCCCTGTTAATAAGCGTCCGTGGAACTGAAGCGAGATGCGCTGGGTGATGATGTGAATCCGCTCTCAGATACCTATTTGTGTGAGTTGGCTTTCTGTATATCCCGTGAGATAGTCGACCACTCGAATCTCGCTTCACCAGTACGTCCAGAAAAGGCAAGGCTCCGTCTTTCTCGTATTCCACGGTAAATGCAATCTTCTGATGGAGACCATTCAGGTGTTGCAACAATGGCCCTACACTATCCCTCCGAATAATGACAAACACGTCATCCACATAACGCCACCAGTGTCTCGGCTTGTATGGAATGTTAGCCAATGAGGTATCTTCAAACCATTCCATAAATATGTTGGCTACAACTGGAGCTATAGGAGAACCCATGGCTACACCGTCGATCTGAAGGTAGTATTCACCCTTCCACACAAAATAGCCGCTAGTCAGTATGTAGCGTATCAACTCCATATACTCGATAGGTATGCCAGTGTATTCTAATAGGTCGGCTATTATCTCAAGTACGTCATCTATCGGTATATTTGTAAACAGCGACACGACATCAAAACTCACCAACAATTCATCGTCATTAACAAGTATTCCTTCCAATAACCGAATAAAGTGCGACGAAAATTCGAGAAGCCATAGAGATAGGGAGGCGGCCGAATTTTAATAGAGATGGGGGCTGGAGTTTACCTCCTACATGGAAGCCGTGCCTTCGTGGTGCTCGTTGTTATGTGGAAAGCGAGTCTGTTGAAGACACAGTGAGCTATGCATGCAGAGACGCTGCAAATAGTTTGGATGGCAGCGATAGTGAAGCGGATCTCACGTGTGCCTCGGCGCAACCCTACGTCCACCGAATACCCAAACAACAAAACGCGGGCAGCGCGCGAGCGGCGAGAGCGGATGCGCGCAGTGTGCGTAAAGAGTGCTCGGCGAACGGTTCGCACCTCTGAAAAAGGCTGTCTAAATACAGCTGAAACCGGTCGGTCTATTACTGGGCCCCAATTCTCGACCATACGACTTGAAAGCGTAGACGGAAATTTGCGGATGAAATGTCATTTGTTTCATATCTATAAACGGTGTAATAAGAGACAAAAGACGTTTCACCAGTAAATTTACGTCTACGCTTTCGAGTCGTATGACCGAGAATTGGGGCCCTGGTCGTAAAAACGTGAGTAGTCCCGTTTACTTATTTATAAACTGATACACACTTATATACTCGTATTTCTAAATACATACATATTATACATAGGAAACACCCAAACTCGGAAACAAACATTTGTGGATCACACAAATATTTGTTCCGGCCGGGGAATCGAACCCGGGACGCGCGGGAGTCGCATATACTACCACTGCGCAACAGAGGCAGTCAATATTGAGTTAAACTCGCTTTTGTAAATATTTATCAGTTATATTTGAAGCGATCGTAACTTCTGGTTTAGTCTTCTGTAAACGACCACTACGGTAAAATCATACCATACGATCAGGGGGCCGAGTCTACTGTTGACAAGCCGTAGATCAGAACCAGAATCGCTGTTTTTGGCTGTCACTCAAAATGTTAGTAAACTATCAAAAATGTCACTGACGAGCAGCCACTGGCGCGGTACGTGTTAGTGAAATTCTATTGGCCGACCGATAGAAGTTTATTAGAGTACAATTGTAATATTAGACCACGAAAAACTGTCAAAATTGTACCGGTGACTTTCTATTGAGCGACGATTGAAATACCCGTCTCGGCCCCCAGTTCCGAGACGGGTCAACAAGGGTGACACTTTTCGAACGTTTCCGTGTTTTGAGGGTTACGTTAAGCTGTTGCTGGTTCTATCGACTGCCAGTAACGTAGCAATAGATAAGCCGAGGAGAAGGCCATATTTGGTTAGGTTTGAAAATTTTTAACAACCTTTTAACAAACTGACCCTGCCACTTATTACGTGGGACAGTATACAATTGATGACATGTGGACTTTGCCTATCCATTTGAAGTAAAGGTCACACCTAAGTCGCCCGCATTAGGCCGAAACCGCCAATATATGAGGCTGTCTGCACACCCAACCGGCGGCTTGGGTCTGTAGACAGCCTCATATAAAGCTGAAGAGTTTGTTTGTTTGTTAATCGAAATATTTTTTTTTGTATTTACACGCTACTATCCAGGAGAGCGGAGCAGTAATTATAAATGTCAACAAATCGGGCTCATATACATAGAAATTTGAAGTACCTCATGGACGAAGCCGCGGGGGTCTACTAGTATTATTCATATTATGATGTATTGTAATGTGTACAATAAATAATTTTTGTCGTTTGTTGTTCCTTCTTGACGTAAAAAAGGCGGTAAAGATTCCAACACAAATTCCAATATTATAGATTAATATTTTATTTAAATTACATCACTTTATGAGATTATAATCCGTATAACCTCGAGCAATATCAAGTAAGTACAAAAGCATAGTACCTACTTTACAAGCCAATATCTTGTCGTAACTCTTATACCGACACTTTGCTCCATCCATTGTTTACGACAGCGACGCTACGAGAATTTGAGATGAGGAAAAGCGGGCCAATGACACACAATTATGTTTGGTGTATCTACATAATACTCTATTGACTGTCCATAAGAATTTATAACAAAAAAAATATAAAATCTCATGTGAGATTAAAATCGAGGTAAATCTCACGATATCGGACCGGAGACGGCAGAGAGTGATCAAAATATAACTAATTGAATCGGGCCGTACATGGCGGAAATCCATCGTAGAACGATAATAAAGGAGGGGAGGAGGATCCCACCACACACCCTCACTGATCAAAATATCTTTAAAAGACCTCTCGTAATTTACTTTAACTTGGTGTACAAACATTGTACAAATAATGTTTTATTCTATTCTGTTCGCAAACGTAAATTCCACAAAGTGATCAACCATCCACGGACCAGCCGAACCGAAAGTTGCTTAACGCAGTGATCGAATAGAATATATTCTATCGTTTAGAGCGTTTCCGTGCTGCAGAAGGCTCGTTAGCCGTCGGTCCCGGTCGTCAGTAAAAAGGCAGTCGTTAAGCCCAGTTAAGAGCTTTAAGTGAGGCTTGAAAAATTTAAAAATAGGTCGCCACAGCCTACACTTATCCATTTCAACACGGCAACGGGCTCACTACCTGTTACATGGGACAAAAATGCATACGGTGAAATGTGGGTTTTTAGTATGCCTCTATATACCCCTTCGGGGATAAAGGCGTGACAATATATGTGGGAGGCGTAATAAGTAAGATGAACACACACGTTAGACCCACAAGTAACACTAGTCACAGTTAGACCCACAGCTAAAAAGAGTAATGAATGAATTCCTTTTTAGGGCTTTCTTCATATTTGAAAAAATATTATTGCGTCTTTTTACAATATGGGTATCAAATGCCAGGTTTAAAAATGAATGCTAATTAATTAAGTGTTTGACTGGTATTAAATGCTGGGTATGAAAATGCATTAAATGGGTATAAAATGCTTGTTTTCAAATATAATTTTTAACTATTAATTTATTTATCTATCACCCCTTAGCACCGAAGGGTTGGTAGAGGCATATTACACAACCTTTCACCATGTGTATTCCTGTTCTATTAATTTATTAGCAAAAAACTTTTCTTTTGAATGCTTGGTTTGAAAATAATGCGCATTAAAGACAACTCGTACATCAGAGTATTGTAATGCTGAATAAGTATCCTTGTGGAGAGGTGACGTCACTGCTCGGTGCCAATAAACGGTTTACAGTCCAATAAACTAGTTAGTAAATCAAGTGTAGGTACTACCTGTGAACATTGCACTGATTGTTCGTCGCGGCATTATTTCAATGTCTTAATAAATCTTGAGAGATAAAGATTGCGATTATCCATACTTATTTCAAAAGGGAAAGAACGATACCATTATAGGAGTATCACTTTGTTTTCCGTCTGTCAGTCTGTCAACACCCATTTATCTCGAAAACATGAGGAGGTATGGAGTTGATATAAAAACCATATAGTAGTTTATAGTCAAGGGACTATAAATAAATTTGCTTATAATAAAAAATTAAACTTCTAAGTTCACGTAAAAACGAGAGTATGCCTAAATATTTGGACATGGACTTCCACAGGAATTTAAATTTATAGGGTACTAGTAGACGCCTCGCGGTTTAACCCGTTCTCGTGGGAATGCGGGAAGAAATTGAAATAACAGTTACTCCTTATACCTTATAGCATCAGCTAGGTTGTCAGTGAAAGTCCCGTTAAAATCGGTCCAGCCGTTTCCTTTATCGGCACGATGAGCCACGCTCCTTCCTCTCTTTCTGTCTATATATCTCATCTCGTTCTTCCATACCATCCATTAGGCCGCGTCAATGCAGTACCTATGTCACTGCTTACCTGTCAGAAGCAATACATACATATTGGCAGAGGCATACTATACCCCCACATTTCACGGTATGCATTTTAGTCCCGTCAACAGTCCAGTAACAGGTGGTGAGCCCATTGTCAGAAAAAAATAATAAATATATATGTACTTACCAGTGACAAATATCATGGTGGATATGATGTTAGACCTGTCCGGGTCCGTCTCCTTCATGCAGAGCGCTGGGCACAAGATGAATGGGATGGCCACTATGGCGCCGATCATTGTCAAGTAGTGCTGTTGACAATGAATGTACTCTTTAAATGATTCAGTCCATCAAAAACTGTGTGGTTTTAAGCAAATAAGAAACAATGAGAGAAATTGTTAAATTCACTGGTACACTAATTATTATAAGGCACTAGCTGACGAATAACAGATTATTCTATCGAATAAATTTGATAATTTCTGTACCATCAAAGGAAATGTTTAGCAGTTTGACATAATTCTGAAATGGTTAGGTTACTATTTTTTCATAGGTCAACTTCGCTAAAAGCTTGGGTCTACCACTTTAGGTAGTCACGAAGTTAAGTCAAATTTAAAATATATAAAATACTGTGGAACACAAATATCTTTACAGAGTCTTTGTTTGTTACACAAGCTGCTTTGCAAACTGCTTTAGAGCAATGCTATTGAAATTGCGTCTAGCAGTAAGAAATTCATTCCTAACTTTTATGAAAGTAAGGCATTAATTATCCACTGGAACTTCGACACAAACAGAATAGTACACCAGGGGGCCGAGTCTGCTATTTCAATCGTCTCGAAATCGTCGCTCAATAGAAAGCCACTGGTACAATTTGATAGTTTTACGTAGTCTACTATTACAATCGTACTCCAATGCACTTCTATCGGTCGGCCGATAGAATTCTACTAACACTTATCGCGCCAGTGGCCGCTCTAGTCAGTTGCATTTTTGATAGTCTAATAACATTTTGATTGCTAAAAACAGCGATTCTGGTTCTATTCTACGGCTTGTCAATATTAGACTCGGCCCCCAGCATTACTACCGCCATTGCCACTCTGATATTTATTAATTTCAAATAAACACCGCATAATTCCCTCGTCTTGAACATCGCTTTTGAACTCCAAACTGACTGTCTCATTAAAACTTTGTGCGTCAAGAAATTTATGGATAAATAAGGTGTTAATTAGTAACTTAATACAGCCCATCTCTTCTTTAAAGTTTGTAAGATATCAAATTATATATTTTTGGACAAGTTGAAAGGCAAGCAATGTACCTACGGATTCAGATTAAGTATTATATTATTATTATTATATTATTATTTCTCTTTATTTCAATATATTACATATAAATTATATTTTTAAATATATATACAAAAAGTGCATTTAAAAATATAAAACATAGTATACCACCGGCATCGGGTACAGGGACCAAGCCACCGGTGGTTAGGGCTTCAGAGAGAGGAACCTCCTCACAGTACGTGCAGTATTAAGAAGAACCGCCTTCTACATCAAGCCCTTGACCCAACTGCCTAACGTGAGCCTCTTAAGGTGTTGATCGAGGCTTTTGGGTATTAGCCCGTGCACAGGGATTACTATGGGAACAATAATAGCTGAGTTAATACTCCACATGTCTGCAATCTCGTGGGCCAAATCCAAATACTTAGTTTGTCTACTTCTGCCTTCAGTAGATTGTTGTCATGTGGAATAGTGACATCAATTATTATTGCAAGACGCTCTAATCGATCTATTACCACTATATCAGGTCTATTGGCAACAATAGTCCTGTCAGTGGCAATAGATCGATCCCAGTACAATGTGATGTGGTCACTTTCGAGAACTGGGACAGGCACATATCTATAATATTGTATCTCTGATTCAATAAGGTTATACTTCAAAGCAAGTTGTTGATGGATAAGCCTAGCTACTTGGTTGTGTCTATGCAAATACTCACTATTTGCGAGACTAGAACAACCAGAAATAATATGCCTAAGAGACTCACCGGGACGGTGGCACACCCGACATATGTCAATCGTACCGTCCCTTAGGATATATTTTCGGTAATTATTAGTCATCACAAATTCATCAGTAATAGCAAAAACAAAACCTTCGGTTTCCCCAAATAGGTCACCGAATCGTATACAGAGGATGAAAAATCTATATCAGCCCCATGTAGGGCCCGATAAAACCGACCATGTAACTCTTTGCTCATCCATATATCCTTACGATCATTGAGACTTAGTATTATAGGTTCATGCCAGTTCTCTTTAGCCAGAGCAAGCGGGGTAAGTCCGTTATCAGCTACAACCACATCACGATGCACATCCGCTTCAGCGTGAAAGAAGTATTCTCTGAGGTTGCACACCTCACGGTTACGAAGGGTCTTGACATTAAGTAATCCACGATCGTTCACGACATTTCCGTGGTATGTACAACCTCATAACCGATGAACGTGGATGATGCATTCTAAATGTAGTTAATAGCGTACGGACTTTCC
This sequence comes from Thumatha senex, assembly GCA_948477245.1. Lineage (NCBI taxonomy): Eukaryota > Metazoa > Arthropoda > Insecta > Lepidoptera > Erebidae > Thumatha > Thumatha senex. The sequence goes on from OX419732.1 coordinate 28,345,284, forward strand.
TATCCAGGGCTTCAAGTTCTGTCTGAGTCCACCTGAGTATGCCAAAGAAGTACATCAAAACTGGCATGACCCAACCACTAAAAGCCCGCACCTAATTACCACCCGATAAAAGACTTTTCAGAACTTTTTCAAGCGGTCAAAGAAGCGCTCTTTTAATGTTTGTTTCATACCAGCTTCAGAGATGTCTTAACGCCTGTGACATACCCAGGTATTTATATGTTTCGGTTGCAGAGAGACATCCAAGTTACACAGAATCTGAAAGTTCTACTCCTTCAGATTCTATAAACCCACCTCTATTTACATGCATGACCACACATTTGTCCACACCAAACTCCATCCTGATAGAATTACTAAAGGTTTCTGTCACCTTTAATAAGCAGTTGGTGTTTATTGGACGCAAATAGCTTCAAGTCATCCATGTATAAGAGGTGGGATATAACTTAACCATCTCTTCGCTCTCGATAGCCTAACCCTGAATTCTCTAGTAAAGTACTAAGAGGATTCAGTGCTAGACAAAACCATAAAGGACTGAGACTATCACCCTGAAATATACCCCGCTCAATCTTTACAGGTACACTGTCCCCGCAAACCCGTCGACATACTGGATAGCATAATACTGTCTTCCATTGCCCCATACATGTCTTCATGAAGGCACGTAGAGTTGCATCAATTTTATACAACTCCAGTACCCTCAAAAGCCATGTATGTGGCACGGAGTCAAACTTTCTTATAGTCTATCCAAAATGTCGACAGATTCTTACGGTGACGGCGTGTCTGTTGGTTAATCATCATATCAATTATTAGAAGTTCCTTCGTGCCACGAGAACCACTTTTACATCCATTCTGAGAGGAGGACAAAATAGAGTTGTCAATTAAGTGCGATGATATTTTCTCTCTCAGAATAGATGTTAAAAGTTTATAGACCGTTGGTTGGACGTAATAGTTCTATAAATCTTAGGATCTGTGGCATTTCCGGATTTAAACAAAAGATGGGTCACTCCAGTGGTCATGAAATCTGGCAACCGGGATCCTGACTCTAGGCTTGATTGGAATTGACATGCTAAACGTTTATGTGAACTCTTGAACCATTTTAACCAAAAGTTATGCAATCCGTCGGGTCCTGCCGACTTCCAATTCTGCAACCGACGGACTGCATTGGAAATATCATCTGATGTTATAGTGATTGGTTCCATTATTTTAATAGGTTCACTCAAACGTTCAACATCTCGCATCCAATCTCCCTCAGTATGATCAACGGGCATCGACCAGATGTTGCGCCAGAATGAAGTAGTGACGTCTCCATCTGATCGATGCACTTCGGTCCCGCTTAAGTCAGGATGCTCCCAATTTCTATAGACCCATCTTTCATCGCTTTGGAATGTTCTATTTTGGGAATATCGATCCACTCTTTTTATACCTACAAACACGATTTGCCCATGCATAAATCTTTTGCTTCAGGTAATCTATGCGCTCTGTGACTCGCGCAAAAAATTCTCGAGGTCTAATTTCAGTTCCCGAACTAGCCCGAGTCACAGATCCGCATCACTCTAGGACGGGTATTTCCCGACTTGAAGCAAATGAGCTTACCAATGAGTGCCGTAGTCTCGGAGATACGACGCTCAATTCTACATTGCCAAGCTGGTGCTGCTATTTTTGTCGTGTAACAATGTTGTTATTTACAAATTTGACATTTGCAACACGACAAGCTGCAACAGTTCGGCAATACAAAACTGAAAGTGTAGGACGACTGCCCCATGGCAGTCGTTAGCCAAGTTCAAGGTCTTATTAAAAAAAAATGAACCATTACTGGCATCAACGGTTTAGCGTACCTTCCGAAGCTAGTAAACGGAAATACCACAAAGCGGTCACCCATCCGTAACCAGCCATAGCGACAGTTGCTTTTTTTTTATTGGGACTAATCCCACCCACATTCCCACTACTGTGACTCCTGTAAACCAGGATCTACAGCAATGACCAAAACACCAGAAAAGTTACACCGAGCTCGAACTCGGTGATGTCCCAGGAGAAGTTAGCATGTCTTGGAACCCGCAACGAAATTAATCAGAAGATAATGTGAGGAAGTAAGAAAGAACGTAATGCCTCTTCCCTCCTTTGCAAAGCGGGAGACCTGGAAAGCAACTAAGTGTAAATCCTATAGAAATAGGGAAGCACCACGGTATAGTATATTACGGGTCCTATGTGAGCTATGTTTGATTCCAGTAATATGTATGGCAGAAACGTTTAAAAGCATGAAAATTTACCCTCGATGCCACGAGATCCGCATAGTAAACTACTCCCGACGTTACTTGTAAACAATTAAGCATATTATATCGCTCATTTTGCCAAATGCTACACTTCCAAAGTATATGATGGGCGGTCTGATCATATTTGGCGTCAGCAGTTGAACACTGACAGAACGGTGACTCAACCAGCTTAAATGTAATTTGCTCCTAAAGTTACCATGTCCCGTAAGAAATTGAGCAACACAGTGATCAACCTCCAGCCAGGACATTCCCAGGCCTTCACGAACGTATGGGAAAAACTGGTAGAGGTGGCGCCCTTTGATGGAAGTGTTCCAACGCAGCTGCCACTCGTCTAAAAGTTCTTCACGTACATTATCACGATACAGTCTGGCAATTCTATAGCGATCTCTTTCTGACAAAAACCTATCATCCATGCCATACTTAGCCGAATAGTATAAAGCCGCGCGTCTCTGAATTTCGAGATCAACCGGGAGGACCCCTGCCATCACCGGCAGAGCCTCCGTGCTAACCGTCCTAGGCCTTGTATAAAAATATCAATGCAAGGCGTTGACCTTGCAGTAACTTTAAACGTGCAGCACCAATAGTAGCCTTATCTGCCCATACCGGCGCCCCGTAACACATATAGCCTAGATAAGTGGCCCCGTAAACGACCTTCAGTGTTTTGAACGAAAGTCCCCATGTAGCAGTAGATATTCTCGACAACGCATAAAAGCTTTTTTTAGCCTTTTCACCTACAGTTTTTATGTGCTCAACGAATGCAAAATTTCTCTCTAAAATCAATCCTAAATAGCAAACCGAAGTTTTATTTTTAATGTAAGCGTTATTGAATTTAATGCGTGGTAGTACTTTCAAACTTCCTTTTAAAAGCAACTGAAATGTTTTGTTGGGTGCGAAAAATAACCTGTTTCGTACGCCCCACTCCGCAACGACGCGCAAACACGTGTGGGCCAAGCTCTCGAGTCCCGCACGAGTATTCGACTGAACGAGCAACATACCGTCATCGGCGTATCCTGTCATTGAACAGCCCTCCGGTAACGGTAAACTGAAAAAGTCATCAAATCCTAAGTTCCACAAGTGTGGGCCTAGCACAGACCCCTGAGGACAGCCTATTGTTAACATTTTGGTAGCAGAATAATTACCTAATTTTAAAGTTTATAGTAAATATTTTTCACAAGGTACAACCCTTGTGAAAAATATGAATAAATAAGAGAGTAAATATTTCTATAGCAACCGCGAGACTTTAATTTCATAAATAGCATTGGCCACCAAGCGTTATCGAAAGCCCCGGAAATATCTAGGAAGATGGCCAGTACATATTGAGAAACCGATGAAGTGACAGTCTTTCGCACTGATATCGCTGCGTCAATAGTAGATTTTCCTACTGTTAATCCAAATTGATTTTCGTGAAATTTAATACCGACCGGCAGGAGCCGGGGTACTATGAGACGCTCTAGAAGCTTTCCCAAGGAGGGCAACAATGTGATCGGTCGGTACGACTTAGGGTCATCTGGCGGCTTGTCGCCTTTTTTAGGAATAATCCGAATATAGCCACATCCATCGCCAAATACGAGGGAACACTCTCTCGTAAATACACCCGACAGCTTGCAAGCCTCCTTTATCATTTTGTTAGATATTTTATCGTCACCCGACGCCTTACCTATTGGACAACGACCTAACAATTTCGAGGAACTCATCAGAAGTTGGTAGGTCTGACTGGGGTGAGTATGGTGACTCAAGAGCCCACTGTCTTATCTGTCGGTGATAATCACTATCGTTCTCCGAGCAGTCGTCGGGTATAAGAGAATCCAAGAGGTAATCCGCGGTTTCCTTCAGACCGACAGAGAATGATATAGTATGCGAGTTGTTAATTTTGATATTTCGTACATAGGCAAGATCAACAGAACGGTTAGCCCTAAACTCAATGGTATATAGGCGACCACGGACCCTCAGCTTCCAGCCCATGCACTAGTTTACGTAGCAAATTACCCTTTGATTTTTCAACAGCCGCCCTGTAATGGGACCTGGCAACTCTAAGAGCAAGTAAAGCGCTATTGTATTCCGCACCGGCACTAATTTTATGCTTATTAAAATAATTTAATTTTCTACGAGCTCTGCGGAAACGCCTTCGAAGCTCAGCTAAACGATCACTCCACCAATCGCATCTCCGAGTGTTGTTCATAGATCCACGACCAATGGCCACGTCGGCACAGTAGGTAAAAGTTACTGACATTAACGAAGCACTCTCTTCGACAGACAGGTTACCACGAGCAAAATCTTTAGCGTGAGCCGCAAACAGAGAACCAAAGAGCTCCCTGTTTGCGCCCCTACTTTTATATTTGAAATTACAAGTAGTACTTAGCGCCTCTCGTGCATCACCGGGTAAGAGCTTGTAAACGATTAGACGATGGTCACTACAGGACGCATCCGGGAGAACACGCCATTCGGATATCGAGACGTCGCCGCGTGAAAGCGTCACGTCAATAGAAGACTCACCCATAGGGCCGCAAAAAGTAGGTGGTGCATTGGGACAATTGTGTATAGATAAATTCATTTCTGCAATGAATTCTTCGACGGCACAGCGCCGGTCCCTATCGAATACACGTAGTTTGCCATACCATAAAGTAAAAAAAAAAATGCCATAATGTAGAAGAGGCATTGACATCAGCGCCTATGATTATTCTTTGACCCGCAAGAGACTGCAGGACGTGACGAAGATGGTGTAAGTGAGGATCGATATGATGTGAATATTGAAAGTAGCAGCTCGCAACAAACACCCTATAGGCCGAGGAAGTAACCTCAGCAACAGCACAATGAGATGTCATGAGGTTGCTCAAAGATGTTACAGTAAATTTTTTACTAGAAACATAAATCCCAGCTCGTGCCTTGGCATGTAATTGTACCACTCTGTTACGCAGGTGGGCGCTCTGATATTGTTCCTGTAAGAGGACAATGTCTAATTTGTTCTCTATTACTAGGCGGTCCAGTTCCGCCGTGGCTGCCCTATCGTTGTGTAAATTAAGCTGTCCTATAATTAGATTTTTCATGTTCCAATATTTTTTTTTTTAGTAAATGTAACAACTATAGGTAGTTTGTGCTCAGAATCAGCTGCTGCAGCCTATGCTTATAGGTATGGCACTCCCGAGAGCCGCAACGGTGGTCATGGGGCTTTTTAAACCTTTTGCAGGTTATACAGATGGGTTTAAAATCAGGACTGTCTTTATGTGGACATGCTCGTGTATCATGTTCCTCGCCGCAATTAGCACAGCTGGGTGAGACTTGCTGGTACAAAATTTGTGAACATGACCGTATTGTTGACAGTTCATACAACGCACTACCTCGAGGTCATCGATAAATCTACAATTGGCCCAATCAATAAATAATTTATCCTTCGTGGCCACCAAATGATTCTGGATCTCCGGCTCCAGCTCCAAACCCACCCACGAACGACCGTTAGCTAAACGACGCCTACGAACTATTTTGGAATTCTTAATAAAGTCCTCCTCGCTAATTTTTAATTCGTCCTTAATGTTTTGGCCATATAAGGCTCTAATAAAGTCATGGTCTTCCATAGACCTAGGAACATCTTTAATTAGGATTCGCGGTTTACGACCCTTGGGTTTTTCTAAGCGCAATCCCGCCGATTTGATTGCGTCCACTGACTCCAACTTCTTGAGTTGGCTTTCGCTCGCAACACGAAGTACTACATCCGATTTCGCGGTTTTTTTAATGCCTACAATTTGGAAGCCATCGTCACTGGGCTTGATAGCTTTCATAAGTGCCTGTTTAATCGCGGACGCCGTTGTGAACTCGGTTGAACGATCAGGCGCGGGGTAAGCCGGGGCGGGCTGGAAGAGCCTTCACTGCTGCTGGGGCGGGGGCCGATTTAGCTGGCAAACGTAACCTTAGTTTATCCGCATATGACATTTTTGGTTGCTGACATTTAAGTGCTTGCAGTTCTTTGGCCATATTTGCCACCTTAGTTTCGTTGCATGACGATTTTAATGCCAGAATAGAAATAATGCCGGTCAAGCGCTGGTTTAAATCCATGATAGAAATTTTATTAGACAAAGTGATTCGCGATCCCTGATCGTTGATTATATTATTTATTGTAGCAATACAACTGTTTGCCTGCTCGACTAACGTGCAATATTCGCCTTGATTATGGTACTCCGACAAGTCACTATTGACCAATTTAACTGATTCTACCCGTTTGTTTACATCTTCGGGTGTTTGGAAAACCGGAGACATTTCACTAAAAAGTCGCTTTGCCGGTGGCGACCTTATAGTAGCACATACGCGTTTACCTCCCCCTCTATCGGGAGGTTCATCTCGGAAGGGCATTATTTTTTAACACTAATTATACAGCACAAATAAAAAAAACAAAGTGTCTAAATAAAGTGTAATTATCAATGCTTAACGCAGTGATCGTTTTCAGAACATTGAGTTAGTGGAGCTACGAGCGCTTTATGCTCTTAGGAAAATCGAATTTGCAAATGACCCAGAACCTGGGTACGCCCATGTACGTAGTACAATATTAACTCAATGTTTTTTGTAAAGTTTTCTTCAAAATCATGCATTTTCACTGTTATTTGTGTTTATAATAAATAAATCTCGTAGATATTGTATTAGTTCGTTGTTTTTATAGCATATTAAAGAATTAAATATACGGATTATTATATTATTATTATTTTGTATTATATCTAAATTGGTGATTAAGTATAGATATCTCACCGCACTTCTGAATTCATTAGGCGTCCATTAAATATTATGTTTATTAATCACGACTTATTCCCGAAAGGGTGCCAGAGGCATATTATACGCCCATATTTCACCGTGTACATTCCTGATTTTATGTTGAATCCTAAAAGTTAATTAAGACAAGAAGAAAATCTGAAATCTAGATTTGCAATATTGTCCAGATTTATAATGTTTCTGTTTGTGTTGCCGCGCACTATCAGGGTTTAATGCTAAACCTAGAATTTGAATGTAGAATTAAAAGTATCACAAGATTGAAATAATAAATAAATATAAAATAAATATCCATCACGCCTTATCCCCGAAGGGGTGGCAGAGGCATATTATATGCCCACTTTTCACCGTGTGGATTCCTGTCCCACGTAATAGGTGGTGAGCCCATTGCCGTGTTGAAATAGACAGACGCAGGCTGTAGCTACCTGCTGTAGAAATTTTTTAAGCCGCCTATAAGGCCTTCAACCAGGTTTAACGACTGCCATTTTACTGGCAACCGGGACCAACGGCTTAACGTGCCTTTCGAAGCACGGAAACGCTCGCAAATGTAAATGCCACAAAGTGGTCACCCATCCGACGACCAGCCATAGTGAAAGATGCGTACCTCTGTGATCGTTTACCGAACACTGAGACCGCGGGGCCACGAGCGCTTCTTGTATAATAAAGAATTTGCCAATTTAGACACTAGCTATTTATGAAGATCTTGGCACGACTCTTGTAAAAGTATAGCTACTGTGATTCCCATAGGTATGAATAAACGAGAGGAAGGTCAAAGAAAAAATGGATGGACTGTGTAAGGAGTGATATGAATTTGAAAGGAGTGAATGATCAGGTGACGAAAAACAGGGATGAATGGAAGAGGAAGACATACTGCGCCGACCCCAAGTAAATTGGGACAAGGGCAAGAGATATATCTGTTAAACTAGGTACAAACCTGCAAAGCCATGAAGATGCACATGTACCATGGAGGCACGTCATCAATCCCATACGTAACGTTGCCCCTCCTCTCATAATCCTTGTCTGCATCCTCGGGGACCTGGCGATAGAGACAGGTAAATCAGTGAGACAGAAATAGACTTAGAGATGAGAATGTTTTAGATCTCAGAGAGTCAAATAATTATATACATATACGAAAAAAGTAAGTACGTATGTTTGTTGGTAGTGTATAATTAGGCTCTCTGAATCACAGGAGCTGAGTATCTGGATCAGAGGACAAAGGATTTTTTAATTACAACTTCCACAGTCAAAGATTTTTAATTCTAATTCAATATAATAATATATATATATATTATGTTATTTGATGAATATATTTTGTTTTTAATTTATAAAACTACTTAATTTTGTTCTTTCTTTCTATAACTTGATGATTCAAATATTATTTCCGATCATTCAAAAACTAAAAGACTGTACCTACAACTTCTTTTTATGTAGGTAATTTTAATAGGTTCATTCTCTTAATAAGTATATCCAGTTTCATATTTTATAAACTACTCGGGACTTCACGTGAAACAATTTTGTACTTACATTCCCCGACGTTTCGCGCGCGTTGCAGCGCCCGTGGTCGTGGCTGGACTCTCGAAACTCGAAAGCTCGAAACGTCGGTGAATGTTGTTGCATGTTTCGCGTGAAGTCCCGAGTAGTTTATAAAATATGAGTATAAAGCGCGAAAGTCTAAAAATAACATTATATCCAGTTTGTCCCGCATTTTTCATGATTTATCTACTAATTAATCATTAGTAGATAAGTTATTAAACATAAACAGTCTCAGATACCATTCCACGACTCTCTCCGCCAATTTATAGAAGGAACGGGCCTATCCTTACATTATAGATGTTTATCAGTTCTCTAGATCCATTAGCACAAGCCAATACTAGCATATTAGCATACAATATTAGCATAATTCGACTAGATTATGCTGTCTAGAAAATATATAAGGTTGTCTAGATGGAAATCACTCAATTTGCGAATTACGATGTTATATAGTGATACGTCTTCCTGGGAGCTCTGACAAAATAAAGCGACGAATGGCAGATAAGCTGAACAAAATCTGGAAGAATCGAAGGCTAACCAAAGCCATGAAAATTCAACTTATCCGGGGACTGCCCATATTTCTGTACGCTGTCGAGACCTGGACGCTGCGAGAGATTGAGAAAACGAAAATAGATGCATTGGAAATGTGGCGTTGGAGGAAAATGCTTGAAGTGGCGTTCGTAGAGTTTCGCACCAAAACATCTATTTTTCAAGAACTCGGTATCGAGTAGCGCTGAACAACCATAGTCCAGACTCGAATTCTTCAGTTCTTTGGGCACGTATCACGACGGGACGACACCTCCATAGAGCGTCTTGTCGTACAGGGGAAGGACGAAGGCACAAGGCCGTGCGGCAGATCACCCATGGACCCATGGACCGACCAGATTAAATCAGCAGTAGTCGGCTCAGTGCACAAATGCACTCATATCTCGACCGACGAGGAAGGATGGCGTTACAAGCGGATTACGGCTGCACGAAGCCTGACTACGTGATGACCACGACCGCTCTGTCAAGAGTGAATCCGCATAGAAGAAGAAGATGGAAGTCAAGCGACCTCATCCGCAAATGGTTGCATTTGCGGACTACGGACGAGGCAACGACGCAGACGGCTTTATAGAGTGGGAGGTCAGACGGCAATCGCTGGGTAGGATAACGATAGCTGCTCCTGCAAGCCAAATAAATTGTATCATAGGGTATCCAAATCCAGATAGGGCCTTTGCAGCCTGATTAGTGTACTTGAAGTTTCAAGTACACTAATATGATGAAAATCACCAGTCACCACCATCGTTAGATCTCCCAAAACTGTTAAGCAGGTCTCCAACAGAGCTTCCATCAGCTATGAGTTTAACATGATCATGAGCGAAGTAGGCAGGAGAATACTATATATTGAGGATGAAGAGTAGAAGCGTGCACGTCGCCATCCCTGCCAGCTACGGCTGCAATTCTACTCCAACACGAGTGCCACCAGGGCGAATGATGCTAGGGCGTAGCTGGTGCGAAAAGTGTGAGCCAGAGCGGCGTAGGGGACCGCCACCCTACACGCGCGGCCCGAAACGGCGGGAAGTGGAGGATGGAGTGCAGGGTAGCTGCGTGGAATGTTAGGGGAGGAATGACAGATAAGATGAATGAGTTGATGGATGTTATGAACGAGAGAAAGTTAGATGCAGTGTGCTTGACAGAGACCAAGCGCAAGGGCAGCGAAGTCTTGGAGCTCCCGGGTGGGATGCTCGCGCTTTGGTCTGGAGTACCAGAGAGCGAGCATGGCAGTCGGGGGGTTGGAATTTTGCTGTCCTCGCGATTGGCCTCCGGTATGTATGAGTACAAACTGGTAGGTCCTAGAATCCTCTGGATCCGTGTAAAACTTGGTTTGACGAAGATTTTCCTGGTAGCTGCTTACGCGCCAGTATCTTCGTCGAACGCGAGTGAGCTAGAGGACTTCTGGGAGAGTATGAGTGAAGCTCTAAATGTAATAGAAGGAAATGAAAGACTTATAGTATGTGGAGACTTGAATGGATGGGTGGGTACCGCTCGCGATGGTTTTGAGTCGGTACTCGGTAAGTATGGGGATAAAAGGGTAAACGACGCTGGCAAGCTAATACTGGCATTTTGTAAGGAAAAGGATTTGTTTGTGGCGAACACAATGTTCAACCACAAACAAATTTATATGTATACGAGGAGATGTAAGTCAAAGAGAAGCATGATAGATCTATTCCTAATGGATAGTCGGCTCCGTAAACAGGTGATGGACACAAGGGTTTATCGAGGCGCTGAGCTGGGATCAGACCACTACCTAGTCATAACTAGGATTAGGGGTCTGTTCGCGGGTTGGCGTCATCGTACCGAGTGTCCTGAACCTGAGCCGACTTATAGCATCAAAAGCTGGAAGCTGCAGGATGCATCCATTAGGTAAAATATAATGAAAGGGTAGCCGAAAAGCTTGGCGACGTCAATGTAAGTAGTGAGAATGTGGAAAGTGTATGGCAGAACCTTAGGGATAGTATGATAAATGCCGCTGTGGAAGTGTGTGGAGAAACGAAAAGAGGCAGTAGTAATAAGCGTGATGCATGGTGGAATGAGGAAGTGAAAGAAGCAGTTCGAATGAAGAAGAAAGCATGGCTAGACTACTTAGCCTCGCGGAATGATTTTAATATGAAAGAGAGATACAAGCTGCAGAAAGTTAACACGAAGGCACTGATAGAAGAAGCTCGTGAAAGGTGCAGAATGAAAGCGGATGAAAGGTTGTCGTCCAATTTCCGGGATAATGCCAAGCTCTTCTGGAAAGAGGTAGGCAAGGTCCGGAGTTGTTCGGCAATCTGCAGTATGAATAAAGTGCTCAGTGTTAACAATGACGTCCTAACAGACCAAACTGACGTCCTGCAGAGATGGAGTGAATATTATGGAAAGATGTATGCAAGAAAAGACAGAGATACCACATCGGGAAGTGGAACTCACTTCGATGCTCCGGATCCCGATATCATTGAAGTCATTAGTATGAAAGAAATAGAACAAGCGATAAGAAGTATGAAATGTGGTAAGGCTGCGGGAAAAGACAGAGTTACTGCTGAGATGATCAAGTACGGTGGGTCGCGTGTCTGGGACACACTATTTCTGTTATTCAACTTGTGCTGGCGGACGGGTGAGGTCCCAGATGACTAGCGAGTAGCAGTTGTAGTACCTATTTACAAAGGGAAAGGCTAGCGCCTAAACTGCTCCAGCTACAGGGCGATCAGCTTGGTCAGCTTAGCTAGTAAGGTGTATGCAAAGGTTATAACGGCACGAATGCAAGAAAAGTCTGAAAGGTATTTATGGGAGGCTCAATGCTGATTCCGACGTGGAAGAGGTTGCATGGATCAAGTGTTTTCTCTCCGCATGATCGCGGAAAAGTTTCTGGCTGTTAGCCAGAAGGTTTTCTGCGCTTTTGTGGATCTAGAGAAAGCATTTGATAACGTTGTGAGAGAAACGCTGTGGGACTTGCTGCCCGGAAATGGCGTGGACGCCTCGCTACTGCGGGCAATACAGTCGCTTTATAGGGACTGTAAGGCTTGCGTGCGAGTAGGGGGGGATGTGTCACCTCTTTTTGATGTCTGTACAGGCGTCAAACAGGGATGTGTCATGTCCGCCTGGCTGTTCATAGTGTATCTGGACAGTTGCCTGCAGAAGTTGAAAGATTTTAATATGGGTGTGAATTTGGGTGACTTTACAGTAAACTGTCTGCTGTACGCTGATGATGCGGTGCTCATGGCCTCATCAGAAGCCGACGTTCAGACATTAGTCACTAATATGAAAGAGGAGTGTGAAAGTAAGGGTCTTCGCCTAAATGCAAGTAAAACTAAGGTTCTAGTATTTGAAAGAGGTGACGTAAGAACTAAATGCGAGATTAGGGTAAACCAGGAACGTCTAGAGCAAGTGAATGAAATTGTGTATTTAGAAAGTATGTGTAGCGTGGATGGAAGATGTGATTCGGACGTAGAACGGCGAGTAGCTGCCGGAAACAAAGTTAACGGTGCTTTGTCCCAGTTAGTAAAGCGACAAAGCATCGTAAAAGATGCACGAATGGCGATTCATAACGCAGTGCTAGTGCCAACTTTGCTTTACGGTAGTGAAACCTGGGTATGTCAGCAGATGCATGAAAGTAAATTGAATGCTGTGGAGATGCGATCACTTCGAAAATTGTGCGGCGTTACCTTGGCCGACCGAATACGTAACGAAGTGATACGCAATATGGCAGGTTTGAATGAAAGTGTCAGCGTTAAGCTGGAAAAGGGCGTGCTCCGTTGGTTTGGACACGTCCAACGAATGAGTGAGGAACGATTGACGAAGAATATATATTGTTCAAAAGTAGAGGGTAGAAGGAGTCAGGGTAGGCCGAGACTTACATATGAAGACCACGTGAGCAGATTGCTCAAAAACGGAAAGGTCAAAAGTACTCGGATACCCAGACGTGCGTGTATGAAGCGATTGATGAATCTCGAAGAAGCGAAAGAAGTATGCATGGATCGCGAAGCCTGGCGATTTGTCCTCTCTGACTACCCCGTCAGGGATACAGCGTGAAGATAGTTAGTTAGTTAGTTATCACCAGTCACCACCATCGTTAGATCTCCCAAAACTGTTAAGCAGGTCTCCAGCAGAGCTTCCATCAGCTATGAGTTTAACATGATCATGAGCGAAGTAGGCAGGAGAATACGCGGTCAGATCGCTCGCTCGCGGTTAATTTTCATACCTTTTGTTGCCTGACGTTTCGACCAGGTTGCACCGGCCGTGGTCACAAGCTGACTGGCTCAGCGATGCACGCCCTCCGCCGTCGAGTACGTGTGGTAAAAGGTTTTTCATTAACCCACACATTTTCGGTGTTTTTGATGTTATTCTCTCTCAAAACATACATCCATACATTCTTACAAATTTTATAATATTAGTAAGAAGTGAAGAGGATCTTCCTATTCATCTGAAGATCAAATGCGGTTAAGTTGAATACTAGGCTTAGAGAAGGTAGGCAGATACTCACTGTATTAATATCCACTCCGATTGGGTTATTTGAGATTTGTATAGTATGCACCACCATAATCGATCTATGGAAAAAAAATATTAAGTTAACATAACTTAACTATCTTCACGCTGACGGGGTCACGGGAGGGGGCACGCAGCCAGAGAGGACAAATCGCCAGGATTCACGATCCATTCATAATCCTAATATTCTGAGAACCTTGTAAAAAAGTATCTACGTAATTAACATGTTTTCTAATCATTAAAACGTTAATAATTATGTAAATAATGTAAACTAGGTTCAATTTACATGACGCTAAAATAAACTCAGGTGATTAAACTCACCTATGTTCATTAAATTACCATGTTTTTCTGTAATTACTTATGGTTTAACTATTTATATACGGAAAATCTATTATACAATTCCCGGTCCTGGTTGTCAGTAAAATGGCAGTCGTTAAGCGTGGTTAGAGGCCTTATAGGCGGCTTGTGACTTTTCAACAGCAGGTCGCCACAGCCAGCGCCTGTCCATTTCAACAGGGGAATGGGCTCACCACGTGTTACGTGGGACAAAAATGCATACAGTGAAATGTGGGCGTATAGTTTACCTCTGCCTACTTCTTCGGTGATAAAGGCGTGACAACATGTATGTATGTATATTTTAGTATACACTTTTTTTTTCATTTAACTCGCCAAAGGGACGCCGCTTTCCTGATGGAAAGCCATTGCGACATCTAGCGAATTGAAAGCCACTGTCACAATCCACAAGACTATGAGTTGTCTCTCAGTGTGACTTTTAAGTTGACGACCCAATGATGTACCACTTCACGTTTCGTTTCCGAAACCCCAAGATTGTAAGATGGGGAAACACGTGCGCTGGCAGAGCGTTCCTAGTTTCTATTTTTAAAGTGAAACTTCTTAATCGACGTTGAGATAAATTTCAACAGCAGGTAGCCACAACCTGCGTCTGTCTATTTCAACACGGCAATGGGCTCACCACCTATTGTGTGGGACAAGAATACACATGGTGAAAATTGGGCATACAATATGTATGCCTCTGCCACCGCTACGGGGACAAGGCGTTATAGATAAATAAAGAAATATAGAGAAATTTTATAAATGTAAATAAAAAGTCACGTGTTTCGGTTACGCGCCATGCTGTTTTGAAGTGAAACTTCTTTATAATATAGTGAAACTTCATTATCGACGTATGAGACAAACTTTATACCTGTAAAAAATGTCGTAAAGACGTTTCACTTCTTGCCTGAGTACTCTGAAACTCACACATTTTTTCGACAGAGAAACGATCCTTTAAATCCCTTAGTTCTGGCGAAAATTCTCTCCACATTAGGTTCATACCTGCTATGTCACTCTCATGAGCACTCGTTGTTTGAGATCGAATCGAATCGGATCAGGTTGAAGAGCCCCTCAGAACACGCGCCACAGTAAAATGCAGCCAAGAAAATTATTGTTAGTTAACGTTAAGTCTTTGAGGGGTGTAAGGGGCCCCACCAAGATCTTCGGGGCCCAAGTCAACCTAGTGCGTGCACCTGCTGATTAACGGACGAGGCTCTGGCGCTGGCTTTCCCCTCTGGGGTTGGGAGGTCTGAGGGCGTCGCTCCCATAAAAGCCACCCGCCGAAACAAAAATGAAAAGCAATAAAAGGAATGCTGCTAGGGATAGGGCGCCGCCGCAAAACGCGGCGCAGGAGCCCCGCCCGACTCCTGTGGCAAGTGCTAGGGCTGCCGTGTGTCGGGCCAGCACGGCTAAAGAAGTTAGCTCCAACCCGAATCCGCTTCGCATCTTGGAACATTGGCACGCTGACTAGGCGTGCGGTAGAGTTGGCCGAAGTACTCTTCAGGCGGAGGGTGGACGTGGCGTTCCTGCAGGAGACTCGGTAGAAGGGCAACAGAGCCCAGCCTTTGCAGAAAGGCTACAAGCTGTACTACACGGGTGCGCCTGGTGGGGAGAACGGGGTGGCCGTGGTGCTCTCCGAAGGGCTGCAGAGCGGCATCTTGGAGGTGAAACGCTGTAGCGACCGGCTTATGACCGTGAGGGTGCTTATCGATGGGATTATTACCCACCTGATAAGTGCCTACGCGCCACAGGCCGGTTGTAGCGACGCCGATAAGATGTCGTTTTGGGGCCAACTCGAGGGAGTGCTTCGGAGCATTCCGTTGTCACAGGGAATCGTTTTGGGCGGCGACCTAAACGGTCATGTGGGTGAGAGGTGTGAGGAGTTTGAACGTGTTCATGGTGGTTTTGGATACGGCACCCGCAACGCTGAAGGAGAAACTATCCTCAGAACGTGTGCGGCTGCCGATCTGGCCATTGTGAACACGTATTTCTAAAAGAAATCCGAACATCTCATCACCTACAAGAGCGGGAGGCGTACAACTCAGATCGATTTCCTACTCACTAGGCGACACAGCATCGGCAAGGTGGCCAACTGCAAGGTCAGACCCGGTGAGAGTCTTACTGCACAACACCGTCTCCTTGTCATGGACCTCTGCGTGAAGCCGCATCAGATGGTGGCTGCTTGATGAAACTAGGTCCCAGGAGTTCGTCTCAGCTGTCGGTGACAAGTGCACCGACACTGAAGGCGAACCAGTTCAAGATTACTGGTACAAAGTTCAGGCGGCCATCCTTGGAGCGGCGAAGGTGGTGCTCGGTGAGTCTAAGGGTGGACGCAAATGTGACAAGGAAACTTGGTGATGGAACGACGCAGTCCTGAGGGAGACCAGGGAGAAGAAAGTCCACTTTAAAAAGTGGCAAGCGACCGGATCTCCCGAAGACCGCGACGCGTACAGGGCTGCCAAGCGCGCCACAAAGAGAGCTGTAGCCAGAGCCAGACGAGACCACTTACAACCTTTTTAACCGCATACTCCTCAGCGGGCAGATCCCAAACCAATGGAGACTGAGTATTATTACTCCAGTCTTCAAAGGTAAGGGGTCAGTGCAGGAGTGCGGGAGCTACCGCGGTATTAAGGTGATGTCCCACACCATGAAGATCTTCGAGAGGATTATAGACTCTCGGATCCGGCAGGAGTGTACTCTCTCGGAGTGTCAATATGGGTTTCGCCCTGGTCATGGGACCACGGACCCTGTTTTTGCCCTGAGGGTTGTCGCAGAGAAATACAGGTCGAAGAACACGCCTCTGCACTGTTTGTTTCTAGATATGCAGAAGGCCTTCGACTGTGTTCCTCGTGCGATGATCTGGTGGGCACTGCGGTCCAAAGGGGTTCCAGAGGTCTATATTGACACTATCCGGGACATGTACTGTGACTCCGATTCAATGGTTCGGACTGCTGTTGGCGACACGAAACCCTTCCCCATCACCGTCGGGGTACACCAGGGTTCTGTCCTTAGGCCTCTTCTGTTCAGTGTAATATTAGACGAATTGTCGGACAGCATCAGAAACCCGCATGAGCAGCCTCCATGGTTGCTCATGTATGCTGACGATATTGCGCTGGCAGACGCGGACAGGGGCAGATTGGTGCGACGTGTAAAGGCGTGGAAGGAGACGCTTGAGAACGACGGTCTGAAACTAAATGTGGCGAAGACCGAGTACTTGGCACTAAACTCGACAGATCCCACATCCGTCCACATAGGCGGTGATTTGGTCGAGCGCACGGACCAGGTTAAATACCTGGGATCTGTTTTTCACACTTCCAGTAACATCGATTGCGATGTCAAGTCACGCATTGCTGCCGCGTGGGCCAAATGGCGGGAGATGACCGGTGTCATTTGTGACCCTAAAATGCCGATCCGGTTGAAGGGACAGGTCTACAAAACCATTATTAGACCTGTCCTTTTACATGGCAGTGAGACGTGGCCGATATTGGAGCGACACAAGCAGGAGCTGCATTTCACGGAAATGAAGATGCTGCGGTGGATGTGTGGAGACACGCGGATGGACCGCGTGAGGAACTCTCGCATCCGCGGCAGCCTTCACGTCCGTGACATTGCAGACAAGTTGCAAGAGTGTCGCCTTCGTTGGTATGGTCACGTCTTGCGGCAACCGCCGGGCTACGTAGGTAACAAATGTCTGGCCATGTCAGCCCCGCCGGGTCCCGGTAAGAGGGGAAGACCCAAGAAGTGCTGGATTGACGTCGTAAGGGATGACATGCGTGCCAATGGTCTCACTACAGGGGATGCCGACGACCGTGCGAAGTGGAGGAGAAAATGTAGGACCCCGGTCGTCGCGAGACGCAACTGGGACAGACGTTCGGATGATGATGGAACGTTAAGTCTTTGATCGCAGCTATCAGTAACAGGATAGTTGTTAAGAAAAATTAGAGGCCCTATGGGCGGCTTAAATTAGATAGCCACTCTACCTGTGTTCGTTACAACACGTCAAAAGCTCACCGCCTATTACATGAAAGTAAAACACACAAAACACAAAACAAGGAAGGAATCAATGTCACACGCGCTCTCTACTAGAGAGCCTTAATCTACATATTTCATACAACCAAGCGTGTCAGGAGACATCACCCTTTCTTCATACGATTACACTAATTCCTACAGACGAATGGTAGGCAACTGAAGGGTCGCGTATGCGTTTTTCGCATACTGTTAGATTTGCACTTGGCACGTGGTCTCTAATAGGAGCGAGCGAGAGAAAGCTAGCAGTATTTCTTGCTAGCAATATTGTCTGTGTCTGTCTGTAGTAAAACACAACTCAGTAACATATATGTTTAAAAAAGTATTACATATTTGTCGTTGAGCCCGCCTCAGTCCGCCGTCGTCGTCACAATATCGTAGCTAGATGAACTGGGTACACAGAACCGGCTTAAGAATTATATGCCGTGTGGTTATAGTTATTTACACTTTAAAATAACTACGCTATAATCTGAGGAATTGCTTTACGACTGTACTACACATTAAATTACACAGGAAAATAAATATCTAAGCAAGATCACGCGCTAATCAAAATAACAAATATTTGTACATCTACATACCTAGCAGGTTATCGCACTAATGAGCTGTGATAAGACCAGCATCCATCAGGTACAAAACCGGATGGTCAGGCCATAGCGTTGGTAGGTATCTACCTACACCTTTAATTTCTTCCAAAATCGAATGTCACCATAAAACAGTACGAATAGTATAGTTTGTATTAGTTAGACTTCTGCCTACCTCTGTAACTTATCTTCCATAGACCAAGTTTAACATTATGTTAAATAATAAAGTATTCCATTCCATTTCATAGACATCTTAACAATAACTTAAACAACATCAGTATCTACCTCTTTGAAAACACTGTAAACTGACAATTTAATGAAAAATAAAATAAACATCGGATCACTAACTAATCAATTCAAATAATAACCAACTAGTTATTTATTTACGTGTGGAAATCATCATGGATGCTATAGACTCTCTGCCCTAATGGCAATTACAAGCTGTCCTTTAATATGTCTATAGCCGACATTTCCAAATGAGCCCTTGGACGGAAGGATAACCACAGGTCCACAGGGCTCCAACCACCTACTTAGTTGCTGTTAAGACTTATTTATAAACTGTAAAAAGACCAAGTACATTTTCCTGCAAGCTTAATAAGTATAAAGAAAACTGTATTTTTTATTTGGATAATTAAGTAAGTATAGTGAATAAAAAAGTAATTTTGATGAACCAAACCTTGTTTCCTATGGCACCCCAAATAAACACAATTCACTTAAACACACCTTGAAAATAAACTATTCAAAACGTTAATTGTTTTGTATTCGAATCGTGATGAACGAATGTCGATTTGTAACTGACGAGTCGAGAGTACATGAACTGTAAATGAGACAATTAAATATGTAACTTGTGATATAAGTACAAAGACGTTTTATACGTATACAAGTTGTCAACTCTGTTCATTAGCGAGCGAGATGGTATAAGATGTTATTTGATAACAAACTAGGAGTACAATATTTCTTAATTGAAACGTCGAATCTAATCCCATTTTCAATTGGGAATTTTCAAAAAGCTTGTTTACTAGGAACCAAATTTGAGCACTTTTTTAGGACTCTCTCCATTTACGGGTTCAACACAACTAGTCCTGTGTATATTTAAATAAATATTGTGGGACACTTTTCACACAGCGCCATTTAGCCCAAAGTAAGCTAATATTATATTGTGTTATGGGATCTAGATAACTGATAAACATACTTATATTTTCTAAATACATACATATTATAGATAAATAACACCCAGACACAGAATAAACCATCGTGCTCATCACACAAAGTTTTATCCTGGGTGGGAATCGAACCCACGACCTCTTGCGTAGCAGTCGGATGCACTCCCACCGCGCCACAGAGGCAGTCAAATTTTAGTTAGGGCTTTGTTGGAAACTACTGACATTTAATATCCCAACCTCAAAGTCTAGTCGCTTGGTCAGTAGAAACACCACTGGAAGATAAGGTTGACTATTGTCCCGAAGATCTTTCGTGGTGCATTTAGTTCCCATCGGGGCTAAACGCGGTTATTTCACACATACCTTTTGTTGCTTGACGTTTCGACCAGGCTGCACCTGCCGTAGTCACAGCCCGAGTCTGTTTAGCCTCGGTAAAAATAGCATACTAATAGTATGCCACGCGATATCCTACATTACTACTACCTACTACACCTATCAAAAATACTTATTGTTCGCTATCTGCTACTATAGGTAAGTAATTAAATTTAGAATAAGCTTGTATCCTGCCACAAAGTGCATTGACCACCCAGACCTTCACGGCCAAATTCACGCTCTCGGGCAAATGTTGGAACAGCTGGCTAAAGGGAGAGCTTATGAAGAAAATAAGCGATCCCAAAAAACACGTGCCAGTCAGAGGTGACACTCTTACCCATATAGTGGCCAGAAGCTTCGCCTGAACTGATCGATTCAAAATATCGTTCTGTCGAACCATAGAACTATAGAACGCTCTGCCAGCGCACGTGCTTTCATTCTCTTACAACACCATGCGCAAGCGCAGCGTGAAGAAGCACATCAAAGGGTCGCTAACATGAGATCCACTGTCAACTGGCTTGTCCGCCTATTTTGGCAAGCTAAATTTAAAAAAGAAATGCAATAAGTACAGGAAATAATTCATTTTTAAAATTGATGGGATGAAAGCTTCCCATCACTGCAAAGGATCATTTAAAAATAAAACGAGACTGTAATAAAATTTATATTCACGAAAAAAAAACCGCCAATAACAAACTATTTACATTGACCTACAAGTTTCACTTATAAGTTACATTACAATAACTAAAATACTTACAATAAGTATCACGCACCGTCGTCGTCATAGCCATAGAAATCGTGGGCATTTAAAATCTACCGTGTGATAAGATTCTAAGCACTATGACTATAGAAATCGTAAATACAGGATCCGAGTCTGCTATTTCAATCAATAGAAAGCCACAGGTATAATTTTGACAGTTTTTAGTAGTCTACTATTACAATCACACAATAGACTTCTATCGGTCGGCCGATAGAATTCTACTAATACGTACCGCGCAATGGCCGCTAGTCAGTTGCATTTTTGATAGTCTACTAAGTAACATTTTAACAGCTAAAAACAGCGATTCTGGTTCTATTCTACGACTTGTCAATAGTAAACTCGGCCCCCAGGTGAAGTGCCACGCGGGAACATTTGTATCGCCGCGACATGCAACACGTGCTCAAGATTATTCTCAAACGGCGCGTCAGACAAAGAGATTTTGATCCCCATCGCGAAGTATGCTTAAAATACGACGTTTTCATATAAACACTGAATTTTAAACTTTATAATTCATTCATAACCTATGGTACGCGAATCCAGAACTAGCGAAGATTTTAATCACATTTGACATATATTTGTTGTTTAGCATGTCGCGATGATACACAAATGTTCCCGTCTGTCCCTGGGGTCCGAGTCTACTATTGTGCTACTATTGACAAGCCGTAGAATAGAACCAGAATCGCTGTTTTAGCTGTCAAAGTGTTGGTAGGCTATTAAAATGCAGATGAATAGCGGCCACTGGCGCGGTAGGTGTTAGTAGAATTGTATCGGCCGACCGATAGAAGTCTATTGGAGTATGATTGTAATAGTAGATAGACTACGAAAAACTGTCAAAATTGTACCGGTGGCTTTCTATTGATCGACGGAATCTATTACGACACGATTGAAATAGCAGACGCGGCCCCCTGTATTTACGATTTCTATAGTCTAACTACACGCTTAAAGTCCTACTACACGCTATTTTTAAAAACCCACGATAATGTGCATAGGATGCGCCTAAACGCGCTTGGATCGAAGAAAACAGTAAATCTTTATATCCGTTCATAACGTGTCATATAAACACGTCGTGGCCTTACAAGGTTGAGGCAGATCTTTGGCCATACCTATTAATAAATTAATTGTAAATTCTATAATCATATCATATACTTTCCAGCAGTGTCACTATCGAATTCTATATTCTAGAATACCTCTGCTGAAATCTTTTTTTTTTTTTTTTTTCATTTGTTTCATTTAGTCAAGTAGAGAAACATAAATAGAGATATTTTTTTACATACTTAGTTCAATTTTGCATTTACCATTTATTAATTTCTTCATTAAAGAAATTGTAAATGTGATAATACTTTGAATACAGCAGCGAAAGCGCTTTAGAGAGCGTATGTTTAAAAACTTTTTATCTATAATATTTAAGACAGTAAAATATCTTTCAAAACAGGATATTTCAATATATCAAATATCTTTCAGGACAAAAATGTTTATACGTATGCCTCTACCGCCCCTTTCGGGGGACTAAAATAATCAAGTATATTTCCATGAGATTGGTTATAAACGGTGCTCGTGGACAAACAAACACACACAGAATCGCAATTTAAATTTATATTATGAAGGACTCATTTAAACATATTTAAAGTTTTAGGGAAAAGAATTGTACAATATTAATGTTTTCATTATGATATGCATCTTTACTATCACAATGAATACTATAAACTAGAAAGTGTATTTGTTTCATTATCGATTTTTCACGACGCAAGTAATATTGGAGAATCCTATAGACCATTTTTATCCCGGAAAAAACATCATATTCCCACGGGATAAATATGGTTGCGCATTAAGTCAACCTCAAGCGAAATATGGGTGTATGGTAGGTATGACTTTGAATGTCGCTTCGAGAAAGGAGTGTTATAAAATTGATCATGTATAATTTGACATATTATTCGAAATAAAAGTGGTCAGTTGCAAATGCCACTACAAAAATAACAGCCTAATATTTACTTCATATCACATTCTAAAGATACATTTGTTTAAAGCAATTATTTTGCCATATTTCTCATAAATTTTCAGATGGCTAGAACATTGCCCTGGTTAGGCAAAGGTCACGGGGTTCAATCCCCATCTCAAATTGAATTGTCTTTTTCCACTATATTAAAAATTTGTCACATTCTAAGTTCACATTATCTTAAATCATAAAAAAAATCTAAATGTAATTTATCTTATGTGATGTAAAAGCAGTATGAATTTTATTCTCGGCTGTATACAATATAGCCACCGGACGTCAGTGTATCTGTTGGTAAGTCTGTATATAGGCTCGTGACTAGTGACAAGTGTCTAGTGACAAGTGTCTAGTGACAAGTGTCTAGTGACAAGTGTCTAGTGACAAGTGTCTAGTGACAAGTGTCCAGTGAGTAGTGGCAAGTAAAAAGTGACAAGTGGCAAGTGAAAAGTGACCAGTGGCACGATACAAGTGACATGTGCATCTTATAGAATATAGGCACATTCACTAATAAAGCTCTAAGTGACGAGCACGTCGATTTGTTCTGTCTGTGTTTGATTTACTATTCTACTCAGTCGCCGTTCGAGGTTGGGAGGGAAGACGGCAAAGATAGCTGTTCTTAGCAGCCAAATAAAAGTGACTCCAAACTACAAAACCAGGTGGGGTTTTGAAACAACTGGGAAAACAGTTAAGATGAAAAAGAAGAAAAAATGAATGTATTTAGAAAAAAGTATTCCGCAATATTTAGAAATATACATAAGATGAAAAGTAGGCGTATAATATGCCTCTGCCACCTCTTCAGGATAAAGATGTGACTTATAAACAGACAATAAATATAGTTTAATTTGGGCTGGATGACGCTGTGTAAAAATGTCCCAAAATGTGATATGATACTAATAAAAATGAACTATAACACGGCAATGGGCTCACCACCTGTTACGTTGGACAAAAATGCATACGGTGAAATGTGGGCGTTTAATATGCCTCTGCCTACCCTTTCGGGGATAAAGGCGTAACAATATGTATGTATGTATGTAAAAATGAACTATGCATATTTATATTTACATATTAATTTTACCGCGTGTCAATGCTGAATATTACTATTTAGGGGTCAGTATGTCCAGATGAGAAATCTCTCTGTTATGATTGATATGATTCCTTGTGACATACAACTCGTCCAACATACAGCTAAATAAAACGGTATATTGCAAGATTAATTTTGTACGGAACCTTTACCCTCCATGATATTTCAACTCCATCTTGTCCGGTTTTTTTGGTTTCTACATAAAGCTTATGCAGGAAAATCAAAAAATACCGTGACAATTTTTTTTTTTGTATTTACATATAAGTAGGGTGAATACTTATATTAAGTCATTTTTGATCTTGAAAGTATTATACATATAGTTTACAAGTAAAATTACTGTAATATGCTTTCAAGTTCAGATAAAATATTATTACACACCTGTATATATTAACGCAGTATCGCGTATATATGTAATTCTTATTTGTATCAGGCCGTCAATAGTCTTCTATTGCAATCTTATTGGGATAGTGACCTATTATTTTTTTAATATATGGCCTGTATGCCAAGATGTATGCCAATTACTATTTAAAAAAAATGTTTGTTTTTTTTAAGTATACGTCATCTACTTAATTTACTTAATCTTAAATCTAATTGTTATCCCAGTAAAGTGTCGGAAGATTTAATAGCTTTTTGCGAGAAGTAACAAGAAAAGCGGTGGATCTAAAATGAAATGAATCTGAGACTGCATTACAATTTACTTTATCCGTCTTTTTTTTTAATGTTGATGGCTAGGTTACTTCGCCCTTGTGGGCACAAGACAGACACACAGATGGCTAGAACATTGCCCTGGTTAGGCAAAGGTCACGGGTTTAATCCCCGTCTCAAATCGAATTGTCTTTTTCCACTATATTAAAAATTTGTCACATTCTAAGTTCACATTATCTTAAATCATAAAAAAATTCTAAATGTAATTTATGTGATGTAAAAGCAGTATGAATTTTATTCTCGGCTGTATCCGTGAAATGGGTCTGACAATATAGCCACCGGCCGTCAGTGTATCTGTTGGTAAGTCTGTATATAGGCTCGCGACTAGTGACAAGTGTCCAGTGAGTAGTGGCAAGTAAAAAGTGACAAATGGCAAGTCTTTTTTTTTTAATGTTGATGGCTAGGCTACTTCGCCCTTGTGCCCAATCTAATGTTGATTTTTTTTTAGTATTTTATTTTTCTTAGTCTTTTTATTACATAATATTTTCTACTTCTACGTTATAAGTCAAAATCAGTCTTTCTCGAGTAACGTGTTGCAAATTTTACTAAAGCTTTCAGTAGAGTTTGCGCGATTAATTTGAAAAATCGCATTGCTCAGCGAAATATCACTGTCTTTCACTATAGCACGTTGACACAACCTTTATATCTAAGAATGCACTATTATTATACATAAAACAAGGTTAATGCACTAGTTTTGTAAAATAGTATACAGTAAGCGTCAGCCATTCTCCACATTTCCCACGCAAATTAAAAACATTGCCCCCTTTACACATCACGTGAAATACCCTTTATTAAATTGGCTGCCATATTCATGGTTCACTTATGAGATAAGTCGAGATCACATTCGTATATTTTTTAGAAACGTAATAATAGGCACCTCTCATTCTAAAATTTTGCTCATCTACAGTTCGGAGGTCTCGCAACGAGGGTTCAGTGATAAACCCCGAAATTCTATACAAGATATACATTCTGGGTTTTACCACTAAACCCTCGATACCATACCTATATTTCCCTACAAATTCTTTAATACACGCCCCATTCTCGCGCCGATAACATCTACGACGCGAATTGCTACGAAATACTGAAAAAAATATACTATACTAGCACAGTACATAATATAAGCAGTAAGGAAACTTCATACAAATGTGCGAAACGGCTTACCCATACACGCATCTACATAAATCAATCAATACAAAAATCTAAAGCGGATATCGCAGTACTGCATGGCTCGGTGTCGGGGTTCACGTTATATTTATTGAGCACATATTGTTTAGGTAAGGGGCGACCTCGATGTACATATTTTAATCAAATAGAAGACATTTTGGAAAAAGGTCAGGTCAAGAGTACCCTTAACCGGCGTGTGTGTATGAAAACACTTTTGAAAGTTGAATAAACGAAAGTTGTGAGCCAGGATCGTAGCAAGTGGTAAGCCATAGTCTCTGCCTACCCCGATGGGAGTCAGGCGTGACGATATGTATATATGTACATATTGTTTAGTATTGTAATATATTGAGAGTAAAATCCCTAACCCTAATCTAAAAATACATATATTGTCCCAATACTATCTATCTCAGTTAAATCGCAATTAATTATATAAAAAACGTAAGTTTTATATTAATTACAAAGAGAACCCTAACGCTTCAGTGGCTAATAGGTGCATAATTTTAGATGTACGTTTAGTTTCCTAACAGCTTTATATGTACTGTGACACTAGTGTCTTAAGTTATAGTAAATATATATATCGTTATATATATATATATCGTTGGGACAACTCACACAACGCCATCTGATTCCAAACTAAGCAGAGCTTGTACTATGGTAACCAGATAACTGATAAACATACTTATATATTTCTAAATACATACATATAATTGATAAATAACACCCAGACACAGAATAAACCATCGTGCTCATCACACAAAGTTTTATTCTGGGTGGGAATCGAACCCACGACCTCATGCGTAGCAGTCGGATGCACTTCCACCGCGCCACAGAGGCAGTCAATGTTTATTCTTCGTCCTCAATATGGTAGCCATGTTTCGCAGCCACTTCGCACACAACGCACTTTTCTACTTCCGTTGAAAAATGTCGGTAATGCTGCAAAGCAACTCTGTAGAGTCCTGTGGACAAAATAAAATATTTGGTGACGAATCTTGTTTTTTTTATACCACTAAGATAGCAGACAAGAAAGTCATAATCGCGCTGACATACCCGTAAAAACATTCCAAGACTTATTTTGAAGAACCCCTGTATCCATAACCCCTGTATCACGCTGTATCCCTGAGGGGGTAGTCAGAGAGGCGATCCATACAAACTTCAGTCGCTTCCTGCGGCTGGTCTTGGATGAGTGACCATTTTGTGGCACTTCTATACATGAGCGTTTCCGTGCTTCGATAGGCACGGCAACGCTCGTTAAGCCGTTTGTCCCGGATGCCAGTAATGTGGCTGCCACTTGTCTGTATAGTCAAGTTGAAACCTACGGGCGGTTTGAAAATTTCAACAGCAGATCAACACTGCTAGTCCATTTCAATGCGGCAGTTACATGTGACAAAAATGCATAAAGTGAAATGTGGGCGTATATGCCTCTGCCTACCCTTTCGGGGATAAAGGCGTGATGTATGTATGTATGACAGTAGCATACCATATTTAAAGCAGCTGCTGGACGTGGAGCTGGACACGCTGCAGCTGTCACTGGGCGCGCTGGCGCTGCTGCTCGGTGTGGGACTCTGCTCCACCCGCGCCAACCTGGAACACAAGTCATTACCTTTAAAATATCTGTTGTTTATTAGACTTGGTCCTCACTGAGAGGCTGGCAGTCACCCAGAGACCAATAGCGAGGGCTATTGACCACAGAGTGTCACTTCGTGATCGAGTCTGCGTCGAGAAAATCCGATGGCGTACCAGGTACACAATCATAGCCGAAAGAATCGCCCGACTTAAATGACAGTGGGCAGACAATATTGCTGGTATAGGTCTATGGGGTCGAAAGGATGGCAGCCGCGTACCGGAAACGCAGAAAATATGTCTCCCGCGAGGTGGTCGAGAAGAACAAGTGTCAAGAAGAGGAGCTGGTGAAGGTCGCGGGAGCTTGTAGAATGCGGGCGGCACAATACTGAACGTTTTGGTGATCTTTGGGTGAAGCCTATACCCAGCAGTACTGTAATAATATCAATCCTCCACAATATTTTTACTATCTCAGTACTGTGTCCCCATAGTACAACTAAAGAGATTCCTACAGAGGACTGTGGGAACCATGGGCATACCCAGGTTTTGGGCCGGGGGGGGGGGGGGGGGGGGGGGCAAATCCGATTTTCCTAAGAAATTTTCGCTCGTAGCCCCGCTAACTCAGTGTTCTGTAAACGAACACTACGTTAAGCAACTGTCGCTATGGCTGGTTACAGATGGGTGATCACCTTGTGGTATTTCCATTTACTAGCGTTCCCGTGCTTCGGAAGGCACGTTAAGCCGTTGGACCCGGTTGCCAGTAACATGGCAGTCGTTAGCCAAGTTGAAGGTCTTATTAAAATAAATCAACAGCGGGTAGTCACAACCGGCGTCTGTCTATTTCAATAAGGCAATAGGTTCACCATCTGGGAGAAAAATGTTTACTGTGAAATGTGGGCGTATAATGTGCCTCCGCCACCGCAATGGGGATAAAGGCATGACTGATGCGTCTAAAACTACCTGTTTCAATTTATACAGTTAGGTTCAAACCGATTTTATTTATTTATTACATAAATAAAATTAAAATAGGTAATTGTTTTGTATTATAATTTCTTTAGTAATTATCTATTTTAAAAGTACGGTGGCCGGGCTTCCCGCTGTCCTTACAGAAACAGTCTCAAGACGACGCACAACATACGATTTGACCAATCTAGCTGGACAATAGGTATTTAAATATAATACTTAAAATAACGATTTACTGATCTCCTTACATCCTTGAATATATTACTTAACTGACAATAACAGTAAGTCATCCCTAGGCCGCGCGAAACCGGTTATAACAAAGGGCGAAAGGTAGTCGGCCGACCCGCTCAGTGTGACCTTTAACGTTAAAGAGTGTACATGTTTTTTTTGTGTTTTGAGCGACTTCGAGTAGTTTTTTTCATGGATTCGTCAAATAGAGGTAATTATCTGTATATTAAGATATTAAAATAACCAATATTTTACTTTGACGAATGTGTGGCATTTGTGTAAAAATACATAGAAGATTTCTTATTTTTTTCCTCTACTTAATTTTGACTTGGAGTTTTACTTGGTAGCCAAACGCAGTCAAGCTGTGATAATAGTCTTAATAGATTACCTGTTTATTATACTTTGATGATATAGTATTCATTCCTTGCGATTTTTTGCGATTATAATATATTTTTAATTTTCCTTCATAGATGCCCGAATGCAGCGAAAATCGATATTCGATTTTTGGCATTCTACTCCGGCCAAAGATCGATTAAATGAAGTAATTAACTTCGTAAAGGTGCAGTTTGGTGTTTCAGTTCAAAACGAAGAGCAAGACGAAAAATTAAAAGCATTCTTGAAAAAAGAATGTGAAAATATTCGCGTCAAATGGGTTCGCAAACAAAGAAGGTTAGACTTATTTTTAAAAGAACACGAAGATTGGTTGAACGAAGATTTGAATTTCAATATGCTTGTGGCACCTGAAGACTTATCACAACCAAGCACTAGTGGTGGCAGACCACAGAAAAGTTTTAAAGAAAGTTCCGAAAAATCAAAAAAAGAAAAGTGCAACATTTGTTACATAATTACAGCAGCGATGAGTTAACTTTTGCGACGCAAGTAAGTGTCAGAGCCAGTGGGAAGCGAGATGCTGCAACAATAATACAGGAGCTGTCTACATCCTCACCAAAGCGTGCCACCAAGTATAAGAAAGCTCGCAAAATTTTTAATACTCCAAAAGAAAAAAGACCGTATACTCCGGATGAAGCCTTAGCCTTTTTTATATCAAATAACTTGACAGTCCAAACTTATAAAAATATTCAGCAAGAAGCAAAAGAAAGGGGATTCAATGCATATCCTTGCTATGATCATGTGGCCAAAGTGAAGAAGCAGTGCTATCCTTCTGTTGAAAATATAACTGTTACGGATATATCAGCTGAAGTGAAACTGGATGCTCTTTTGAGCCATACTGCATTGAGAATATGCAAAGATATTATTGGAGAAAGGTTAGACATAAGTTTATTGAATTACACTTTAATATATAAATGGGGATGTGACGGGTCATCGGGCCATAGCTTATACAAGCAACCATTTGATGATCCAGATAGCACAGATGAATATATGTTTATCATCTCGTTGGTTCCAATAAGACTCGTAAATGATGAACAGAAGATCATATGGGAAAACCCTCGTCCATCATCACCAAGATTCTGCAGAGTGATAAAATTTATTTATAAGAAAGAAACTGAAGCATTAATCAAAGAAGAGTGCCAAGTAATTGAAAAGCAAATAATGGAGTTGGAACCAACTCGCGTAGAAGTAAAGGGTGTAGCCATCTCCATAAAACACGATTTGATTATGTCAATGATTGACGGAAAAGTCTGTAATGTTCTTACAGAAAACAAATCAACACAGAGGTGCTTTATCTGCAAAGCAACATCCAAAGAGATGAATTCACTTCAACCAATGGTTAGAGAAGTAGACGAGAGCATGTACGGATTTGGCATATCGAGCCTACATGCATACATTCGGACAATGGAATGTTTGTTAAACATTAGTTATCGCATGGACATTCGCGAGTGGCAAGTAAGGGGAGAACAGAATAAGAAAATAGTAAAAAAAACTAAAGAAGAGATCCAGAAAAAGTTTAAAGGAATTGGCCTAATCATAGACAAAGTAAAGCCGGGTTTTGGAACCAGCAATGATGGTAACACTGCGCGAGCCTTCTTTTATAATTATGCCACAACGGCACAAATCACAAACATTGATGAAAATCTAATCCATCGATTTGGCACTATTTTAGCGGCCATAACTTCAGGCTACGAAATTAATACCGAAAAATTTCAAGAATTTTGTCATGAAACCAGAGTCATTTACGTGAATTTATATGCTTGGTATAATATGCCAGCCACAGTGCACAAAATTCTTGTACATGGAGCAAGCATAATAAAAAATTGTATAATACCAATTGGACAAATGTCTGAAGAGGCTTCTGAAACCAAGAATAAAGAAATTAGGAAGGCCAGATTAGGCCATACAATGAAAACCTCAAGATACAGAACCAATTACGATTTAATGAAGCATTTACTGATATCTTCAGACCCCTACATCACGCTATTACGAAAACTTCCAAGAAAAAGTACATTGAGACATGACAAAGATGTACTTACTTTGTTAAAAGATTGAAATAAATATTGTATACATTCCATTTGGCCTTTTATTAATCATATTATTGTTTTAAATGTAACAAACAAAGCATTCTTTTAGTTCCTGAGTTTTGTCCACCTAGATTTGTCAAATCGTATACTGTGCGACGCCTTGATGTGATAGAAATTCACGCACGCTTATGCTTCAACAAGCAGGGTAACACCCAAATCAACCTCTAAGCAAGCGGGATAACACTTTGGTATTATGCTGTTATCATCGAACCATCAGGCGAGGCCACGGTGTTAGCCAAGTCAGCTACAACATCTGGGACATTCCGAGGATTTACATTTAAACGTCGTACACACATCACACAAAACATCCTTGGGGATTATATCATAACTAAAACTTAAGATGTCTATGGGATTTCCATGTAAAAAATGCTATTTTAAAAGTAACTTCTGAGGGCCTTCGGCAGAACGGTTTATGACGTGTTCTTGGCAGAATAACATATAGTGTTAACAAATTTTAATGTAGACGACCATGAATCAATCAAATCAGCCTATGGCAGTCTACTACTGGACCCACAACACACGGTCCTGCAACTTTTGCATATATCTTATATGACCATAATCATCTAGAAGTTATTTCTTTTTATTTTAATCGTTAATAGTCGGAGACATGAACCGAATCCAGGTGGGGGCAGCTGCCCCCCCTGGGTACGCCCATGGTAGGAACCTCTTTAGTTGACAGCCAGGACTAGATAAGAACTACCCTCGCTGTTCCCAGAACAACTCAGAGACTGTATGTAGTGGGTCTACAACTAGAGTATTTAAATAAAATAAGAAATAAGACTCTGCAACTATCGCACAAATCCAAATCATTTTGAACTATAAACAAATAACCTACTCCCAATACTTTTTTGATAGAATGTGAAACTAATGTTATTAGTTTTGTGTAAGTTCTTGAAAGTTTGGTTTAAAGATTTTTTTTAAACTACTGTTGTACAACGAAATCTGTTCATATAGATTGTATTTATTGTTAAAAAACTTACTGCCTTTTATTGAGTTCTTTCATATTTTGTTCAGCTTTTGTCCATAAATCTTCAGTGACCTGCTTTTTCGACTTTTCATTTTCTACATATTTGTTGTAATAAACTTGAGCAAATACTGACGGAGTATATTCCCTATTACTGTTTACACTCACTGATTGTGGTGCTGTTACTCTAATATTTCTTTGCTCTTCGTTATATTTTGATTTAAACATGTTCAACGGACTTTTTAACATCTCTGTGCTGTGCTTGTCATTGCTCTGTGTTTCTTTATGTTCTTTTAAAGCCTGTATTATTGATTCAATGGCTACATTACGTTCTCTTCTAGGTTTTTTCATAGATTGCTTTGCACATTTTTTACCTGGTATAAATTCTACACTCAATGGGTTTAAGTTACTATTTAACAATATGTCATTATCATCTTCCTTTTCAGGTTCTGATTCATCATGCCGTACCTAAAATTTTAATCATTTTTAATTGTGCTGAATTTGCAATCTCCGGAATAGCAGCTAAAAAAGAATGATAAATGAAACTACAGCTGCCATAGATGTTTAACAAGTGAGAACATATTGTTGAGAATAATATTTACTTACCATAGTAAGCATTTCTTGAATTAGAGTAAAGTCTGGAGGCTTACTAAAGTCTATATCTCCACATGGCTTAAAATACTCTTCCTCAGTTTCTGTAAGATACATAGGGTTTTTTAGCAATTTCAATAAACTATTTCTAATGTCAAGTCCGAGACTACCAGGACTTTAATTGGTCGTGCTAATTAGTGTCAAGCACATAAGACCTTTCAGCCTTTCTGTTACCACCTCTCTAATTTCTTCCAAATTTAACATCTATAATAGACACATTTTATTTTATTGTATGAAATTTATTCGGCCCTTTAGACCCACCCCAGTTCCGTGCTTTGGAATGCTTGTTAAGCCATTGGTCCTGGTTTCCAATAAAATGGCAGTCATTACACAGGTTACCACAGACTGCGCCTGTCCATTTCAACATGGCAATGGGCTAAGTGGGACAAAAATGCATACGGTGAAATGTGGGGGTTTAATATGCATCTGCCTACCCCTTCACGGATAAAGGCGTGACAACATGTATGTATTTCTAATGGGATTTACTCGTTTGACTTCGTTTGTACAGATCTAATCAACCTTCTTGCTGCTTGATAGTGTATATTCTAAAAAAGGAACTGCTGTAGTTACCTTCTTCGATGTTCGCTGTAGGTGGTGCACAATCACCAAAAGCTTCAAGTGAAACAGGGACAACACGTCCTTGAGCTACTGATAGATCCCGCATTATTTCATTGATGCTTGTCCAATCAGACATGGTTGTTTACCTTAGTGAGATAATCGGTTCCGATTAGAAAATTAGCTATAGAGAATATAATATATGTACCACGTAAAAATAAACTTTTGTATTTAGTTAATATGTGTTGTTTATAGGTACTTACTATTTTTGAGTCAGGTCAGTTGAAGGGTCGGCTTAGATATTAACTTAAATCGGATACCTACTACCTAATATTATATCCGAAGTATTTTTGGAAACATTATAGTACATTACGAATAGTATATTCCAAATATATGTAACAACTGTGTAAAGGTAATTAAAAAATAACGAAGGCACCGTAACCCTATTTACACACTTTGTTATACATTTTCGACAATGAAGAAAATTGAAAGCCTATCAAAACCTATCAAAACAAACATAAACAAACACATCGGCAATCATATT
This sequence comes from Thumatha senex, assembly GCA_948477245.1. Lineage (NCBI taxonomy): Eukaryota > Metazoa > Arthropoda > Insecta > Lepidoptera > Erebidae > Thumatha > Thumatha senex. The sequence continues at coordinate 28,378,942 of OX419732.1, forward strand.
CTCAGAAAATGACAATAAGTGACAGTCAGCGTCAAAAATGACAATATCATTTATGTAGCAGGGTTTTTCAATCTGTGGGTAACTATACCATCTGAGGCCCGTGGCGAAATCTTTGGATGGGCCCTCCCAATAAAAATTGTCCCACTGTAATTTAATTTTAATGAGCCTCAAGTCGTTTCCTACTAGTAATAAAGTAAAGAATGTTGAAGCGCTCGTGGCCCTACTATCTCAGTGTTCTGTAAACGATCATTGCGTTAAGCAACTTACGCCATGGCTGGTCATTAGATGGGTGACCGCCTTGTTGTATTTCTGTTTACGAACGTTTCCATGCTTGAGAAGGTACGTTGAGCCGTTGGTTTCTGTGTCCAATAACATGGCAGTCGTTAAGCCAAGTTGAATGCCTTATGGTTTGAATTTTTTTTTCTACAGCATTTCGCTACAAACAGCACCGCTCCATTGTGCATGGTAATGGTCTCACAATTTGTTACATGGGACAAATGCTTTCGGTGAATGTGGGCGTATATTTGCATGCTCTGCACTCCTTCGAGGATAAAGGCGTGACTGATTAATAATTAGAAATCATTTTATGTCGCGCAGTTTTCCTGAAGTATGTACTGCATTAATGTTATTCCTTATACTACGTCTACACCCTTTCCAATCGTCGACAAGCCTCCACAAGATCTAGCGTCTGAATCCGGCGTTGACTTGGCTTGCGTGAGCTTGCAAGCACACGACGAATGGACAATCTCGGGTTGTGGCGGCCTACTGTTGAAATTTTCTTTTATCTTCTGGTCTACAACTTGGCTTAACGACTGCCATGTTACTGGATACGGCTTAACATGCTTTCTGAAGCACGGAGATGCTCAAAAATGTAAATGCCACAAAGAGGGCACTCGTCCGAGGATCGCTATAGCAAGGGTTGCCTAATGCAATGATTGTTTATAGAACACTAAGTTAGTGGGCCCCGAGAGCTTCAATAAATAAATCAGATTCCTTAAATACACGAAGACTTTTCAATTTCACTCTGAAAGTGGACCGAAAACTGAGAATCCTGATCAAATGATTGAGAGAGGTATGTCTTTTTAATTTTACCAACAAATTGTAGACGTTTTAATAGATCAGTGTCATTTAAAATTTGCAAAGTGAATTGTTACAAAACGCTGAAGCTGCAGACAATTTTCTTCTTCATCTGAAATCGCGTTTCTTTCTAAACGCACAGACATAATTATTAATCAACTGAAATGCAGTTGATTAATTATTATGTCTAATACTCGATAAAACAACCTATCCGAATCTTGGAGACGCTCATCTTCGCAAAGCTCGTGAAAATGTCGTTTTGATTGAGAGAGGTATGTCTTTTTAATTTTACCAACAAATTGTAGACGTTTTAATAGATCAGTGTCATTTAAAATTTGCAAAGTGAATTGTTACAAAACGCTGAAGCTGCAGACAATTTTCTTCTTCATCTGAAATCGCGTTTCTTTCTAAACGCACAGACATAATTATTAATCAACTGAAATGCAGTTGATTAATTATTATGTCTAATACTCGATAAAACAACCTATCCGAATCTTGGAGACGCTCATCTTCGCAAAGCTCGTGAAAATGTCGTTTACCTGGTTTTACCTACCTCTGACAGAATTAAGGGTTTCTGGACCATTTTTATGCTACAAGATTTGCGTCCATTCTTAAATTCAAAAATTCAAGTCAATAATGCCTTTCTTGGCCCCGGCGCACCGGCAGCGCCATAAAAGTACTGTTAATAAAATGAACAAGGGGAAATTCCCCGACCGTCATCGCTACTAGCTCGCCCGCGACACCGATGTTCCGCGACAAAATGTGAAGCAACAAATGGATTGGACTTGCGTGTTATGCGTGTCCTAACTTGCGTCTCGCTTTAATTATTTTAAGTACTTAAGAAATAAAAGTTTGTTAAAAATGCTAGGTTATTTCTGAACTCTCAGCCGCTTGCACTGGGGCCCTCTTAGGTCGAGGGCCCGTGGCATTTTGCCAGCCCACCAGTTACGCCACTGGTATGGGCGCTTATACAATTTGGAAGTCTAACTTATTGAAGCGCTCGTGGCCCCGCGGTCTCAGTGTTCTGTAAACGATCACTGAGTTACGCAACTTTCACTATGGCTGGTCCTCGGATGGGTGACCACTTTGTGGCATTTACATTTGCGAGCGTTTCCGTGCTTCGGAAGGCACGTTAAGCCGTTGGTCCCGGTTGCCAGTAAAATGGCAGTCGTTAAGCCTGGTTGAAGGCCTTATGGGCGGCTTACAAATTTCAACAGCAGGTAGCCACAACCTGCGTCTGTCTATTTCAACACGGCAATGGGCTCACCACCTATTACGTGGGACAAGAATCCACACGGTGAAAAGTGGGCATATAATATGCCTCTCCCACCTCTTCGGGGATAAGGCGTGATGGATATAACTTATTGAGCATGCTATAACTATTGGTTCCACCTCTATCAGACTGACTGACGGTCAAATCTGTTATGTATTGGAAACGTACATACTATTAATCTTATGAATGATTCCAGTAATATGTATGGCAGAATCGTTAAAAAGCACGAAAATTCACTCCCGATGCAACGAGAACCGCGTGGTAAACTACTTCTGATGTTACTTGTAAACTGCTTAGCATATTATATCGCTCGTTTCACCAAATGGCACACTCCGAAATTATGTGATGATGGGCGGTCTGATCATATTTGGCATCAGCTGTTGAACACTGACAGTACCTACGATGACTCAACCAGCTTATACAAATGTAATATGCTCCTAAAGTTACCATGTCCCGTAAGAAATTGAGCAACACAATGATCCACCTCCAGCCAGGACATTTTCAGGCGTTCACGAACGTCTGGTAAAAACTGGTAGAGGTTGCGCCCTTTGATGGAAGTGTTCCAATGCAGCTGCCATTCGTCTAAAAGTTCTTCACGTATCTCTATACAGTCTAACAATTCTATGGCGACCTCTTTCAAACAAAAACCTATCATCCATGCCATCCTTAGTCGAATAGTACTAAGCAGCGCGTCTTTGAATTTCGAGGTCAACCCGGAGGACACCTGGCATCACACAAGTGTGGACCTAGCACCGATCCCTGAGGACAGCCTATTGTTAGCGCTTTGGTAGCAGAATAATGACCTAATTTTAAAGTTGATGTAGGTAGCTTGAGAAAAATATGAATAAATTACAGGACCAAAGTTCTACAGCTGATTTTTACGTCACGACAATTCGTGTGCGTTTCGATTGCTCCGCCACAGTGTCCAATAAAAAAAAGCGTCGAAAATTTGTCGAAATTTGTCAAAACCGAATGCAACAAACCAAAAATTTGTCAAAGTAGAAATAAAGAAGATATTAGGGTTTAAAGTTGGCCGCGCGAACGAAACGTGGAGAATTGCGCGGCCACGGAGATCTCAGCAACTACATGGTTTAGCGATCTAATTCTTTTTGTCAATTAAAGATTGAATTTGTCAAAAATTGACGAAAAATGAAGTATAAACTCTAGAGCAATATTTTACGTAATATTCGCCTTTGAAGTTTTGGCCGCGCAATCCTCCACTCGTTGTTTCTTTAATGTTGATTTTATTTTAAACCTTACGATTTCTTATATTAAAATTAACACAAGAAGAAGGATCTTAATTTGTCGAAACTAATGAAAGCAATAAATACTACTAAAGTTCAGTTAAACAGGAGATATCGGTCCAAAACGAAAAGTCCGTGGTCGCGCGAAACAAACGCTACTTTGTAGGCTCATATTTCACTACCTATAATTGATAGGATTTTGATCTGAACTTCCATTTATTCGGCATATTAATCTCATTATAATGACGTATTGTTTTACTCTCAAAACAGTTTACAACTCGTGTTAAATCAAAAATAATGATGTCTCATATGATGTTCTACCAGGGTGACAATAATTTCCATATAATTTGGACATACACCTTTTCTACTACACTAAATGCATCTATTAGGAATAATTAATTTATATCATAACTTAAATTTAAATCTTCAGCTTGTAAACTTTTCTTACAAACTTTTCTTCTTGTTTTGTTGTAATTTGATAGCCATGGAATTTCATAGAATGAGTTAAAACAATCATCACAAGAATCAGTAACCTGAGTTGAACCTGAACCTATGTGGAGACTGCAGACCCAGGTCAATTTGCGGCAGTTTTCTCTTACCATCCTATTTTTTTGTTTTTTTATTAAAGCGTAATCAAATGACGCCACTAAGATATGTATCATATTACCAAAGCTGGAACTAACTGAGCTAGGGACGTTGCATACCACACCATCATGATGTCGAGCTTCAGTGTGTCGCACAAGCGTGCATTCAAACTCTGGTGAGTCGCAGTAGTTTAGTCACACCAGCAATAATCGATATACATTAATTATTCCTAATAGATGCATTTAGTGTAGTAGAAAAGGTGTATGTCCAAATTATATGGAAATTATTGTCACCCTGGTAGAACATCATATGAGACATCATTATTTTTGATTTAACAGAAGTTGTAAACTGTTTTGAGGGTAAAATAATACGCCATTATAATGAGGCTAATATGCTGAATAAATGGAAGTTCACACCAAAATCCTAGCAATTATAGGTAGTGAGATATGAGCCTACAAAGAAGCGTTTCGTTCGCGCGACCACGGACTTTTTGTTTTGGACCGATATCTCCTGTTAAACTGAACTTTAGTAGTATTTATTGCTTTCATTAGTTTCGACAAATTAAGATCCTTCTTCTTGTGTTAATTTTAATATAAGAAATCGTAAGGTTTAAAAAATAATCAACATTAAAGAAACAACGAGTGGAGGATTGCGCGGCCATAACTTCAAAGGCGAATATTTCGTAAAATTCTTCCTTTTTCGACAATTTTAGACAAATTCAATCTTTAATTGACAAAAATAATTAGATCTCTAACCCATGTAGTTGCTGAGATCTCCGTGGCCGGGAAGTTTCGTTCGCGCGGCCAACTTTAAACCCTAATCTTCTTTATTTCTACTTTGACAAATTTTTGGTTCGTTGCATTCGGGCTTTTTTTGATTCGACACCGTGGCGGAGCAATCGAAACGCACACGACAATTCATCATCATTCATCTGATACAGACTATAAGCGTGTAAATTATGCGACTGAAATTAGGTTGTTTGTTTATAACTTAACTTAACTTAACTTAACTTAACTATCTTCACGCTGTATCCCTGACGGGGTAGTCAGAGAGGACAGATCGCCAGGCTTCGCGATCCATGCATACTTCTTTCGCTTCTTCGAGATTCATCAATCGCTTCATACACGCACATCTGGGTATCCGAGTACTTTTTACCTTTCCGTTTTTGAGCAATCTGCTCACGTGGTCTTCATATGTAAGTCTCGGTCTACCCTGACCTCTTCTACCTTCTGCTTTCGCACAATATATATTCTTCGTCAATCGTTCCTCACTCATTCGTTGGACGTGTCCAAACCAACGGAGCACGCCCTTTTCCAGCTTAACGCTGACACTTTCATTCAAACCTGCCATATTGCGTATCACTTCGTTACGTATTCGGTCGGCCAAGGTAACGCCGCACAATTTTCGAAGTGATCGCATCCACAGCATTCAATTTACTTTCATGCATCTGCTGACATACCCAGGTTTCGCTACCGTAAAGCAAAGTTGGCACTAGCACTGCGTTATGAATCGCCAGTCGTGCTTCTTTTACGATACTTTGTCGCTTTACTAATTGAGACAAAGCACCGTTATCTCTGTTTCCGGCAGCTACTCGCCGTTCTACATCAGTATCACATCTTCCATCCGCGCTAAACATACTCTCTAAATTCAGAATTTCATTCACTTGCTCTAGACGTTCCTGGTTTACCCTAATCTCGCATTTAGTTCTTACGTCATCTCTTTCATATACTAGAACCTTAGTCTTACTTGCATTCAAGCGAAGACCCTTACTTTCACATTAGTGACTAATGCCTGAAGGTCGGCTTCTGATGAGGCCATGAGCACCGCATCATCAGCGTACAGCAGACAGTTTACTGAAAAGTCACCCAAATTCACACCCATATCACAATCTTTCAACTTCTGCAGGCAACTGTCCAGATACACTATGCACAGCCAGGCGGACATGACACAACCCTGTTTGACGCCTGTACAGACATCAAAAGAGGTGACACATCCCCCCCTACTCGCACGCAGGCCTTACAGTCCTTATAAAGCGACTATATTGCCCGCAGCAGCGAGCCGTCCACACCATATCCGGGCAGCAAATCCCACAGAGTTTCCCTCACAACGTTATCAAATGCTTTCTCCAGATCCACAAAAGCGCAGAAAACCCTCTGGCTAATAGCCAGAAACTTCTCCGCGATCATGCGGAGAGAAAACACTTGATCCATGCAACCTCTTCCACGTCGGAATCCGCATTGAGCCTCCCATAAATACCTTTCAGACTTTTCTTGCATTCTTGCCGTTATAATCTTTGCATACACCTTACTGGGACAGACGCTCGGATGATGATGATGACACCTTACTAGCTAAGCTGACCAAGCTGATCGCCCTGTAGCTGGAGCAGTTTAGGCGTGAGCCTTTCCCTTTGTAAATAGGTACTACAACTGCTATTCGCCAGTCATCTGGGACGTCACCCGTCCGCCAGCACAAGTTGCATAACAGACATAGCGTGTCCCAGACGCGCGACCCACCGTACTTGATCATCTCAGCAGTAACTCTGTCTTTTCCCTCAGCCTTACCACATTTCATACTTCTTATCGCTTGTTCAATTTCTTTCATACTAATGACTTCAATGACATCGGGATCCGGAGCATCGAAGTGAGCTCCACATCCCGACGTGGCATCTCTGTCTTTTCTTGCATACATCTTTCCATAATATTCACTCCATCTCTGCAGGACGTCAGTTTGGTCTGTTAGGACGTCATTGTTAACACTAAGCACATTTTTTCATACTGCAGAATGCCGAAAAACTCCGGGTCTTGCCTACCTCTTTCCAGAAGAGCCTGGCATTATCCCGAAAAATTGGACGACAACCTTTCATCCGCTTTCATTCTGCACCTTTCACGAGCTTCTTCTATCAGTGCCTTCGTGTTAACTTTTTGCAGCTTGTATCTTTCTTTAATATTAAAATCATTCCGCGAGGCTAAGTAGTCTAACCATGCTTTCTTCTTCATTCGAACTGCTTCTTTCACTTCCTCTCTTCACCATGCGTCACGCTTATTACTACTGCCTCTTCTCGTTTCTCCACACACTTCCACAGCGGCATTTACCATACTATCCCTAAGGTTCTGCCATACACTTTCCACATTCTCACTACTAACATTGACGTCGTCAAGCTTTTCGGCTACCCTTTCTTTATATTTATCCCTAATGGATGCATCCTGCAGCTTTCAGCTTTTGATGCTATGAGTCGGCTCAGGTTCAGGACACTCGGTACGATGACGCCAACCCGCGAACAGACCCCTTATCCTAGTTATTACTAGGTAGTGGTCTGATCCTAGTTCAGCGCCTCGATAAACCCTTGTGTCCATCACCTGTTTACGGAGCCGATATCCATTAGGAATAGATCTATCATGCTTCTCTTTGACTTACATCTCCTCGTATACATATGAATTTGTTTGTGGTTGAACATTGAGTTTGCCACAAACAAATCCTTTTTCTTACTAAATGCCAGTATAAGCTTGCCAGTGTCATTCACCCATTTATCCCCATACTTCCCGACTACCGACTCAAAACCATCGCGAGCGGTACCCACCCATCCATTCAAGTCTCCACATAATATAAGTTTTTCATTTCCTTCTATCACATTTAGAGCTTCTCTCATACTCTCCCAGAAGTCCTCTAGCTCACTCGCGTTCGAAGAAAGATACTGGCGCGTAAGCATCTACCAGGAAAATCTTCGTCAAACCAAGTTTTAGACGGATCCCGAGGATTCTAGGACCTACCAGTTTGTACTCATACATACCGGAGGCCAATCGCGAGGACAACAAAATTTCAACCCCCCGACTGCTTTCTCTCATTCATAACATCCATCAACTCATTCATCTTTGCCATTCCTCCCCTAACATTCCACGCAGCTACCCTGCACTCCGTCCTCCACTTCCCGCTGTGTCGGGCCACGCGTGTAGGGTGGCGGTCCCCTACGCCGCTCTGGCACACACCGCACGCACCAGCGGGGACGAACTTGTGCGCGTCGCCTCGGGGGCACGCCCTAGCATCATTCGCCCTGGTGGCACTCGTGTTGGAGTAGAATTGCAGCCGTAGCTGGCAGGGATGGCGACGTGCACGCTTCTACTCTTCATCCCCTTTGTTTGTTTATAGAATACATATTATAAAACGAAGTATAAAACAAAGTTCTCCGCCGCATCTGTCTGTCTGTTCGCGATAAACTCATCATCATGTATTAGATGAATTGTTTATATAAATATTGTGAGACATAGAATAACTTTCGAGAGCGTTGTTTGTTATTACTGTGTTACGTACGTGTAAATTTCAGGATTGCACCACCACCTCAAGATGGCAGGGTCATCTGTGACGTTCCTCACGGAGACACAAATACATCCCGATTCCTCTTACCTGTTACCACGGCTATATCATCGTGGAATAATTTCGATATAAAGCCGGGGAGTGAGTGTTTGTTAGGACGGATGTTTGCTTTCGCCGAGTGCGCTGCCGCGAAAACCTCTCCTACTCAGTCCTTTGACCCAAAGTGGTTCATGGTTCCATGAGCCGGATCTACATGATCCTTGCTGTGGCCGTTACGAACTGTCATTACAAGGGAAGTGACAACTCTTATGAAATGAAAGTCAAGTTATAGTAATAAAATTATTTATTTCGTATTGAGATTGAGACCATTTCAAAGGCGCTTAGAAAACGTACTAAAAATAAATAAATAGATGACCACCAGTACTAGACGCGATGACCCTGACACGAGAAAAAATGACAAGAACTTCGGCGGGTGTTTTATGGCCTATTTACAAAAACTGGTGGTCATAATTCATTTTTAAGATTCAACTAATGCATTTTATATGAAAAAATAGCTATATGCACTTGTCCTCCATATAAACTTCTGAAAATATAAAATATCACGTTCATCGTTCGCCCAAATTGGACCCAAAACATAAATAGCACGCACTGTCCGTTTTTGAAGATTATAAATAGTATTAATTAATAATTTATTTCTACTTTTAAAGATACTACAGAGACTACCAGGACTTTAATTGGTCGTGCTAATGAGTGTCTAGCACATAAGACCTTTTAGCCTTTTTGTTACCACCTCACTAAAAAGGCAACAGGTTCAAAATTTCTCACAAATTTAACATCCAAAATAGACACATTTTATTAAATTCATTCGGCCCTTTTGACCCACCCCAGTTCCGTGCTTCGGAAGGCACGTTAAGCCGTTGGTCCCGGTTGCCAATAAATGGGCAGTCGTTAAGCCAGGTTGAAGGCCTTATGGGCGGCTTAAAAATTTCAACAGCAGGTAGCAACAACCTGCGTCTGTCTATTTTAACACGGCAATGGGCTCACCACCTATTACGTGGGACAGGAATACACATGGTGAAAAGTGGGCATATAATATATATGCCTCTGCCACCCCTTCGGGGATAAGGCGTGATAGATAAATAATAATAATAAATAGTATTAAATCCGTGGCACTTCTCCAGAGGGAACACGGTAGGACACAACGATACGAAAGTAACTGATATGCGTCTGTAGCTGTTAAGTCCTAATCAATTTAAATTAAAGAATAAAAAAGGGTCAAAATATCGACTATGCTAATCACACCCATACAGTTTTCAAGATTCTAACGTGGGTGTTTTTAATTCTTGTAGATGACAGAAAATAGAAGGATATGTTCGACCCTTAGAGCTACCGCACACTGAGTTCTTTTAGTAACCACATGATGACAAAAACAGTACTGAAGATGCTGTATTAGTTTACACTATGGATGTCCAAGCGGTACTTCTATGTCCAAGAATCCAGGCATCACCTGTTTACTATAAAACAAAACTTAAAGTCCAAAATTGTATATTTCTATATAGTTATTATTTTTAATATGAACATATTTTATAATAAACCATTAATAACATTATTAATTACAAACTAACTATTAGATTAAAATAATAACTGCGTTATTTTACAGTAAAATTCATATTGTACATACATATTTTTTACCCTGTTTATACACATTATAATATGTATAGTCAGTCAGTTTCTCCGTTTTTTGCTTATTACAATTGAATCTTCGAAGTTCCTTAACTACTCAATAATAAATCAAGTGTCATTTCTTGTTCGTTAAACAATTGGAATCAGACGACTTATTACACGGAAACATTCAACAACATCAATTTAACTCTTAGGCGCCCTATTTACGGTAGAATTAATCTCTTGGACCAATCCGTCATGAAAACAGCGACGATTGAGGATACACAAAGTGATTTATCGTTTAATCTTTGCAGTCTTTCTTGCATTCATATTTACACCTTGTTTAAAACGATAAAATCAGAGATTCCTAACAGGCTTATAATGCAGTACAAAGCCCGCCTTTCCCTGGTTACGAACCTGAAGCACAGAATAAGTAATAGTACTACGTGCACTTGTGTCACTCCCTAACAAAAGTCAGTTTTAGGGATGAAAACATACCTAGACTCGCCGCCTGCAAGCAAAATTGAAACTTATAACTGCGCACCAACGTTGAGTTTTCCTTGCACGCCAGAGTTTTATGTCCGTGCTGCGAAGTACGCGCGGGGTTGTCACTTGAGAAGTTTTGTACCTCGTCGATTTATTTAGAGAGATTGATTGATTGATTGATTGATCGATTGATTTAAAAAATAGGTAAGTAATCTTTAGAAAAATGTTAACTACTAACTATTGAAGGGAATATTTTGAGGTTTGCTTTCACAGACCCAAAACATTCTCTTCAATATAGAAAAGTTTGAAAGAAATAACTTTCGACAGTGGAAATTTCAGATTAAATGTTCATTGAAAGGTAATGGAATCGATATTTCTATGTCTAAACCAGAAGATATGTCTGCAGATTGATTAAGAAGGAGGGTAGGGAAATATTCTTTGTAACTACATCGATGTATCTCAAATTACTATTGCGAACTGCTCAAGAAATAATTAAAAAACTCTCCTCTTATAATGGACTCTATATATGAGGAGAAAAGTATAGTTTATTTGATCAATTCTTTACCCTCCTCAAATTATGCTGATTATAAACTTGCATATTTCTAAGCAATTATCTGATCCCAAAAATATTTGTTAAAGCTCTGGATTCGAATACGACACAACAACAATCGCATATGACCGCTGCGACACAGTAAATCCTAAATCATTTTCGATATTAACAACACTATCGATTGTCGGTTCGATGTGAATAGTTACTGATGGTAAAGACTAATCCTAGCGTATATGGGGCGTTCTCTGTACATCTTGAACAAAAACACTTGTACTGTTCCACTTATTTTAATTTAAATAAATAGATGGAACAGTACAAGTGCTTTTGTTCAAGATGTGTAGCAAGTTCCACCAAGTGCCATCAACCAACAGTGTAAACAGCGTTCTATGTACGTACTTACCTGCGTCAATATAGATAAAAACAATTATTTTACAAACATTTACGAGTAACTAGACATATACCTATAGTTTAAATGTAGGTACTATACTAATAAATAAACTTAATACAATAAAATCTAAATTTCGTTAAATTAAATTACTATTAAAATAATGAACACGTGGTTTTTCTAGAACACGGAATAAATAAGATCACGTATATAAATTTCAGGGTACACCTTTCTTTAATTTTACTAAGTATTAATATACAATAAACTACTTTCTGCGTTAGTCAATAATAAATACGACTTTCTGTTAAACATTTAAACATCAATATACTGCATACAAGTGTCGTGTGCGTTACCTGACAAAAATATAATATTTCCACAGCTCAACACCTGATGGAATGCATGGTATTCCGGAACCTTAGATGTTTTGAGAAAAAGTAGAACAGAAAGTTACACCATTGCACTAACGTCAAATACCTACATTAAAAAATAAAACCTAAAAAAAATAAACTATCTTCAGGCTGTATCCCTGACCCATGCCAGAGAGGACAGATCGCCAGGGTTCGCGATCCATGCATACTTCTTTCACTTCTTCATTCATCAATCGCTTTAAACACGCACGTCTGGGTATCAGAGTACTTTTGACCTTTCCGTTTTTGGGCAATCTGCTCCCGTGGCCTTCATATGTAAGTCTCGGCCTACCCTGACTCCTTCGACCCTCTACTTTCGCACAAAATAAATTCTTCGTCAATCGTTCCTCACTCATTCGTTGGACGTGTTCAATAAAATAAATATTACGCTATACAATATTAAGGGTCGTATCGTATTCGATATACAGGATGGCCCGTATGTGAAACTCTGAAACAATAAGACATAGAAAGATCTGTTCTAAGGAACTATGTCACCGATTTTGGTGAAAAGAAAACCTACATTTCGTGTCGTCGGCATGTCTGTGGTGAGACCAGTGTGATTAAACCGCGCGCGGCCTTTTTGATAGGGCCATTTGTACGAATCCTTTTTTGGGATAAGTCTGATTCAAAGTCTTCAGCTATTTGACTACTGTGAGCCGGTGCCTCACCTGTTGAATATGTGAAAATATGTAATAAGTTATGACCATAGATAGTTTTACTCACCACGTGTTGAATGTTGTCTTGAAAAAATGGTAGTTTTTTCGAACACCTACCTACTAAATTCAAAAAGATGATGAAAAACAGTCTGTTATTTATTTTAGATATTATGTTTCATAGTAACATTTACTGCATAAGACCTACACAATCGATATCCAAATAGAAAACAAATAAGTCTTATTTTTCAAAACTTTCGGGTTCGATTGCCGACTCGAGTACAAGTACTCGTATTATTTCAAATATATGTATACAGTTTTTATTTTGACCAAAATAGATGATATGGTTCCCCAGAATCTTTCTATGTCTTATAGTTTCAGACTTGCCTATACTGACCGTTTTAAATGGGCCATCCTTTAAAGTGAAATACGAGATTCAAATATCGTTATTTTATTTAACGACTAGACGTGCCCACGTCTTCTCTCTTTTAATAGGGTCCTTAATGTCGTGTAGTGTAAGACCCGTCAACACTTCGTCTATTTCCAATATTTATACTTATTGTTCTAAAGATACGTATAAGTCCCTGTCACTTGTAGTTCCCTGCGCTAATTTTTGTTTTACCTTCTCATCTTTTTCTTTTAAAATGATATCTAGATCAGCCCACGCATTTACCTTTTGTTTTTGTTTTTTAGTTTTACTGCGTTCGGTGTATTTTCTTTCCAAATCAGCGGCATAGTTGGAAGGTTGATACTGATTTTGTTGGCTTGATTTTAAAACTTTATTATCACAGTTTGATGTCTTGGCATCGGTGGAATTTGCCATGTTTGAATTAGTAGGTTCCTTCTTTTTGAATGAAATGGGACCTAAGTAAATGGCAGGAGATTTTCTCTCAGTTGATTCCTCACCTAACCAATTATTGACTTTTTCTATCGATTTTTTAACGACCGGATCTAATTTAGGTTTTAGTCGTTTTGTAATATTTTGTGTCGATAATGCTGGTTCTGATCTGACGTCATTAGATGAAGTGGTTGTTGACGGAATGCTTTTCGGTCCTGGGGATGTTGGTGCTGACGGCAGCGTTTTCTTTTCGGGTTCAACTTTTTCTTGAATATCTGCACTAATCGGACTTTCGAAATAATCCGGGGTAATTAATTTCGGCTTGACGGCTACTGGTTTATTGTTGGTTGTTGAACATAATTTTAGCAATGTCGTTATTGCCAAATTTCGTGCTCGTTTTTTTTCGAATGTATTTGACTTTGATGCGTTACTAATTTCATTTTTTAATTTTGTTACTAAATCTTCATTAATAATTTTATTTGTATCAGTTTTAAAATCACCAGTCTGTGTCTTGGTTTTAGAGTAGCTGGTTGTACAACCTACAGCATTTGTTGTCAAATCTTCATTATCATTTTTATTAATCTCAATTTTAGGGTCAACATTCTTAGTATCATTAACAGCCGTATCCACCGTGGGCGAATTTGTTTCACTTACATCACTAGAAGTATGACTAGAAATAGCACCTTTGGGTATAAATTCTTGGACCTTAGGATTCAATTTACTTATAGCAATTACATAGTTCGATTGTTGTTGAGTATCTTCCTCATCACCATTTGCATCGGGGCCTTGGACCTGAAACAATTTTTTTATTGGGATCAATTTAATCTCTTCGGTTGTTGATAATTATTGTCTACCTGTGGGAAGTAGAAGTATATTGATACTTAATATGATAATAGGGAAGACGCAGTAGTTTGATTATATCGTATAGGGGTTACGTATATACGTAAAATACTTGTTTCTCATCCCAGTATGATATTCAGGTTAGTTCTGAATTTTTAATGAAGGTCTACCCGAGGTATTTGAGCGTCTGCAGTTCGACCTTACAGCCCCGATAGCAATACCTATGTTAAAGTCAAATCCTTCGATTAATAAGCGCACACTTTACCTACCTGTAAAGTATACTAGCGGTACGCTATAATGGCCGTATTGCCATTTGTCCTTTCATGATGTTTCGTATTAATTTTAATTACATTTTATTTGTAGAAATGTGTGAATAGTCGATAACATAAGAGGGTATTTATACAAAATAAAAAACAGAGTACTTATGTAAAACAATTAAAATATCATCACTATTGTAATAAGTCAAAAAGGCCATCATAGAGTCCCGCTAGTATAGTAAGTGATGGAAAGCATTTACGGTTCTTGACGAATGATAAAATGAGTGGAACTCTTTCTGTACTAATTAATGGTTCCAAGAAAATATAACAACGGTGTCACGAGAAATTCAAATTAATTATATTAATTAATTATAATCAGCGAAAACAGTGTCGTCACAGCTATTAATTATTGTTTACTTATGTATAGAGAGCAGTATTTGACATTGTTTTATCAACAAGGTATTTATAAATTGAGTCTATATGCCACTTTTTTTAAAGAAATTAAATGATGACTCACCAAATCGATACGGACGTTCTAATTACGTAGCTCATTATGAGCATATATAACTACCTACAATGTAGTAAAGTGGCCGCGCAAAACCACTGACGCGCAAGTTTTGTTTGTTTGTAACTAGTTGGTATAGGTCGCGCGGCGAATGATGAGCTCTGTAAGAAAGAGGAAGAGCATGCGCAGAACTCATAAATTAGGTACAATTGGCGGGGTGAGAGGGCTGAAGAGCGGGAGTGTAGGAGCGTGGACGCAAGAATGGTCGAAATCCTACACGCACACTAGTGCTCAGTCGCACACTACTCCGCGATTTGTCGGCACGTGTTGTCACTAGTCTCGGTACTGTCACGTACATAAAATATTCATATCTTTTTGGCAAATCTTTTCATAGCGTATTGAGGTATTGATGCCCCGAGTAAATTGACTGTCTGATCTAGACAAGAAATAAAAACGGTTATTATTTTTTTATTTCTGAAATTGGTCGCAGAATAAAGGAAATGAGTCATGACTCCCACGCCCGGTCGTACCTGGTGCAAAGGATAGCCATTGCTATCCAACGAGGCAATGCCGCAAGTGTATTGGGCACCTTTGGGGCATCGGGTATGGTCAGGGGTGGGTTATTCAGTAGGGAATAGGTGGGTGTAACCATTCATAATAAAAAAAAAAGAAAAAAATTCTACATTAAAAATGGTTTTTATTAATACAATCACTAAAAAACTAAATAACTAACTAACTAACTATCTTCACGGTGTATCCCTGACGGGGTAGTCAGAGAGGACAGATCGCCAGGCTTCGCGATCCATGCATACTTCTTTCGCTTCTTCGAGATTCATCAATCGCTTCATACACGCACGTCTCGGTATCCGAGTACTTTTGACCTTTCCGTTTTTGAGCAATCTGCTCACGTGGTCTTCATATGTAAGTCTCGGCCTACCCTGACTCCTTCTACCCTCTACTTTTGAACAATATATATTCTTCGTCAATCGTTCCTCACTCATTCCTTGGACGTGTCCAAACCAACGGAGCACGCCCTTTTCCAGCTTAACGCTGACACTTTCATTCATACCTGCCATATTGCGTATCACTTCGTTACGTATTCGGTCGGCCAAAGTTACGCAGCACAATTTTCGAAGTGATCGAATCTCCACAGCATTCAATTTACTTTCATGCATCTGCTGACATACCCAAGTTTCACTACCGTAAAGCAAAGTTGGCACTAGCACTGCGTTATGAATCGCCATTCGTGCTTCTTTTACGATGCTTTGTCGCTTTACTAACAGGGACAAAGCACCGTTAACTTTGTTTCCGGCAGCTACTCGCCGTTCTACATCCGAATCACATCTTCCATCCGCGCTAAACATACTTCCTAAATACACAATTTAATTTACTTGCTCTAGACGTTCCTGGTTTACCATAATCTCGCATTTAGTTCTTACGTCATCTCTTTCAAATACTAGAACCTTAGTTTTACTTGCATTCAAGCGAAGACCCTTACTTTCACACTCCTCTTTCATATTAGTGACTAATGTCTGAAGGTCGGCTTCTAATGAGGCCATGAGCACCGCATCATCAGCGTACAGCAGTCAGTTTACTGTAAAGGGAAAGGATCACACCAGGTTCTTCAAATAAAAGTAGATTGCTCAGCTATTCACAGAGTTAATTCGCACTGTTCAACAATCACGCAACGATCGACGTTCTCGCCACGTGCCGTATAATGTCAACTACCCACAGACTTGTCGTTGACATTAGACGTCACGAACGAATGAATAACACAGGTAAACGTGTAATCGATTACAACTGTCATGGATGTCTATTGTTATTAGTCGACTAAATACTAATGGAGCTTACAGCTCGGCCATCCTCATAAAGTGAGTCCCTTCACTTAGTAGGTAATGTTATAAACAGAGCGTATTTGTTATATATCAATACATAATTATTTCATTAACAAACAAATCTGAACATTAAGATAAGAGAAGATAGCATCAATAGTTCGTAAATTATTTGTTTCCAATCGCGATATGATTGTATAGATATATAATCAAGTTTTCATCTAAGGAATAACTATTTCAGGACTTTAATGAATCACCTTCATTACTCTCGTCGCTACAGCTTCCCTCACTGGATATGTTCGTAAACCTAAGCCAAGGGTGTATCTTATGAACAGCTATGATGTTTTCATACTTTTTATTTGACGTTCTAGTAAGAGGAGTATCTTCGATTAAGAACCTATCATTATCCAGGATTTTTTTAATGCGATATAGGTCATGAAACTTTGAAATGAGTTTCTTAGACTTGCCTATATGTTCTCTATCTATTATCTTCGCTCAATTCTAACGAGATCGCCTACCTTATAAGACCTAGCCTTCTTTCTGTGTTTATCAAATTCTTTTTTTTTATTTCTGTTGTGCAAATTCAAAATTCTTTGAAATTCATATTCTTTATTTTCTTTAAATAGGGTACATATTATGGTCTTAGATAATATTTCTTAGTTCTAGCCTATTTAGCCACCAGGATAGCATGCAAGAAATTTCCTTAAATTTAAAATTAATTTTAATTATCTACAACTATCAAAAATTAAGCACAAAAAATGTTATTCTAGTTACTATTAAATTTTCACACATAACACCCACGTAAAGTAGTCGTCATAACCAAACGGATATTATGTCAATACTCTTAAACAATATGTAGAATTAATTTTACGTTAAAATTTTCAACGAAACACAATAACAATCTAACACAGCAAAAAAATTTCGCTCACTAAGATACATTTTAAAAACATTGATGTCCTTGGAACTTTTTCAAGAACTATTCTGTCTGAATCTCTCGTATTTCTAGGATACACTTCTTTAGCTGTTTTGAATATATTGGGATATAATTTCACGAATTTGGCTGCCTCGAAAATATACATTGAGGGTAACGTGAGAATTATAAACTTTTTGAAAAGAGGTTTACACGACTCCCGAGGCGGCACCCCAGCAATTGCTCTTAGGCACCTCTTTTGCACTAGGAACGCTCTGCGAACGTCTGCTGAATTGCCCCACAAAATTAAACCATAGCTTTGAACTTAAGAGACATATCCGTGGTACGCAGTTAGTACTGTATCCAGCAGAAGTTTTTCGCAGTTTGTACAGCACGTATACGAATCTATTCAGCCTGCCACACACTTTATTGATATGAGCTTTCCAGTCCACATACCTGTCCAGAGTGAATCCCAAGAATGTAGTTTGGTCAACTTCGCGAATTTTTACTTCATTGTATCTATCTATCTATCTTCACGCTGTATCCCTGACGGGGTAGTCAGAGAGGACACATCGCCAGGCTTCGCGATCCATGCATACTTCTTTCGCTTCTTCGAGATTCATCAATCGCTTCATACACGCACGTCTGGGTATCCGAGTACTTTTGACCTTTCCGTTACCTTTCCTTTTCTTACTTCATTGTAAGACAAATTTAATTGCTTTTTTAGTCTGCCATGAGTATTAAATTGTAGGAAATTGGTTTTGGATAAGTTTACGTGAAGATTATTATTATTAAGCCAACTCATTATAGATTTTATTGTATTATTTATGTCTATAGTGTATTTATTAATGTCAACTGTATTTTCACATGTCATGACAATTGAAATATCATCTGCAAATAGAGTAAATGGGTATGACGCTATCTCTGGCAGATCATTAATGTAAAGCAGAAACAACAAGGGCCCCAAAACGCTAGCCTGAGGGACACCAAACTCATTTACCAAATATTTTGATCGATGCTCTGCAGCTCATCGCCACCACCGAAACTTGGAATTTCCACTGTTTGCTTTCTGTCTTTAAGGTAACATCTCAGCTAATCCAATGCTGGGCCACGAACACCATAGTTTTCCAATTTAGACAGTTGTAACGAATGGGACACAAAATCAAAAGCCCTCGTCATGTCAAAAAATACCACAGTAACCAACCTACCAGAATCCAGGTTTTGGACAACATTTTTTCTCAGATCAAAACAGGCCAGAGTCGTCGATTTTCCCTTCTGAAACCTATACTGTTCCCCTCTCAAAATTTTGTGTTTATTAATGAAACTATAAAAGCGTTTTTGAAAAGCTAGTTCAAATATCTTAGAGAAGATTGGAAAAAGAGTTATTGGTCTGTAGTTTTCAAGACGAGATCTGTCCCCCTTTTTGTAAATTGGCAATAGTTAAATTGACAATTTCAGACATTCAGGAAAACAACCAATCGCAAAAGACGAGTTAATTAAATACGTTAGCATTGGTGCAATAACCACACAACAATATTTTATCACTTTCGTCGCTACCTCATCATATCCTTCAGCGTTAGTATTTCTTAAGGACATGATAAGATTGTATGTTTCGTTTAGGTCAAATGGTTCGAGAAATATACTGCTACATATGTTTGTTTTGCATGTACTGTGTGCATCAAGTACATTGGAATTATTTGTTGAGTTGATGAGAAACAAGTTAAAAGCTTCAGCTATTTCAGAAGGATTTTTGATTTCTTCGTCTTTATCTACTATAATTTCCGTGATAAGCTCTAACTGTTTGGGTGCCACAGACACCTGCTTGATGACATTCCAAGATGCTTTACAAATATTTTTTGAACTCACGGTAGCACTATTGTTATAGTTTCTAATAGATTGATCGATGCACTGACGGAGTAGCTTGGAATCAGTTTTTATTTTCAAAACTGTTGTTTGCGTAATATTTATATCTAAGCACGCGTTTCGTTTTACAACTGACTTTTAAACCTTTAGTTATCCACTTCGGTGTATTGAGTTTGTTAGATATCTTTAATTTTATTATCGGGAAGCACAACCTATAAAATAGCTCAAACGTATCATAAAATTTGTGAAATGCTACTTCAAAGTTATTTTCCTAAAACACGTCGCAAAAACTAAGGGATGATAAACATTCATTAAATTTTGTTAAGTTATTATTATTGTAGTCTCTTTTAAATATGAAATATGCCGATAAACGTGCTTCAATTTTATTTACTACTGCTATGTTAAACAATTGAGCAGTGTTGTGGTCAGAAATTCCGAGATGTAGCAACTCAGCTGAACCTTCTGCAACATTACTAATTATGTGATCAATACAGGTGCTCTTACGTGTTGGATTCTTAATATGAAATTTTAGGCCAAAACTATTTACAATGCTTGTTAGATACCAAGTATATTTATTATTTGGTAACAATGTATTTATTTTAAGGTCACCAGTAAGAACAATGTTTTTATTTGTCCTAATAATTTTATGTAATATACTCTGCAGTTTAGATAAAAACAATGAACAGTCAGAGTTTGGTGTACGATACAAACACACAACATACATGTTTTGTGACAACAGTTCAAGGGCACAACACTCAAAATGTCTGTCAATTATAAACTCATCGCAAAATTCTGATATTCTGTAAGTTATTCCTTGCTTTACAAGGATACACACTCCACCGCGCTTTTTTTGTCCCGAGAATACGACGACGCCATAATGTATCCCGATATATTGACTAAGTGTTCGTAACCGTTTTTTAAAAACGTTTCTGAAATACACAATAAATCAGGCTCCCTGTTTTTTAATAGCATTTCTGACAAATGTATCTCCAAAATACGACTCTTATCAAGCAACCCAGCTACGTTTTGATGCATTATTCTCAAGGTTTCTACATTATTAGAAACGAAAAAAGTTATCTCTTAAACCCCGCTCCACCAGTGATACAGCTTCAGTTTGAGTATCAATTCTAGCTTCAGCCGCGGACCGCATTTCTATCAACTCACTACTACTAGCGCGAGATATAACTTCATTTAGCACTTCATTTATTAAATTTTCTGAGGAGTTAAGGACTTTGAATCCAAACAAGAGTTCAAAAGGACTTTTACTTGTAGTTTTGTTCATCGTAGTGTTCATGCCTAACTGAATGTCACCAATGTAGTCGTCCCATGTATTATCTTTTTTTCCATGTGTTTTAGTGCTTAGTGCATCTAGTATGGTACGATTATATCGTTCTATTTGGCCGTTGGCTCTAGAGGTGGCAATCGCATTTAAAATATGTTTCACGTTTGAGCCCTTTGTGAATAATTTAAACTTTTTGCTTGTAAAACAAGTTCCTTGATCAGTTATGATACGTGATGGGGTACCAAAAAAACAAAATAAAATCTTTAAAACCCTTAATTGCTGTAGAACTTTTAGTATCACGTACGGCTTTGATATTTATAAATGTAGTAAAAGAATCTATTATAGCGAGAATATATGTGTTGCCACTCTTAGAAAGCACGAACGGTCCCAAATAATCTGCATGGAGTGTGTGGAAGGGTTTATCTGCTTTCGGTATTGGGTGTAGCAAGCCCTCTTTTCTTCCACCCGGAGCCTTGTGGTGAGCACATTCGAGGCAAGCCGATACAATTTTTTTTGTAAAGCGTCTCATTTTAGAAAACCAGAACGTTTCACGCATACGATTTAATGTTTTTTCGAACCCGAAATGACCTACTTCGTCATGATTCATCCTCAATACCTGCCACCTAACTGCTCTTGGAACTACCCACTTAAATTTATCTCCAACGATCCTAAATACATGATCCCCTTTACTTGATAGTTTTTATAAATATCCGCTACAAAACTGGTGGATCTGTCTAGCAAAATATTCTTAATTCGAGATATCTATTCATCATTACTTTGGACTGTTGAAATCCAGTCTTTTATGTTAATGTTTAGCACGTCGAGAGCATGGGTATCGTCGTCCCCCGCAACTGGCTCAGTCACAGGAGCCCGACTGAGGGCATCAACATGCGCCATACGTGCTCCTGCCCTATATTCGATTTCGCATTCATATTCTTGAAATTGTATCCACCACCGGGATATTCTTGGGATGAGGTCACGTTTCGTTAATGTCGTACGGAGTGAATTACAGTCGGTGATTAGACGAATAGACGATATTACTGCCAACATATCCAACTGGTCGTCTATCAATGGCAAGGGATAATGCTCCTTCTCTGTTTTTTCTATTAAGAGCCCGATAATCTATACACAGTCTTTTCTCGCCGGTTTTTTTCTTGACGAGCAGTATAGGACTGGCGTACTGGGAATTGGATTCGCAGATTATATCAGCTTGGATCATTTCCTGTACCATTGAGCGCACCAGTTCCTTTTCAGGGTATGAGAGCCTATACGGCCGATAAACAACCGGTTTATCATCCAATAACTATCTCCATCTTCGCTACGTGGGTAAACCCTAAGTCCATTAAATTATTTGAAAAGCACTCCTTGTAACGAATCAAAACTTCTTTTAACTTACTAATCTCATTGGAGGTTAAGTGTGGATCATATTTGAGTTCTGAACAAAATTCATTATTTTCTACAGCCAAAACGTTAATATCTGAGGTCTTGTTTATTCTAAATGCACGAGTAATCAAAGTTTGGCGCTTTAAAATTATTAAGTTATTAGATACGTTATGAATTAGTAAACTACCTAGATTATTTACTATCCCCTGGGAGGAGGTAAATCTCGTAGTCAGGCTTACCTCGGAGTGAACCTCTGACGTACACAGTACCTGTGTATTCAACTGAGTAAAAGAAGGGATGTAAAAGAAAACTTATTCGCACATTCACGAGTAAAAATGAGAGAATCGAAAGTTTTTGTTATGACTATTCCAGTTCTCCGTAAAACTATGTCAATCAAGACAGGGTACTTGATAACATCATTTGCTACAACTAACAGATTTACTATTTCTTCAACGTCTTGTATTTTAATGGAAACTGTAGCACTACCCATGGGAAATATAACGTTATAACCTATACCTTTCATGGAAGGCAAATTAGACTGAAACGACCACTTTATCCCTAACTTATTAGCATCACTACATCTAATTAAAGTGCATTGGCTACCCATATCTACATAACCTATAATAAGTTGTCCATTAATCATTAGCTGTATAATATATTTATCGTTGTCTTTACACTTCATCTCAGAATCTACGTGCATAATTTCCTTCTGATTCAACGCATTACTCTTATTATTATCGTTATCCGAAGGTAGCCTGGTACAGTTCAAGGCGGTGTGGCCTAACCTTTTACATATATTGCACCTAAGAATTTTCTTCGGACACTTAGTGCTGAAATGACCAGGTTCGTTGCAGTTATAACAAACTACGGGGCCAGAACTATTTTTACTTTTTACTAACTGGATTATTATTAGAGGTATACAACGATGTGCCAGTTTTCTTTTCGTTAAATCGCTTTTTACCTGTTTCACGTGATTGCTGTTTGGTTGACTGGAAATACTCTAAAACTTGTTCAGGTTCCTGGCACTTCGCTGCTTTAGCTCCTAACCTTAACGATCGATCATGGATTCCGTATAGTAGGCAGTCAACGGCACGCTTACCTTTTATATCACAACGGTTCAACAAATTATTTTTTCAAAGTAATATAATTC
The DNA here is from genome assembly GCA_948477245.1 of Thumatha senex. NCBI lineage: Eukaryota > Metazoa > Arthropoda > Insecta > Lepidoptera > Erebidae > Thumatha > Thumatha senex. The sequence goes on from OX419732.1 coordinate 28,402,432, forward strand.
TAATGATTCATTATATTTAACTCGTTTGGACAACATTTCCTTTAATAACTCAGCGTAATCATCACTACTGGGAAACGATTCTAATAATTTGGTTTTCCACTCGGACCAACTAAATGACATAGTCGGCAATGTTTGATACCAAGTCTTAGCAACTCCTATTAATTTAGGTAAGGCGTAGTGTATGATTTGGTCGTCTCCCCATTTGTATAGTTTGGCACATTCATCTACTTTGCTAAGCCACATCTGTATCGTTTGCCCTTTAACCATCGGATCTAAATCTGGCACTACATTATCTAGCATCGGAAACTTATTACCTTCAGGTCGATTGTTAATTTAAGTATTTACTAATTTAGTCAGTATCATATGGTCGCATTGTCATCACTATTAATGGAACGTCTTACCGGTGAACTGGACGGCCTGCGCGTTGAAGTGGGCCCTCTGTAGCGGCGCACATCACTCCGGCGTGATCTGCTGCGTTCACGATGTCTGCGGGAATACCCGCGAGCACTGGCCCGGCTGCTCGAGCTCCTACGGCGCCGGCTATGGCGCTCACGCGAACTGGTGCTGCTGCTGGAGCTACCCCTGTGCCGCTGCAGGCGTTCATGCCGACGTACACGTTTCCTGGAACTTACATCGCGCTCTTGATACTGTTTGTCACTGCGATCCATTGATTTTCTTAAATGACCGTTACTGTAATTTCTTATTTTCTTCTCACGACGATTCACAGTCTCCCTTTTGTCCACGTGGTTACTTTTTATTATCCTCGAACGCGAAACTCGATGGTTTCCCGCTTCATCTGGAGTCAGATACTTGTTTTCCATGATGTTTGCACTGTTTGCTTTTACACAAGTATCACTTATACAAAAAATAAGCCACCACACAAAAAATTGTTACGCGGGCGTTATTACTAAAAATATAGTATTAGCCTGATCAATCCCACTTCTGAGTTGAAAGGATCACACCAGGTTCTTCAAATAAAAGTAGATTGCTCAGCTATTCACAGATTTAATTCGCCCTGTTCAACAATCACACAACGACTGACGTTCTCGCCACGTGCCGTATAATGTCAACTACCCACAGACTTGTCATTGACATTAGACGTCACGAACGAATGAATGATTAAACGTGTAATCGATTACAACTGTCATGGATGTCTATTGTTATTAGTCGACTAAATACTACAAAAGTTACCCAAATTCACACCCATTTTAAAATCTTTCAACTTCTGCAGGCAACTGTCCAGATACATTATGAACAGCCAGGCGGACATGACACATCCCTGTTTGACGCCTGTACAGACATTAAAAAGAGGTGACACATCCCCCCCCTACACGCACGCAAGCCTTACAGTCCCTATAAAGCGACTGTATTGCCCGCAGTAGCGAGCCGTCCACACCATATCCGGGCAGCAAGTCCCACAGAGTTTCTCTCACAACGTTATCATATGCTTTCTCTAGATCCACTTTCTCTCCATTCAAAAGCGCAGAAAACCTTCTGGCTAACAGCCAGAAACTTTTCCGCGATCATGCGGAGAGAAAAAATTTGATCCATGCAACCTCTTCCACGTCGGAATCCGCATTGAGCCTCCCATAAATACCTTTCAGACTTTTCTTGCATTCGTGCCGTTATAACCTTTGCTAGCTAAGCTGACCAAGCTGATCGCCCTGTAGCTGGAGCAGTTTAGGCGCGAGCCTTTCCCTTTGTAAATAGGTACTAACACTAACAACACTGTAACTAGGTAATAACAACTGCTACTCGCCAGTCATCTGGGACCTCACCCGTCCGCCAGCACAAGTTGCATACTCGTAACAGACATAGTGTGTCCCAGACACGCGACCCACCGTACTTGATCATCTCAGCAGTAACTCTGTCTTTTCCCTCAGCCTTACCACATTTCATACTTCCTATCGCTTGTCCTATTTCTTTCATACTGATCCGGATCCGGAGCATCCAAGTGAGCTCCACTTCCCGATGTAGCATCTCTGTCTTTTCTTGCATACATCTTTCCATAATATTCATTCCATCTCAGCAGGACGGTGGCAAAACGTCAGTTTGGTCTGTTAGGACGTCATTGTTAACACTAAGCACTTTATTCATACTGCAGATTGCCGAACAACTCCGGGTCTTGCCTACCTCTTTCCAGAAGAGCTTGGCATTATCCCGGAAATTGGACGACAACCTTTCATCCGCTCTCTTTCATATTAAAATCATTCCGCGAGGCTAAGTTGTCTAGCCATGCTTTCTTCTTCATTCGAACTGCTTCTTTCACTTCCTCATTCCACCATGCATCACGCTTATTACTACTGCCTCTTTTCGTTTGTCCACACACTTCCACGGCGGCATTTATCATACTATCCCTAAGGTTCTGCCATACACTTTCCACATTCTCACTACTTACATTGACGTCGCCAAGCTTTTCGGCTACCTTTTCTTTATATTTATCCCTAATGGATGCATCCTGCAGATTCCAGCTTTTGATGCTATAAGTCGGCTCAGGTTCAGGACACTCGGTACGATGACGCCAACCCGCGAACAGACCCCTTATCCAAGTTATGACTAGGTAGTGGTCTGATCCCAGCTCAGCACCTCGATAAACCCTTGTGTCCATCACCTGTTTACGGAGCCGACTATCCATTAGGAATAGATCTATCAAGCTTCTCTTTGACTTACATCTCCTCGTATACATATGAATTTGTTTGTGGTTGAACATTGTATTCGCCACAAACAAAGCCTTTTCCTTACAAAATGCAAGTATTAGCTTGCCAGCGTCGTTCACCCTTTTATCCCCATACTTCCCGAGTACCGACTCAAAACCATCGCGAGCGGTACCCACCCATCCATTCGAGTCTCCACATACTATAAGTCTTTCATTTCCTTCTATCACATTTAGAGCTCTCATACTCTCCCAGAAGTCCTCTAGCTTACTCGCGTTCGACGAAGATACTGGAGCGTAAGCAGCTACTAGGAAAATCTTCGTCAAACTAAGTTTTACACGGATCCAGAGGATTCTAGGACCTACCAGTTTGTACTCGTACATACCGGAGGCCAATCGCGAGGACAGCAAAATTCCAACCCCCCGACTGCCATGCTCGCTCTCTGGTACTCCAGACCAAAGCGCGAGCATCCCACCCGGGAGCTCCAAGACTTCGCTGCCCTTGCGCTTGGTCTCTGTCAAGCACACTGCATCAAACTTTCTCGCATTCATAACATCCATCAACTCATTCATCTTATCTGTCATTCCTCCCCTAACATTCTACGCAGCTACCATGCACTCCATCCTCCACTTCCCGCCGTGTCGGGCCGTGCGTGTAGGGTGTCGGTCCCCCACGCCGCTCTGGCACACACTTTTTGCACCAGCGGGGACGAACTGGTGCGCGTCGCCTCGGGGGCACGCCCTAACATTATTCGCCCTGGTGGCACTCGTATCGGAGTAGAATTGCAGCCGTAGTAGTATATTAGAGTAGTATTGGCAGGGATGGCGACGTGCACGCTTCTACTCTTCATCCCCTAAAATACCCATTATGGTTTAATATTTTCACGCAAAACACTTTGAACACACTTGTTGTAAATAATATATACCTACTTACGTAACTACGTTATAAAATAAAATAAAATGTTTAAAGCTTCAAAGCAGAGTCGTATTAAACTTGATACTTTGATAATAATATTGTGCGCGATTATACATGCTAATAGTCACTAATTTTTGTCAGAGTCATTCGCCGCGCGACCTGTACCCGCGGCCCCGCTCGCGTTTTTAAGATTTACCGTACCCGTTTCTCACAGTACTCACTGTTTAGACACTATATATATACTGTTTAGCCTATGTGTGAATGCATGGTGTCATATTTGTATACCGAGTTTTAGCCTAATTGGGTAAGGATTTAGGGCGTAATTGAGTAACATATCACACACACATATTCACAAACTTATACATTTATTATACCTATCAAGTATCTATACTAATAAAACACCTCTCCTATTTCATCGGGGGTTAAGTACAGTCTGGCACTACTGTTCAACCACTACCAATCAGTTGTACACGCATTAAGTACCTGCAGGAAGTATTTCTATTTTTTTTTCGGCGTATAACATACTGGTTTTGACAATTTCGTTAGTAAAACTGGTTGAAAAGTGTTAGAGGTAACTATTAACCGCAATTTAACGTTTATACATACCTATTTCAGGATTTCTTTTACTCAAATGCCATCTTTTTAAATTAAATAAAAATATACGCTAGAGTTGTGATAACGGATGACCGCCGCACTATTATGGGACCAAACTGTACTTTTCTCAAACATGCATGGAAATACTGTCATTATTTCGAAAAAGAATACGCGAAATGCCGCATTTACGGACAGAGAATATTAAATTCATTGCTGGAGCGTTTTTTGAATTTGGAACATTCAACACTCCAGCAATGTTGTATGAAACAGCGTGCTGTGGTTATTAGATACTCTTTGATTGGATTTATTTTATCATTCTGTTTCAGCAGACGCTTACTGTTAGTATATTATAAGAAAATAATATACCAACAGTAAGCGTCTAATAAGTGCATTGATCTTGTTTATATGTGGGAGTGTTGGTTCCGGTCTAAGTGTACGTTATGTCAAAGTGCTATAAATAATAAATAAATATTCTGTGACAGTTTTTCACACAGCACAATCTAGCCCAAACAAACTGAGCTGTAAGTTTGTGCTATGGGATCTAGACAACTGATAAAAAAACTTAAATATTTCTAAATACATACATAAATTATACATAGGAAACACCCAAACTATGAAACAAATATTTATAGATCACACAAACATTTGTTTTGATCCGGGAATTGAACCCTAGAGCTCAGGGTGGCAGTCGCATATACTATTATTTTTTTAGATTTTCCATCTTGCTGCGTATAATTCACTGAAGGGAAATCAATAATATTTATTTTAGTAGGTAATTGCTCAATACGGCGAATGTAACTATTTATACTATTTAAATTAAATGTATTATTAACTAAGTTTGTTCTATTTCCCTGCATTCTTTTGAGAAAAGCACTTTATATGCCTCGGCCGGAATGGCAATTGCCTGTCTTGTATTAGTGACACTCATACTCGACCTGCAATTGCCTATTTCCCGGTCTTTGCAATAATGTACTATTCCATCACGAAAATGGTTTTGCCGAAAGTCGTAAATCCATAGATTTCTTTATGGGTTTGTAATCTCAAAGGGTGGAACTTACGAATTAATTACAAAAAAAAAACTTAGTTTTACGTTTATAAAATGAACCTCAAATATTGGGACAATAGTTTAGCTCTTGGCACCTATCACAGAGGATACTTATACCTACTATGCGTGGTATGTGCCATTCGAATAGGTGTTAACAAGTAAACAAATTATATTGTATGAATAATGTCAATTTAGCATAATTAAATTACACATTAAATTAAGACTTAGCAACAACTTGACGTGTCAGCACTTTTCCCCACAATCAATGTAAATACTTTATTATATAAACTATTAGTAGTCTAAGCCAATCGGTATATAGAGGCTTTCTTCCGTGTACGTTTCGATTTTAGAACGATCTCCCTGCCTCGCTTTTGCTGAACGTCTATAGTATGGGGTTCTTCAAAAGAAATCTTTGAAGTTAATTGCAGGGTTGGCAGCGCGAGTGAAGTGAAGTGAAGTGAAAAATCTTTATTCATGTAGGTCACAAAATAACACTTATAAACGTCAAGATTATTGCTTCTACATTTACATTTACTGCCAGATTCGCAACGCAATAGGTAGAGCCTGAGGAAGAACCTGGCAATAAAACTCATGGCCACTCTTTTCTAACTGCCAGTAATTACATTAGTTTTATTTACATGATATTTGAACAAATTATATAGTAATGAGTCTTTACAAAAGAAACCAAATCAAATCAAAATGAGTGTCGCACCGCTGGTGTTGCAAATGTCCTATAGGCTACGGTGACCACTTCCGATCAGGGGGCCGAGTCTACTATTGACAAGCCGTATAATACAACCAGAATCACTGTTTTTAGCTGTCAAAATGTTAGTAGACTATCAAAAATGCAACTGACTAGCGGCCACTGGCGCGGTACATGTTAGTAGAATTCTATCGGCCGACCGATAGAAGTCTTTTGAAGTAAGATTGTAATAGTACATACATACATACATATTATCACGCCTGTTTCCCATCGAGGTAGGCAGAGACTATGGTTTTCCACTTGCTACGATCCTGACATACCACTTTCGCTTCTTCTACTTTCATAAGTGTTTTCGTACACGCTCGCCGGTTAAGGGTACTCTTGACCTGGCCTTTTCCAAAAGGTCTTCGATTTGATTGAAATACGTACGCCGAGGTCTACCCCTACCAGTTTGCCCATTCACTCTCGCCACATAAATCTGCTTCGTCATTCTACTTTCATCCATCCTCTCCACGTGTCCGAACCATCTAAGCATCCCTTTTGCTATCTTAGTCACTACATCTTCGGTCATACCGCAATGTTCCCTTATCGTGCTGTTCCTTTCTTTGTCCATCAACTTCACTCCAGCTATACTTCGCAGACTTCTCATTTCCACTGCATTTATTTTACTTTTATGCGTTTTCTGCCATACCCAACTTTCACTGCCATACATAAGTGTGGGGACCAGCACACCTCTATGTACAGCCAATCGTGCCTTCTTCGAAATGTTCTGACTGCTCATAAAGGCGTACATGGCTCCATTCACTTTATTTCCTGCCAATACTCTTCGCTCAATGTCATAGTCATACTTTCCATCTCTCGCAAATTTTGTACCTAGATATACAAACTCTTTTACTTGTTCTACTTTTTCTCCTTCCACAACAATTGAACAATCCGTCATACTTGCCTCTCTTTCAAAAACCATTACTTTCGACTTATTTACATTCACTTTCATTCCTTTGTTTTTTAACGCATCATACATAATGTTAACCATCAACTGCAACTCTTCCGCCGATGATGCTAGTATTACCTGATCATCGGCGTATAGGAGGCACTTGACGGTCAGTTCATCCATTTTTATACCATACGTACTCTCTTGCAGTTCTTTCAGGCAACTGTCCATGTATAGGTTAAACAGCAACGGCGACGCTACACAACCCTGTCTCACACCTTTTTCAATGTGCATGCTCCGTTGATTCTGACACAAGCACTGGAGCCCTCATAGAGAGATTTCAGTGCTCGTATCAAGTGGCTGTTCACTCCATACATGGCCAGTACTGACCACAGTTTATTCCTCACCACTTATCATAGGCCTTTTCCAAGTCTACAAATACGCAATAGACCTTTTGACTTTTCGCCAAAAGCTTTTCTGCTACGCATCGTAAGGAAAAGACCTGATCCGTACATCCTCTTCCTTTCATAAATCCTGCTTGTACATCCCACATTTTTCCTTCAGTTTCATTCATCACTCTTTTTATCAAGATTTTTGCATACAATTTGCCGACGATGCTGAGCGAGCTTATGCCGCGGTAGTTTTTGCACTCTTGCTGTGACCCTTTTCCCTTATAAAGCGGCACGATGACAGCCTTACACCAATCTCTTGGTAAGCTGCCATTCCTCCAACAAAGGTTGAAAAGGCAGTACAGCTGGCAAGCTACCACGCCTTGTCCCGCTTTCAGCATCTCGACAGAGATCCTATCAAGTCCCGCAGCTTTTCCCACTTTCATGCTATTCAATGCTTCCGCTATTTCTTCCATACTTATGACTTCTTCCATACCAATTTCGTTCATTTCCCAGATACTAGTCTGTACTTGCATATCCTCTTTTCCAAACAAGCTTTCAAAATATTGCTTCCATCTTTTTAACACACATTCTTCTCCTTTCACAAGACTACCATCATGGTTTCTGATATGGTTGAGATGCGATGTCGTCTGTTGACCCCTCACTGTTCTTATGGACTTCCAAAAGAATTTCATATTCTGTTGGAAGTCATCAGATAACCTTTTATCAAATTCATCTCTTTCATTCTCTTTCTTTCTTTTCATCACCTCTTTTGCAACACACTTATACCTTTTGTACTCCTCTTTTGCCATTTTTAGGTGTAATAGTAGACGACGAAAAACGGTCAAAATTGTACCGGTTGCTTTCTATTGAGCGACGAGTTCGATTCTATTTCGCCACCTTAGTTTTATAAATCAAGTAAGGCGTCCTTCACTATACGAGTAGTAGCGAAAGAAACACGCTTCCTTCTAAGCCGAAACCACAGAAACTTTATAATCGCCTAGACCAGTGTTCATGACGTCCTTCAGCAAATGAATGCCGCTAACCGTTTCTCGATCCCTTATGGTTCCTGAGAAATAGAATAGATATAGAGGTACGCCGCGACCGACCCCTTACCATGCATAACCTGACCATGGCTTAACGCTTAATCTGACCACTACCCCGCATTTTTGCGCAGGATGGGCACAGTATAAACGCAAAGGGTCGCTTTTTACATGAGTAGGTGCCTATATAATATAGATATATATTGTATTTTATTTTTTTATTATGTATTTTTACTTTCATTTAATTATTATGGTTATAGTTTTTATAATAATTAGTAATTTTAAAAGTATTGTATTTTTTTATCTTCATCATTCATTTGTCTGCTCCACAAACAGTGTGTAGCACTGGATCAGGGCTTGATAACGTTACCAATTGACAAAAAAAATTACGTTACCTAACGTTAGTTTCAAATTGATACCTAGCTAACGTGACAAAATGTTAAACGTTACTGGCTAGCGTATTTAACGTTAGTTTTGAAGTGAATTTTAACGATATCTGCAGACGTTGCCGTTCCGCGTCCTTTGATGCGCGGGCCATAGTCACGTACCCGTACCGCCCGCATAGCCGCTTGCTTTATACCTGTTGCCACTACGTGCAGACTAAGAGATTTAGATGAGCGTTAATTATAAGAATGAGATACTTATTGACTTTATTAATGACTAGGTGACCCCTACGAATTCGCTCGTGACATATTTTGACCTTCCGTCGCACCTATTACGATTTTTTGATTTTTTGATTAGTTACAAGTCATGTTGTATTTTTTTTTTACATTCTACAGTATAAATAATTTGAAACGCCAGGCAACTAAAGGTATAGCTGCGTTTAGTCCCGGTAATAACTACATAATTAAATGTAATTTGACTTTGTTGTTGTATGAGCACCATGTAGACTTATTTATTATTTTGAAATTGACACAGTATTGATAGTTGCTGTGCAGTTTTTGAGTATGTCATGCTCGCCTAAGTGTCCTGGCAGTGGTGGCGTATGTATCGTGTCGCCTTATTCCCTATAATACGATTGAGTAGGGCGATGGCTGATATAATGCGTCATACCCGTGAACGGGTGCCATCTGTTGGGACTGGTCAGCTCATAGCTGTTATAGCAATTATTACAAATAATCTTATTTATATTTAAGGTAAACTTAAGTTTAGTCGACTGTTCTCACATAAATCCAAAGGAACAATGTAAGTGTAACTTACATTGTAAACTATTGAGTTTCTTGCCAGATTCTTCTTCTTCAAGGGTAGGCTGCCCTTAGAACCGGCAACTATAATCGCTCTAATTTTGATATGATTTTAAACACAACATTGATTTTGTTTTTTTGTTTGTATAAATTAATTACTATATAATTGGTCAAGGAAGGGGGTCTTATTAAATAATATTGTGTAATCAATTAAGACTCTTTCAGAGTAGATTTTTTTTCAATATCATCATCATTAACGTCGATCCCGGTCAATTTTAAAAGTGAAAATTATTTTAGGGCGGTACGCATATTTTTAGATGAGATAAAATCTCTGGAATCGCGTCTATAATCATCATCATCATCATCATCTAATGTTGATCCCGGTCATCTACAGGTCTAATTTAATAATATTGTGTAATCAATTAAGCCTCTTTCAGTGTAGATTTTTTTTCATCATCATCATCATCATTAACGTCGATCCCGGTCAAATTTTGAAGTGAAAACTTATTTTAGCGCTGTACGCATATTTTTAGATGAGATAAAATCTTTGGACTCGCGACTATAATCTTCATCTTCATCATCTAATATTGATTCCGGTCATCTACAGGTCTTATTTAATAATATTGTGTAATCAATTAAGACTCTTTCCAGTGTAACTGTATACGCTTTCACAACAAGCTTCCCTGTGACCTGAGACCATTAAATAAATTTAAAAAATTAATTAAATACCAGCTTTGTGAAAAAGGTTATTACTCCGTTAAAGACTATTTGCAGGACAGGGACGCCTGGAAATGATCTGCTGGCAAAGTGAAATAATATTAAATTGTAAATAGGCCATCAAAAAAAAAGCCTTCCTAAGTTTCTTGGTTTTTCTCAGGTGGGCCGCGTTCCGAACCGGTGGTCGCTTTAAATATTTTAAATACTGTGTATCACATTTTGTAAGCGCCGTTAAAATGGTCTATGCAAAATAAAGATATTTTTATTATTATTATTTTCGTAACACAAGCTAATATTAGCTTACTTTGGGCTAGATGGCGCTGTGTGAAAAGTGTCCCACAAAAAATATTTATTTATTGTCCCACAATATTTATACTAATATTATAAAGCTGACGAATTAGTATGTTTTTTTGGTTGAACGCATTAATCTATAGAACTACAGGTCGGATTTAAAAAAATATTTTCGTTCGATAATCCATTTATCGAGGAAAGCTATATGCTATATTACTATCATGCTACTACCCTGGAGAGCTGAGCAGTAATCATCAATGTTGACAAATCGTGCAATTTTTTATACAATATTGTAATAATAATAATAAAAACCCCTCGAGGACAGTCGTTATCTTTTATAGGATTCGCTTTTTGAGTCATCCACTTTCTGATATCAACAAAAAAATGTATCAGAAAGCTATTGAAAAGCTCACATCCGCAGGGCAGCTTGTGGCGAGCTGAATGTGCGTGGCTACACATCGGTCCCGATTCCTCAGAGTTTTGTTGCCCTTCTGCACCGGTTAGCATTTAATGGGCTAACGGGAGAGCAGTGAGAGTGCTACTCCCGGGAGTGCAGCAAAACTCAACTCTGGCTTGCCTTAATTGGCCGGTCAGAGGGAGGGAGCCAGAGCTATATGCTCGGGGGTGGAAGTGTCATTTTCAAGGGCATAACTACGGGGAAGCCCGCTCCGGGCCTGTCCCGCGAAGGTGAAACCGGCGCCGCACCGCTCGACACCCCAAGCCGCTCACACCGGTGTTGCCTTCTGTCGCCTTACAGGCTTATCATGCCTATGGCGATTCCCATCTAGTGAGTTGACAAGTCAAAGTCTGCCAAAATTTTGATAATCAGATATTAAAATGGCAGACGCCGCCTTCATCCATAGTTATAATCACCTAGTTCATCAAACCCCCAACCCAATAGCCCATTTTGTAGTTAGTATATTTCACAATAGTTTAACTCCCATTGGAGGTAGTCCATTACCGTTCTTCTACATAAGGCGGGCGTGGATTTTCTTTAGTGGGGGTCCCATTTCCTATTAGATTAAAATTCTGAAAGGGCCTCTGCGTGTTGGACCAATATGTCCCCATGTAAGCCTACCAAAAGCCCGGGTATCTTCATAAAAAAAAGAAGATACCCGTGAAAAGAAGAAACATAATAATAATAATAAATTTTTATTCATTTAGGTCACAAAGAAACACTTATGAACGTCAAGAATATTGCTTCTACATTTACATTTACTGCCAGATTCGCAAAGTAATAGGTAGAGCCTGAGGAAGAACCTGGCAATAAAACTCATGGCCACTCTTTTCTAAACGCCAGTAATTACATTAGTTTGATTAACATGATATTTGACCAATTATATAGTAATGAATATATACAAACAAAAAAAAAACAAAATCAATGTTGTGTTTAAATCATATCAAAATTAGAGCGATTATAGTTGCCGGTTCTAAGGGCAGGGCCCTTGAAGAAGAAGAATCTGGCAAGAAAGTCAATGGATGCCATTTTAAAATGTAGGAATGGCTTACAACATTAAAATTACACTTACATTGTTCCTTTGGATTTATGTGAGAACAGTCGACTAAACTTAAGTTTACCTTAAATATAAATAAGATAATTTTTAATAATTGCTATAACAGCTATGAGCTGACCAGTCCCAACAGACGGCACCCGTTCACGGGTATGACGCATTATATCAGCCATCGCCCTACTCAACCGTATTATAGGGAATAAGGCGACCCGATACATACGCCACCACTGCCAGGACACTTAGGCGAGCATGACATACTCAAAAACTGCACAGCAACTATCATGTCAATTTCAAAGAAATAAATAAGTCTACATGGTGCTCACACAATAACAAACTCAAATTACATTGTATACCGAGACTAAACGCAGCCAATTTAGAAACCTTTAGTTGTCAGATGTTTCAAATTATTAATAATGTAGAGATGTAAAAATACAACATATATATGCAGATTCAAGGCATATCACAAGATTCATTCGAATCCTAAATAGCTCAAGCGAAGAGCAAGCAACTCATTTCCATTTATTTTTATCGTTCAAATAATCATTAGTTGTGTAATAGGCCCTTTTCAAGAGGTGCCTCTTTATTTCCGCCTTAAATTTATGTAACGGCAGGTTCATAATGTTTAAAGGAATTTTATTATATAGTCGTACGCCAATTCCTGCAAAAGAGTCGTGAACCTTTTGTAAACGACGATGCGTTCCAATTAATTTATGCTTATTTCTAGTATTTATCGAATGTATGTCACTGTGTCTGTTGTATAAATGTATGTTCTGTTTAACTAACATAATATTTGCAAATATATACTGTGATGCAACCGTTAAAATGCCAATTTCTTTAAATTTTTCTCTAAGACACACTCTAGCACTCAATTTATATATTGCACGTATAGCTCTCTTCTGGAGTACAAAAATTACTTGTAGATCAGCTGCTTTGCCCCACAGCAAAATGCCGTAAGACATGACACTATGAAAATAACTTATTTGGGCTTGAATTTTGTACAGATTAGTAATAAGTATGCTATTCTTCTGTTTAAGTTCATTACATGTCACAATATTTGTTTGTTTTATTACGATTTTAGAATCACTATTTTTTCTTAGATTATTCGTCCACTCAATTATTTAAAAGGGTAAAAAAAAAATTTGAAAAAAAATTACGGTTGATCACTGATTCACAAATAACTTTGTCGTAGCCTTGTGCTTGTACATAATAGTATTTACGGTATTTTTCTGTGTGTTTATTGCACTTTTAACACTTTTTTATTGTAGTATAACTTAATATTTATAAATTTCCTTAATAAAAATATACAGAGACACTGTTTACGTTACGGCGTTAGTGTTGCCAGCTCTAGTGGGGGTAAAGGGAACTAGGGAACGTTTATTTTGGGGCGTTTATGTCACATAGGGATAAGAGGGTGTTTGACCTCATCCATAAGTCGGTAGATGCACCACCACCTGCAGGTTAACAATGTGTTATGTGCGTTTGAGATACATTGACTTCTATATCATTATTTTCCCACAAAACATTTACAGAGAGGCGGGATTACTTTAATAACACTGATAAGCTCAGAACCCATTACAATGTTTACTAATGGTACAAAAATGGATGCGGAAGGCGCAGGATCGTGTGTTGTAGCGTGAATTAGGAGAGGCCGATGTCCAGCAGTGGACTGCCATAGACTGATGTGATTGATTGATTAGTACAAAAAAGTATTCATTCTATCTATCTATCTATCTATCTTCACGCTGTATCCCTGACGGGGTAGTCAGAGAGGACAGATCGCCAGGCTTCGCGATCCATGCATACTTCTTTCGCCTCTTCGAGATTCATCAATCGCTTCATACACGCACGTCTGGGTATCCGAGTACTTTTGACCTTTCCGTTTTTGAGCAATCTGCTCACGTGGTCTTCATATGTAAGTCTCGGCCTTCCCTGACTCCTTCTACCCTCTACTTTTGAACAATATATATTCTTCGTCAATCGTTCCTCACTCATTCGTTGGACGTGTCCAAACCAACGGAGCACGCCCTTTTCCAGCTTAACGCTGACACTTTCATTCAAACCTGCCATATTGCGTATCACTTCGTTACGTATTCGGTCGGCCAAGGTAGCGCCGCACAATTTTCGAAGTGATCGCATCTCCACAGCATTAAATTTACTTTCATGCATCTACTGACATACCCCCCTACGGAAAGCGGACCCCGGGCGTCGCGAGACGCAACTGGGACAGACGCTCGGATGATGATGATCTACTGACATACCCAGGTTTCACTACCGTAAAGCAAATTTGGCACTAGCACTGCGTTATGAATCGCCAGTCGTGCTTCTAAGTATTCATTCTCAGTTTTTATTAACCGATTATTAACTTGTTTTTATTAATAAAGTATTCTTATTCTGCAGTTGAAGAGCTTTTTCCTAATATCTTTATTGGTAACAGACGATATAAATTAACTCACCAAGCGCAACATGTCAGTAATGCCTTGAAGATCTGGCGCAATATTCTCACAAGATTCGGTTGCTGAATGTAAGGCATCCCCCAATATCAGACGCATCTCCTCCTCATCTATGGACAATATTTGAATGCCAAGTTAACTATTAAATTTATGTAAGGCAGGAAATTAAAAAATATCAATTTTTTTAAGAGCTTGTGATCTTGACTCAGTGTTCAGTAAAAGATCAGCAACTTTCACTATGGCTGGTTATGAATGGGTGACCGCTTTGAGGTATTTCCATCAAACAGCGTTTCCATGCTTCCGAAGGCATGTTAAGCCCTTGATCCCTGTTGCCAGTGACATAGTAGTTGTTAAGCCTGGCAGTCATTCAAACTTTCATCTATTGTAACCAGGCAATGTGTTCACAATCTATAATGTAGAACAGGAATGCACTTGGTAAAATGTGTAAGTATAATATGACACTGCCAACCCTTTTGGGTTTAGGCTTACTTGATAAACAAACTATTTTTACTTCTGGACATTGGAGATGTCCACTTTGACATGGTAATCTTAATAATATTATAAATGCTACAGTTTGTATGGATGTTTGTTACTCTTTCACATAAAACTACAGAATAGATTTTAATGAAACTTTACAATAATATAGCTTATACATCAGAATAACACATAGGCTACATTCTACCCCGGAAACAAGTTCCTGTGGGAAACGGGTACAGGAAAACTTCTCTACGCGGGCGAAGCGGCGTGCGTCAACTAGTTTTACAATAATTGAAATAACTTTTATGATTAATTCTATACTACAACTATCAGTGTTGTAATAGTGTACCACAGCAGATTTTAATTTCAAAACAAAATAAAAAATACTGCAAAAGCTCATTTTATCTAAGTTTGCTTATGCAATATTTTTGGTAGCGAAAAAATATGACAGCACATTTCATTATTACACTATTATTTGAATTTAAACTGTCATGATCATAAACATTACTAAAATATTGATTATTGGGATATTATTTACCATGTATACTTTCATTCGCGAGTATTTGATATTTCGGCACTGTTGCAAGCGCCATGATCACAGAGTAACTTTGAGTTACTTGGAGTACGGAGGAACTTTGAGTTACTCTGAGATCATGA
This sequence comes from Thumatha senex, assembly GCA_948477245.1. Classification (NCBI taxonomy): domain Eukaryota; kingdom Metazoa; phylum Arthropoda; class Insecta; order Lepidoptera; family Erebidae; genus Thumatha; species Thumatha senex. The sequence continues at coordinate 28,417,993 of OX419732.1, forward strand.
AGCATAGAGTGCAGTAGGTTGAAGTTAATGTAATATGGATTTAACTAATGCACTACTTTGTGTTATCTTCCTGTGTGTGTGTGTGGCTTTATAAGTAAACAAAAAGTCATTTATTGTGCTACATTAAGATAGTACAGATAAAGATATATATGCACACTTGTACCAACATGTAGAAACACGTAATCTTAAACAGAAGTATTGTAGTGATAAAATTTAATGTGAACAATGAGCTATGACCTGGTAAGCTCCCCACTACAGAAGCTCGTCAACTCTCAATATATCGTAACACGTATCAATTGTCAAATAGACCTTCAGCTTACCTTCAGCCTCGTACATTACAGGCGGTGGCGCATTGGCACTCACAAGGAAGTTGTTGTCAAGGTTTTGCAATCGCGCCACCATACGTCGCCCAGATACTTGAGCCAGATCTCTCATTACTTCTTCTTTTGTTAGCCATGTTTTAACTGAACTCATGTTGATAAGAGACGGGGAAGTCCTAAACTTTCAAATCAGTTCACAAACTATAATATTACACTCAGTACGCAATTCAGTTGATCTCTAACGTAGCTGTTACATCTAAATATATAAAAGAAAGTCGTGTTAGTTACACATTTATAACTCAATAACGGCTGTACCGATTTGGCTGAAAATGGGTGGAGAGGTAGCTTAGAGCCAGGAGACGGACATAGGCTACTTTTTATCCCGGGGACAAGTTCCTGTGGGAAACGGGAACGGGAAAACTTCTCTACGCGGGCGAAGCTGCGGCCTTCAACTAGTTACATATAAAATTGTTTGAATGGTCTTTTTTTTTGTTCCTGTGTCGTAATTATTGCGACTATTGCTCCGACAATAACTCGTTAAGGAATTGAATAATGTCTAGCAAGACGGTTCACAGTCTATGTAATGTAAAAAGCACTATTTTTTTTTTATTCTGGCTACGCACGGTGACGCGATTGCCAACAACAAAATTTATTGATCTTCCATCTCCCATTACGTATTAAATTTTTCTTCAAAAGTGATAATTTTCAAGTAGATAATTAATCTTCTTCATTCAAAAGTAGTTAATTATTCTTATTGATAGCAGCGTATTCATGTATATATATATATTGTTCAAAGTTCTACTGCAGTAAAATGATGGTAATTTTTACTGCAGTTGTATGTGGATTTTGGAAGGCAAAGAAAATACCGCGTTTCACTAAGCTATCCAATTTCACAACACTTGTGCACATTATCGAAGCTTTTATGTTTAAAACACCATCATTTTTACACATAAACACCCGAAAATACACTAGTTTGAAAAATTAATAACAATTTTTTTTTCTTTATTGTGGCTTTGCGGATTAGGGACCGCAGTTTCGCCAGTGTCCGGGTTGAGGTAGACCAACAAACGCCGGAATTTGTAAGGCAGCAAATTAGCCAAAAATGTCTTTAAGCAGATTAAAAATAATGCAAATTATGAAGATAAATATAATAAATAAAAAAGGTTACAGATTTATATTGTTAGTTCTATATATAATTTACATAAAATTATTATTAACATAAAATTAAAATATTTCCTTTTTTTCTGTTTGGTTGTCTTCGCCCATATTGGGCAGGCAAAGGAAACTATGTCCATACACCCTAGTCTTCGGTATTTATATTTTCTTAGTATTTTGTCCTGTCCAGTCTTTGTCGATGTCCAGTTCTCAGTCCTAGGTCCTTGTCCTTGCCCTTAGTATAACGGTGATTCTTATAGAGGTTTTCAGTGGACTTTTCGCGTCAAGAGAGAAAATAGCATTTCACTGCATATATATCATTGTCTATCACTATAGCACGTTAACACAACTTTTATGTCCAATAAACCACCACTCCCACACATAAAACAAGATAAATGCACTAGTTTTAGAAAATAATATACAGCAAGCGTCCGCACTTGTCACTCTCCCGCCAAAAGACCAGAATATTTACTATAAGCGATTCATCAACACAAGAGAGTAGGAATTTAATAGAGGTAGGACGGGGAATACTGGGAGGCAAAACATCGTACATGCATTTTGGAACAGCTAAAAAATAAGTGATTCACATGACCTTCGTCTAGACCGCACTCACACATGGAGGAATCCCTTATCCTCAGTTTGGCTAGATACACAGGGGTGCAGGAATGATTCAGGCGTAACCGTCAGAGAATCGAAACGGTGGACTTGTCCAAGTGGGGGAATTTGGTAAACCACGGTTTAGCACACTTTATTTCTATTAAACCGAAACAATTCTGTACTTACATTCACCGACGTTTCGAGCGCGTTGCAGCGCCCGTGGTCGCGGCTGGACTGACGTAAGTACAAAATTGTTTCCCGTGAAGTCCCGAGTAGTATATAAAATATGAGTATAAACCGCGAAAGTTTAAAAATAACAAAATTATTGTAATCAGTGAATAAATTTAGTAGTAGCAAGCTAAAGTGTTTTCTTATAAGGACCAACGGAACGCCGTCTTAACAGTACCAGCACGAACATTTTAGTAAGTATTTTACTCATGTAGATTTATAGACTTTGCCCCTTTAATGTGTCTGAAGGGATTGAAATTTAGCTATTAACTAACTATCAAGTTTCAATTAAATAAATCTGACTCAAAGTTATAAGTACATACATACATATTTTCACGCCTTTATCCCCATTTCACCGTATGCATTTTTTTCCGCTGCGCTGTGGTGACCTGCTGCTGAAATTTTTTAAGCTGCCCATAAGGCCTTCAACCAGGCTTAACGACTGCTATTTTACGGGCAACCGACACTAATGATACATTTTGATAAATCTTTTTTTTATTTAATATACTTATTTTACATAATCTGTGATAGTAATTACAGATAATGTACAATATTTACATTACTTAAGTGAATTTCATTTCAAGCATTTTTGAAGTTTTGCGGAATAAAAAAATAAATGCACCTACTCATGTTCCTTGTGTATTTTTCGGAATGAATTTAATTAAAAATTTATTAATTAAACAGGATACCTATTATCCATTGTGATTTATATTGTAATGTGTATAAAACACAGGGATATCATGCCAATTCTTGGTGTATGAAAATAATATGTTTATGCAATATGGATCTTTTTGTTTTACTGACCTTTTAGTTTCTTAATTTTGAGATAATAATAAAATGATACCAAAATTACTATTTAGGGTGGCATCCTAAATAGTAATTTTGGTATCGTCTCGTATCGTATCTTCAGGAGCTACTGTACTTTAAATATGACATTGGTTACATGATCACAATCTTGGGTGCCATCAAAATATAATATTTTTTTATTACTTTTTAGAAAATATCAAAATGCCTTATACAAAAATAAAGTACGTTTATGGAGCCAGTATATAAAATGAGTTAAAAAACACTGGTAAATTTAACTATTTTTCTTATAACACCAGTTTTATATTATATGACATTTCTTTGACAGGTCAGCTAATAATCTTTAAATTCATATTTATTTTACTTGATAGGCGTTATTTATTTTACTTGATACGCATTCCCTTAATATAAACCTATTTCTATAATGTTTATTAACTCCAGATCCCTAAACAATCATAAAATTAAATTCCTGCCATTTCAAATGGGGGAGAGTTAGACAATTGGATGAATTAAAATCCCTTAAATTATCGTAAGTCGAAACCCGCACTTCCTGTAAAAATTACTCCATCTATAAATATATCGATAAACAATAGGGCAGCACTACAGAAAGACGCCATTTTTGTTTCTCAGTTTGAGTAGCAGGTATAAACGCATATTTTGTAGGTTAGTTAGCTCTAGTTACTCTTAGCCATAACCCTAGTCCGACGATTTGGCGGGAAGAGTGACAAGTGCGGACGCTTGCTTTATATTATTTTCTAAAACTAGTGCATTTATCTTGTTTTTATGTGCGGGAGTGGTGGTTTCTTGGACATAAAAGTTGTTTTAACGTGCTATAGTGAAAGACAATGATATATATGCAGTGAAATGCTATTTTCTCTCTTGCCGCGAAACGTCCACTGACAACCTTAGTATAAGAATCACCATTATACTGAGGGCAAGGACCAGGACGGACAATGAGGACACGACATCGACTGGACAGGACTAATTAGAAGATAAGATTGAAGAAATATGATATAAAAAATAAGATTTGGCTAAAAGGTCTTAGAAACCAGGCCATTAAATAAATATTAAAAAAAAAAAAATAACCCTAGTCCGCCAATGTCATCAGCACAGATTACGTCAGAAATAAAAAAAAGTTAAAATTACTTTATGGCCTGGTTACAAAGACCTTTTAGCCAATCTTATTTTTTATTTCATATTTCTTCAATCATATCTTCTAATTTAGTCCAGTCCAGTCTTTGTCGATCAAGTCCTCAGTCCTAGGTCCAGGTTCTTGCCCTCCGTATAATGGTAGTCTGCACTTGTCACTCTTCCCTCCGAAAACCAATATTATAAGTATTAAGTAAATAAGTTTAAATCAAAAAGGTCTTCAAAACCAGGCCATAAAATAATTATAAATAAAATAATTTATTTTTTTTGTTGTTGTTTTGTGAATTCAGTGAAATTATTGAGATAATCTAAAATATGAGTGCCGAAAACCAAGCAGATAATTCACAAATAGATTTGTCTCACGCCACAGAAAGCTTAAAAATTGAGAGTGAACACAAAGATTCAGGAGATACAAATAAATCGGAAAAAGTAAAAAGTAAGGCAAATTGCGGAGCCAGTTTGAATTTACTATCATTGAAGCTAATTTTATTCAGTCTCTGTCTACAGACTCAATTGTGTAATGTCATTCTTCAACAATGTAATTGATTTGCACTCCCACACCGAAAGAGTTTCTTATTGGAAATCCTGGTCGCAATTATTGTACCGAAACGGTGGTGTGTCCCCCACATGATAACAATACTTTGACACTTATCGTAACTATATACAGCCTGCAGTCTCGCATGTATTTAAATGGATTTAAATTGGTTATTACACTGAAATAATTTCTTCATACGAGCTCTAAATTGGAGGCTTGCGAGTCGCTGCTAAGAGCACAAAGCATATAAAAATAATTGAATATTACTTAAAAATTGTGCTAATACTTCATGAACCTGTTTTATTTATGTCCTTACCCATATACTCATGTTGTCTGACCTATCGGCAGGTATTATGATATTTTTGTGATGAATATTAATTCAATGATACTGATTTAATCCAGCATCAGATATCTGTAGTCCCGGAGAATCTGCATTAAATATTGAGAGTGTGAATTAAACAGTTAATTTTATGTAAAGGTGTCTTTCATTTATGTTTGCAGTTGATATTCTGCTAAAGGCTACTGGAAATGCTCCAATCATGAAGAAGAAAAAATGGGCTGTAGATGCCGAGAAGCCAATTGGATGGATTATGGAGTTTGTAAAGAAGTACCTCAAGTTAGAACCTGAGGAGAAACTGGTATAACTATATTAATTACTAGAGATGCACTGAGTACAAGGATTGCTGAGAAACCGAGGCAGAGTTTACTTGCCTTCATTGTCAGCAGCTGCATCTTTTGCAGTTCAGGCTCTGGAGATTTTGGTGGTGGAGTCCTTTACAGTCTAAGACGAACTAATAATATATATTTATAATATTGTGTATTATTTTGTTTTAGTTCCTGTATGTAAATCAAACATTTGCACCAGCACCGGACCAGATAGTGAAGAATTTGTATGAGTGTTTTGGTACAGATGGAAAATTAGTGTTACATTACTGCAAAAGTCAAGCGTGGGGCTGATTCGCGAACCATATTGCAGTGAATATACCAGCGACATCTAGAAATAGCTTGTCAGACCAGTGCTGAATGATATGTTATACTTAGCTTAAAGAGCAATCCCATTTTATTGTGCCAATTATTTTATCTTCTTTCGTCGTCCTGCCGTGATCGTTCGTCGTGTCAATGCTGTTTTAATTAAATTCTCTGGTTAAATACACAAGCCATGACGGTTAAACGCAATGATGATCTGTCGTAGCCGTCACGGCATAATGGGAACATGCCCTTGTAGACAAGTTGAAATCTATGACACCATTGTTTCGGATGTTACTATACTGAGGGACACCGCAGACTAGCTACTTTTAGAATAGGCGACCCGCGATTTTAAGAATGTATGTATACTACATCGTGTTTTTACGACTCTCTGGCATCTGGACGATGTATCAGATTCGCGCGTTTGGTGATGATTTCATGGAGCGTGTGTAGCTACCACAATAGCTCTTCAAGAAATCATTACAAATGAACTGTTCAGTTACATCGTAGGGCTCTGTAGCCAGAACTGTACAGTTTTTATCATCACACGTTCCGATTATCGGTTCAGTTTGAATGGTACAGATTAATCGTATCGAGTTTTCGTAGCATTTGTAGCTCATTAGAGACTGCTCCGGTATGCATTATGGTTTTGCACCCCCTTGCGTTCGGACGTGAAACCGGAGTCGCGCGTTTTGTAGCAACTGGCATTTGTAAATGTGCTGTTTGCTACTTATAGGTTCTAAAAAACTACAAAATCGCCTTAAAGTCGCTAGTCTGTAGTGTCCCTTGATTGATCCCCAAAATGATTGAGAGACATTTCCATTGACAAAGTTGTTCAAATCACGAGTGCGATACGATTGTTTCCGATGTCCACAAATTATTTGGGGGCCGTGTCTGCTATTTCAATCTTGTCGCAATAGAATCTAAACCGTCGCTTAATAGAAAGCCACGGGTACAATTTTGACAGTTTTTCGTAGTCTACTATTACAATCGTACTCCAATAGACTTCTATCAGTCTGCCGATAGAATTCTACTAACACGTACCGCGCCAGTGGCCGCTAGTGTACTAACATTTTGACATCTAAAAATAGCGATTCTGGTTCAATTCTACGGCTTGTCAATAGTAAACTCGGCCCCCCGTTTGTACTGTACTTACTTAGGTACCAGTGTCACTTGTAAACAATTATAATATATGCTTTAGGTACTGAATACTAGATTTTGCCTACGGTTTGACTCCGTATAAAAAGTTGCCTAAAACCATCAAGATATCTGAACCTTATCATTTAATTGCAAATTTTTTTGAAGGGCAGAAATTTGCGTTTTTGTAATGCAAACGAATTTGAAGGCAAAACCAATATCTAGTATATATAATACAATATCATAAAACAATATCTAGTCATTAAAAGTTCAGAAAAGTAAACTGTCAATCAGAAGGAACCAATGAGTAAGTCTTATTCCTACTAATATCTAAATCTAAACTGCTACTGAACGGATTTAAATGAAATTTGATACAGAGTCTGAGAAAGCACATATTTATGTTACTTTTTATCCCGGGGATAAGTTCCTGTCGGAAAAGGGAATGGGAAAACTCCAACTAGTTAAATATAAATGCCACCTTTATCTAGTACCTACAAAGCAGTCAAATTTTTGAGTACAGAAATTCAGTACTCTAGGGGCCGTTAACTAGAACGTTTCTCAAAACTCAATCGACGCTTGAGGCTAGTTTTTGCCTTATAAATACTACTCTCAAGCGTTTCTTGAGTATTGATAAACGTTCTGGAATACGGCCCCTAAGAATCCAGTAATTTCATACCTATGGCCTTTGTGTATGCGTATTTTCTATACCTATGTGATATTATGGATATGTAAATACTATTGTAAGTTTATTTAGCGAAATAAAAATCATTTATAATTATAATTTATATTCACTCCTCACGGCTTCACCCGTAACATACTTCGAACTCCCGTCGCAACTGTAAAATCCCGTCGCTTATAAATTCTACAATAATGCATAAAATGTTGTCCGATTTAATGCGAATACTGCTTCTCTCTCCAGGGTATTAGCGTGATGATATATAGCATATAGCCTTCCTCGATAAATGAGCTATCGAACAAATATATTTTTTTAAAATTCGATCAGTAGTTTCTGTGATAAGCGGCGTTCAAACAAACAAACTTTTCAAGCTTTATATATTATAATGGATATGGATTTTATAAACCCGTGGAATCCCTACCGTTCATTTGTATTTTTTTATCAAAACAGTAATTGCACAGATATAATATCAAGCGGCGAGGTCTCCATAAGTACCTACTGCCCCCAATTTTGTCGAGCTGATTCAAGTGGAGAATCATCTGAGAAATCGAAAACGAAACCCTTATACAATAACTTTCTTGTCCGTCCGTCTGTATGTCAAGACATTATAACTCGAGAAATTGAAATAAAACTGTAAGGCAAGGATTACACAGTCAATAAATATCGCAATCCAATATCGTGATACCGCCCGGTCTCAGTAAATATTGAATCTCATAGCGTATTACACTTTCAATAAATATTGACAACAAATTTGTCAGTATTCATTGGTTCACCATTCCGTGTAGACGTGTTTACAATAGGTTTAAATACAATTAAATTATGGATTTAAAAACAAAAGCTCCGCCATTATGTTAGCATTTAATGTAGGGAAAACAAAAATGTGGATGTCCATGCGTTATAAATATACATGCCTATTTAAATTTATTAAATGAAATAAAACTGTTGGACTCTGAAGATTTTAGTAATTACTTTCGTATGAATAATTTATTTACAATCTATTTTTGAGAATTTATTAGAAAGTCTCTATAAATTGTTTAAGAACAATATTGTTACATTCTGCTTCTGACTCGTCCACTGAACCAGGCGAAGCCACCCAATCCTCAATTAATGCATCGTCTGATATGTTCACGGTGCGCAGGTCGGGCGGGTACTGAAAGTATCGCGATCCACGAGCGTTCACATAGTCAATAAATATTGACTATTATTGATGGATCACAAATTCCAGAATTCCAGAACCTCAACAGACTGGGAAAATTATAAAATAGCACAATCTCACTACAAGAAGCGAATTAGATTCCGGAGGACGGAGGCCTGTCGCAATTTTTGCAGTGATATAAACTCAACAAACAAAGCCGCAAGGTTAAAGAAAGTCCTAGCCAAGGGCAACTTAAACCTTTTAGGAACCCTAAAAAAGGAGGACGGCACTTAAACAAGCACAGATTCTGAAACCACCGCAGTACTACTGGGAACACACTTTCCTGGCTGTCAGATTACTAATGACTACGAGTGGTCAGTCAATCAATACTGCACACAAAACAACAATGGGAAGATGCGAGTAAGATAGTGACCAAGGATAGAACAGAGTGGGCTCTGAAAAGCTTCGAACCGTTCAAATCTGCGGGTATCGACGGCATTTTCCCGGCACTACTTCAGTGGCAATCGAACGTAGTCATCAAATACCTAATACCAATATTTAGGGCCTGCATAGCTCACAAATATATACCCAAACCATGGCGAGAAGCGAAAGTAGTTTTCCTGCCAAAACCAGGAAGGGAGGACTATACACAAGCCAAATCCTTCAGACCTATTAGTCTAACGTCCTTTCTTCTAAAAACACTAGAGAGACTAGTAGACCGACACCTAAGGGATGGAATACTGATTAGTAGACCACTACATCCCCAACAGCATGCTTACAGGAAGGGCAGATCGACAGAGTCAGCACTACATATGGTGGTGCACAAAATTGAAACTGCCTTTACAAATAAGATTTCAACGCTGGCTGCCTTTATAGACATAGAAGGAGCTTTTGACAAAACTATACACAGTAGCATCAACCACGCCCTGAAAAATCTCAACGTCACGCCGGTACTGAGAGATTGGATCACAGAGCTAGTGAGCAAAAAGGCGGTTCAGGTAACGGTGAATACGACAACAAGGGCGAGGGTAATAAAAGGGTGCCCCCAGGGAGGCGTCCTATCACCGCTACTGTGGAACATAGTAGTGGACAGCCTCATAAAGAGACTCAATGACCGAGGATACACTACTATTGGTTATGCAGATGACCTAGCAATTCTAATCAACGGCAGCGCGGAAAACATGTTATGCAAAGTAATGCGCACGGCCTTTCAAATAGTAGAACAATGGTGTGACGAACATAAACTGTCCGTAAACCCGAAAAAAACAGAACTCATCCTTTTTACAAAGAGAAGGAAGTTACCAGACTTGGACCTACCAAAATTATTCAACACCAAACTTTCCCTATCAACTCAAGTGAAATATCTGGGCGTGATCCTTGACAACAAACTGAGCTGGGCGAGTCACATTGAAACTAAAACGAAGAAGGCATGTATAGCTTTCAACCAGTGTAGAGTGGTTGGAAAAAGATGGGGTCTGAACCCGAAAATCACTCTTTGGCTCTACACATCAGTTATCAGACCCTCTATGACCTACGGAGCAGTTGTATGGTGGCCCAGAACACAACTATCTACAACACGAACAAAACTGCAAAGCCTACAACGCTTGGCGAGTGTAGCAACCACTGGGTGCATGAGAACTACCCCATCAGCCGCACTCGAGTATCTGCTGAACTTGAGACCAATAGATCTGGTCATACAAGAAGAAGCAAAAGCAGCTGCACTAAGACTAAGATCAAACGGCCTATGGAGACAAAACATAGAAACAACACATACCAAAGTCCTAAAGGAGATTCTCGAGAAATACCCGCTTCTTGAGGCCCCCATGGACAAAACCTCGGGGCACTACGTCTTTGACCGAAGATATAATATCCAACTTATCGCTGAAACTATAGACAGCTCTGGCATCGATGAAGTTAGGATATACACAGACGGCTCCAAAACCAAACACGGAACTGGAGCTGGCGTCTTCTCGGACGACTTAAACATTAAAATATCAACCACTTTAGACAAACGAAACACAATCTTCCAGGCAGAATGTGTAGGTCTAATTAAGGCAGCACAAGCGGTAGCAGCTAGAGACTTACGTGGTTTTAATATTAAAATCATCTCGGACAGCGCATCCGTACTACAAGCATTACAAAATAATAAAATTTCATTTTCATTCAATTTCAGGGGATGAAGAGTAGAAGCGTGCACGTCGCCATCCCTGCCAGCTACGGCTGCAATTCTACTCCAACACGAGTGCCACCAGGGCGAATGATGCTAGGGCGTGCCCCCGAGGCGACGCGCACCAGTTCGTCCCCGCTGGTGCGAAAAGTGTGAGCCAGAGCGGCGTAGGGGACCGCCACCCTACACGCGCGGCCCGACACGGCGGGAAGTGGAGGATGGAGTGCAGGGTAGCTGCGTGTAATGTTAGGGGAGGAATGACAGATAAGATGAATGAGTTGATGGATGTTATGAATGAGAGAAAGTTAGATGCAGTGTGCTTGACAGAGACCAAGCGCAAGGGCAGCGAAGTCTTGGAGCTCCCGGGTGGGATGCTCGCGCTTTGGTCTGGAGTACCAGAGAGCGAGCATGGCAGTCGGGGGGTTGGAATTTTGCTGTCCTCGCGATTGGCCTCCGGTATGTATAAGTACAAACTGATAGGTCCTAGAATCCTCTGGATCCGTGTAAAACTTGGTTTGACGAAGATTTTCCTGGTAGCTGCTTACGCGCCAGTATCTTCGTCGAACGCGAGTGAGCTAGAGGACTTCTGGGAGAGTATGAGAGAAGCTCTAAATGTGATAGAAGGAAATGAAAGACTTATAGTATGTGGAGACTTGAATGGATGGGTGGGTACCGCTCGCGATGGTTTTGAGTCGGTACTCGGGAAGTATGGTGGGGGTAAAAGGGTGAACGACGCTGGCAAGCTAATACTGGCATTTTGTAAGGAAAAGGATTTGTTTGTGGCGAACACAATGTTCAACCACAAACAAATTCATATGTATACGAGGAGATGTAAGTCAAAGAGCACCCGTCCGGTGAGGTCCCAGATGACTGGCGAGTAGCAGTTGTAGTACCTATTTACAAAGGGAAAGGCTCGCGCCTAAACTGCTCCAGCTACAGTGCGATCAGCTTGGTCAGCTTAGCTAGTAAGGTGTATGCAAAGGTTATAACGGCACGAATGCAAGAAAAGTCTGAAAGGTATTTATGGGAGGCTCAATGCGGATTCCGACGTGGAAGAGGTTGCATGGATCAAGTGTTTTCTCTCCGCATGATCGCGGAAAAGTTTCTGGCTCTTAGCCAGAAGGTTTTCTGCGCTTTTGTGGATCTAGAGAAAGCATTTGATAACGTTGTGAGAGAAACGCTGTGGGACTTGCTGCCAGGATATGGTGTGGACGGCTCGCTACTGCGGGCAATACAGTCGCTTTATAGGGACTGTAAGGCTTGCGTGCGAGTAGGGAGGGATGTGTCACCTCTTTTTGATGTCTGTACAGGCGTCAAACAGGGATGTGTCATGTCCGCCTGGCTGTTCATAGTGTATCTGGACAGTTGCCTGCAGAAGTTGAAAGATTTTAATATGGGTGTGAATTTGGGTGACTTTACAGTAAACTGTCTGCTGTACGCTGATGATGCGGTGCTCATGGCCTCATCAGAAGCCGACCTTCAGGCATTAGTCACTAATATGAAAGAGGGGTGTGAAAGTAAGGGTCTCCGCTTGAATGCAAGTAAAACTAAGGTTCTAGTATTTGAAAGAGGTGACGTAAGAACTAAATGCGAGATTAGGGTAAACCAGGAACGTCTAGAGCAAGTGAATGAAATTGTGTATTTAGGAAGTATGTTTAGCGCGGATGGAAGATGTGATTCGGATGTGGAACGGCGAGTAGCTGCCGGAAACAAAGTTAACGGTGCTTTGTCCCAGTTAGTAAAGCGACAAAGCATCGTAAAAGAAGCACGACTGGCGATTCAGAACGCAGTACTAGTGCCAACTTTGCTTTACGGTAGTGAAACCTGGGTATGTCAGCAGATGCATGAAAGTAAATTGAATGCTGTGGAGATGCGATCACTTCGAAAGTTGTGCGGCGTTACCTTGGCTGGCCGAATACGTAACGAAGTGATACGCAATTTGGCAGGTTTGAATGAAAGTGTCAGCGTTAAGCTGGAAAAGGGCGTGCTCCGTTGGTTTGGACACGTCCAACGAATGAGTGAGGAACGATTGACGAAGAATATATATTGTTCAAAAGTAGAGGGTAGAAGGAGTCAGGGTAGGCCGAGACTTACATATGAAGACCACGTGAGCAGATTGCTCAAAAACGGAAAGGTCAAAAGTACTCGGATACCCGGACGTGCGTGTATGAAGCGATTGATGAATCTCGAAGAAGCGAAAGAAGTATGCATGGATCGCGAAGCCTGGCGATCTGTCCTCTCTGACTACCCCGTCAGGGATACAGCGTGAAGATAGTTAGTTAGTTAAAATTTCATCGGTCCTTATATTGGAATGTCACAACAAACTCCAACACATTGCGGATAAGAACAAAGTAACAATGCAATGGATAAAAGGACACAGTAACTCAATGGGAAATGACGCAGCAGATGAACTGGCCAAAAGGGGATCAGAAGAAACAGTATATGGATCGGAACCATTACTACCCCTACCCCAGGCACAGATAAAGACATGGCTAAATTTTTAAAGCAATTATTTGCTAAATTTTTCATAAATTTTTATTAAAGTGGAAAAAGACAATTTGATTCGAGACAGGGATTGAACCTGTGACCTTTGCCTAACCAGGGCAATGTTCTAGCCACCTGAACTACCCGAACCGTATCGAATCAAGTTGAAATTCTCCACCTTATTTTTTTTATATCGTCATTTTAAGAGTATGACCAGAGCCATCTATCGAGCTAATGAACAACTCGATACCAATGAACAGTGTTACAACTATTTTTAAACATTGATGCAATGGACTCCACTCAGTATATTGATAAATTTTTAAAGCAATTATTTGCTAAATTTTTCATAAATTTTTATTAAAGTGGAAAAAGACAATTTGATTCGAGACAGGGATTGAACCTGTGACCTTTGCCTAACCAGGGCAATGTTCTAGCCACCTGAACTACCCGAACCGTATCGAATCAAGTTGAAATTCTCCACCTTATTTTTTTTATATCGTCATTTTAAGAGTATGACCAGAGCCATCTATCGAGCTAATGAACAACTCGATACCAATGAACAGTGTTACAACTATTTTTAAACATTGATGCAATGGACTCCACTCAGTATATTGATAAATTTTTAAAGCAATTATTTGCTAAATTTTTCATAAATTTTTATTAAAGTGGAAAAAGACAATTTGATTCGAGACAGGGATTGAACCTGTGACCTTTGCCTAACCAGGGCAATGTTCTAGCCACCTGAACTACCCGAACCGTATCGAATCAAGTTGAAATTCTCCACCTTATTTTTTTTTTATATCGTCATTTTAAGAGTATGACCAGAGCCATCTATCGAGCTAATGAACAACTCGATACCAATGAACAGTGTTACAACTATTTTTAAACATTGATGCAATGGACTCCACTCAGTATATTGATAAATTTTTAAAGCAATTATTTGCTAAATTTTTCATAAATTTTTATTAAAGTGGAAAAAGACAATTTGATTCGAGACAGGGATTGAACCTGTGACCTTTGCCTAACCAGGGCAATGTTCTAGCCACCTGAACTACCCGAACCGTATCGAATCAAGTTGAAATTCTCCACCTTATTTTTTTTATATCGTCATTTTAAGAGTATGACCAGAGCCATCTATCGAGCTAATGAACAACTCGATACCAATGAACAGTGTTACAACTATTTTTAAACATTGATGCAATGGACTCCACTCAGTATATTGATAAATTTTTAAAGCAATTATTTGCTAAATTTTTCATAAATTTTTATTAAAGTGGAAAAAGACAATTTGATTCGAGACAGGGATTGAACCTGTGACCTTTGCCTAACCAGGGCAATGTTCTAGCCACCTGAACTACCCGAACCGTATCGAATCAAGTTGAAATTCTCCACCTTATTTTTTTTTTTATATCGTCATTTTAAGAGTATGACCAGAGCCATCTATCGAGCTAATGAACAACTCGATACCAATGAACAGTGTTACAACTATTTTTAAACATTGATGCAATGGACTCCACTCAGTATATTGATAAATTTTTAAAGCAATTATTTGCTAAATTTTTCATAAATTTTTATTAAAGTGGAAAAAGACAATTTGATTCGAGACAGGGATTGAACCTGTGACCTTTGCCTAACCAGGGCAATGTTCTAGCCACCTGAACTACCCGAACCGTATCGAATCTAGTTGAAATTCTCCACCTTATTTTTTTTATATCGTCATTTTAAGAGTATGACCAGAGCCATCTATCGAGCTAATGAACAACTCGATACCAATGAACAGTGTTACAACTATTTTTAAACATTGATGCAATGGACTCCACTCAGTATATTGATAAATTTTTAAAGCAATTATTTGCTAAATTTTTCATAAATTTTTATTAAAGTGGAAAAAGACAATTTGATTCGAGACAGGGATTGAACCTGTGACCTTTGCCTAACCAGGGCAATGTTCTAGCCACCTGAACTACCCGAACCGTATCGAATCAAGTTGAAATTCTCCACCTTATTTTTTTTTTATATCGTCATTTTAAGAGTATGACCAGAGCCATCTATCGAACTAATGAACAACTCGATACCAATGAACAGTGTTACAACTATTTTTAAACATTGATGCAATGGACTCCACTCAGTATATTGATAAATTTTTAAAGCAATTATTTGCTAAATTTTTCATAAATTTTTATTAAAGTGGAAAAAGACAATTTGATTCGAGACAGGGATTGAACCTGTGACCTTTGCCTAACCAGGGCAATGTTCTAGCCACCTGAACTACCCGAACCGTATCGAATCAAGTTGAAATTCTCCACCTTATTTTTTTTATAACGTCATTTTAAGAGTATGACCAGAGCCATCTATCGAGCTAATGAACAACTCGATACCAATGAACAGTGTTACAACTATTTTTAAACATTGATGCAATGGACTCCACTCAGTATATTGATAAATTTTTAAAGCAATTATTTGCTAAATTTTTCATAAATTTTTATTAAAGTGGAAAAAGACAATTTGATTCGAGACAGGGATTGAACCTGTGACCTTTGCCTAACCAGGGCAATGTTCTAGCCACCTGAACTACCCGAACCGTATCGAATCAAGTTGAAATTCTCCACCTTATTTTTTTTATATCGTCATTTTAAGAGTATGACCAGAGCCATCTATCGTGCTAATGAACAACTCGATACCAATGAACAGTGTTACAACTATTTTTAAACATTGATGCAATGGACTCCACTCAGTATATTGATAAATTTTTAAAGCAATTATTTGCTAAATTTTTCATAAATTTTTATTAAAGTGGAAAAAGACAATTTGATTCGAGACAGGGATTGAACCTGTGACCTTTGCCTAACCAGGGCAATGTTCTAGCCACCTGAACTACCCGAACCGTATCGAATCAAGTTGAAATTCTCCACCTTATTTTTTTTTTTATATCGTCATTTTAAGAGTATGACCAGAGCCATCTATCGAGCTAATGAACAACTCGATACCAATGAACAGTGTTACAACTATTTTTAAACATTGATGCAATGGACTCCACTCAGTATATTGATAAATTTTTAAAGCAATTATTTGCTAAATTTTTCATAAATTTTTATTAAAGTGGAAAAAGACAATTTGATTCGAGACAGGGATTGAACCTGTGACCTTTGCCTAACCAGGGCAATGTTCTAGCCACCTGAACTACCCGAACCGTATCGAATCAAGTTGAAATTCTCCACCTTATTTTTTTTTATATCGTCATTTTAAGAGTATGACCAGAGCCATCTATCGAGCTAATGAACAACTCGATACCAATGAACAGTGTTACAACTATTTTTAAACATTGATGCAATGGACTCCACTCAGTATATTGATAAATTTTTAAAGCAATTATTTGCTAAATTTTTCATAAATTTTTATTAATGTGGAAAAAGACAATTTGATTCGAGACAGGGATTGAACCTGTGACTGTGTGTGATATAAAAAAAATAAGGTGGAGAATTTCAACTTGATTCGATACGGTTCGGGTAGTTCAGGTGGCTAGAACATTGCCCTGGTTAGGCAAAGGTCACAGGTTCAATCCCTGTCTCGAATCAAATTGTCTTTTTCCACTTTAATAAAAATTTATGATAAATTTAGCAAATAATTGCTTTAAAAATTTATCAATATACTGAGTGGAGTCCATTGCATCAATGTTTAAAAATAGTTGTAACACTGTTCATTGGTATCGAGTTGTTCATTAGTTCGATAGATGGCTCTGGTCATACTCTTAAAATGACGATATAAAAAAAAATAAGGTGGAGAATTTCAACTTGATTCGATACGGTTCGGGTAGTTCAGGTGGCTAGAACATTGCCCTGGTTAGGCAAAGGTCACAGGTTCAATCCCTGTCTCGAATCAAATTGTCTTTTTCCACTTTAATAAAAATTTATGAAAAATTTAGCAAATAATTGCTTTAAAAATTTATCAATATACTGAGTGGAGTCCATTGCATCAATGTTTAAAAATAGTTGTAACACTGTTCATTGGTATCGAGTTGTTCATTAGCTCGATAGATGGCTCTGGTCATACTCTTAAAATGACGATATAAAAAAAATAAGGTGGAGAATTTCAACTTGATTCGATACGGTTCGGGTAGTTCAGGTGGCTAGAACATTGCCCTGGTTAGGCAAAGGTCACAGGTTCAATCCCTGTCTCGAATCAAATTGTCTTTTTCCACTTTAATAAAAATTTATGAAAAATTTAGCAAATAATTGCTTTAAAAATTTATCAATATACTGAGTGGAGTCCATTGCATCAATGTTTAAAAATAGTTGTAACACTGTTCATTGGTATCGAGTTGTTCATTAGCTCGATAGATGGCTCTGGTCATACTCTTAAAATGACGATATAAAAAAAAATAAGGTGGAGAATTTCAACTTGATTCGATACGGTTCGGGTAGTTCAGGTGGCTAGAACATTGCCCTGGTTAGGCAAAGGTCACAGGTTCAATCCCTGTCTCGAATCAA
Organism: Thumatha senex; assembly: GCA_948477245.1. NCBI lineage: Eukaryota > Metazoa > Arthropoda > Insecta > Lepidoptera > Erebidae > Thumatha > Thumatha senex. Next base: position 28,435,833 of record OX419732.1, read on the forward strand.
ATTGTCTTTTTCCACTTTAATAAAAATTTATAATAAAAATTAAAGACATGGCTGCGCACAAACACTGAAGAAGCACATAAGACCGCATGGATAACCCTCGAAGGTTGTAGGCAAACTAAGATGGCGATTCCGGAGATATCTAAAAGATTTACCCGCAACCTCATTAGGCTAAATAGGGAAAGCATAGGCAAGATTGTAGGAATCTTAACAGGCCACTGTCCCCTTAACAAACACTTTTTCACCATAGGTGTAACAGACAGCCCCCTGTGCAGAGGATGCATGGACGCAGAAGAAACGCCACACCACGTGCTCATGGAGTGCAGGAGCGTGGCAGATGACCGGGCGCGCATCCTACAGTCGCCGCAAACACTCCCGGACGCATGCCAGGGCCTTAAAAGGCTGCTGTCCTTCTGGGACTGCCTTGGATGGTTGGAGTGAAAGGATGAAGAATCCACGCACAATGGCCCAGTCAAGTGGCTAAGTGCGGAAACGGCCCAGAAACAACAACAACATGGATCACAAAATATCCAGATTTTTTGTCAATATCGTCAATAAAGTTTCAGATTCAGTTTACACGAGATCGCAAGTATCGCGATATTTATTGACTGTGTAATCCTTGCCTAATATATAGATACTCAAGTCTCAGGTCCCTTGTAGCTGTGAAAATATCTAATTCTAAGGTAAAAAAGTAAGGGCAACACTCAAAAATGTTTACGGTACCCTCGGTTGGAAAGTCCGGATTTTACTCGGGTGTTTCTGAAAACACACAAGAGGATTTGTACATTCAGAATTGTTGTGTTATATGTAGGTAGGTATATGTCGGAGAATGAACAGAGATACAGCAACCTCTTCGAAGGTGTCGTTGCTGTTTTCAGGTTTGTGGGCGTCATCACGGGTATGGCCAGTACATAACACAAAAATATTAACAAATTCACTTTTATCTTCTACAGATGTGATTTACAGAATACAGATAAATAACACAAGATAAAAGAAATGGAGAAACTTGTGGAGGGGCATTGCGGCTAAGTTGCAGAGGCATAGACAACAGAATAGACCGCCCGGAAACCGACGTGTTGATCTTGGCCGGGATGTCAGCGTCAGGGAGATTGGGAGAGGCTATCCTTGGACCTCTTGCAGTTTCTCATTGATACAGAAGAAAACTTTATATAACTCCATCTAAACAAGGAGACACGCCATTCACAAATCTTACTGGCTACACTGAAAAGCAGCTTGGCATCTGCTGCTTTAGAGCATAGCTAAGCGTCGAGACCATAATTCTAGGAAATGAGTGGCGTGCAGTTCGTTTACATCGTCGTCGTTGGTACAGTTCCTCCATTACCTTTGCTATGGTAATGGATGAACTGTACCAACGACCACCTTTCAGTAAACATAACGCTGGTAGTATGAATCCTTAATGTTGCTGCTCTTTACTATAGGTACCTACCTATAGGCGCCTTAAGCTACCTAAGTGGGGACCCACCACTATCGAGGCGGTGGAGCCGGCCGTGGCGGAGCGGCGGAGAGGCGACGCCGCAGCCTCACCTACCGGATGTCACAGATACTTACCGGGCACGGGTGCTTCGGTTAGTTTCTGTGGCGTATACACCGGGAGGTCACACCAGAGTGCCAGCACTGTGGGGACTGCAGCGAGGATACGGCTCTGCATACACTGGCAGAGTGTTCAGCGTGGGAGATGCAGCGCCGAAACCTAGTTGCAGGTCTGTTTATTAAAGTGGAAAAAGACAATTTGATTCGAGACAGGGATTGAACCTGTGACCTTTGCCTAACCAGGGCAATGTTCTAGCCACCTGAACTACCCGAACCGTATCGAATCTAGTTGAAATTCTCCACCTTATTTTTTTTATATCGTCATTTTAAGAGTATGACCAGAGCCATCTATCGAGCTAATGAACAACTCGATACCAATGAACAGTGTTACAACTATTTTTAAACATTGATGCAATGGACTCCACTCAGTATATTGATAAATTTTTAAAGCAATTATTTGCTAAATTTTTCATAAATTTTTATTAAAGTGGAAAAAGACAATTTGATTCGAGACAGGGATTGAACCTGTGACCTTTGCCTAACCAGGGCAATGTTCTAGCCACCTGAACTACCCGAACCGTATCGAATCAAGTTGAAATTCTCCACCTTATTTTTTTTTTATATCGTCATTTTAAGAGTATGACCAGAGCCATCTATCGAACTAATGAACAACTCGATACCAATGAACAGTGTTACAACTATTTTTAAACATTGATGCAATGGACTCCACTCAGTATATTGATAAATTTTTAAAGCAATTATTTGCTAAATTTTTCATAAATTTTTATTAAAGTGGAAAAAGACAATTTGATTCGAGACAGGGATTGAACCTGTGACCTTTGCCTAACCAGGGCAATGTTCTAGCCACCTGAACTACCCGAACCGTATCGAATCAAGTTGAAATTCTCCACCTTATTTTTTTTATAACGTCATTTTAAGAGTATGACCAGAGCCATCTATCGAGCTAATGAACAACTCGATACCAATGAACAGTGTTACAACTATTTTTAAACATTGATGCAATGGACTCCACTCAGTATATTGATAAATTTTTAAAGCAATTATTTGCTAAATTTTTCATAAATTTTTATTAAAGTGGAAAAAGACAATTTGATTCGAGACAGGGATTGAACCTGTGACCTTTGCCTAACCAGGGCAATGTTCTAGCCACCTGAACTACCCGAACCGTATCGAATCAAGTTGAAATTCTCCACCTTATTTTTTTTATATCGTCATTTTAAGAGTATGACCAGAGCCATCTATCGTGCTAATGAACAACTCGATACCAATGAACAGTGTTACAACTATTTTTAAACATTGATGCAATGGACTCCACTCAGTATATTGATAAATTTTTAAAGCAATTATTTGCTAAATTTTTCATAAATTTTTATTAAAGTGGAAAAAGACAATTTGATTCGAGACAGGGATTGAACCTGTGACCTTTGCCTAACCAGGGCAATGTTCTAGCCACCTGAACTACCCGAACCGTATCGAATCAAGTTGAAATTCTCCACCTTATTTTTTTTTTATATCGTCATTTTAAGAGTATGACCAGAGCCATCTATCGAGCTAATGAACAACTCGATACCAATGAACAGTGTTACAACTATTTTTAAACATTGATGCAATGGACTCCACTCAGTATATTGATAAATTTTTAAAGCAATTATTTGCTAAATTTTTCATAAATTTTTATTAAAGTGGAAAAAGACAATTTGATTCGAGACAGGGATTGAACCTGTGACCTTTGCCTAACCAGGGCAATGTTCTAGCCACCTGAACTACCCGAACCGTATCGAATCAAGTTGAAATTCTCCACCTTATTTTTTTTATATCACACACAGTTTTTCCAATTCAAATTGTCTTTTTCCACTTTAATAAAAATTTATGAAAAATTTAGCAAATAATTGCTTTAAAAATTTATCAATATACTGAGTGGAGTCCATTGCATCAATGTTTAAAAATAGTTGTAACACTGTTCATTGGTATCGAGTTGTTCATTAGCTCGATAGATGGCTCTGGTCATACTCTTAAAATGACGATATAAAAAAAATAAGGTGGAGAATTTCAACTTGATTCGATACGGTTCGGGTAGTTCAGGTGGCTAGAACATTGCCCTGGTTAGGCAAAGGTCACAGGTTCAATCCCTGTCTCGAATCAAATTGTCTTTTTCCACTTTAATAAAAATTTATGAAAAATTTAGCAAATAATTGCTTTAAAAATTTATCAATATACTGAGTGGAGTCCATTGCATCAATGTTTAAAAATAGTTGTAACACTGTTCATTGGTATCGAGTTGTTCATTAGCTCGATAGATGGCTCTGGTCATACTCTTAAAATGACGATATAAAAAAAATAAGGTGGAGAATTTCAACTTGATTCGATACGGTTCGGGTAGTTCAGGTGGCTAGAACATTGCCCTGGTTAGGCAAAGGTCACAGGTTCAATCCCTGTCTCGAATCAAATTGTCTTTTTCCACTTTAATAAAAATTTATGAAAAATTTAGCAAATAATTGCTTTAAAAATTTATCAATATACTGAGTGGAGTCCATTGCATCAATGTTTAAAAATAGTTGTAACACTGTTCATTGGTATCGAGTTGTTCATTAGCTCGATAGATGGCTCTGGTCATACTCTTAAAATGACGATATAAAAAAAAATAAGGTGGAGAATTTCAACTTGATTCGATACGGTTCGGGTAGTTCAGGTGGCTAGAACATTGCCCTGGTTAGGCAAAGGTCACAGGTTCAATCCCTGTCTCGAATCAAATTGTCTTTTTCCACTTTAATAAAAATTTATAATAAAAATTAAAGACATGGCTGCGCACAAACACTGAAGAAGCACATAAGACCGCATGGATAACCCTCGAAGGTTGTAGGCAAACTAAGATGGCGATTCCGGAGATATCTAAAAGATTTACCCGCAACCTCATTAGGCTAAATAGGGAAAGCATAGGCAAGATTGTAGGAATCTTAACAGGCCACTGTCCCCTTAACAAACACTTTTTCACCATAGGTGTAACAGACAGCCCCCTGTGCAGAGGATGCATGGAGGCAGAAGAAACGCCACACCACGTGCTCATGGAGTGCAGGAGCGTGGCAGATGACCGGGCGCGCATCCTACAGTCGCCGCAAACACTCCCGGACGCATGCCAGGGCCTTAAAAGGCTGCTGTCCTTCTGGGACTGCCTTGGATGGTTGGAGTGAAAGGATGAAGAATCCACGCACAATGGCCCAGTCAAGTGGCTAAGTGCGGAAACGGCCCAGAAACAACAACAACATGGATCACAAAATATCCAGATTTTTTGTCAATATCGTCAATAAAGTTTCAGATTCAGTTTACACGAGATCGCAAGTATCGCGATATTTATTGACTGTGTAATCCTTGCCTAATATATAGATACTCAAGTCTCAGGTCCCTTGTAGCTGTGAAAATATCTAATTCTAAGGTAAAAAAGTAAGGGCAACACTCAAAAATGTTTACGGTACCCTCGGTTGGAAAGTCCGGATTTTACTCGGGTGTTTCTGAAAACACACAAGAGGATTTGTACATTCAGAATTGTTGTCTTATATGTAGGTAGGTATATGTCGGAGAATGAACAGAGATACAGCAACCTCTTCGAAGGTGTCGTTGCTGTTTTCAGGTTTGTGGGCGTCATCACGGGTATGGCCAGTACATAACACAAAAATATTAACAAATTCACTTTTATCTTCTACAGATGTGATTTAGAGAATACAGATAAATAACACAAGATAAAAGAAATGGAGAAACTTGTGGAGGGGCATTGCGGCTAAGTTGCAGAGGCATAGACAACAGAATAGACCGCCCGGAAACCGACGTGTTGATCTTGGCCGGGATGTCAGCGTCAGGGAGATTGGGAGAGGCTATCCTTGGACCTCTTGCAGTTTCTCATTGATACAGAAGAAAACTTTATATAACTCCATCTAAACAAGGAGACACGCCATTCACAAATCTTACTGGCTACACTGAAAAGCAGCTTGGCATCTGCTGCTTTAGAGCATAGCTAAGCGTCGAGACCATAATTCTAGGAAATGAGTGGCGTGCAGTTCGTTTACATCGTCGTCGTTGGTACAGTTTCTCCATTACCTTTGCTATGGTAATGGATGAACTGTACCAACGACCACCTTTCAGTAAACATAACGCTGGTAGTATGAATCCTTAATGTTGCCGCTCTTGACTATAGGTACCTACCTATAGGCGCCTTAAGCTACCTAAGTGGGGACACACCACTATCGAGGCGGTGGAGCCGGCCGTGGCGGAGCGGCGGAGAGGCGACGCCGCAGCCTCACCTACCGGATGTCACAGATACTTACCGGGCACGGGTGCTTCGGTTAGTTTCTGTGGCGTATACACCGGGAGGTCACACCAGAGTGCCAGCACTGTGGGGACTGCAGCGAGGATACGGCTCTGCATACACTGGCAGAGTGTTCAGCGTGGGAGATGCAGCGCCGAAACCTAGTTGCAGGTCTGGGCGCGGACATTTTCACGCTGGAGACCATGGCGAGAGCCATGATCTCCTGCGGGAGCAAGTGGAACACCGATACGTGGGGTTTTAGTAGGTAGGAGTCCGGCATAGCATAGGCTTTTTTTTATATTTGACACGTCAAATTGTCGCCGCACGCCTGTTGGAAAGCAGTTTTTTCGCAACGTTTACGTAAGGGGTTTTTTAAGAGTACCTTAAGATTGTTTTACAGGGTTATAAGTGCGATGCTACTCGCGCTTATAACCCTGCAAAACATTCAAAAGTCACTTCGATGTTGCAAGTGGCATAAATAAGTTAAAAAAGGTATAAATATATTTATTAAATAATACTGTATCGTAGTTATTATTATCCTTGTCAATACGTTGAGCGATGGTCGACATTACTTCTTCTTGCCGCTGCCGCTGACATACTCTTTGCTCGTTGTTCGCGTTGGTAGGTTATCTGACGACAAAACACATGTGTAATTATTCTATTGTCCTTAAAATTTTCGACGGGGTTTGCATGATGCATAGCGTAGCCACTTCGCTGTGGCAGGTCACGGATGGGTGACCGCTTTGTGGCATTTACATTTAAGCGTTACCGTGCTGTTGGCTAGATGACGCTATGTAAAAAAAAACTTGTCATAAAACTGCACAACAGTTGAGGTGTAGAAGTATAAAGTTACCTAAACAATACGTATAATACATGCATACCAATAAACAAATACACAAACTAAACAAGGATAAAGGTGTGATTGATTGATGTATATTTTTTTGGCATTGTTACTGGGGGGCATACATGAGAAGTGGACCGGATGATCCCAGGCTCCTACAATTTTTGGGTGATGTCTTCAAGGTTACCTGCGGGTGGTTTGCAGCACTTGCCGCTGGGTGAAGCCTTCTTGCTGTTGTCGAAGGGAGCTTCGCAGGGGCAGCACGAGTGCACGCTACTGCGCGTTGTATCCATGGCCTCGATTTTCTCCACCTACACCCATACAAGAGTGGAAGTTTTTAGTGAAAACTGAAATAAAGCTTGTCTTTGTAAAACTTGCACGGAAAAACTCGAATGAGTTAATGTTATGCATGTTGATCCTTACTGTAATAAATATAAATATCTAATAATAAAAAAAAAAAATTGTATGCTTTGTCGTGACTTTTATATGTTTTAGAATACCAGTATGCAGTACCTCTTTTTATTCTTCTTTTATTATATTAAAGGCGTTGATTGTGGACTATAACAATTGCTTCTCTATATTCTGGAGGTATACTTACTTAATCCACATTGGTTTGAGTAGGTATACTTACTAGATTCAGTGGTCATATTGCGTACATTTGTGAATGACATGAGGCGCAACCGGTTAGGTTTACAAAGTAAATGTTGTGAAATAATACATCATCACCATCCGAGCGTCTGACCCAGTTGCGTCTCGCGACGCCCGGGGTCCACTTTCCTACATTTTCTCCTCCACTTCGGTCGTGGGCATCCCCTGTAGTGAGACCATTGGCACGCATGTCATCCCTTACGACGTCAAGCCAGCACTTCTTGGGTCTTCTCCTCTTACCGGGACCCGGCGAGGCCGACATGGCCAGACATTTGTTCCCCACGTAGCCCGGCGGTTGCCGTAAGACGTGACAATACCAACGAAGGCGACACTCTTGCGTGGAATAATATAAGAAGTGTTATTTAATATGTGTTGCAAGTTCCATCAAATGCCATCAATCAACAGTATAAATAATAATTGATTGTATTGAAAAGAAGTGCATATTGCTTACTTTTCCCCGCGCAGTTGGTACGTGTAGTTGTCGGTCGCCCGAAGCTTTCTGTATCGGCTTGTCGTCTAGTGGCAACTTTAGTTCCTCAGCCAATGGCAGCTTCGGAGACGTAATAGACGAGGGTTTCTTTGACGACTGTGGCGGTGTTTTGTGTATGTATTGCTGTAATAATAAAAGTAATCACTGAATATATTATTTTAAAACTAATAAATTACGGGATGTACGGGTTAAATGGGTTTAACGAGGGGGCAGCCGGTACAGGTATCTATAAAAGTAAAATTTCAAGGTTTTCTTAGCACACAAAACCAATAAACTGGAACATTTATCATCACAGGGTAGGTACCTATATTCAGATACACCTTCAAACATTTTAGACGGAATATTGCTGTGGGTTTTGATGGATTTTTGTGAATATGATAGAGAAAATTAACGATGTCAACTATACCTAATTGTTGTAATAATCAAACACGACGTTGGCATTCAGTATCGTCTAAGACAGGAAATAAAAAGAAAATTCTATCCTTGGCAAGGTATTATTATAAGATAATGAAATTTTTTGGAAGAGCGTAAGGTGCACGACCAAGTATTGTATTAGGTTAGAACACCTCGAGCTTAATACACGCGAGCCAAGCGAGCGTGCCGTCGCAGCGGCCGGCAAAGGTTCAGAATCGAACATATTTATTTACCTTATAGTAGACTAAAAACTAACTATCTTCACGCTATATCCCTGACGGGGTAGTCAAAGAGGACAGATCGCCAGGCTTCGCGATCCATGCATACTTCTTTCGCTTCTTGAAGATTCATCAATCGCTTTATACACACACGTCTGGGTATCCGAGTACCTTTGACTTATCCGTTTTTGAGCAATCTGCTCACGTGGTCTTGATATGTAAGTCTCGGCCTACCCGGGCTCCTACCCTCTACTGTAGTAGACGAGGAGCGTTCACTAGTGCGTACAAGACGCAGTGTGTACTCACGTCGGGCACCTTCCACACGATGATGCTGCCGGCGGCGCAGCTGCTGACCACGTGGCGCGCGTCGGGGCTGAAGCGCGCGCACGTCACGGCGCCCGCGTGGCCCAGCCCCGTGTGCGTGTACACGCCCTCCTGGTACTTCCACAGCTGCACACGCGCACACACAGCCCCAGTAGTTTATATTTACATACAAGGGGGTGAGATTTCTTTGGAGCAGACTGTACTACCCGCAACCAAACATTTTACGACTGTATTTAGCAGCTAAAATCACTGGTTGCAGATACTAGAAGTAGCTGCTCTGCGGAGGGCTCTCCACGCTCACCTACGGCTAATGCTATTCTTAGATGTGTCATCAATTTGTTATTGTTATCAATCTATATTTATTATTGTTATAATTTATAGAACAATTATTTATTATTTTAATTAGTTCCGTATCATTCTACCATCTTTGATCTTTGATGGTAGAATGATAACTCAATTGACCAAGAGCGAACTGACGTTTTAGATGGCGCTACTACTCTTTTGGCGGGAGCGGTAGTTGTAATTTTCACGATAAAATAGGCAGTTGGGCAGTTCTCTGTTGGTCGTTGAAAAGTACGGTGGTGCTAAAAGAGTGCTCTTGGTAAAGTCACAGTGTTCTAATAAAAGGGTGTCATATTTACCGTGAGTGTGTTATACTGTAAGTGTGTGTTGAACAATATACGCTGAAAACAAGTTATCGTGTTTTTGTTTCTTCTTGATAATACCTCCATTATTTTGAATTTAAACGGTAAAAATAGTGGGTGCCGTCACATCTCAGAAGTGGGATAAAAGTTCACACACGTAATAAATAAAAAATGGTAATGCATTTTTTTTTCTTTTACCATATTTGAACACGTTATTATAAATATAAAATATTATTAAATGTTTTAATAAGAGATGCCTCCTATTTTTTCTGTTGTTGTTGTTTATCTAATGAATTGGAAGAATACGGCTTGGTCAAGGCGACTCCTTGATAGCATCTATTTTTCCGGTGGTGGATAAGCAATATCGACCAACATTGTGGCGCGGTGGGAATATATCGGAATGCTATGCAAGAGGCCGTGGGTTGATGATGAACACGATGGTTTATTCTGTGTCTGGGTGTTATTTATCTAAAATATATATTTATTTAGAAATATATAAGTAGGTTTATCAGCTATCTGGTTACCATAGTACTAGCTCTGCTTAGTTTGGAAATAGACGGCGTTATGTGATTGACCCAACTATATTATTATATTATACTTATATTAGCATTTTCGTTCATCCCCATCATTATGAGAACTGAACTAAGTTGGTTGTGCTTACCCTCTTAACGTATATTTTGATTAAACAAATGATGCAGTAGTTACGCTATATACTACTTTTATGTACATGAGTAAACAGTTCACTTTGCGGTTGAATTTCTGTACTTTCAGTGGACTCGTCCAAGCAAGAGACATACTCTCCGTCTCGCCCTACGGAGGAAGAGCGATGCAGCAGGTCGCGCAGTCGGCTCGGTCACTCGTCGCGCAGTCGGCCCAGTCATCATGCGCGCAGTCGATCCAGTCATCGGGCGCGCAGTCGACCCAGTCATAGGTCGCGCAGACGCGTGCGGTCAAGTCACCGGTCACGCAGTCGGTCCAGTCATCGATCACGCAGTCACAGTCGGTCAAGTCACCGATTGCACAGTCGGCCCAGTACCCGGTCGCGCAGTCGGTTCAGTCAGCGGTCGAGAAGTCACGGCCGGCCCAGTCGTCGGTCACGCAGTCGCAGTCGGCACAGCCACCGGTCGCGCAACCCGTCCAGTAACCGGTCGCGCAGCCCGACCAGTCACCGGCCGCGCAACCGGCACGCTCGCCAGTCTTGCATTCAAGAAAGCCGCCGTTCTGAGTCATTAGATAAGCTAGGCAATATGCAAAATACCATTCCCGAATTTGACCCTGCGAGAAAAGAACAGACGATTTCCATTTAGCTTCATAAAGTGAACGAATGTGCTTCCATTTATGATTGGAATGAAAAGCAGATAATTCATTTCGCCTTGCCTAAATTGCGTGGAGTAGCACAACGTTGGTATGAGGGTCTTGCGTCGGTTCTTTTCTCGTGGGAGGAGTGGCAATTAAAATTGTTAACGGCGTTTCCATCTGATGAGAACTATGGTCAAATGTTAAGCGATATGTTGGCGAAAAGGGCTCGATTCGGGGATTCGCTAGAATCATATTATTACGACAAATTGGCATTAATCAATAGGTGTGGTATTGAGGGTAGAAGGGCGGTAGAATGTATACTGCATGGAATAGACGACCGCTCAGTACGATTAGGCGCTGAAGCAGTTCAGTATGATAATCCTGATAAATTACTGGCCTATTTGAGAAATGCTAGGAATGTCCGTCCTCTAACTGAGCGCAAACAAATGAAAACCCCAAACGTAAATCCAAATCTACGTGATTCACAATCCAAGCCAAGTTTTAAGATTGCGCGCTGTTTTAATTGTAAACAGGAGGGTCACAATGTCTCGCGTTGTCCCTAGCCAATAAAAAAATGTAGTAAATGTAATAGACTTGGGCATGATACCGACGAATGTTTTTCAAAGCAACCGTTACCACCAGAGAAGACAGTAATGGCAGTTTCAGGCACTAGTAGCCCGGGTGATAAATATCATAAAATCATCAATATCAACCAGGTTCCTTATGAAGCTTTTATAGACTTTGGCAGTGAATGCTGCATGATTAGGTCCTCAGATTTTCAAAAAGTTTATTCCGATCTAGAAACTGTTGGTCTCCCAATGCTTAGAGGATTTGGAAACTCAGTTGTACAAGTGCTAGGAAAATGCCGTGTTAGGGTATGTGTCGACGAGGTCGAAGCTGACGTTGACTTATTTATCGTTCCAGATGATTCCATGAGGGTACCTGTCATGATTGGACAATCATTCACTGAGCAGTCCCATGTTATAGTACATAAAAACTCCGATCGGTTGATGATGATAGGTTCTGATTGCAACGTTACATCCAACTTAAAGTTTAAAATTTGCATTAAAGATGACATTACTCTATCTGGAACTTCGTTAGTAGACATTTACACTGCTCCAGTCATGGCGGGCGATGTTTTCATTGAAGGAGGCTATCGCCTTATATCTGATACTAGCTTTATTGTGCCGTCAGGTCTATTCAGAATAAGTAATGGCGGAGTTGGAAAGCTATTGATTTATGTTTCGGGGAATAGAAAAGTCCTTCTGAAACGAGGTTATGTTTTAGCTCGAGGGCATGAGGCTAGGGAAGATATTGCAACCCCAACGGCACAAGTTATGCGTGTTAGTGCTGAACGAATTAATTGTTCCCCATTAACTGATGCTGATGTTAGAGTAGGTGATATTGTGCTTCCTGCACAAAAAAAACTATTAATGAATCTTCTCAATGAATATAGGCACTGTTTTGCATCGAAATTGTCCGAATTGGGTACCACTACAGCAGGGGAAATGTCAATAAATCTTAATGATAATGAACCGGTAGTTTATAGACCCTATCGACTTTCCATTAAAGAGAAAGAAGTGGTTAGAGACATGATTACAGATCTACAGGAGAATGGGATAGTTAAGCCTTCTACCTCGTGTTACGCTAGCCCGGTGGTTCTTGTGCGGAAAAAAACTGGAGATTATCGTCTTTGCATTGATTATCGTTCTCTTAATAAGAAAACGGTCAAGGAAAATTATCCCATGCCCCTGATAGATGACCTATTGGACGTTTTGGCTGGTCATCAATTCTATACGACCCTAGATCTAGCATCTGGATATTACCAAGTTCCCATTCGCGAAGAAGATCAATTCAAAACAGCGTTTGTAACACCGGACGGACATTTTGAGTTTACCCGGATGCCCTTTGGTCTCGCGAACGCACCAGCCACCTTTCAGCGTATTATGAACCAGGTGCTAGGCTCTGATCGTCATAAAGAAGCTTTGGCATATCTCGATGATGTCATTATCCCTGCGAAAGATTTTACTGAAGGCTTAACTCGCTTGGAAAATATTTTCAAATTATTTTCTAGTGCTGGTCTGACGCTCAATATTGCTAAATGTCTATTTTTTGGACACACAGTTGATTATTTAGGCTTTGAGGTGTCTAAAGAGGGTATCCAACCCGGTTCTAGAAAAATAGAGGCAGTGGAGAAGTTTCCCGTGCCCCAGAATCAACATAACGTGAGACAATTTCTTGGCCTAACCAGCTTCTTCCGGCGTTTTGTGCCAGGATTTTCCATAATAGCGAAACCCCTTACAAACCTTCTAAGAAAGGACGCTTCTTGGTTTTGGGGTCCACAACAAGAAAAAGCGTTCAAAGAATTGCAAGGAAAATTAATTGAAAAACTAACTTTGGCCTTGTATGATGTCCAGGCAGAGACAGAATTGCACACAGATGCGTGTAAGGTTGGCGTAGCTGGTATTTTGTTACAGCGCAGTAACAGTGGTATTCTCAGACTTGTGGCTTATTTTAGCCGACAGACATCTCCAGAGGAGCAAAATTATTCCTCCTATGACTTAGAAACTCTTGCGGTCGTGTCAGCCCTACAAAAGTTCAGGGTGTACCTCATTGGAATAAAATTCAAAATTATAACAGATTGCAATTCACTCCGTGCGACATTTCAAAAAAGGGACATGTTGCCTCGCGTTGCTCGATGGTGGGAACATATGCAGGAGTATCACTTTGATATTGAGTATAGAGCAGGATCTTCTATGGCGCACGTTGACGCGCTTAGCCGAAACCCAATTGCCGGAAAAGACGTAATGGATATTAGGAATGTAGGCGAGGAAAGCTGGCTTCTGACAGTTCAGAACGCTGACTGTGAAATTCAACGAATAATAAAAATCTTAAAAGATTCCAATCTTAATGACGTTATCGACATTAAAAATAACTACAAGTTAAAGGGAGATGAAACTGTTTAGAATTAGACCTGATGGGGATAGATGGGTGGTGCCTAAGGGAGTTCGCTGGCAAGTAGTCAAACAAAACCATGACGATATTGGTCATTTTTCCGTTGACAAAACATTGGAAAAGATTAAATCTTCATTTTGGTTTCCCAGAATGAGGAATTTCGTAAAGAAATATGTGACCTCATGTCTTGAATGTGCATATGCTAAGGCTTCAGGGGGTAAAAAGCAAGGATTTCTGCATCCAATAACAAAAGTGGATGTACCCTTTGACACCGTACATATTGATCATGTTGGACCCTTTGTGCGCAGCAGTAGAGGCAATATCCACGTACTTGTCGTGATTGATGCTTATACAAAGTACTTATACCTTAAGGCCGTTCGAAATACAAAATCACACTCAAGCATTAAAGTTCTCAGAGAATACTTTGCTATATTTGGCGTACCACGAAGGCTAATTTCTGACCGAGGGACATCATTTACCAGCGGATCCTTCAAAAAATTTATGAACGAAAGGGGTATTAAGGATATTTTAAACGCAGTAGCTACACCTAGGGCGAAAGGTCAGGTCGAGCGCTACAATAAAATTATTGTAGACGCCCTTACGGCCAAGTGTATTGGTACACCCGATACTAAATGGGATGAATATCTACCTGACATTCAATGGGGCATCAATAATACTTTCAATAAGGGGATTAACCGAACTCCCTCTGAGGCACTATTCGGTATAAGACCAGCAGGCCCTAGCGATAGTAGAATATTATCGGAGCTCGCTGACACTAGTCAAACGCACGACACATCAGGTCTTGTCAGTCCGGGCAGAACTAACATACGCCAGGAAATCAACACCCATATCGAGTCCTGTCAAAAGAAACAAAAGGAAACTTTTGATAAACGTCGCTGTGAACCTCGAAAATACAAAGTCGGTGATTTGATTAGGATCGAAAGGCAAGTGCCTGCTACTGGCCAAAGCAAAAAGCTTGTACCTAAATTCCAAGGCCCTTACCTTACTTCCTTAGGATTATAGCTGTACTAGAACATGACCGTTTCCAGGTAGAGGATACACCCCTTACCCGAAAAGGCAAAAGGAAATTTTCTACAGTAGTAGCCATCGACAAAATTAAACCCTGGCTTAGTTTTAATAGACCTCATGAGCAAGAACTAGATAATTCTAGTGACTCCTCGGAATAGAGCCCTTGTAAACTGTCTCTAAGACAACTGGTAATATTTTAGGGAAAGTATGATTCAACCCCACATAAAGAATGTTTTATAATTTTGCATGAAAATGAATTTGAAATTTTTAGTGCTATGCAAATGTTTAATAATCACTATTAATAAATATGATTACATTATGAAATATATGAGTGAAAACGAAACATGACAAATAAGGAGTTAATAATATTATGATTTTGGACAACCCTGGTCCAGCGATAAAATATGGACAACCCTGGTCCTGCAATAAAATATGGACAACCCTGGTCCTGTAATGAAATAAGGACACCCCTGGTCCTGTAATGAAATAAGGACAACCCTGGTCCTCTACTGAAATAAGGACATCCCTGGTCCCCTAATAAAATAAGGACATCCCTGGTCCACTAGATATGTAATTAGACAGTATAAGTAGCGAACAAACTTGCGAATGTATCTAAGTAATATTTAAGTTTTGTTCTCTTTTTTTGTAAACGTACGAGGTCGTACGACAATAAGGATGGCCGACTGTCATCAATTTGTTATTGTTATCAATCTATATTTATTATTGTTATTAATTTATAGTGCAATTATTTATTATTTTAATTAGTTCCGTATCATTCTACCATCTTTGATGGTAGAATGATAACTCAATTGACCAAGAGCGAACTGACGTTTTAGATGGCGCCACTACTCTTTTGGCGGGAGCGGTAGTTGTAATTTTCACGATAAAATAGGCAGTTGGGCAGTTCTCTGTTGGTCGTTGAAAAGTACGGTGGTGCTAAAAGAGTGCTCTTGGTAAAGTCACAGTGTTCTAATAAAAGGGTGTCATATTTACCGTGAGTGTGTTATACTGTAAGTGTGTGTTGAACAATATACGCTGAAAACAAGTTATCGTGTTTTTGTTTCTTCTTGATAATACCTCCATTATTTTGAATTTAAACGGTAAAAATAGTGGGTTACGTCACAGATGTGACAACTGAGAGGCATTTGCCTATTTCATAAACATTTATTACATATATGTTTATACAAAATTTAACTACACTTGTAACTACCCAACCTGGTAACTCAATGTTCTTCTGTAAACGATCTCTGCGTATAGCAATTTCTGCGATGATTGGTAACGGATGGGTGGCCGCTTTGTGGTATTTCCATTTACAAGAGTTTCCGTGCTTCGGAAGGCAGGTTAAGCCGTTGGTTTCAATTGCCAGTAACATACATACATATTATCATGCCTTTATCCCCGAAGCAGGGCCTGATTAACCCTTAGGCTAATTAGGCTGCAGCCTAGGGCGCGAGAATCAGGGGGCGCGCGAGTCGTGACTCCGCATGCACTATTAATGTAGCATTATTGCATTTACACTACATATTTGAACTACTTAGACCGAAACAAATGAACGAAAAGGGGCGGGGCTTAACAGTTTTTGTTAATATACACGTATACAGCATAAACACTAGAGCATACACTTAAACACGTTTACAGATGAACTGCGACGAATGTATATAATCATCCGCCGCGTTCGCCTGCGGGGAGGGGTAGTTAAACATTTTTATTTTAGCGCTCACTCGCATCGTATCAACTTACTAAGCACCGAGCACTCTGAATTTTTTTTTGTTAATTTCCGGCATGGACTTATTCACGACGGAGCGCTCTGTTTAGTTGTGGTGATGATCTGTACAAGTGTACACTCGTGAACTAAACGTTATTCTATTACTACTACGAGAGACTTAAATATAAGATGATACCTAAAATAATCATTAATTTTTTTGAAAAATAACTATAAACATACTAGCTTTTGCCCGCGTGGTGTTTTGTATGTGACTAACTTTAAGTTCACATGGTTACCCATTAAAAATTTAATCGCACTAAGATAGCTTAAATTTACTTATCGGTTAGTCATCAGTGAAGGCAACTCGATATAAGTATGTTCATAACTGAAAACCAATGGACATTGAAAAATGTTGTCTAATGAAATTATAACTAACAAACCAAAATACTTTGACCTCTCCAATGTAAAGCGCGTCTAGTAATATGTAGTTCAAGATGTATCATTATATCTGATGAACCGATTTTGATGAAAATAGCACAGTATTTAAGCTGGAAAAATAACCACAATACTCTTAATAAGACATTTGTGATCAACCGCCTGGATTTTGCTCCAACCCCGAACAACAACAACAATACATACAAATATACAAACAAACAGACACGAAGAAAAAAATTACATATTCGGACTCAGAATCCTTTAATTAGTCGTAGTTTTTATAATAGTATAGAAGACCTCCAAATTGTATGAACACCCATATAACTTAGAGGTCTATGTTAAATGGTGTTAATTTGTATGTATTGGGACACCTCTGTATTATTATTATTTTTTCTTTCCTTCCTGGCTGTATTTAGCCAGAGAATCCAGTGTACCCTCGAAAGGAAATCCCAGAGACCCTGACCATCCCCGGTCACTGACCTCTCCGACCATCGTCTTCGACCAGTCCACCAAACGCACTGTAAGGAGGACGAAAATACTAACTATGAGGCGCGCGCGAAAGCATGGTGCCTCCACCTTGGGCCTACCTCTGTAAGGACGACAGCTAGCTCGGAGTGTCGCCCCCAGGCTGACACTTATGGGGGACGGAGATTGCTCTGGGATCTCGGTCCCCCATAAGCTTCTTCTGCATCTGTGCGTCTTCTGCGGCACGGGAGCGTACTATTCCTCTCCCGTTCCTTCTCTGCCGCCTCGATTGCTCACGTCACCTCCTAACAAAACAAGGCGACAGTGTTCCATGACCTCTTACTGCTGACAATAGCCAGAACCATGGCCTGCAGCGTTACATTTCCCGTTCTTATGGCCACCATGAGGCCACGCCGCTGCTCTATCCATTCAGGGCAATTTGCCAGCGTGTGGAGCACTGTATCCTCTGAATTTACAGTATTTATCTTAGTTATTCTATACTTATTTATTTACTTACGGCCGAATACTGAAAAGTCACTCAAATATCTAACGGAAACTTAAATGTTTGAGTAGATTATAAATACAAAATTCGTATTCTCAAACATTAATTTTAAGCATGTGGTAACTCTGAGGTGCCACTCAGTGTAAAATTCATATGCCACTTAATTTAATTTAGCTGTCAAATGACCTGTCAAACAGATTTGAACGTCCCCTAAATGTAAGAGTGGTCGAGAGGTCTCCTAAATCTGTTACTGAATATATTATAATGTCTTTGTCTTCGCTATCTTCACTCTCTGACCATGAAATACCGACCGTCTGTCGACAAAACCTAGACAAGCTAAATACATTCGAAAAATACAACGATGCGGAGTTTCCTGCTCGGTTCCATATCTCCAATAAGACGTTTTATATTTGAATAATTTATTCCATGGGCGTACCCAGGGGAGGGCAGGAGGGGTAGCTGAACCCTTCCGGACATAGTTTACGATTCCTACTTTTGTCTATAAAATTTAGCCTGGTAGAAATCGCTTTATGTGATAAGGCCGCCCACTGTACTTTTCCCACAGCTTACCAATACAAAAAGAATTGTTTGTGACTAAAGAGACAGACATTTAGTAGAACACTTGTAAAAGTTATTTATAATATAGGCAAAAGATCAAAAAATATCAAAGATGAAAAATATATACCGACTAAACTGTGTTCCTCACACCACACAAGAAAGATAAATAACTTATGACAATATCCCTTCTTATCTTTCCTTTTCTACATTAAGTTTTAGTAGAAGTCTTGAAACGTTTTGTAAAAACAAGCGGAGAAAACAGTAACTATCATCGCAATTTGATGATAGTGATTTTGCCAATATGGTCATTCTTGGAGATAGCGGCTATTTATGTCGGCCCTATTTGCTGACTCCATTGCTACATACAGACGCCTACTGAAGAGGTACATTCCAATGTTTTTCTTCCATATCCCAATTTATTTTTGTAAAATGTTAACAAGTCATTTCAATCAAAATGAACGTTTCGTTCTACGACAATTAGGTCAGCAAATGTACGTTCAATTTCGAAATAGTTTTTTTTATTCTGATACATAACTTCAAAACCTACCTATCAGAACATTATAGAAATTACATTGTGTACCAAATAAAACTATTATTATTTTCTATTATTTTAACTATATTAAGTAGCATGGTAAATATTATATAGTCAAAAACTGTTGCGTAAAATGGAGGCATCGTGAATGTTGCCATGACGCAAATTATTTAACTGCTGCTCAGCTGACTATGCCTTCAAATTGTTTGAGTAGTCTTTGTGTATACCACTTTAATTTGGGAGATATTTAAATTTAAGAGCCCTTCACCTGGGTGTTGTAATGAGTGACGTTCCAGTATTCGGCCGTTATACGTTATCTTACACTCTACACTTAACTATTATGCATCGACAACCCTGTCTGTATGCCACTTATTGACAAAGGCCTCCTCCAACTCCTACAATGCCTCTCTATCCTTAGCAGTTCTGGTCCATATTCCTCCTGCCACGGCTTTTATATCGTCCACCCATCTTCTAAGTGGTCTACCTTTTTTCGTTTTCTTATGACTTGTGAACCAATTCATTATCGACTTCGACCACTTCTCCTTTCCTCTAATTATATGGCCTGACCATTTCCATTTTAACATTTTTATTGTTGTTGTGAAGTCTTTTGTTTTCGTGTGTTTCTTTATAGTTTCCATTCTTATTCTATCGAACTAATTAAATCGGGCGTTACATGGCGGAAATCCATCATAGAACGATAATAAAGGAGGGGAGGAGGATCCCACCACACACCCTCGATTCGTCAATCCTAACGCACAATGGTCAAGGATAACCTCTACTAATTGTAACGGAGGAATGACGAACCGAACTCCTCAAGGAAAGAGATGTAGGATAGGTAAAAGGAAACCTTACCCTCTAGGTTGTCAAAACTTTTGCAATATTCCGCTTTACAAGGTGGCACTTAGTCGACACGTGTTTTGCTTAACAGCAAGTGACACTTGCTGTCAAGCAGTCTTGAGGATGCCTCGTGTGCCTTTCCTTGAGGAGTTCGGTTCGTCATTCCTTCGTTACAATTAGTAGAGGTTATCCTTGACCCTTGTGCGTTAGGATTGACGAATCGAGGGTGTGTGGTGGGATCCTCCTCCCCTCCTTTATTACCGTTCTTATTCTATCTGATAGTCTTTTCCCCATCATGCTCCTTTCCATGGAATTCCGACAAGTTTGTAACTTTGTAACATGTGCTTTAGTAAGTGCCCAGGTTTGGCAACCATAGGTAAGTACAGGTAATATACTGGTATCAAATAGTTTTCGTTTGATTGCTATGTTAGTATCCTTATTTTTCATTATTTCCTTTAGGCTTCATAATTGTTTCTAGGCATTCCCAATGCGCCTGTCAATTTCTTTCGAGGTTAGGTTTACAGGAGAAATTATTTGGCCTAAATAGATGTATTCATTGACATATTCAATTGGGTTATTGTTCATCAGGTTCATTGGTTCTTCCCTGCCATTGGTCATAACCTTCGTCTTTAAAGTGTTCATGACCAATCCCACCTTACCACTTTCTCTAACCAGGTCGCTCAGCATAGCCTGCAGTCCACAACTCGATGACGAGAGTATTATTAAGTCATCCGCAAATCTCAAATGTGACAAGTTTTCACCGTTAATGGAGAGTCCACATGTCTCCCAGTCTAATTGACGAAAGACTTCTTCCAGAACAGCTGTGAAGAGTTTTGGCGACAGCGGATCACCCTGACGTACGCCTCTTTCTATTATTATATCTTCGCCTTCCTTCTCTAGTTTTATTTTAGCCTTACTGTTATGGTATATATTTTTTAGTATTTTTTTTTTATTTATTTATGTACACACTAGGTAACATATATCAATAGTTGAAGGACACATAGGTACAATGGTACTGCTTATTTCTAAAAGAAATATCTCCCAGCAGACCGACGATAGGAGAACGCGAAATAGGAAAATAATAAGTAAAAGTGTGTAAGTAAGAGAGCAAAGATAGAAAATAAAATTAACACACATACAAAAGAGCGTAACTAAATAACACTAAATAATATATAACAACAAATAAATATAAAATAAGATAAATAAATACCAAATAAATATACTTACACATATAAATAAATACTAATTAAATATATATAAATATATAAATAAAATTGATTTACAGTGTAGAGAGATAGTGTTCACGGACTTTCCTCTTAAAGGAAGTAACAGATTTGCTGTCTCTGATAACAGGTGGAATTGAGTTCCACAATCTGACCGCATGCACAGTAAAGGAGTAGGAGCAGAAATTGGTTCTATGATTTGTAAACTTTAGGTTGGAAGGTAGATTTGATCTGCAAGAAGCATCGGCAGAGCGAACAAACGTGAACCGCTCCCTTAGGTAGGTAGGTGAGGAAGGATTGTAAAGGATATTGAAAAGGAGGCAGAGAATTCGAGTGTTACGGCGAAGGCGGATTGGGAGCCACTTGAGTTTTTTGCGAAGATGGGAAACATGATCATACTTTCTAAGATTAAATATGAAGCGTATACATAAATTTTGCAACCTCTCAAGTTTATCTAGATGCTCCTCAGTGGCGTCTAAATAGCAGGCATCAGCGTAGTCAATAATGGGTTGAATAAGAGTTTGAGCAAGACCAATTTTCGCTCTCAAAGGCAGAAAGCTCTGGAGACTTTTTAAGGAATGAAACGAAAAATGTACCTTCTTGCTGACGTCGCTAAGATGAGCGCCCCAAGAAAGCGAAGTATCCATAGTCATACCCAGGTTCCTCACACTATCCGAAAATGGTATTCGAGTACCAGCCAACACAACAGGACTCATCTCTGACACCGGAAGAATACCACATTGGTATTTACTACCAATGACAATGGCTTGTGACTTTGAAGGGTTAATACGTAATCCGACCGAACTAGCCCAGCTGCTTAGTTTATCCAAATTTAGGTTTATAGATGAAATCGCTGAGACGGCATCGGTAGGTGTAAAGTGGCGATACAGCTGCAGATCATCAGCATAGAGATTGAAGTTACTGGAAATAAGACTCGTAGCAGAGTTGATAAAGACAGAAAATAAAAGAGGAGACAAAACGCCACCCTGAGGGACCCCCGCAGATAGCCCAGACCAATCAGAGCATGTCAGACCAATACGAACACACTGGGAGCGCCCCCGAAGGTAGGAGTCGAACCAAGATATGGCAGAAGTGGAGAAATTTAAGGACTTCAGTGTACCGAGTAAAATATCAAAATCGACGGAATTGAATGCGCTGCTGAAATCTAATAATACTAATATAGTTAACTCTTTCCGCTCCATAGCCCAGCGAACATCCTCTGTCACTTTAAGGAGCGCTGTGACTGTGCTATGGCCAGTGCGAAATCCAGACTGAAATGGGCTGAGAGAGTTAGTAGATGTTAGAAACACGGAGAGCTGCCGATGAACAATATGCTCCAGGACTTTAGTATTCTTATGTATTTATTTTCAAGGCCTTGGTTTTTGAGTGCCTGCCAGATTTTTTCATGCTCTATTGTATCGAAAGCCTTACTGTAATCCACAACGCAGCAGTCACAAGTTGAATATCCGTTTCTGAAACCTGCCTGCTCCTTTGGTTGATTTTCATCCAATATATTGATTATTCTATTTAGTAAAACTTTTGCTAAGATTTTATATATATTCGACAAAAGACTAATGGGGCTATAATTGTTAATGTTGTTTTTATCTCCTTTTTTGTGTAGAAAGTACTATTGATGATGTTGTTCATTGGCAAGGTATTATCTCGTTTTTTACAACTTAATTGAAAAGATGTTTAAGAATTGGTATCTTTTCATTCTGGTTACTGTTAAAATTAATGTTGTTTAAAACACTACAGTTTCGAAAGTATTTGCTTTTGTTCGTTAAAATGTAATCTATCTCGTTTTTGTGGTTACCTTCAGGAGACATCCAGGTCCAACTGTTGTTTTCACGTTTTTTGTATACAGTATTTAGTACTTTTAGGTGGTTTTCGTAAGCCAATTGCACAAGTTTCTCCCCTTTTCTTGTTCTTTTGCCTGAACAATATAGGCCCGATATAGTTTGTTCGCCATCTCCTCTTGTTTTTGTTCTTGCATTGAAATCTCCCATTACTACTAAATTGTTGTTGATGTATAAAGGAAAAGGGTCGCAGCAAGAGTGCAAAAACTACCGCTGCATAAGCTTGCTCAGCATCGTCGGCAAATTGTATGCGAAAGTTTTGATAAAAAGAGTGATGAATGAAACTGAAGGGAAAATGTGGAATATTCAAGCAGGATTTATGAAAGGAAGAGGATTCACGGATCTGGTCTTTTCCTTACGATGCGTAATTGCAAAACTTTTGGCGAAGAGTCAAAAAGTTTATTACGCATTCGAAGACCTGGAAAAAGCCTATGATAGAGTGGTGAGGAATGAACTGTGGTCAACATTGTCCATGTATGGCGTAAGCAGCAACTTGATACGAGCACTGAAATCTCTATATGAGGGTTCCAGTGCTTCTGTCAGAATCAACGGAGCTTGCGCAGACTTTTTTCACATAGAAAAAGGTGTGAGACAGGGTTGTGTAGCGTCACCGTGGCCGTTTAACCTATACATTGACAGTTGCTTGAAAGAACTGCAAGAAAGTGCGTATGGATTAAAAATGACTGATCTGACTGTCAAATGTCTTCTTTACGCTGATGATCAGGTAATACTTGCATCATCAGCGGACGAGTTGCAGTTGATCGTTAATACACTCCCTGACTCTTGAATCGAGTCACCTTACATTCCCGGGCCTAAAAGCCCAATACACAAAAAATATACAATATGACAAAAAAGTTTTTATGCATTTTTAATGCTGGCATATTTCATCGTCTTTCCCGTATGTATTATTCCAAATTTGAATTTTATAATTTAAAATAAAGAACAAAAGCCGAGCCTGGTCACTGATATGAAAAAAATAATGACTGTTGAAAGTTGCTTTTGAAGCAATTTAATGTCGATTTGGTTTGAATTTTCGCAATTGTTGTTAACCAAAGTTTAGTTTAGTTATATTTCTATAATTTGAACCGTTTTTGGCTATAAAATTATAGATACTTCACCTGAAGTAGCCGCAAAAGCTGTAGCACTTCTTCAATCTGGGCTAAGTCAGCGGGATGTGAGTTCACAACTTCTCATAAGTCGTTCCGCTGTTCAAAGAGTGTACCACCGATACCTGGAGACTGGCGGATTCGTTCGGCGAACAGGAGGACCTCGTTACCGAGTGACAACGGCGAGAGAAGATCAATACATTGTCACTACTAGCTTACGAAATCGACGCCTTTACCCTGTTCAGATACAAGAACAGCTCAGGGACTTTCACGGAGTGGCTGTAAGTGCTCGGACCGTTAGAAGGCGACTCAATGAACGTGGTTTAATGCCCCATAAGCCAGCCAATGGACTCTAATTGACACGAGCACACCGAATAGCCCGTCTAGAGTTTGCGCGCGAACATCTAAATTGGACTCGACTTCAATGGAGCCAGGTTCTCTTCACATATGAGTCCAAGATAATGCTATACGGTAATGACGGAAGGAGTAAGGTGTACCGAAGACAGAACGAGCGTTTCGCGCAATGCTGTATTGACGAGAAAGTGTGTTATGGTGGAGGATCATGGACAGTCTGGGGAGGGAGTTTAAAAATCGATTAGATTTTTTTCCTTGAAAAAAGCAAATATGGACTTGTTTCAACGTAACTCGACTTTTTTAATAAACTGTAGTTCAAATTTAGAACAGTGGCACTCTAAATGAATGATGAGTATACCAGCTCCAAAACTACATCAAAACATTTTCCTTCTACATACATCTTTTATAAGTTACAGTACTCCAAACCAAAAAAATCAAGGTGGCTCGATTTAGGTGTCCGGGTGTGTATTATGCATGATGCGCTAAGAGGCAAAGGAATGAAAATGAATGTAAATAAGACGAAAGTAATGGTTTTTGAAAGAGAGAAAAACTGGACAGAATGCTCGATTTTTGTGGAAAGAAAAAGAGTGGAACAAGTGAAAGAATTTAAATACTTAAAAAAAGTCAACTATCTTCACGCTGTATCCCTGACGGGGTAGTCAGAGAGGACAAATCGCCAGGCTTCGCGATCCTTGCATACTTCTTTCGCTTCTTCGAGATTCATCAATCGCTTCATACACGCACGTCTGGGTATCCGAGTACTTTTGACCTTTCCGTTTTTGAGCAATCTGCTCACGTGGGCTTCATATGTCAGTGTCGGCCTACCCTGACCTCTTCTACCCTCTGCTTTCGCACAATATATATTCTTCGTCAATCGTTCCTCACTCATTCGTTGGACGTTTCCAAACCAACGGAGCACGCCCTTTTCCAGCTTAACGCTGACACTTTCATTCAAACCTGCCATATGCGTATCACTTCGTTACGTATTCGGTCGGCCTAGGTAACGCCGCACAATTTTCGAAGTGATCGCATCTCCACAGCATTCAATTTACTTTTATGCATCTGCTGACATACCCAGGTTTCACTACCGTAAAGCAAAGTTGGCACTAACTAGCACTGCGTTATGAATCGCCAGTCGTGCTTCTTTTACGATGTTTTATCGCTTTACTAATTGGGACAAAGCACCGTTAACTCTGGAAGCCAACAAGTGGAAGTTAGTTAGAGGGTAGTAGTCTTCTCCCCCACGGTGACTGGCCGGATTGGGGTGCCCTTAGAATTAGTTGATTTTGTAGCAGTTGAGTTGTCTTGGTTTCGACCGGGTGTCGATGCCGTTACACATTTTTTGACATTTCTGACTGAAGAAGGAGGCATTTCTGATACAAATGCCTCCTTCTTTCAATTCAGTTCAGAATATTAGGTCTTATGATGTCTTTTCCCACAGTTTTGGTTGCTGAGTTGATTTGTGTCTTGAGAATGGTAAGTTTTCTTTTGGTTTGAAGAGTTTGACGAGCCTGACTTTTCCTCTTTTCTGGGTTATTATTTCTGTTTTTCTTTACTATTAATTTGTCGTATTTTATGAATGCTATATTTCCTTTTTTTCTTTTCTTCTACAACCAGTATCTGCAGTTGCTTGCGTTTTTATAAAATTTCTTTGTAATAATCTTCCTTAGTATATATTCCTTGCGGACGTGCGGACTTGTTTCGCAATATCAAGTGTTTTTTCCACAGCGTAGTGATAGTAACTACGACCGGGCGGTATTTGTTGTTGACCTGTTTCCCAATTCGGTATATTCTACAGATTTCATTGCTATCTAAGTGTGTTCCCGACTCTATAATGGCGTCCTTGATACAATCCACAAGCTCACATTCGGTTTTACCTATTTCTTCTATACCAAAAAATACTAAGTTGCTTTTTCTTTTTTCATCTTTCAAAAACTTTATTTCCGTTTCAAATTGAGATATTTTAGTTTTGAGAGTACTATTTTCTTCCATAATAAATTTCAACTTTTCATCCAGTGCTTCTATTACATTGATCATCTTGATTATCAATGATTGATATAAGCATCTCCATATTTTTTTCCTCCATTTTAGGGGAAATGTTACTGTTATGGCAACACTGTATTTTAGTTGGCAGCCCTAGACTAGTGGTAACCCTGGATTTTGGTTGGCAACACTTCTGTTAATGACACTTGGAATTGGACATTTGGCGGGAAGAGTGACAAGTGCGGACGTTTGCTTTATATTATTTTCTAAAACTAGTGCATTTATCTTGTTTTATGTGCAGGAGTGGTAGTTTCTTGGACATAAAAGTTGTGTTAACGTGCTATAGTGAAAGACGATATATATGCAGTGAAATGCTATTTTCTCTCTTGCCGCGAAACGTCCACTGACAACCTTAGTATAAGAATCACCATTATACTGAGGGCAAGGACCAGGACGTAGCCTGAGGACACGACATCGACTGGACAGGACTAATTAGAAGATAAGATTGAAGAAATATGATATAAAAAATAAGATTTGGCTAAAAGGTCTTAGAAACCAGGCCATTAAATAATTATTAGAAAAAAAAAAGAAAAAAAACACTTGGAATTGTTTGTGATAGGTTGCTCACTTCACTTCAATTTTTTATTTTGCAATTTCGAGGTTATGTTTGAATATTTTTTTGTTGTAATTTGTTTTCAGAAATGTAAGTTTACACTGTATTTTCTTCTCAGTCTTCTTTGTTTGTGTTTTATTCAGCAGTTTTGGTTAGAGATACGGTAAATTACACTTTTTTGCACAGACTTTAAGTAAATATTGAGATAGCGGAGATTGTTGACGTACGTATAATTAGTTCAATGACCGGAACCGGAACCCTCAAGCTCCACGACACGACCACCTGGTGAAGCTGGGATCGCTGTTCCTCGATTTCTCATGGAATAGAATTCTGATCTGGCTCCATCGCCTCTTAAAACCACGGGTAGAGTGATGCACGAGCTCTCGCCTCCAGGCTCCATGGAGGAGTACCAGCTATGAGACTCGCAGCTTCAAAATAGACTGTGTGGTATCCTCTTATAATCCTAACGGTCAGCAACACTAAGACGTCTATTGGTCTTAGTGTTGCTTTATTACTGGCTGTTAAATTCCCCGCCCGTACTGGGGCCCAAGACGTAAAACCATAGACCGCACGATCCCTGCGTAGAGACATAGACCGCACGATCCCCGCATAAAGCCTCTTGCAGCAGTAGGACTTGTCAGGCCCCCTCAAGTTAGGCAGTAGTCGTGAGAGCGGCATTGCCACCCCCTCGAGCTAGAGATTTCGGAAGTGCGCCCCAAAGTTCCGCCGGATATCGAGCCAAAGCCCCAAGTAATTCATGGAGGGCCCGACTCCGATGCGTACACCTCCCACAATAAGACGGGATCCCTCACGTGGTTGTATATTGGAACACGCATTAATTTTCAACTTTTTGTATTTTTGGAACTTTTCCTTTATTTCTACAGTAAGACCTAGCTTTTTGCCTTCGTGATTCTAGGTTAACGGGAACTACCATATAGGTATTTTACTCAAAACCTTAGGGTACTTCCGGTTAACCTAGAATTGTTAATTTTAGTTAAAAGTAAGGTCTTATATCACAAGTAAAGAGATAATACCGAAACTTAAAAAAGTTGAAAATGAAAGTAAATTTTGGTACTTACAAGTTTTTACGAAATTCTTTTGAATTCTCTCTGTGTGTTTCTTCCATCTTATAACATGGGTTCCTTGAAAATGCATCTATTTTGCCGGCAATTGGCGGGCAGGAAGGACAGTGGGAGTCACATCACTGCTCTATCTATCATCTCATTTGGAACTCCTTCACTGCGTCACATCAGGCGCAGGCGGGAGTAAAAAAACTAACATACTACTTTTTAGACTGACGGGGGCAAGACCTTACAATTAGCCTAGGGTAGTCGGAACTCTTGATCAGGCGTTGCCCCGAAGGAGTAAGCAGAGGCATACTCTACACCCACATTTCACCTTATGCATTTTTGTCTCACGTAACAGGTGGTGAGCCCATTGCCGTGTTAAAATGGACAGGCGCAGACTGTGGCGACCAGCCGTTGAAATTTTTCAAGCCGCCCATAAGGCCGTCAACCAGGCTTAACGACTGCCATTTTATTGGCAACCAGGACCAACGGCTTAACGTGCCTTCCGAAGCACGGAAACGCTTGCAAATGTAAATTCCACAAAGCGGTCACCCGTCCAAAGACCAGCTATAGCAAATGTTGCTTAACGCAATGATCGTTTACAGAACACTGAGTTAGCGGGGCTACGAGCGCTTCTGCCAGTAACAAGCAGTCATTAAGCCAAATTGAAGGCCTTATGGTTCATAACCTGTGTCAGTCTATTTCAACACGGCAATAGGCTCACAACCTATTACGTGGGACAGAGATGCACACGGTGAGAAGTGGGCGTATAATAAGCCCCGTAGAGGATTATAATATGTCGTAACTAAGGATAAATAAATATTTAGGGACTTTTTTATACAGAGCCATTTAACATTAAGCTAAGTGTGTGCTATAGGATGAATTTGTGATATGAGAGGAGTTTATCTACAACATTGTTGTCATATCATACACTCGTCAATATTAACATTATTATGCATAGGAAACAACCAAACTCCGACATAAATATTTGCAGATCACGCCTACTGTCACGCTTGGTTGTAGTACAAACAGTAGAACAAACAGAAGTTACATTTCTAAAGTATAGTTATGACACAAATAGGCCACGCAATCCAGTCTCACTTTGACGTTGGCAGAGTAATCTGACGTTAATAAATCAAAAAGGCTACTTACTTTGACCATTTGATCGTTGCCCCCCGTGACGAACAGTTCTCCGTTGTGTGATATATGGAGACCGTTGATAGCGCCGTTTTTGCTGGCTTCCAACTGTTAAACATATGTACCTATATATATAACCAATAATATACTTTATAGCAAAGCATGAGACATAATTTCTTCACAATTCTACTATTAAATCTCTCGAGTCGACTTTCATTGACGCACACGCGATATAACGAACTACTTTTATTTCGGACGAAGTGGCGCCCAGCGTGGGACTTGTAAGTACACACATATTAACTTTGGCGGTGAATCTATTGTTACCAGCGTGAGTACAAATCTCGTCAATCTTTGCCACGATGAGATGAATATCAGGTTTTACTATGTCCATGGTTATGATAAGGTGGGGAAAACTACCACGTGCAATTGGCATTGTACGTTTATTTTCTTTATATTAAAGAATAAACTAAAATTTACAGACAATATGACCGAGAAAAGTAGAAATACAACAGCAGGACAGCGCTAGCGGCTCAGATATAAAGCGCGTCACAGTACAGTAGACAGCAGTTTTGCCCTAGTACGGTGATGCAAGAGCTAGTACTGGCAATCCACTCTCGCTAAGAACGGTTGCCTAAGGATTCCTTCAGTTTGGTCGTAAAATAAATATATTATTTTTGTTTATTATTCTTTTTTTAAATGCCATCTGAAAGGGCTCCCAAAACAGAACGTTCATAATTTCGATTTTAATTTGCTTTTGCAATGTAGTACGTTCATTTCAGTAAATTATGAATGTGTGAGTTTAAAGTGTTTGATGCACATGAGTGTGTAGTAGTGGGTAGTGGTGGGTGCGTACCTCACGCGCCAGGTTGCCGCTGCCGGCCTCCCAGTAGGCGACGCGGCGGTCCGTGCCGCCCGTGAGCAGCTGGCAGCCCTGCGGCTCGAAGCAGATGCACATGAACAGCGTGTTGGCGTACATCACCTGCCGCCGCGACAGCGACCTGTGCCACCACAACACACCATACATGGCTACACCACACCACAGAATTAGTAATAGTACTACGTACAGCAGTATCGCTCCCCAACAAAAGTCAGTTTTAGGTATGAAAACATACCTAGACTCGCCGCTCGCAAGAAAAATCTAAACTTATCACTGCGCGCGAACGTTGAGTTTTCTTTGCGTGCCAGAGTTTTATGACCGAGTTGCGAAGTCCGGGCGGGGTTGTCACTTGAGAAGTTTTACTAACGGCCACTGGCGCGGTACGTGTGAGTACATGAGTTAAGTATCGGCCGACCGATAGAAGTCTATTGGTGAACGATTGTAATAGTTTATTATTAATTTTACCTATTACCTCCGTTACAATTATTACAGATTATCTATGACCGTTGTTCGTTAGGTTTGAGGAATCATAATAAAAAATACAAAATAGTGTGTGAAGGGATCCTCCTCCCCTCCTTTATTATAGTTCCGCACATTTTGTTTCGGAATTTGGATGTTCGCTATAAATAATTGTATCTATTTAGAAATGTATAAGTATGTTTATCACTTGTCTAGATCCCATACCACATACTTATAATAGCTTACTTTAGCCTAGATGGCGCCATACAAAAATATCCCACAAAATCCATGTCGACCTGGTTCACGTTTTTAGCGCAATTTCACAGATGTGTGCGTGAGCAATGTGTAAAGATATCAATCTTCGATACAGCAAGCGTTTTTTGGCGAGTACAAAATCACCCTTCAAAGATTTCTAGCTTTTTGAGCCTAGCTGCGGGATCACAAGTAATCACAACACGAACATGTTCAAAGGCAGCGCAAATAAGTTAAGGTAATAAAAAAATATATCTTCACGCTGTATTCCTGACGGGTTAGTCAGACAGGACAGATCACCAGGCTTCGCGATCCATGCATACTTCTTTCGCTTCCTGTAGATTCATCAATCGCTTCATACACGCACGTCTGGGTATACGAGTACTTTTGGCTTTTCATTTTTGAGCAATCTGCACACGTGGTCTTCATATGTAAGTCTCGCCCTACCCTGACTCCTTCTACCCTCTACTTTCACACAATATATATTATATTCTTCGTCAATCGTTCCTCATTCATTCGTTGGACGTGTCTAAATTAGTTCACCACGTGGGACATGTATACACAGAGTGAAAAGTGGAGGTATAATATGCTTTTGCCACCCCATCGCGGATAAAGCGTGATAGATAAACATAAACAACAGTGCTATCAAAAGTCCAAAGTGAAAGTGATTTTTACATTGTGTTTGAATTATAATAACAAAATGTCACTAAACACAAACTATATCCCAAATACACATACTTTATATACATAACATATATACACATATTTTCATTATTAATTTATATACATATGCATGGAGCGAAGCCTGGTGATCTGTCCTCTCTGACTATGTAAGTGCTACTTGCGGCGCGACTCACACAAGGTCCCACACGATGGCGGAGCCGTCGGT
This sequence comes from Thumatha senex, assembly GCA_948477245.1. Taxonomy (NCBI): domain Eukaryota; kingdom Metazoa; phylum Arthropoda; class Insecta; order Lepidoptera; family Erebidae; genus Thumatha; species Thumatha senex. The sequence goes on from OX419732.1 coordinate 28,467,411, forward strand.
GCCCGCGCTCACGGCCTCGGTGTCGGTGGGCGACACCTGGAGCGCGGACACGGGGCTCTTGTGCTCCTTCAGCACTTTCTTCAAGCTCTGGCACTGCGGCTTGATGTCCCATACCCGCACCTGACCACATTATAAATATCGTTGCGACCACTCACACGACCATCTGATTCCAAACTAAGCAGAGCTTGTACTATGGTAGCCAGATATCTAACAAACATCTTAATCTTAATAATATGATAAATGCGAAAGTTTGTATGGATGTTTGTTACTCTTTCACGTAAAAACTACTGAATAGATTTAATGAAACTTTACAATAATATAGCTTATACATCAGAATAACACATAGGCTACTTTTTATTCCGGAAACAAGTTCCTGGGAACGGAAAAACTTCTCTACGCGGGCGAAGCCGCAGGCGTCAACTAGTAATAAATAAATAATCAAATATCGTTGGGACAACTCACACAACGTCATCTGATTCCAAACTATGCAGAGCTTGTACTATGGTAACCAGATAACTGATAAACATACTTATAATATTTTTAAATACATACATATTATAGATAAATAACACCCAGACACAGAATAAACCATCGTGCTTGTTATATCCTGGTTGTGAATCGAACCCACGACCTCTTGCGTAGCAGTCGGATACACTCCCACCGCGCCACAAAGGCAGTCACATACGCAACGATATTACTTCTCGATCTCATCGTTTCACTACTGCCACAATCAAAATTATAATGTTTTTCAACAGTATTTCCGATTACTTATCTGATTGTCCCGGGGTAAATTGTTTATCACATTTTTTTCATAAAATGTATATGAAAAAATAAGCATTGCCCTAAAAAAATATCAAAAGTGACAAAAGTTTCGGTACTTTTTTTTATACCACTGAGGTGGCTGACAAGCATACGGCTCACCTGATGGAAATTGGTCACCGTACTAAGCGTTTTCCGACGCATAAAGGTCAACAGCATTTCTAGATCACGATTAGTACAAACCATTGGAGGTATTGAAATATCCTTAAATAGTATGAGTTCTACATAGTAGGTAACAGATCACTAACATACCTGACCCTCACAGCCGCCAGATATGAGCGTGGTACCATCACTGGTCATGGCGAGGGCCGAGGTGCCCTTGTTGTGCGTGTTGTAGATGCAGTAGATAAGGCGACCCGTCAGTGGAGTGAATGCACGTATATTTCCATCGTTCCAACCTGCCAATGGAAGATCTGTCTGAGTAAGGGACGCCTGCAGTAGTATTTATTTATCTAGTTTCCTGCAGATTTATTCACAAGTCACTTCTGGGTAGAGTTCCTACGTTTGACCTTTCCGCTTTTAAGCAGTCTATTCACGTGATATTCGTACCTTTTTGTATTGAAATGAACTAAACTATCTGACGGTACCTACCTATAGTATCCCTTACCGGTTAGACAAAGAGGATTTTTTCCAGTAGGTTTAAGAATCTTTTTATGTTGCGTTTTCAAGCTCACGTGCTCTTCGTATACTTATACGTCTCGGTACTACTACTCGATAACTTTCGAACAATAATATTATAAATATATTATATATATATATATATAATAACAAAATATCTGCACACATAAAAACACACTGAAATACATTGGTACACACATGTACTTACACAGATCAGGGAATACTGGAGGGTTAGGCAAAGCCGTACTAAATATCACAATTCCATAAGTTATATTTGTGTCCCACCTTATTCACCGAAGAGGTAGGTAGAGCCCATTGAGGTCTTAACTAAAGAGGTAACGGCAGCGTTTTGCTGCGTTCGTCGTCTCTTTGCGAAACTGTGTCGCACTTGGACAGACATCGCAATAAAATGTGTGTCTATCGTAAGCTTTGCATTCCATTGAGCGTTTGATTGGTTAAGGATATCTTGAACACATACAAAAAAAGTACCGTGATATTGTTTATAGTGTTGTGCGACTGAGTGAATAATTTACATTGTATTGGATTGCAAAATTCACACAGAATTCGTACTAAGCGATGCGGCGGCCATATTGGATTGCAAAATTAATACGAAATTCGTACTCAGCATACCAAAAAACCCCTTATACGATACCCAACATGAAATTATATAACTACGATGCGGCGGCCATATTGGATAGCAAAATTAACACGAAATTCATGCTTAGCAGACCAAAAAACTCCTTATACGATACCCAATATGAAATTTTATAACCACGACGCGGCAGCTAATTAGTAAACACTTTCTAATAAAAAAAAAACTATTCATACGACATGAATACACCGACCTTACCTTTCTTCCGTGATGATACTTATTTTTCACAATTCGTATGCGCCATTTTTATTATTTAGTAATTAAAGTAATTAATTTTAAAAATCGATACAAAATTAGAATAATTATAGCAAGCGGTCATGAATGTGTCAGCCCTGAAAAACTGTCCTGAGCTACTAACAAGATTTTGTTCGCAGCGCGGGACATGCCCTCCCGCGTCTCGTCCCTTGTCACCCGCACGATTGCTCTGTCTAGACGGCTTCGTCGACCGACTGTATGATCTTTCGGCTGCGGTTATATTGTGTAACGTTAAGGCGAAGGTGGCGACTGACCGGTGACGATGGACTTGCCGTCGGCGGCGAAGAGCACGGAGGAGCACGTGAAGTTGGGCACGGCGATGCGCAGCAGCTCCACGCACGACTCCAGCGCCCACACGCGCACGTCGCCCGCGCCCGCCGTCGCGAACACACCCGACATGCCGCTGCACACACACACACACCACTACAGACAGCCGGCAATACTGCGTCGCGTTTGGGTTTTAGCTCAGTGGAACGCGCCATTTTCTGTTACCTTCCAAAATCCACATATAGCTGCAGTAAAATTTACCATCATTTTACTGCAGTAGAACTTTGAACTAACCTATACATGAATACACTGTTATCTACTAGAATAATTTACTTCTTTTGAATGAAGAAGATTCATCTAATTGAAAATTATCACTTTTCAAGAAAAAAATATTTTTTTAGAAGATTAATAAATTTTGTTATTGGCAATACCGTGTTTAGTCAAAAAGAGAATGCCTACTTTTGGGGCAACAAAGTACAGAGATAACAAATACTGGAAAAATGTGTTATTTTTTGTTAACCCAAAAATACAAAAAATAATTCAAATTTACAATTGCAAAATAGAAATATTTGTATTTTATCAACTTCATAACATAAAATGGAGTCAATAGACACATTTTTAGGTTAGATTTTCACAATGCTTCCGACATTTAATATAAAAGGAAATATGAAGGAGTATGGTATAATAATAAATATATATTTACTAAACAAAAAATAATTCAAAATATGCAAAAATATAGGTATTTTCTATTCAGACTGGATATGGGGTAAATGGATGCGCTAAATTGATCCATAGAAAAGAATGCCAGGGCTACCATGTACTGTTTCGAGCGTATGTAGGTATATAGGTAATTATCGAAAGTACCTGTTATTCTGTTTGTGAACCAAAACAAAATATTTTGATTAAATATAACAAAATACTTTATTATTAATTTCACTTAAGAGTTGAAATCACAGTTTTGTAGTTATTGGAAACCATAGATTATTGCAATAGCTATCTTTTATACATTATTAAATCAGCCTTAATTATTTGTAAATCACTTCTTGAGTATAAGTTACATATAATCATCACCATCATACATTAATTCTTTGAGAATATCAGCATAATTTTTGTAGTACAACATTCATCATGCAGGTACCTTTTTATCCTGAAAACAGTTTTTTAATATAATACACAATACGGTCAACTAAACGTCTTTTTGTTTAAATTAATATTAAAAGTACCTACCCTCTACCCGTGTCTATCCGTACATTCTTGTCTCTATCAACCCCATAGAACGTTTCTATTGACCCCATATGGCGTGTACACCTCAAATATTATAAAATTATTCATCATTGTGGCACCAAGGGAAAATGTTACTCCCTGCAACTTCCTAGATTCCATATTAATTGTGTATGATGATGATTGATTGTTATATTACACAGCTGTAAGTAAAAACATATCACGAACAACATAACCTAAAAAATATTCGGGGTCATATTTATTGAGATTGCCATTGTCAATAAAACTGAAACTTTGGCAATTTGAATTTCATATTTTTCCCTAACTAATGACACTAGTTTGGATCCTGTACTTGTTCACCATTTCCTGGGCCCAACTATGTATGGTAGATGGGCAATCTCCTTTGAAAATAATTAAATCCCGCGTCTTGACGAATGCCTGGATTCGCTATTTAAGAAAATGATTCAGTTGCCACTTCTGGCATTTTTAAGTGTGCGGCGAAGAGCGCTGGGTCGCTGCTTTTGGGTTTTAAAAAGCTACTACATCGCCGGTTGAGAATACTTAAAGAAACAGTCTTTATAATCTTTACTAAAAGAAATAGTCTTCATAATCTTTATCAGGTTACCACGAACCTTGAGGGATTAAACCCTCTCTAAAAATGTGGCAATAACACACTGAAAATAGGGGTTTTTAGTAGTAGCCTCTTTTTACATTCCAACTGTGATGGTGATAAGCCCTTACGAAAAAAATGAGGAGGGTTGGTTGTAGAAGGTAAAAGACCATACCAACCGTAAAAGGTCAACGTTATCTCGGGCAACGGCTAATTAGCCCGAACGATATTGGCAGAGGTAGGAAATGACTACTGCAACTCGCAACTTTGCTTCTATGTGCTTTCTAGCAAAATCGGGGGTCTTGGCTTGGCCGCCCGGACCAAGAGGTAAGACAGCCTCCATTAAAATTTACCCCAATCCTACGGTGGGACACGCGCCAATGGGATGAATGGTCTGATGGGATATCAGCCACGAGCGCCAACCTCAATGGACCCGGCTAACATTGTTGTATTGTGCCTTCACATGGGAATGGGCGTCACCCTGTGTGCGACCTGTTTATATCGACCCTACTCGTGGGACCACAATGGAAAATAAAGATCAATTAATTACATTTTCTCAATTTGACAATCAACAAGATAAGATACTTACTCAACAAAAAAATTACCAATCCTTTTTTGATAGAACAACTAGCCAATCGTTGCAGGATCCAAGCAACCTTACACCAATAGAAACAGAAAAAGGTTCATGCAAAGCCAATACGCAGTGTAAACAGTGTAAAAAAGTACCTGAAAGAAAAAGACAACGCGAAAGCCCTGAAACATTTAAAGGCTATAAACAAAAGACTCTAGACAACTACTGGCCAAGCCAACCTATTCCAACCTTAAATAGATTTTCAGAGCTAGATAACGACTAACAGGAAATACAAGTTGAAGAAATTGTTGCAAAACCTGCTAAAGCTCCACCCTTATACGTGGACAGGGTTAGTAATATTCAACCCTTCTAGAGTCTTTTGTTTATAGCCTTTAAATGTTTCAGGGCTTTCGCGTTGTCTTTTTCTTTCAGGTACTTTTTTACACTGTTCACACTGCGTATTGGCTTTGCATGAACCTTTTTCTGTTTCTATTGGTGTAAGGTTGCTTGGATCCTGCAACGATTGGCTAGTTGTTCTATCAAAAAAGGATTGGTAATTTTTTTGTTGAGTAAGTATCTTATCTTGTTGATTGTCAAATTGAGAAAATGTAATTAATTGATCTTTATTTTCCATTGTGGTCCCACGAGTAGGGTCGATATAAACAGGTCGCACACAGGGTGACGCCCATTCCCATGTGAAGGCACAATACAACAATGTTAGCCGGGTCCATTGAGGTTGGCGCTCGTGGCTGATATCCCATCAGACCATTCATCCCATTGGCGCGTGTCCCACCGTAGGATTGGGGTAAATTTTAATGGAGGCTGTCTTACCTCTTGGTCCGGGCGGCCAAGCCAAGACCCCCGATTTTGCTAGAAAGCACATAGAAGCAAAGTTGCGAGTTGCAGTAGTCATTTCCTACCTCTGCCAATATCGTTCGGGCTAATTAGCCGTTGCCCGAGATAACGTTGACCTTTTACGGTTGGTATGGTCTTTTACCTTCTACAACCAACCCTCCTCATTTTTTTCGTAAGGGCTTATCACCATCACAGTTGGAATGTAAAAAGAGGCTACTACTAAAAACCCCTATTTTCAGTGTGTTATTGCCACATTTTTAGAGAGGGTTTAATCCCTCAAGGTTCGTGGTAACCTGATAAAGATTATGAAGACTATTTCTTTTAGTAAAGATTATAAAGACTGTTTCTTTAAGTATTCTCAACCGGCGATGTAGTAGCTTTTTAAAACTCAAAAGCAGCGACCCAGCGCTCTTCGCCGCACACTTAAAAATGCCAGAAGTGGCAACTGAATCATTTTCTTAAATAGCGAATCCGGGCATTCGTCAAGACGCGGGATTTAATTATTTTCAAAGGAGATTGCCCATCTACCATACATAGTTGGGCCCAGGAAATGGTGAACAAGTACAGGATCCAAACTAGTGTCATTAGTTAGGGAAAAATATGAAATTCAAATTGCCAAAGTTTCAGTTTTATTGACAATGGCAATCTCAATAAATATGACCCCGAATATTTTTTAGGTTATGTTGTTCGTGATATGTTTTTACTTACAGCTGTGTAATATAACAATCAATCATCATCATACACAATTAATATGGAATCTAGGAAGTTGCAGGGAGTAACATTTTCCCTTGGTGCCACAATGATGAATAATTTTATAATATTTGAGGTGTACACGCCATATGGGGTCAATAGAAACGTTCTATGGGGTTGATAGAGACAAGAATGTACGGATAGACACGGGTAGAGGGTAGGTACTTTTAATATTAATTTAAACAAAAAGACGTTTAGTTGACCGTATTGTGTATTATATTAAAAAACTGTTTTCAGGATAAAAAGGTACCTGCATGATGAATGTTGTACTACAAAAATTATGCTGATATTCTCAAAGAATTAATGTATGATGGTGATGATTATATGTAACTTAAACTCAAGAAGTGATTTACAAATAATTAAGGCTGATTTAATAATGTATAAAAGATAGCTATTGCAATAATCTATGGTTTCCAATAACTACAAAACTGTGATTTCAACTCTTAAGTGAAATTAATAATAAAGTATTTTGTTATATTTAATCAAAATATTTTGTTTTGGTTCACAAACAGAATAACAGGTGGTTGCGCCGGTATATGATGAAAGAATAGCCGCGTTATTTTTTCTATGTTTCATCGCTGATCTGCATTTGTTTTTAAATAATTAGTCGGCGACACTCTCCCCGCTCCCCTTTATTCCATTTCTCTTTCGCACCTACCTTGTCTCGCACACGCACCTATAAAGGAGGAGCGAGACAGCTGTTTTACGAGCGCGCAAGTACCTACGAGCGCTCCGCTATCCTCACGTCGGCGGCCACGTTTGAGGGCTGGCAGTCTGTTCCTACAACTCCGCGCGCGCGCCCGCTAAAAACCTTTCGCAATAATCCCGCACCAACTATCGCAATAATCGTATTTTCCATGGATAAATAGTGTTTCGTGCAAGGAAACCAGGAATTCAAGTCCAGGGACGCCCCCGGCAGCCTCCACCTCAGCATCTCGCAGCAAGCAGCAAGGTAGTGTGCATATTCCTGTTTTTCCATTACTTTTTCCGTCGACAATCGCGTGTAAATTTCATTTTAGTTTTTCCCCGCAAGTACAGTCCACTTTGAATTTATTTATCTCGCCCGCTCAACGATCTCTGGTCCCAACGATCCGGATTTTGATCCATTCGCTTTAGTAGTTTGCTAATGGAAACGCAATAGTTTTTATCCCATAGGGGGTAAACGCATAGGTATAGGTTATAGTTTTTATTCCACCACGGAATAAACGCATAGGTATAGGTTATAGTTTTTTACTCCATTCGGAGTAAACGCATAGTTATAGGTTATAGTTTTTTTATTCTACCACGGAATAAACGCATAGATTAGGTAATAGTTTTATTCTATAGGGAATAAACGCTTAGATAATAGTTTTTTATTCCATTAGGGAATAAACGCATACTTACCTATACTATTTATCGCATAGGTAGGTACTAAATAGTTGGTAATTTCGACTGCACCGCATAGTAACAGGTAGACCACGCGAGCAGGTACCTACGCTCGTTCGCGTCGCGTCTCGCTGCTTACCACCGCTGCCATTTTGATCGTTCGTTAGTTTTGCACTGTAGGTAGCTATAGTTGTTTTGATTTAACAATGCCTCCGAAAGAGATTCCGGAGTTAAAACTATTACACGCTAAGAAGGATAGCCTTTTTAAGCGTATGCAATCAATTTGTGATTATTCATCGAGGATCGCAGATGAATCAATAAAAGAATTGTTTTTATCCTCGATCGAAACCGTAGATACTTTGCGCTTAGATTTCGAAAATGTTCTCGATAAAATTAACATGCTTGAATTAAAATTAAATCCCGATTTCTTATTAAGTTATGACGCCATGTCATCTTTCGAAGATTTAATTTGTCGCATAAAACGTGTCGCTAAGTCATTGCAAGTGCCCGATCCCGATGCCGGCACCGATTCGAAACCCGGGCCAGCCGGTTTTGGATTTACTAAAACGGGACCGACCTAAATTACCGCCCATACAAATACCCGAATTTGATGGCGATATTAAAAATTGGCCTTTGTTTTTCGCTAGTTTCGAAAATACGATCCATAATAATAATTCGTTATCGGATTACGAAAAATTACACTACTTAGTTAGTAAACTAACCGGGAAAGCAAAAACCATTTACGCCAGTATAACGCTTTGCGCCGAAAATTATAGTTTGATTTTGAATACTTTGAAGGTCAAATACGAAGACAAACGCTTAGTAACAACCACTTATTTGGATCAAATATTTGATTTGAAAAATAGCTCATCGTGTAATGAACACGACTTAGAAAAATTCTTAGATATTTTTGCATCAGCTGTTCGCGCCCTAAAGAATGTCAAGGTCAATGACCTCTGTGATTTTTTGTTTTTGTATATCGGTTTAAAGAAATTAGATTCCGAAACCGTTCGCTTTTTTGAAATGGATAGACGTGGCCATCAAATACTTAAGTTCGACGATTTAGAAACTTTCGTTCGTCAACATATTCGAATTTTGCAACGAACTTCGTTAAACCACGGAGTAGCGAAAAATAGTCCGACTAATCGTAGTAAGCCCACGAAGTCCACGCATTCTTTTGTTAATTTTGAACCCACAACTTCGCAATCGCAAGTGTTGCATTCGAAAAATTGTTCTTTGTGTCAAGGTCACCATGACCAACTTTATAAGTGTTCGGGGTTCAATAAGCTCACTCCGGGCGATCGCTATAAATTTGTTCGTTCTAGTAATTTATGTATCAATTGTCTCAGTAAGAAACATCGTTTTTCATCCTGTAATTCGAATCATTTTTGTCGCAAGTGTAATGGTAGACACCATTCATTATTACACTTCGAAAACAATAACGCCATGTCCGGTAGTTCGCCCGTCGATTCCAGCTGCGCGAACTCAGTGCCTAACCGTCCGTCCGCTGTGACGTCACGGCCGCCCGCGCCGTTGAATCGCGACGGGGAGCGCTCTCGCGTGTTTTCGTCGCCGTCCGCGCCTAGCAACGGCGGCGCCACTGCCACGAACGATGTCGCTTTGTGCTCGCTATCAAGTTTGCGCACAAGCCCTACTACAGTACTTCTGGCAACCGCTCGAGTTGTTGTTTACGATTCGCATGGAAGGGGACATAGTGTTCGCGCACTTTTAGATAGTGCTTCTCAAAGTAATTTTATTAGTAAAAATTGTTGTAGTCGTCTTGGTTTGCATATAAATAACCGCCCCGCCTGTAATGTTGTGAAAGGTATTGGGGGTTCCACTAAAAAGTTCCGCTTCGATTTTCCCGCACCTCCTGTTGCAGCGTAAGGTTCAAGGTCACGCATCGCACCCCGCACCGTTCGCCTTAGAGACGGTTCTTGGGTTTGTTATTGTTGGTTCCGCACCCGCTTGTTCTGATTGTAACTCGACAGGGTCATATTGTTGCGCCGTCGAGCCGCTGGACTCCGCTGTCCGTAAATTCTGGGAGATAGAAGAGGTGAACGTCCCTCCTATTGTCAGCCCGGATGATAAACTTTGTGAAGAGTTTTATAGTCGCACGACTACTCGCGATAGTGATGGTCGTTATGTTGTCGCACTCCCCTTTAAGGGTGATGTTAATTCGCTTGGAGATTCGTTTCAGTCAACCGAAAAACGCTTCTTTTGTTTGGAATGGCCTCATTCGAGTTGGTGGTCGTTTGAGCCAGTCCGCATTAGAGTACGATCAAATGCATCCTATAGTTCTCCCGCGCAAGGATCATATCGTTGATCTTTTAGTTGAATATCACCATAGGGTGAATTGTCACGCTGGTCCAGATTTATTAATGTCAATTCTGCGCCAGAAATACTGGATTCTCTCCGCGCGCAATTTGATTCGTTCGATAGTTCATAGATGTATTCCGTGTTTCAAACTTCGCCCGAAGTCAATCGCGCCCGAAATGGCCGATCATCGTCCTTGTCGTGTTGTTCGGGCTGCTAAACCGTTCGTACACACGGGTACAGATTACGCTGGCCCCTTCAGGGTAACAGTTTCTCGTGGTCGTGGTATACTCTCCACGAAAGCTTATGTTTGTCTTTTTGTTTGTATGACGACTCGCGCCGTTCATATAGAATTAGCTGGTGATTTGAGCACGCCATGCTTCATGGCTGCATTTAAAAGATTTTTGTCGCGTCGGGGTTCCGTATCTCGAATGTATTCGGACAACGGTACGAATTACGTCGGAGCTCGTCGTAACCTTTCCGAACTACATAATATTATGCGTTCCAAACACTTTCCGTTTGAAGAGCTGAGCACCGTGCTTACTCAAGTCGAGGCCGTAACGAATACGCGTCCTCTTTGTAGAACCTTGTCTAGTGATCCCTCGGAGCCGCTTGCACTGACTCCAGCGCACTTTTTGAACGTGACACAGTTAAAATACTTACCCGCTTTTGAAATAGAGGAAGATCGACTTCATCTCCTCTCGCATTATGCATTATTGGATAAACTCGTTCAATCGTTTTGGAAGCGTTGGAGGACAGACTATTTGCATACGCTACAGTCACGTCAGAAATGGAATACTCCATCGAACCCTATTACTGTCGGTACTGTCGTAGTTATTTTAACTGAAAATATGCCTCCATTACATTGGCCTCTTGGGGTAGTAGAAGAAGTTTTTCCTGGGTCAAATGGGATCACCCGTATAGTTCGCGTTAAAACCGCAACTGGTTCGTACTTGCGACCAGTTATTCGCCTTTGTCCTTTGCCTAATCAACAGTAACTTCAATAACAAATTTAGCTTGTTTGATTAGGTTTAGTTTAGTTTAGTTCGATAGCATTTGTTTAATTAGCAGCTAAAGCTTAGTGGCAACTGTATAGTCAGTTGTTCCTTTTTCGAAGGTAACCCTTCAAGCCGGGGGGAAATGGTTGCGCCGGTATATGATGAAAGAATAGCCGCGTTATTTTTTCTATGTTTCATCGCTGATCTGCATTTGTTTTTAATAAATTAGTGTCGACACTCCCCTCGCTCCCCTTTATTCCATTTCTCTTTCGCACCTACCTTGTCTCACACACGCACCTATAAAGGAGGAGCGAGACAGCTGTTTTACGAGCGCGCAAGTACCTACGCGCGCTCCGCTATCCTCACGTCGGCGGCCACGTTTGAGGGCTGGCAGTCTGTTCCTACAACTCCGCGCACGCGCCCGCTAAAAACCTTTCGCAATAATCCCGCACCAACTATCGCAATAATCGTATTTTCCATGGATAAATAGTGTTTCGTGCAAGGAAACCAGGAATTCAAGTCCAGGGACGCCCCCGGCAGCCTCCACCTCAGCATCTCGCAGCAAGCAGCAAGGTAGTGTGCATATTCCTGTTTTTCCATTACTTTTTCCGTCGACAATCGCGTGTAAATTTCATTTTAGTTTTTCCCCGCAAGTACAGTCCACTTTGAATTTATTTATCGCGCCCGCTCAACCAACAGGTACTTTCGATAATTACCTATATACCTACATACGCTCGAAACAGTACATGGTAGCCCTGGCATTCTTTTCTATGGATCAATTTAGCGCATCCATTTACCCAATATCCAGTCTGAATAGAAAATACCTATATTTTTGCATATTGTGAATTATTTTTTGTTTAGTAAATATATATTTAATATTATACCAAACTCCTTCATATTTCCTTTTATATTAAATGTCGGAAGCATTGTGAAAATCTAACCTAAAAATGTGTCTATTGACTCCATTTTATGTTATGAAGTTGATAAAATACAAATATTTCTATTTTGCAATTGTAAATTTGAATTATTTTTTGTATTTTTGGGTTAACAAAAAATAACACATTTTTCCAGTATTTGTTATCTCTGTACTTTGTTGCCCCAAAAGTAGGCATTCTCTTTTTGACTAAACACGGTATTGCCAATAACAAAATTTATTAATCTTCTAAAAAAATATTTTTTTCTTGAAAAGTGATAATTTTCAGTTAGATGATTCTTCTTCGTTCAAAAGAAGTAAATTATTCTAGTAGATAACAGTGTATTCATGTATAGGTTAGTTCAAAGTTCTACTGCAGTAAAATGATTTAGACATAGGAAGACAATAAAAAAAATAATGATATGAAGTTCGGCCGTTTAGTGTTGGAGCCATCCAAAAATCAGTTATACTACTGGGTAGCTAAACGCTTAGTAAGAAAAGCGGAGGTGTGGTGAAGGGGGAAGCACTGCAATTTTGATTAGTTTGCAGGTTAGTTTGCTTCGTATCAAGTTTTCCATTGCCTGACCCAACCGTGCCCCTGACCCACCCATCACAATTTTTTATACCAAAAATTTATCGACGCGGGTTTCAAGACACTGTAACTTGTCATGAGTTTTTACAGAGTTCGAGAAAACTTGAAGTTGGACTTTAAAATTACACCTACACGTCTTATTTTTAAAGTCTTGGTGATTTTTTTACGACATGGCAAACAAGCTTACGGCCCACCTGGTGTTAAGTGGTTACCGTCGCCTATAGACACTTGCAATATTAAGAATAACACTGCAGGTGTGTTGCCATTCTGGGGCCTAAGATGATATGCCTTCCATGCCCAGTAATTACACTGGCTACCTGTTACTCCTCATGATCCTGGTTTGTGTGTGTGTGTGTGTAATTACCGCGGGAAGGCGATGTCGTTGATGGCGCAGCGATGGCACGTGACGACGAGCACGGGCGCGAAGGTGTCCACGTTGACGGCGTAGATCTCGCTGCCGCGCGTGCCCGCCAGCAGCGTGCGCTCGCGCCCGCACCGCGCCCCGGACTCCATCAGCTCCAGAGACGTGATGGCGCCATCCAGTTTTGTACTTTTTAACTCGAAACAATACTTAATTATTAGACTTTATCTCCGAAAGAGTAGGCAGAGGCGTACGCTTGTTTGTTGCAATTTTGAAGCGCATGTTGTGTGTGGCGACCTGTAGTTTTGAAAAGGCTTCCGAAGCACGGAAATTCATGTAAATGGAAAGGCACAAATGCGGTCTATGCGGTCACCCATCTGAGGAACAACCGTAGCGAAAGCAAAAAAAAATAATAATACTATTTAGTATTATCTTTTTTTTGCTGGGGTCTGTGCTAGGCCCACACTTGTGGAACTCAGGATTTGATGACTTTTTCAGTTTACCATTACCGTAGGGCTGTTCAATGACAGGATACGCCGATGACGGTATGTTGCTCGTTCAGTCGAATACTAGTGCGGGACTCGAGAGCTTGGCCCACACGTGTTTGGGCGTCGTTGCGGAGTGGGGCGTACGAAACTGGTTATTTTTTGCACCCAACAAAACATTTCAGTTGCTTTTAAAAGGAAGTTTGAAAGTACCGCTGCGAATTAAATTCAATAACGTTTACATTAAAAATAAAACTTCGGTTTGCTATTTAGAATTGATTTTAGATGGAAATTTTGCATTCGTTGAGCACATAAAAACTGTAGGTGAAAAGGCTAAAAATAGCTTTTATGCGTTGTCGAGAATATCTACTGCTACATGGGGACTTTCGTTCAAAACAATGAAGGTCGTTTACCGGGCCACTTATCTAGGATGTATGTGTTACGGGGCGCCGGTATGGGCAGATAAGGCTTCTATTGGTGCTGCACGTTTAAAGTTACTGCAAAGTCAACGCCTTGCATTGATATTTTTATGCAAGGCCTACAGGACGGTTAGCACGGAGGCTCTGCCGGTGATGGCAGGGGTCCTCCCGGGTGATCTCGAAATTCAGAGACGCACGGCTTGATACTATTCGGCTGAGGATGGCATGGATGATAGGTTTTTGTTAGAAAGAGTTCGCCATAGAATTGCCAGACTGTATCGTGATAATGTACGTGAAAACTTTTAGACGAATGGCAGCTGCGTTGGAACACTTCCATCAAAGGGCGCCACCTCTACCAGTTTTTCCCAGACTTTCGTGAACGCCTGGGAATGTCCTAGCTGGAGGTTGATCACTGTGTTGCTCAATTTCTTACGGGACATGGTAACTTTAGGAGCAAATTACATTCATTTAAGCTGGTTGAGTCACCGTTCTGTCAGTGTTCAACTGCTGACGCTAAATATTATCAGACCGCCCATCATATACTTTGGGAGTGTAACATTTGGCAAAATGAGCGATATAATATGCTTAATTGTTTACAAGTAACGTCGGGAGTAGTTTACTATGCGGATCTCGTGGCATCGAGGGTAAATTTTCGTGCTTTTAAACGTTTCTGCCATACATAATAAGCGCTCGTGGCCCTGCGGTCTCAGTGTTCTGTAAACGATCACTGAGTTACGCAACTTTCACTATGGCTGGTCCTCGGAAATGTAAATACCACTTTGTGGTATTTACATTTGCGAGCGTTTCCGTGCTTCGGAAGGCACGTTAAGCCGTTGGTCCCGGTTGCCAGTAAAATGGCAGTCGTTAAGCCTGGTTGAAGGCCTAATGGGCGGCTTGAAAATTTCAACAGCAGGTAGCCACAACCTGCGTCTGTCTATTTCAACACGGCAATGGGCTCACCACCTATTACGTGGGACAGGAATCCACACGGTGAAAAGTGGGCATATAATATGCTTCTGCCACCCCTTCGGGGATAAGGCGTGATGGATATTTATTTTTATTTTATTTTATTAATTTCGTTGCGGGTTCCAAGACATGCTAACTTCTCCTGGGACATCACCGAAATCGAGCTCGGTGTAACTTTTCTGGTGTTTTGATCATTGCTGTAGATCCTGGTTTACAGGACTCACAGTAATGGGAATGTGGGTGGGATTAGTCCCAATACTATTTAGTAGAAGAGTGCAAAGGGCCCCAGCAACTTAATTTGCTAGCGGTGTACCTAATGAATAAGGAATGAGACAACGACGCAGGCGCCCTTATGAGGTTGTGAAGTCAGAGGGCATTCGCTCCCAACAATGCCAAAAATCAAAAGTCTAACGTTAACTTTTAGCAGCTTAATTAAAATGGACCCCATGTCCAGGTTGCGTCCAATCAATGCTCCAAATCCAGCACGCGTGATTTTATGTACGCTGTAATGATATTTGTGTAAGCTGCTCATGCGCACCACTACGAAACTTTCAACTTCTATTCCGTTAATTGAAGCCCGCTTCTGGGCATTGAGCTCTTTAAGGATCAACAATCCATTTTAGGGTAAATATATTTCGCGTTTAAAGAGTTTTGAGATGATATTACTCAAAACACTTTGTTGTTGGCTTTCATTACTAAATTATTAATAAAATTTTTTTAAGAAAATTGGCACGTTGATGGCTATAGTTTCGCCGGGTTTTATTTCGAAATTTCCTTCTCTAAGAAATGAGCACTTTAGTTAAAATGTGCCCTACATTACATTTACTACACCTATGGGATGAATGGGTCTGAGAAACGTTTTTTACTTTAAATACCAAATATATCTACAAAAAAAATACGAGAAAAATGGTGATTTTACTTTTTTTATATTTCAAAAAATGACTATTATATTGTACGATCAAAGTGAGACCGCAATTGACTCAGTCATGAGTCAATAAGGTTTCTTTCCAAAAATAAATCATAACCTTAATTTTGAAAGTTTTACAAACAGGGGTGCCAACTTAACGCAGCAGATAACGCTACCATTTCTATGAATTGGTATTCATTTTTAGCACCCTAAATTGTTAGATAGGTCTGTCAAGTTTGACGCGAAAGTGGCGCCAGCACGGACCAAATGAAAACTTCAAAAATTTGACTGAGTTGCCTCCACTAACAAAAAGAGATATTCACACACACGGAACAATCTGGCGCTATATATATACATCTATTATTGATACGGGGGGCACTGAAAATTTCGGGAATCAAGGAAGTGACACAATATTACTATTTAAAAATGTATTTATTGCTTTTCGAAGTATTCTCCACGAAATTTGACACATTTTTCCATACGATGGAACCAATCATTGAAGCAACCATTCCATTCGGAAGTTGGGGTATTCAAAATGGCCGTTTTGTAGGCGTCCACAGCTTCTTCATGTGATGAAAATCTCTGACCACGCAATTTATTCTTTATTTTAGGGAAAGTATAGAAATCATTAGGGCTTAGGTCGGGGCTGTACAGCGGATGGTCTAATAATTCTATGTTTTCTTGCTCTAAAAACTCTTTTGTTCTGTGCGCGGTGTGAGAACTCGCATTGTCGTGATGGAGGATTTCAGGTTCAGAAACGACCTGTGGCAAACAAATGCTAGCATACCATTCTGCATTAACCGTTCTTTGTCCCTCAAGAGGAATAGTCGCAACATGGCCGGTTTTGGAGACAAACGTGGCCACCATTTGTTTTGCAACACTCCGTGAACGAATAATTTTTGTTGGCTTTAACTCATTTTTGAACACCCAAACTCGTGACTGGTTTTTTGTTTCGGGTTCGTACGCGTATATCCGTGGAATCTTTCGAGAGTTCTGACGCACCAAGTAACGCGAGCCACATTTTGCTCTTCACAGAGCGAATGCGGTATCCATCGGGAAAACAACTTTTTTACACCTAATTGTTCATGCAAGATTATTTGTATTTGACTCATGCGAATGTCTAAAGTTGCCTGAATTTCGCGGTATGTCACATGTCGATCTTCCTCAATCAGCTTACGCACAGCATCAACGTTTTCTTGGGTGACTGCAGTTTCAGGACGACCTTGACGGGGATCATCACTTAGCTTGACACGTCCACGTTCAAATTCAGCAAACCAGCGATAAAATGTGGTTTTGGATGGGGGATCTTCATCACCAAATGCAGAAATCATCCGGCAACACACTGTTTTTGTGTTAAACCACTTCAAAAGTCATAATAAATCATTGCTCTTGAATTTTCTCGAGTCAATTCCATTTTCTCAACGACTAAACAAAAAAAACTAAAAAAACTAACTATATTCACGCTGTATCCCTGACGGGGTAGTCAGAGAGGACAGATCACCAGGCTTCGCGATCCATGCATACTTCTTTCGCTTCTTCGAGATTCATCAATCGCTTCATACACGCACGTCTGGGTATCCGAGTACTTTTGACCTTTCCGTTTTTGAGCAATCTGCTCACGTGGTCTTCATATGTAAGTCTCGGCCTACCCTGACTCCTTCTACCCTCTACTTTTGAACAATATATATTCTTCGTCAATCGTTCCTCACTCATTCGTTGGACGTGTCCAAACCAACGGAGCACGCCCTTTTCCAGCTTAACGCTGACACTTTCATTCAAACCTGCCAAATTGCGTATCACTTCGTTACGTATTCGGCCAGCCAAGGTAACGCCGCACAACTTTCGAAGTGATCGCATCTCCACAGCATTCAATTTACTTTCATGCATCTGCTGACATACCCAGGTTTCACTACCGTAAAGCAAAGTTGGCACTAGCACTGCGTTATGAATCGCCAGTCGTGCTTCTTTTACGATGCTTTGTCGCTTTACTAACTGGGACAAAGCACCGTTAACTTTGTTTCCGGCAACGACTAAACAAGTTTGACAAAACCTTGTGACAAGACCTAGAATCTTTTTTTTAAATAAATAAATGGTATTCGATTTTTAAAACCAAGGAGTTTTCAATTCAAAAGATTTTAATATGACAGGAACAGTGGTAATGTTCCATTCCCGATGCTTTTAGTGCAGCCCTCGTATGTACATTCACACATGCAAATCAAGTATTTTAATTATTCTTGACAAGTTCAACTTACGGCTTTATAATTGGGTTGGTTGGGGGCAAGCAATTTGTCCTTAGGGAAGGAGCCTTTCCAGTTGATCTCATCTAGTATGTCAATGGTGCCATCTCCTGCACCCACTATCAAGCACCCGTCATCCATTATAATTATAGTTTCAATTCCTGAAATTGAAATCCATATTGAGATTTTTTGAAATTTTAAGTAACACCTTCAGTTGTCGATTCGATTAGTAAATTTTATATACGGTATCATTTATAGGGATAATATGAATTGGTAGCATTAGGTGTTTTTAAGAAGCCCTAGAGTATGACATGTGGTATGCTCAAGACCCTAAGGTCTTAGAAGACAGCATGACAACCGACCCCGGGCAACAAATCTCTCATATTGCTGACCATCTTTACCGTCCATCAGAGATGCTTTTAAAATCAGTAAAATGATGTAGTGTATATGGTAATGAGTGGTGTATGGTAATGAGTGGTGTATGGTAATGAGTGGTGTATGGTAATGAGTGGTGTATGGTAATCTCCATTGAGTGCGGTCACTAAAAAGCAGGGCTATGAAATTGACGGATTGAAGATAATATCTATTTATGCCCCATAATTTTTTTTGGAAAAAGGCCAGGTCAATGGTACCCTTAACCGGCGAACGTGTATGAAAACATCCATGAAAGTAGAAGAAGCGAAAGTGGTATGTCAGGATCGTAGAAAGTGGAAAACCATACTCCCTACCTACCCCGATGGGAAACAGGTGTGATAATATGTATGTATGTATGTAAATTATAGAATACGGGGTTGCTTTTTATACCACTGAGATAGATTTATTACAAGTCATCATCATCCGAGCGTCTGTCCCAGTTGCGTCTCGCGACGCCCGGGGTCCGATTTATTACGAGTATGAAGACGTATTGCGGATGTAACAAACTTTTTTTTTACGTTTGAAACTCCCCTCGGATGTCATGCCGGACTTGAACCGACTAAAACCACACGGTCCCTACCTATCTATTGTCGGGCGCCCCGGGTAGCTCCTCGGAAAGATGTCCCCATGGGAAGTAACAAACCTTGACTATAGCAGACAGACTCGGGCCGCTTGCCCTTTCTCCACGGGCCGCACTTGGCGAAGCACCCTATCAGCGACGGCTTGTAAGGCGCGACGGACGCCTGCGGATCCGACGGGTAGTTTATTGAGAACTTTATCATGTCACCCGTTCTGAATATAAAACAAAGTATTGACTTTAAAAATGTGTAGGTATATACGAGTAATCTGTAAAATTGGATTTCTAATCTATATATATAAAATTAATCCCTATTTCCCTTGGTCACGCCGTCACGCGTAAACTAAATATTTTTGTATTAGATAGCCCATTTATTGAGGAAGGTTCTAAGCTATATATCGTCACGCCACTGCACTGGAGAGCGGAGCAGTAATCATAAATGTCAACAAATCGGGGAAACTTTCATACATTTTTGGAAAAGTAATAAGCGACGGAATTAAATGGGTGCCACGGGGTTGGAAGTATGTCACGGACGAAGCCAGGCAGGACAGCTAGTTAATAATAAATATCGTTGGGACAACTCACACAACGCCATCTGATTCCAAACTAAGCAGAGCTTGTACTATGGTAACCAGATAACTGATAAACATACTAATATATTTCTAAATACATACATATTATAGATAAATAACACCCAGACACAGAATAAACCATCCTGCTCATCACACAAAGTTTTATCCTGGGTAGTAATCGAACCCACGACCTCATGCGTAACAGTCGGATCATGTCGGATACACTCCCACCGCGCCACAGAGGCAGTCAAATTTTACAGATTACTCGTACTAGTAATGCATCTAGAGCAAACATGACCCTCCCATGTACAGATGACGAAGATATAGACAATATAAATATAAGTGAAGGTTCATGTTAATCCTAGAGGCATACTGTACACCCACATTTAGGCATTTCTGTGTCTATAGATGTATTGAAATCGACAGATGCTGGTTTGGAGGATTTTGATTTGGATGGAAATTTTGAAAATTTTCAAGCCGCCCGTTAGTAAAATGTCTCAAAGCGGTTACCCATCTCAGGAACAGCCATAGCGAAAATTGCTTAACGCAGTAATAGTTTAACGCACTCGCTCAGCGGGGCTACGAGCACAAAGTAAATATACAGTTAGACAGAGTGGATAATAAATATGAATATTATGAGTAGGTACGTATGGTCATGTAGTGCTCACGTGGTACCAGCTAAGCCGTAAGTGTCGTCTTTGCTGACAGCTATACAGCGCACACTGCGCCGAAGCTTGCCGAGCGTCACGTCCACCACGTCCAAGTTCTTGCTGCCACTACTGATATTCCACACGCGAAGGGTGGCTGTACGAATGAATTAAAATAAAAGACTTCTGCAATTATATTTCTAGCAACATCGAAACGAGGTTTCGTAGACTACTTTTTAGATAGGTAACTTTAGGTTAGTATTATTGGCCAGTTGACATCATCGCTATTCCAATAAAAAATCCCTAATTGACTTATCATTTCCTAGTGGACGACTGGATTCCGGGTCGAGTTGTTTATGATGTAGTTATACTCGTAATATACCTACAAGGCAAGAGTGATTTTGTTCAAAAAAACACCTTAACCATTGCAGTTATTATTGCAGGGCAAATAGCGTAGACGTTCTAGGAAGGGTTGCGAGAATCAAATAAGTTAATTCTACGGAGCGGGTCCCGAGATAGAGATTTTGGATGCATCGAGACTGTGAACAGAAAAGACAAGTCTTTTTTGTAAATTAACCTTCAAACATTTCAAACAAACCTACATTAACCTGCTGATTCTGTTTGAATAAAAATAAGGTAGTATAATGAAGTGCTTACATTCACCACCAGTGACAAACGAGTTGTGTCTTTGAGACAACGGAGCTAATGTCATAGCATCTCCTGTCGTCAGCTTGGCTGCTGCCATCGTGCCGGTGGCAGAACCCGAGACACAGTCCCAAAGCACCACGCAGCCGTCGTCGCGGCCGCCCAGAGATATCATGTACCTCTCGTCTGATGTGAATGTTAGCGCTTCTACGCGCACCTAAGGGACGAAAACAGGTCAAATTTATATTAAGTAGCTAGTGTATATACGGGGCCCCTTAACATCATATTTACCTTACCTATAAACTGGTGGCCGACAGAACTCATTGTTTATTTATTTTTAGTTATTTATTATGTACCTACACACTAGGTAACAGTAATAACAGTTGAAGGAGATTTAGATACAATGGTACTGCTTATTTCTAAAAGAAATATCTCCCAGCAGACCGACGACAGGAGAACGTCGGACGTTTATGTTTGTTTTTCAATGACGCCTGTTAGCTCTGGGGCTTGTGAATACATGGAAACCAAATTCTAACAATTGAAATAATTATTCCATAACTTCAGTACAATGATAGGCATGTTTTAAGCGAGTTCTGTAGAACAGCCAAGTGGAGCTGGCACCGGCACTGTGGAGAAGGGCGGTGATGAACCGGTTCTCCGCTGGCTAGTTGCGTTTCGGTCTCAAAGTGTCTTTGTTTGCATAAACAACGCCTTATCCTCACATTTTATCGTGTGCATTCCTGTCCTACATCATAGGTGGTGAGCCCATTGCCGTGTTGAAATAGAGAGACGCAGGTTGTGGTTACCAGCCGTTAAAACTTTTTAAGCCGCCCACAAGACCTTCAACTTGGCTTAACGACTGCCATGTTGCCCATGTTACTGGCAATCGGGACCAACAGATAACGTACCTCCCGAAGCACAGAAACGCTTGCAAATGTAAATACCACAAAGTGGTCTCCATTCGCCATAGCGAAAGTTGCTTAATGCGGTGATCGTTTACAGAAAACTGAGCCTGCAGGGCCACGAGCCCTTCTTTGAGTCAAATTATGATTTGAATAAGGACTTGGAAGATTTAGGTACTAATGCAACAACTTGAGTAAGTAGGTTAAGAGCCCGACCAAGTAGGTAATTAGCTTTTGCTGGAAGTAAGAACTAACTCGTTACATCCGCTCTTCTTCAAAAAGACGTCCATTAAGCGCATAGTGATCACATCAACGTGAGTTGCTGCATATCTATAGTGACTTCGTCAACTCAGTATTCAGAAAAAAATGCGTTTTCAAGTAGTTCAAGTGGGGGTTGGAGAACATAATCGACATGAAGTTCGAGGTAAAAGTGCTAGAAAAAACAAAATCTATACTAATTTATAAAGCTGAAGAGTTTGTTTGTTTGGTTGAACGCGCTAATCTCAGGAACTACTGGTCCAAATTGAAAAGATCTTTTTGATTCGGATAGTCCCATTAATCGAGGAACGCTGTAGGCTATAATTATATCATCACGCTACTACCCAGGAGAGTGGAGCAGTAATAATAAATGTCAGCAAATCGGGCAAATTTTCATACATTTCTGGAAAAGTAAAAGCGACGGGATCAAATGGATGCGACGGGAGTTCAAAATATGTCACTATATAGTCACGTACCTACCTAATGCGTTTTTAGGTGCATTAGCACGTTTTAACAAGTGGATACATTATTTGATTTAGCTTACCTTATGCAGCTCATGACTTCCTAGCATAACCTTTTTCTTGAAATCCCAAACTTTCGCAGACGCCTTGAACCCAATGTGATTGATCTGCCCCGATCCAACAAAAGTCCCTTTTGGGGACAAAGCAATAGTAGACACGCTGTTCGTGTGACCACTGAGAAAGTACATCTTCTTTGACTTCCACTCCTGGATGCATATTTTGTTGCCCATCGGGTACACAATATGCTGGCAGTCTGGGTGAACTTTCAGACCCCTGAGTGCGGAGCCTGTAATAATAGTGATTAAAAATAAGTAGTTGCTGGATCTGTAAAGTTTATTTTTCCGACGCTTTACATTTGTTTTGATAACGATAAAGTTTAGCATTAAGTATAGATGCTACACCGCGTTTTGATATAAAAAACTTGAGAGGTGTCAAGGGACACCCGGATGGAACGGAGTTGCTTTCGATTCATTAGTGAAGGAATTGTATTTATTATTTACTAGCTGACCCGCCCGGCTTCGCCAGTGTCATACTTCGAACCCCGTGGCACCCATTTAACCCCGTCGTTAACAATAATGTATGACCATTTTCCAAATTAGTTGATTACTTCTCCGCTCTCCAGTACCAGAGACAAAATAATCTTTATGAAATGCTGAAGCCAACTAACATATTTAAAATGATAAGGATTAATAACGTATTAGTGGAAATAGCCTTCAAATTATCGCTTAATAATTGCTGGTTTTTTTAATTTTTTTTTTTTTTATATCCATCACGCCTAATCCCCGAATGGGTGGCAGAGGCATATTATATGCCCACTTTTCACCGTGTGGATTTCTGTCCCACGTAATAGGTGGTGAGCCCATTGCCGTGTTTAAATAGACAGACGCAGGTTGTGGCTACCTGCTGTTGAAATTTATTAAGCCGCCTATAAGGCCTTCAACCAGGCTTAACGACTGCCATTTAACTGGCAACCGGGACCAACTGCTTAACGTGCCTTCCGAAGCACGGAAACGCTCGCAAATGTAAATGCCACAAAGTGGTCACCCATCCGACGACCAGCCATAGTGAAAGTTGCGTACCTCAGTGATCGTTTACCGAACACTGAGACCGCGGGGCCACGAGCGCTTCTTTATTTTCTCTCAAAGGGTTTAGGCAGCGTTTTCGTTGAAAGCTCCCAGACGGCTTATATTTTTCCGACACCCCCCACAAATATCGTTATAATTTAGTCAATGTATACAATAACTTAACAAATTATAGATAAAAACCTTCCTTATGAATCACTCTAACTATTAAAAAAACCGCATCGTAATTCGTTGCGTAGTTTTAAAGATGTAAGCATACACAGGGACAGACGCCGCCCGCACGGCTTACAACTGTAGCAAAAAGTGTCGTTACAACTTTTTGTCTTAATTTTTTCCGTCTAGCCCCCTTTCGCAACGCGCGATAAGGAACTTCGTTCCAAAAAATGTGTTGGATAAAGGGTTAAGTGCATAAGATGTGTAGACACACTATGTTTATACCTAAAACATTTATTTCAATACGTCGTCATTAGTTTTTATTGCTTACCAGAAGCTTGGCTTGTGGTGGAGCAGAATTTTGATCTAACAGATCACTTCTGTTGAGCCTTTTTTATCAGAGTTTTACACCTAGACTTCGCGACTGATTGGAAGATATACGTACCTAATGTTATTAACCATTGACTTATAATTTCTATGGCGTTACGGCGCTATATTTCAATAAGTAGGTACCCGGTTAAGAGCACTAGCTTTGAGAGGCAAACCTCGGTAGCGAACGCGACTGCTGCGACTGAGGTCCAGGGTTGGATTCCCGGGTCAGAAAAAAAATTAGATTTCGAAGTTTGGGTGTGTCCTATGTCTAACATGTAGTATGTATTCAGAAATATATAAGTATGTTAATCAGTCGTCTAGATACCATAACATATGCTTATATTAGCTTACTTTGGGCAAGACGGCGCTGCGTAACAGAAAAAATGCCCATCTGATCAAAACTGGTTACAACACTAGAGGTGTTACAGTGACAGATTCAAACCTATAAAAACCTTCAAAGGCCTTTGAAGTACCCTCGTAGCCCCGCTAACTCAGTGTTCTGTAAACGATCACTGCAGCGTTAAGCATCTTTAAAGTCCTCAGATGCGTGACCGCTTTGTTGCATTTACATTTATGAGCGATTCCTTGCTTCGTTGCACGTTAAGATACCGGTTGTCAGTAACATGGTAGTCGCTAAGCCATGCCGAAATAAAAAAAAAACAATATTATCTAAGTCTGCCTTCCATTTCAACACGGCAATGGGATCACAAGCTGTTACGTGGGACAAAATGCATATGGGTAAATGTGAACATTTAGTATGCCTCTGCGAACCCTTCGAGAATAAAGGCGTGACAGATAAGTAGGTAAATATAAGGTCACCACAACCTGCGCTTGTTATTTTAACGCGGCAATATTTGCACTACCACCTGTTACGTAGGATAATGCAATGCATACGGTGAAATGGGACACATTTATTATGCGTATAGTATGCCTCTGGCTACCCTCTCGGAGATTTTGATAACTTAGTAAGAACTCCATAAACTTAGGCATTATTTAACTTTTTATCTATAGCTTATAGCTACAATTAGATAAGTACGACATCTTACCGTCAAATCCAATGATAGCGTATGTTTCCAAATTCTTCACCTCACCCATTTTATTTAATAATCTAATATATTGATGTCGATTTAATATTAAAATATCAAAGTAAGATACAAAAATATATTTTGACAATTCAGTAGACTTTGAATGTTCATTAGTGGTTGCCTAGCAACGCAAACTAAAAGCAGTTGCCATAGAAACGTTTGTAAATCAACCAAGCATGAAGTTTGCTTATGTACCCAAAGATAATGTAAATAAACTCAGCCAAAAACAGACATGCGATGGAGATTATTTGTAAATGTGTAATTGTAGGAATAACAATTTAGCTATTTATTTAGCTGATTGAGGAAGATCGACACGTGACATACCGCGAAATTCAGGCAACTTTAGACATTGGCATGAGTCAAATACAAATAATCTTGCATGAACATTAGGTGTAAAAAAGTGGTTTTGCCGATGGATACCGCATTCGCTCTGTGAAGAGCAAAAAGCGGCTCGCGTTACTTGGTGCGTCAGAACTCTCGAAAGATTCCACGCAGGATCCTCAAATGCTGTATACAACATCGTAGTGATGAATCCTGGATATACGCGTACGAACCCGAAACAAAAAACCAGTCACGAGTTTGGGTCTTCGAAAATGAGTTAAAGCCAACAAAAATTGTTCGTTCACGGAGTGTTGTAATAACAATGGTGGCCACGTTTGTCTCCAAAACCGGCCATGTTGCGACTATTCCTCTTGAGGGACAAAGAACGGTTAATGCAGAATGGTATGCTAGCATTTGTTTGCCACAGGTCGTTTCTGAACTCCGTAAAGAGAACTGCAACCGCCGCATCATCCTCCATCACGATAATTCGAGTTCTCACACCGCGCACAGAACAAAAGTTTTTAAAGCAAGAAAACAGAATTATTAGACCATCCGCCGTACAGCCCCGACCTAAGCCCTAATGATTTCTATACTTTCCCTAAAATAAATTGCGTGGTCAGAGATTTTCATCACCTGAAGAAGCTGTGGACGCTACAAAACGGCCATTTTGGATACCCCAACTTCCGAATGGAATGGTTGCTTCAATGATTGGTTCCATCGTATGGAAAAATGTGTAAAATTTCGCGGAGAATACATCGAAAAGCAATAAATACATTTTTAAATAGTAATGTTGTGTCACTTCCTTGATTCCCGAAATTTTTAGTGCCGCCCTCGTAGTGTATGACTTAGATTTGTAAAACACCCGCAACCTGCTAGGGTTAGGTAGCTAACATCATAAAAAGATGTCATCATAAACGCAGATTTTTTTAAATTTTACTATTTTTTTGTTTTTTTTTTTATAATTGTATTTATATTTTTTTGAATTACAGTACAACACAACTCGTGAAAATCACAGGGTATAGGACACACAGGGTTGGGCTGGTGATAGGTCCTTTGACCTTGACCTTTTTCAACCGCACTGTTGTGCGCGCGTCCATTGTTAATCGAGGCAGCATGCAGCACGTGAGGAAAAAGAAATCCAGCAATTCTCTTAAGCGAATCCAAGACCGAAAACTTATGACGCAACTCGAGGGTTCAATATTTGATGGTACTCGTTTCGTAACGGAATTGCCAAAAGTAGTAGAACAAACGTTGTTGATTTTGACCTTGGCTATCCATTCCTGTAGGTTGCTGGTATTTTACTAATGACCCTGTAAAATTTACTCAAAGGAGAAAAAATATTCAATTAATATTATAAAAATACTTTATTATTCAATGAATTTTTATTAAATTAGTTCAGATTACTACAAACTAAACGGTTATACTCACATGAGAATTTCGGGATAGCCCGACTAGTTTCGGACCTAAGGGACGAAATTCACACATTAGTATTACTGTTTAGTTTGTAATAATGAACAACGCCTACTTATTATTCTAATTTAGTAAACATTACACATATATTTATCATTGAAAAAGTTACTGAAATACACAATGAACATAATTTTAGGAAATTTCCATCCAGTTTGTATTATTTCCATCAAAAATTTCCTTGATTATATGCCTTAAATAAAGGATATGTAAAAGGCATTTGCTGTTTTAGTTAAACATTAATAATGTTTATTGGTCATTTCATTGTTAGCCAAATTTACACATAATGATTAATTTCTATCAGTAAAATAATCTATAGATAATCACTACCATAATTAAAAATGCTATTTGGCTTATATGCAAACACTAATAAATCAGCAAAATGGGTCTCAAATTCATTTTGAAACATAAGTTGTTTACTTATTTACAACTAGCGAATATTCCAGTTTCACCTGCATAGTGCTCATTCTGCGGATGAAAATGTTGCCCAAGTTACTCTGACATCACTTAAGTATCTTTAAGCTATCTGCCAGTGAGTCCCATAAAAATTGGGTTAGGCATTTACTTTTATATGCACTTTGTGGAAAACTATTGATTTGGGCCACTGGATTACAGACCTTTTAAATTTAATTTATTTGTATCAATAACATATTGTACTATTTAAATATATCTACATTTTTGTTTTCAACAACATTATAATTAATAACACATAATCAGTGCTATACAGCTGATTGTGAATCAAACTACACTATTGTAAAACTTATTTTCGCCCCAGGCATCTTCTACGCACAGCTTTGGCCTTCTCATCGATGAGCTCTTTAGCTACCTCAGCAATTCGTTTTGTTTCATTTGACATGTACTGTTTTATCACAGAAAGGAACTCCGACAGCTGAAAATAGAAATTATTTCTTGGATTACATATGGTACTAGGGTGTAGCATGGACCATCAAGAACTTTGGAACCGGGCCTCATTTGTTATTGGTGCACCTTGGATAAAGCTGTGGTGCAGGTGCTTAACATGGCTAAGAGGTCAAACAGCAATGGGTTCCAGTAAAGCCAAAAATCTAAATTTTATCATAAGTCCTTCTCTTCTAGAGGCAAATAAAAGCAGAGCACATGTCCCAAATCCAGATTTGGAGATGAAGAAGATGCTTAAGTAATAAAAAAGTGACATGTAAATAAAGAAATATATGGAGATGATGCCACAGACAAAGCCACAGACACATCAAACTTATAACACCACTCTTGTTGCGTTGGGGGTAAAAAGTAAATAGTAAATAACATATGTACATGTGAAGTGAATATTTTGAAAATAGTACACTCTGCAAGCTGATCTGAAATCTCGTTCATAATATTTCATTAATATATTTTCTGAGACTGGACTGGCATCATTATTGCTCTCAAGAAGGGTGACTGTGTACATGTAATTATCTAAAACTAGGCAAAGTTCGTGTTGTTGATACTTCTACACTGTTTAATGATTGATCCAATATTGGATATATTTTGGAATATAAATAGCAGACCCCTGCATGAAGACATAGGCTACTTTTTATCCCGGAAACAGGTCTCTAAGGAAAACGGGTGCGAGAAATTTTCACAACACGGGCATTCTCTAAGAGATTTATAATAATGAAATTATAACTAATTAATATGCCTCTGCCTACCCTTTCGGGAATAAAGGCGTGACAATATGTATTTATGTATGTAAGTTATAATTACTAAAAGTTCATCTTCATTTTTCCCTAATTGTACAAAAGCACATTTCGCTGCATGACTTTTATGTTCTGCCCAAGGATCATCACTGGCTTCCCATCCGTCTAGCTCTTTACCACAAAGAAAGCATTTCGCTGTATCAGCGTCTTCAATTCCAGTTGCTATGGAATAAAATCCAGCTTCTGCCATATTACGAACATTACACTTTTCTTTGTCACTGAATGGCCAATTCTTGAATGTTTTGATTCTTTCTTCTACTAAAAACAAATCACGTGTTTGTACCAATGAGTTTACCATTTTAATTTAATATTAGTCAGCTGAAAGAATAATATAATGATTAGATATTAAAACAGCACAGAAAAATCAAGTGACCGTTTGTTTGATTTTCATTTTTTTTTCAGTAGTCTTCGCCCATCTTGGGCAGGCAAAGGAAACTTAGTCCATACAACCTAGTCTTCAGTATTTATTATTTTCTTGTTATTTTGTTTTAGTCCTGTCTAGTCGTTTGTCGATGTCAAGTCCTCAGTCCTAGGTCCTAGTCCGTGCCCCAATAAGGCATTGGATCCCTTATTGCGGCTATCTATGGAAATTTGGCACTGACATAAACAACACCGCTATTCTTTGCAATATATCACTTTCGTTCACTAATGCACTTTTCCGAACTCTTTATGTATAATATTCCACCATTATTAAACACAAAAACACGAATTTTACACTAGTTTTTGAAAATAATATACGACAAACGTGCGTCACCGCTCGTGTTGGCGCCAAATATCTGTTTGATTTTCAATACCAAAATTCTTTTTTTTTTATAATTCTTTTATGGCCTGGTCACAAAGACCTTTTAGCCAAATATTGTTTTTTATACCATATTTCTTCAATCTTATCTTCTAATTAATCCTGTCCAGTCTTTGTCGATGTCGTGTCCTCAGTCCTAGGTCCTGGTCCTTGCCCTCAGTATAATGGTGATTCTTATACTGGGGTTGTCAGTGGACTTTTCGCGGCAAGAGAGAAAATAGCATTTCACTGCATAATATCATTGTCTGTCACTATAGAACGTTAACACAACTTTTATGTCCAAGACACCACCTAAAACAAGATAATAGGCACATAAAACAAGATAAATGGACTAGTTTTAGAAAATAATATACACCAATCGTCCGCACTTGTCACTCTTCCCGCCAAAAGTCCTAAAATTGTTGTTCTTGTTGTTGGTTGTCTTAGCCCATGTTGGGCAGGCAAAGGAAACTTTGTCCACACAACCTGGTCTTTGGTATTTATATTTTCTTAGTATTTAGTCCTGTCCACTCTTTGTCGATGTCTAGTCCTCAGTCCTAGGTCCTGGTCCTTGCCCTCAGTATAATGGTGATTCTTATTAATTTAACTATTAAGTAGTATTGAGTACGTTTATGTGCGTGATAAGGGAGAAAGATGTCGGTGTGTGTCACACAGTTGATACTAGCACAGACACCGTCGTTAATTCTATCTCTCAGAACTATCAACATGGCTATATTTAACTTTCTAGATAAAGTGCATCACAATTTAGATAGAAGTCTCCCTGTAGCGGCGATGTATATAAATATGACCAGGGCATTTGATTATGTCGACCATAAGCTTTTATTATACCAGCTCTATCAGTATGGTATCTGCCTCTGATACCATACTGATAGAGCTTGTATAATAAAAGCTTATGATCCTAAATCTCGTTATCCTAAAACGCCCTAAATCCTAATAATAATTTTTTTAAAGAACCGCAAACAAATAACTCAAATTAATCAGAAAGATATAAAAGCCAAAATAGAAATAATCTACTCCTCCAGCAACAGAATAATTTTATGTGGAGTCCCACAATGATCTGTTTTGGGTCCGGTACTCTTTCTTTGTTACATCAATGACCTTCCTGATGCTACCTCACATCAGATGACCCTGTTTGCTGATGATAGCACTATTATCTTCAATACAGGACACATTGAAAAAATTGAAGAGAACATTAACTCAAGTCTTACGTCAATCATTGTATGGTTAAATATAAATAATCTTAAAATTAACATTAGCAAAACAAAAATTATGAATTTCAGACAAAATATGACATCACAATTAAAGTCAAGTATAGTGATGACCGCATACTAGAAACGAATGACACAAATTTTTTAGGGTTAAATATAGATAATGACATGTCATGGAAGATGCAAATTGAGAATGTGTGTATGAAACTATCTCAATTCTCATATGCTCTCTATATGTTAGGTAAAATTGCAAATAGGGATGTTCTCTTAGCTGCCTACCATGGAGTTGTAGCGTCTACTCTGAGATATGGTCTAATATTTTGGGGTAATGCTTCTAACATTGTTAGGGTTCTATTAGCACAGAAGAAATGTATTAGAGCAATGTGTAAATTAAAGAAAACTGATTCGTTTAAGTCACACTTCAGAAGCTTAGGAATATTGACGGTACCATCACTGTATATATATGAAGTATTAAATTTTGTACGTAATAATTCATTTTTGTTTAAGAAAGTAGAAAGTCAACGACGCTCACATAAACTTCACATGGTAGTACGTTTTACAAACACCACTTTTGCTCATAGTACTGTTTCTGCGATGGCTCCAAAGTTATATAATAAACTACCAAAAGAAATAGTAATTAATGACAGTAATTGTCAGTTTAAAGCTACAGTTTTTAATCTGCTGAAGGAAAAAGCTTATTACTCTGTAAACGATTTTTTAGATGATCAAATTGCACAGTGGTAGGTATTTTTTGTGGCACATATTTGACATTTAATGTTGTTCTTGATATTTATTGTATTGTACCTAAGATTGTACCATATTATTGTAAAATCTTTTAAAATCTATCCTCTACCACTATATAAATTTAAATTTTGTCATTTATTATGATTTAACATTACTGAATGGAAATGAATTACTCTACATTTTTGTGACCCTGCTTTTGACATTATAAATTTTAATGCCTGTTTGAGAAAATTTGACACGTTGTCTAAATTATAGTATACATATAATCAATCATATTTTGTATGCCATTATAGGCAGAGCATACATGTACCTACCTACTATTTTCATTAACAGCTTATGTTACCTATGTTCACAAAATAAATAAATACATTGAAAATTGAAATTGAACGCTTGATATGTAATAATAACCATTGTTTCATTGGATAGTAATGTTGTCTGTAAAATTTGAAAGAGAAATATAAATAAATAAAAAGAAATATTTCGAAGCTACCTCACAAATAGT
Organism: Thumatha senex; assembly: GCA_948477245.1. Taxonomy (NCBI): domain Eukaryota; kingdom Metazoa; phylum Arthropoda; class Insecta; order Lepidoptera; family Erebidae; genus Thumatha; species Thumatha senex. The sequence goes on from OX419732.1 coordinate 28,499,569, forward strand.
TCGCAATTTGTCAAAAATTTGTTCCACGTAATGACAGGACACACAGGACAGGATAAGACTAAATTAGAAGCTAGGATTGAAGAAATATGATATATGGCTCGTGACCCCGCGGACTTAGTGTTTTGTAAACGATCACTGAGTTACGCAACTTTCACTATGGCTGGTCCTCGGATGGGTGACCACTTTGTGGCATTTCCATTTGCGAGCGTCTCCGTGCTTCGGAAGGCACGTTAAGCCGTTGGTCCCGGTTGCCAGTAACATGGCAGTCGTTAAGTCAAGACAACAATATATTCATTCAACTTAGTTTTGGCAACATGACCGATAAAAATACAACTGCAAATTGAAAAATGTAGGTATGCAATACGAATATGACACAATATTATTAGGCTAATTTGAGATGAATAATGTTTATGGAGAATGAAAGTATCTGTGAAAAAAATCTTTATTCATGTAGGTCACAAAGTAACACTTATAAACGTCAAGATTATTGCTTCTACATTTACATTTACTGCCAGATTCGCAACGCAATAGGTAGAGCCTGAGGAAGAACCTGGCAATAAAACTCATGGCCACTCTTTTCTAACTGCCAGTAAATCTACACTAATATTATAAAGAGGAAAACTTTGTTTGTTTGTTTGTAATGAATAGACTCAAAAACTAATGAACCGATTAAAATAATTCTTTCACCATTTGAAAGCTACATTATCCACGAGTAACAATTTCAGAGTCAGAATTTTTTTGGACTACATTTAAACGCGTTTATGTTACTCATGCTATTAATCCTTATCAAAATAAATTATTTCATCACTAAGTACAGTTTATGTAGATAATATTTACATGCTATACTGGAGAGCGAAGAAGTAATCAACGAATTCGGAAAATCTTCATAAATTATTGTAAAATTAATAAACGACGGGATTAAATGGCCTAATGGGTGCCATGGAGTTTGAAGTAGTATAGAAAATACTAGCGTTAGCAATCATATTTAATTGCTAAGACTCCATTCGCATTAATTTAATGAACAGTACTTGTTAAAATTAATTATTGCTGAGACATGGATTACGTAACAATTGTCAATTCGTCACGAACCCACAATCTCCCTCCATGTGGAGGGAGATTGCACAAAGCGCATCGACGTTCGCGTCGCTACTGAGTGGCGAGTTGCGAATGCTATATTAAATTGCCAAAACTCATAATTATAATCCACGACAAATTCATATCGCAGGCGAGCTGTGAACGCTGCGTCGCTGTGATTGCTAAAATTCATTTTCACGACTAATTCATGAATGGATCGTGTCATTGTGCTATTGCGAAAAACGGAGTGTGTGAATGAAAAAGTGCATGGTTGATATTCAGCCCATTAATTTTAACTATTAAATGCTTGTGTTTGGGGTTATTTATTCCATTTTATGTATACATTTTTTTGACAATCTGTGAAAGCGATTGAGTTGAGTAAGAAGTCGAAATTCGTACGTACTTTTTACGTGTTGTAGATTCTTTGGTTTTTTTGTATTATTCTTTTATTGTGAATATATAAACCCTAAAATCGTGTGATTTTACTTTATTGTGGAATAAATAATGTAATACAAAATGTATTTTTTGGATTCCGTCTCTCGAAAGGAAAATAACGGAACTAAAGTTTTTTTTTATTTTTATTCAATTGAAAACTTCTTTTAGCGCGGTACGCATATTTTTAGATGAGATAAATCTCTGGACCCGCGACACCGTTAGGCATATGCATGTACATAAACGAACGAACGCCTCTAGACAAATATTTTATCTTGATAGTTAATTGGTACCTAGATTCAATATCTTGCTACTAAATAATAGAATCATCATCATTATCATCTAACATTAATCCCGGTCAACAGGTCTTATTAAATATGTTGTGTAATCAATTAAGACTCTTTCGGTATAGAATTTTTTTCATCATCATCATCATTGAGTCGTCATCATCATCAGTGAGTACCAGTCAAAATTATAGATTTTATTTTGACTGGTACTCACTGCTTGCAGTCCACTATAGTGGTGCTGGTTGGTAGAAGAGGCAATATTAATAGTGACAAACTTATAAAAAATTTTGATAAGTTATAAAGTCTAAAATAAAACAAGTCATTTTGTCCACCTTGCCATACTGCACTGCTATGAGCCACAAGGAAAACAACTTAAGATACAAATTAAATATGAAACTACATACCATGGTATCATATTCCAAAAAAGGAATATTATTTTCAATAATAATAGTCTGTTGACATTAGATAGATATTTTCTATCAAAAACTTTACAACGAAAGGTAGCTCTGTTGCTATCTAGTTTTTTAATTTTTCAAGCCAAATTATTGGCAAGTACAACTGCTTTTATTGAGCAGGATAATTTTGACACTTCACATTTGGAAAATGAAATTCCAAAAAACTAGTTTGTAGGACAACAGATAATAAATCTGGCCAGTTTTGTCAGACTTTGGCCCCTGAGAATAATCATAATAAAAATATTGATTTTATAAACCTGGTGCACCATAATGTTAGAGGTTTAATAAATGGTAAAGATTTAGAGTTGGAGCTATACATTAATGCAAATTCTATTAATATTTTTTGTGCTACAGAGCACTGGTTAAAAGATCATGAAATCACATTGTTGAACTTCATAAATCACCAGGTTGCTAGCTCGTTCAATAGAAAACATTCTAAACGTGGAGGCTCTTTAATATTAATTAATAAAAACTTAAAATTTAAAGAACGTAAGGATTTAGTAGCCCTCTCCATTGAGCGAGTTATTGAGATTGCCAGTATTGAGTTTGAGAATTACATCTTGTTAAGCGTATACAGCCACCCTAAAGATCCGTACATTAAATTTGAAGAAAAGCTTGAAGAAGCACTGTTCAAATGCCAATGTTCTAAGAAATCTATAATAGTTTGTGGAGATTTTAATGTTGATATACTAGATACATCATTAACTCCGTCAGAGAGAAATAAAATGAAAAATTTATTTAAATCCTTTAATCTGCATAGTACTTTCTTAGAACCTACTCGTATTACAGCCACCAGTGCAAAATGTATTGATAATGTTTTTACTAATATTAAACCAATAAATAAAAGTATTGTGGATCCTGTAGAGTCAGATCATTGTGGCCAATAGATAAAGTTTCCTAAAATTAGTAATTAAGTCTGCAAAAAACAAATTAAATATGTACCAATTAACCAAAGCCGTATGAATATTTTTAAAGAAAATATAGTAAAGAGATTGCCATATCTACCTGACTTTGCTGGTGTAGACCAGTCATATACAAACTTATTTAATTTGATTAATGATGAGTTTGGCAAAGTTTTTACCTCAAAAACTCTACAGATTGGTGGTCGTCCTGTTTTCAGTGATTGGGCTACACCAGGTATTTTTAAAAGTAAAACCAAATTATTTGAATTATATTCAGAAAAATCATATAATTTTAACCAAACCTTTCAGGAATATGTTAAAAATTATTCTAAGATATTTAAACAAACATGTTATCTTGCAAAGTCAAACTTTATTAAAAATAAAATTTCTAATACTGTGAATAAAATAAAAATGACTTGGAATATCATTAACTCTGAATGCGGTAGAACTATGGTGACAGAAAGGGATCTCCACTTAAAAGTAAATGATTATCATGTTACAGGGGACCTGGAAGTGGCGACGGAATTTGAACATTTTTTCGAAAATGTACCTATTTTGACGACTAAATCTCTGCAAGCGTCTTCCAGTTCCTCTGAACATTTATTAGAAGAATCTGTTCATTATTGCAGGGATGCATTTGTATTCACAGATATTTGCGCTCAGGATATTATAAAAACTTTTAAATGTATTGAAATTAAGAAAACCGCGGACCTTTGGGGATTATCAGTCAAAACTGCATCATGTATCATTGAGGTCATTGCGCCGCATCTAGCAAATGTGTTTAATGACTGTGTTTCCAGTGGTATATTTCCTGATTTAATGAAACACAGCAAAGTCATACCCTTGTTCAAGGCTGACAGCGCTACAGATCCGTCTAATTTCCGACCAGTGTCAGTGCTGCCAACTTTGAGCAAAGTATTTGAAAAAATAATTTTGAATCAAATGCTATCCCATTTTGATATTCATAAAATATTTCATACAAAACAGTTTGGTTTTACGAAAGGGCGCTCAACTTCCGATGCTGGTGTTGAGTTATTAAAATGTATTCATGAAGCCTGGGAAGACAAGCAAGATGCATTAGGTATATTCTGCGATCTATCCAGGGCTTTTGATTGCGTTCAACATGAAACATTGTGCAAAAAATTACATCACTATGGAATAAGAGGCAAAGCTCTCGACCTTCTGTCTTCATATTTGAACAATAGAATACAAAGGGTCGATATTAATGGTACACGTTCTGTAGGATCCATGGTTACAATGGGCCACAAGGCTCGATACTTGGGCCATTCTTGTTCCTCATTTATATTAATGATTTACCATTTTATGTAGGGGACAGGAATAGGATTGTTTTGTTTGCAGATGATACCTCATTGATTTTTAAAATTAGAAGACAATTAGATAATTATGACGATGTAAACAATGCAATCACGAGAGTAGTTCATTGGTTCACCTCATATAATCTTTGCCTAAATGAAAACAAAACTAAATGTATTAAATTTACTCTACCAAATGTAAAACAAGTTACGGCCAATGTTCAACTTAATGGACAAGTGTTAGAGTTTGTGGAATCAACTGTGTTCCTTGGTATAACTATTGATGCCCATTTGCAGTGGGGCCCGCACATAGAAAAGACGGCCTCTAGGTTAAGTTCGGCTGCATACGCTGTAAAAAAGATCAGGACTCTAACAGATGTAGATACGGCTAGAATGGTTTACTTCAGCTATTTTCATAGTATTATGTCTTACGGTATTCTCCTTTGGGGGAGTGCTGCAGATGTAAATAACATTTTTGTTCTTCAAAAGCGGGCTGTACGCGCTATATATAATTTGGGCCCCAGAGTCTCCCTCCGAGAAAAATTCAAAGAAGTAAATATTCTAACCGTAGCATCACAATACATTTTTGCCAATCTTATGTATGTCCAGAAAAATCTATCACAGTTTACTAAACTCTGTGATATACATAACATAAACACTAGACATAAAAACAATCTTTTAGTTCACCACAGTCGGCTGCATAAGATTGGCGATTCTTTCCAGGGTAACTGTATCCGCTTTTACAACAAGCTTCCCTGTGACCTGAGAAATTTACCTTTAAATAAATTTAAAAAGTTTATTAAAAACAAGCTTTGTGAAAAAGGTTTTTACTCCGTTACAGACTATTTGCAGGACAGGGACGCCTGGAAATGATCTGCTGGCAAAATGAAATAATATTAAATTGTAAATAGGCCATCAAAAAAAAAGCCTTCCTAAGTTTCTTGCCGGTTCTTCTCAGGTGGGCCGCGTTCCGAACCGGTGGTCGCTTTAAATATTTTAAATAGTGTATGACATTTTGTAAGCGCCGTTAAAATGGTCTATGCAAAATAAAGATTTTTTTATTTTTATTTTTTTTTTATTAAAATTATGATAAAAAAATTAGAGTAAGTTAATGTTATGCCAATAAGACCATTATGCGTTTATAACACTCTGCTTATCATAATTTATGCGAGAAAACTTTATGCTGAAACTGTTATGCCAAACTACATTATGCTGAAAAAAATTATGCGATCGAAATGGCACCCTGATAAATGATATAATCAAATACTAAGAATACTAATGACAACGCCGTATGGACTGAGTCTTCATTGCCTGTTCACTGGAGAATAGGGCGAATACCGTAGCATAAACGAATACGCAAATACAAATAAAAAAAATATTCAGAGCACAGATTACACTGACGTACAAGTACAAAAGTAGGTGATTACGTTATTGTAAAAAAAATTATGCGTAAACATTTAATGCGGGTATATCATTATTATAAAAAAGTTAAGGGAAAATAAAGTATGCCTAATGATATATTCTGTTTGAACGTTATGCGAAACGAAGAGTATGCCAACGTTATGCAGTTTTAATTTATGTCTCAAAAATTTATGCAACCCAATACGGACCCCCTTTATCAATGGGTCCATCCTCAGTCCAGTGTCTCCATCCTCCAGTAAGGCAGTAAAATCCGTACTTCAGCTTTCTATGGAGATTTGGCAATAGCACAAATAACATCGCTGTTCACTTCAACATAATCATATTTCTCATACATTTGTTATAAAGTGGAAAAAGACAATTCGATTCGAGACGGGGATTGAACCCGTGACCTTTGCCTAACCAGGGCAATGTTCTAGCCACCTGAACTACCCGAACCGTATCGAATCAAGTTGAAATTCTCAACCATATTTTAACCGTCATTTAAAGAGTATTATTATTTATTACCGTCATTTATTGGCATATCACTCACTCTCGCATAAAGATTACAAGCCATACATATAGAATACCATAATGTTAACGAGTAAATATTTTTATTAAGCTATTGCATAGTTTTTATCGCGGGCTTTGAGTGGGCTTTAATCAAGAAATTCCGTAAGGAAAAAAACCTAAGACGAAGGTCGAGACGAGGTCACACGAAGTTCACCGAGCACGGCCGAGCGTTGGCTTAACGTGTATGTACATATATTATATGGTACGATTGTACAAAGCTCGCACGGATCGAGACGTAATGATAGTAAGTGTGAGTGACTGTGAGGATGAGGGTGACTGTGAAAGTGAGGGTGAGGGGTTTTTTTTTGTTTTTTTTTAGTGTAACTTGAATTAATATCAAAGAAAAACAAAGGTATGCTATGCAATAGCTTTACCGCGGCAGTCTCCGAGTGCCACACGTCTATTTTTATATCTCCGCTTGAACTGTCTTAGATTGAAATGCCCACTGATTAAAAATGTCGATAGTCACTTTACTGAAGTTCAAAATGTAAACACTTATATATAGTATATATAAATAAAATACAAAAAGAAAGTAGGTAAATTAAAACGCATATAATTTTGCATAAATTCTGGCGCATCGCCGGCCGCTGCCGCGGCCCGCTCGCTTTGCTCGCTTGGCTCGCGCGTTGTGGTCACAAGTGACCTAACACTCCTCCTCGCTTCGCTCGTCGTCGTACCTATTTACGACTTTGCTCAAGACTAGTCTAAAAAAATTAACACTTAAAATATCGTTTTATAAGTTACAGCTTAAAAACTTGGCTATGAGTGAGATGATTATTTACAACGGTGTCTTATCATTTCTTAAATATTCTTAGTCAAATTATTATTAATTTATGATTTAAACGGTTATCCATACCTCCATTATGCGTTTTGTATTTTATGTTAAATTATCTTTAGGCGTATAACAGTTATACCCTTTACATTTATGCTGATTAAAATTATGATAAAAAAATTAGAGTAAGTTAATGTTATGCCAATAAAACCATTATGCGTTTATAACACTCTGCTTATCATAATTTACATTATGCTAAAAAAAATATGCGATCGAAAGGGCACCCCAGTGTTACAACCATTTTTAAACATTGATGCAATGAACTCCACTCAGACTATGGATAAATTTTTAAATCAATTATTTTGCTAAATTTCTCATAAATTTGTAATAAAGTGGAAAAAGACAATTCGATTCGAGACCGGGGATTGAACCCGTGACCTTTGCCTATCCAGGGCAATGTTCTAGCCACCTGAATTTCACCAGAATTTCAAATTGATTCGATACGGTTCGTGTAGTTGAGGTGGCTCAATCCCCGGTCTCGAATCTAATTGTCTTTTTCCACTTTATTACAAATTTATGAGAAATTTAGCAAAATAATTGCTTTAAAAATTTATCCATATCATATTCATCATTCATCTTTTCATTTATGCACATTTTCGAACGCTTTATGTAAAATTCCAACATAAAAAATACAAAAAAACGAATTATACAGTGATTTTGGAAAATCATATACGACAAACGTGCAATAGATTATTTTATACATTGGCGTCAAAAGTCCTGCATTTCATATATTTTATACTTTCATACTATTTTATAGTCATTGTGTTTTATTTTTTTTTTTATTTGAATATATACTTTTATTAAATAATGATTAAACAATGAAATAATAATTACATGGTTATTAACAAATTAAAATTTAACATATTTACAGAAAACAATACAAAAAGAAGGGGGCGGGTGGTGGGAATTATTACAAGACTGACAATGATGCCCCGACTAGGTGTCGAAGAATTCCTCCCCATCAAAATCAACCGGTAAGGTTCCCATAAGGCTGGCCGCATTGCCACGTTGTATGGCAATGCTTATTCTCTGAGCGAGAAAGAGGCCAGCCCTATGGTCACGAGAAGAATCGACCAGTCGCTTTGCGATATCACTATACAGTGAACGAGCACTTGGGCCCCACGAGCGCAGTGTCTCGACCCCAAACGGCATAAAAATATAATTACCTATTAAATTATTATATTTGCGCCGCTTGAGAGTCTCGGCGGATGCAGCAGCAGCACAAGCGCAACTCGCCGTGCTATGAAGATGAGAAGGAGCCAGGGTGTCAACACAAGTTGCATCCCAAACTAAAGGCTTTCCCATCTTCCATGGCACCAATGACATACCGTCTGGCCTCTTGCCATCGTCACGCGCCAAACCATTAGGTTCTAGAACGGCTGGAACACCGGCGGTGACAAGAGCCCGACGGATAATGTCATTAAGGTATGCATGACGTGACCTGCGACCTGCACTCCTGCTGCATGAGAGACCGTGATGCCCAAGGCTGTCGACTACTTCACCACATTGACAGCAATGCGGAGAAACGCAGGGAGCACCTAAACGAAGACAGATAGCAATTCTGAATGTAGTGTCGTCCAACATAGTACCTATGTTGGGCGATGGAAGAGCCTGAAGCCAAACACCTGACTCCCATTCTCCCACAGCCAATAGGCGAGCACGTTCTGCAACATTCGAACACGTGTTCAATAAATTTTTTCTAACTTCGTTGCAGAGCGGCCTATCCCACTGCCTCTGGGAGCACGGGTTGGTCGGTAAAACAGTATCTGGGCACTTAAGTTTCCAAACATTTATGGCTTCAATCTTGCCTGGCACTTCAGAATTGACCAGTGTAGGAATTAAAATTTTCCTGGTCAATTCATCAGTGCCGTGTACTGAAGACAAAAATGCAGGTAAACTTATATCAGAGATGTTACGAACACCGAGGCCGCCCCAGCGTATTGGTAAAGACGCTTGGAGCCACGCTCGGTCGTCCAAATCTGCATTCAAAATTTTGGAAAGCGTGGTATGAATAATTTTGTCCATATTTTCCAAAAGGGTCGGATGTTTAAAAAATTGAGATGAGCGAAGGGCATGAGTTAATTTTGGGACGAAAAGACAATACCGAATAATTGTAAAGGCCGATTGTATATTTATTTGAAGGAGTCGATCCGAAACTTCACAAAAATTTTTGATCTTTTCCTGAATGAAAGATTCATAGGCATCTTCAAGAACGGGAGACCCAAGGAGGCGTAGAGAACAATTCTGAAGGATTTTCAAATTTGGAGCCAAAACATTGAATTTTGAAATAGTAGAAACACTATCAATATTGTCATTTAGAAAAATTTCACACTTTGAAGGATTCAGATCCAAACCAATTAATTTAAATTTATCTTTTATCAATGCCAAATCTCTGAAAACTGTGTCTACATCTCCTCCTAGAGTGCCGTCATCTAAATACCAGACGTTAAATTTGGAATTTAGCCGGCTAATTATTGGGTGTATTGATAAGCTGAAAATGAGTGGCCCGAGAGGGTCACCTTGTTGACAATCCACTGCAGAATCTAAAATATTTTCCTTATACATTAATTTTGATGGGTTTCTGTAGCACTGCCAAAGAAAATTAAAAATTTTGGGTGTTTCCAATTTGGCTTGTGTTTTATATATTGACAATAAATATTTTCAAAAATAAAAAACGTACATACATGTTGTCATGCCTTTATCCCCGAAGGGGTAGACAGAGGCATACTATACGCCCACATTTCACCGTATGCATTTTCGAACCACGTAACAGGTGGTGAGCCTATTGCCGTGTTGAAATGGACAGGCGTAGGCTGTGGCCGCCAGTTGTTGAAAATTTTCAAGCCGCCTATAAGACCTTCAACCAGCAAGAATGTTGCTTAACGCAGTGATCGTTTACAGAACACTGAGTCAGCGGGGCCACGAGCGCTTAACTGCTAAGGATAAAAATGAAATGGAAATAAAGTCAGGGTGAGTATTGCAAACGCAGACAGCGGCAGACAGGCAGACAGAGAAGAAAACCTGTGTCAACCCTAGCGCTAAGGTCGAAGTAGCCAAGCCATAAACATTTAAAAAAAAATAGTTATTATTGTTATAAAGATTTTGTGTCAATTTAATAATATAGTCATGTAACGTCAAGAATATGTCAGATTTTTATTATCATAAACATAAAAAAGAATAATAATAATAGACACAGGACAGTCGTTATCTTTTATAGGATTAACGCAACCCTATAGTAGATTCGCTTTTTGAGTCATCCACTTTCTGATATCAACAAAAAATATATCAGAAAGTTATTGAAAAGCTCACATCCGCAGGGCAGCTTGTGGCGAGCTGAATGTGCGTGGCTACACATCGGTCCCGATTCCTCAGAGTTTTGTTGCCCTTCTGCACCGGTTAGGATTTTATGGCCTAACGGGAGAGCAGTGAGAGTGCTTCTCCCGGGAGTGCAGCAAATCTCAACTCTGGCTTGCCTTAATTGGCCGGTCTGAGGGAGAAAAAATTTTGATAAGTTATAAAGTCTAAAATAAAACAAGTCATTTTGTCCACCTTGCCATACTGCACTGCTATGAGCCACAAGGAAAACAACTTAAGATACAAATTAAATATGAAACTACATACCATGGTATCATATTCCAAAAAAGGAATATTATTTTCAATAATAATAGTCTGTTGACATTAGATAGATATTTTCTATCAAAAACTTTACAACGAAAGGTAGCTCTGTTGCTATCTAGTTTTTTAATTTTTCAAGCCAAATTATTGGCAAGTACAACTGCTTTTATTGAGCAGGATAATTTTGACACTTCACATTTGGAAAATGAAATTCCAAAAAACTAGTTTGTAGGACAACAGATAATAAATCTGGCCAGTTTTGTCAGACTTTGGCCCCTGAGAATAATCATAATAAAAATATTGATTTTATAAACCTGGTGCACCATAATGTTAGAGGTTTAATAAATGGTAAAGATTTAGAGTTGGAGCTATACATTAATGCAAATTCTATTAATATTTTTTGTGCTACAGAGCACTGGTTAAAAGATCATGAAATCACATTGTTGAACTTCATAAATCACCAGGTTGCTAGCTCGTTCAATAGAAAACATTCTAAACGTGGAGGCTCTTTAATATTAATTAATAAAAACTTAAAATTTAAAGAACGTAAGGATTTAGTAGCCCTCTCCATTGAGCGAGTTATTGAGATTGCCAGTATTGAGTTTGAGAATTACATCTTGTTAAGCGTATACAGCCACCCTAAAGATCCGTACATTAAATTTGAAGAAAAGCTTGAAGAAGCACTGTTCAAATGCCAATGTTCTAAGAAATCTATAATAGTTTGTGGAGATTTTAATGTTGATATACTAGATACATCATTAACTCCGTCAGAGAGAAATAAAATGAAAAATTTATTTAAATCCTTTAATCTGCATAGTACTTTCTTAGAACCTACTCGTATTACAGCCACCAGTGCAAAATGTATTGATAATGTTTTTACTAATATTAAACCAATAAATAAAAGTATTGTGGATCCTGTAGAGTCAGATCATTGTGGCCAATAGATAAAGTTTCCTAAAATTAGTAATTAAGTCTGCAAAAAACAAATTAAATATGTACCAATTAACCAAAGCCGTATGAATATTTTTAAAGAAAATATAGTAAAGAGATTGCCATATCTACCTGACTTTGCTGGTGTAGACCAGTCATATACAAACTTATTTAATTTGATTAATGATGAGTTTGGCAAAGTTTTTACCTCAAAAACTCTACAGATTGGTGGTCGTCCTGTTTTCAGTGATTGGGCTACACCAGGTATTTTTAAAAGTAAAACCAAATTATTTGAATTATATTCAGAAAAATCATATAATTTTAACCAAACCTTTCAGGAATATGTTAAAAATTATTCTAAGATATTTAAACAAACATGTTATCTTGCAAAGTCAAACTTTATTAAAAATAAAATTTCTAATACTGTGAATAAAATAAAAATGACTTGGAATATCATTAACTCTGAATGCGGTAGAACTATGGTGACAGAAAGGGATCTCCACTTAAAAGTAAATGATTATCATGTTACAGGGGACCTGGAAGTGGCGACGGAATTTGAACATTTTTTCGAAAATGTACCTATTTTGACGACTAAATCTCTGCAAGCGTCTTCCAGTTCCTCTGAACATTTATTAGAAGAATCTGTTCATTATTGCAGGGATGCATTTGTATTCACAGATATTTGCGCTCAGGATATTATAAAAACTTTTAAATGTATTGAAATTAAGAAAACCGCGGACCTTTGGGGATTATCAGTCAAAACTGCATCATGTATCATTGAGGTCATTGCGCCGCATCTAGCAAATGTGTTTAATGACTGTGTTTCCAGTGGTATATTTCCTGATTTAATGAAACACAGCAAAGTCATACCCTTGTTCAAGGCTGACAGCGCTACAGATCCGTCTAATTTCCGACCAGTGTCAGTGCTGCCAACTTTGAGCAAAGTATTTGAAAAAATAATTTTGAATCAAATGCTATCCCATTTTGATATTCATAAAATATTTCATACAAAACAGTTTGGTTTTACGAAAGGGCGCTCAACTTCCGATGCTGGTGTTGAGTTATTAAAATGTATTCATGAAGCCTGGGAAGACAAGCAAGATGCATTAGGTATATTCTGCGATCTATCCAGGGCTTTTGATTGCGTTCAACATGAAACATTGTGCAAAAAATTACATCACTATGGAATAAGAGGCAAAGCTCTCGACCTTCTGTCTTCATATTTGAACAATAGAATACAAAGGGTCGATATTAATGGTACACGTTCTGTAGGATCCATGGTTACAATGGGCCACAAGGCTCGATACTTGGGCCATTCTTGTTCCTCATTTATATTAATGATTTACCATTTTATGTAGGGGACAGGAATAGGATTGTTTTGTTTGCAGATGATACCTCATTGATTTTTAAAATTAGAAGACAATTAGATAATTATGACGATGTAAACAATGCAATCACGAGAGTAGTTCATTGGTTCACCTCATATAATCTTTGCCTAAATGAAAACAAAACTAAATGTATTAAATTTACTCTACCAAATGTAAAACAAGTTACGGCCAATGTTCAACTTAATGGACAAGTGTTAGAGTTTGTGGAATCAACTGTGTTCCTTGGTATAACTATTGATGCCCATTTGCAGTGGGGCCCGCACATAGAAAAGACGGCCTCTAGGTTAAGTTCGGCTGCATACGCTGTAAAAAAGATCAGGACTCTAACAGATGTAGATACGGCTAGAATGGTTTACTTCAGCTATTTTCATAGTATTATGTCTTACGGTATTCTCCTTTGGGGGAGTGCTGCAGATGTAAATAACATTTTTGTTCTTCAAAAGCGGGCTGTACGCGCTATATATAATTTGGGCCCCAGAGTCTCCCTCCGAGAAAAATTCAAAGAAGTAAATATTCTAACCGTAGCATCACAATACATTTTTGCCAATCTTATGTATGTCCAGAAAAATCTATCACAGTTTACTAAACTCTGTGATATACATAACATAAACACTAGACATAAAAACAATCTTTTAGTTCACCACAGTCGGCTGCATAAGATTGGCGATTCTTTCCAGGGTAACTGTATCCGCTTTTACAACAAGCTTCCCTGTGACCTGAGAAATTTACCTTTAAATAAATTTAAAAAGTTTATTAAAAACAAGCTTTGTGAAAAAGGTTTTTACTCCGTTACAGACTATTTGCAGGACAGGGACGCCTGGAAATGATCTGCTGGCAAAATGAAATAATATTAAATTGTAAATAGGCCATCAAAAAAAAAGCCTTCCTAAGTTTCTTGCCGGTTCTTCTCAGGTGGGCCGCGTTCCGAACCGGTGGTCGCTTTAAATATTTTAAATAGTGTATGACATTTTGTAAGCGCCGTTAAAATGGTCTATGCAAAATAAAGATTTTTTTATTTTTATTTTTTTTTTATTAAAATTATGATAAAAAAATTAGAGTAAGTTAATGTTATGCCAATAAGACCATTATGCGTTTATAACACTCTGCTTATCATAATTTATGCGAGAAAACTTTATGCTGAAACTGTTATGCCAAACTACATTATGCTGAAAAAAATTATGCGATCGAAATGGCACCCTGATAAATGATATAATCAAATACTAAGAATACTAATGACAACGCCGTATGGACTGAGTCTTCATTGCCTGTTCACTGGAGAATAGGGCGAATACCGTAGCATAAACGAATACGCAAATACAAATAAAAAAAATATTCAGAGCACAGATTACACTGACGTACAAGTACAAAAGTAGGTGATTACGTTATTGTAAAAAAAATTATGCGTAAACATTTAATGCGGGTATATCATTATTATAAAAAAGTTAAGGGAAAATAAAGTATGCCTAATGATATATTCTGTTTGAACGTTATGCGAAACGAAGAGTATGCCAACGTTATGCAGTTTTAATTTATGTCTCAAAAATTTATGCAACCCAATACGGACCCCCTTTATCAATGGGTCCATCCTCAGTCCAGTGTCTCCATCCTCCAGTAAGGCAGTAAAATCCGTACTTCAGCTTTCTATGGAGATTTGGCAATAGCACAAATAACATCGCTGTTCACTTCAACATAATCATATTTCTCATACATTTGTTATAAAGTGGAAAAAGACAATTCGATTCGAGACGGGGATTGAACCCGTGACCTTTGCCTAACCAGGGCAATGTTCTAGCCACCTGAACTACCCGAACCGTATCGAATCAAGTTGAAATTCTCAACCATATTTTAACCGTCATTTAAAGAGTATTATTATTTATTACCGTCATTTATTGGCATATCACTCACTCTCGCATAAAGATTACAAGCCATACATATAGAATACCATAATGTTAACGAGTAAATATTTTTATTAAGCTATTGCATAGTTTTTATCGCGGGCTTTGAGTGGGCTTTAATCAAGAAATTCCGTAAGGAAAAAAACCTAAGACGAAGGTCGAGACGAGGTCACACGAAGTTCACCGAGCACGGCCGAGCGTTGGCTTAACGTGTATGTACATATATTATATGGTACGATTGTACAAAGCTCGCACGGATCGAGACGTAATGATAGTAAGTGTGAGTGTGAGGCTGAGGATGAGGGTGACTGTGAAAGTGAGGGTGAGGGGTTTTTTTTTGTTTTTTTTTAGTGTAACTTGAATTAATATCAAAGAAAAACAAAGGTATGCTATGCAATAGCTTTACCGCGGCAGTCTCCGAGTGCCACACGTCTATTTTTATATCTCAGCTTGAACTGTCTTAGATTGAAATGCCCACTGATTAAAAATGTCGATAGTCACTTTACTGAAGTTCAAAATGTAAACACTTATATATAGTATATATAAATAAAATACAAAAAGAAAGTAGGTAAATTAAAACGCATATAATTTTGCATAAATTCTGGCGCATCGCCGGCCGCTGCCGCGGCCCGCTCGCTTTGCTCGCTTGGCTCGCGCGTTGTGGTCACAAGTGACCTAACACTCCTCCTCGCTTCGCTCGTCGTCGTACCTATTTACGACTTTGCTCAAGACTAGTCTAAAAAAATTAACACTTAAAATATCGTTTTATAAGTTACAGCTTAAAAACTTGGCTATGAGTGAGATGATTATTTACAACGGTGTCTTATCATTTCTTAAATATTCTTAGTCAAATTATTATTAATTTATGATTTAAACGGTTATCCATACCTCCATTATGCGTTTTGTATTTTATGTTAAATTATCTTTAGGCGTATAACAGTTATACCCTTTACATTTATGCTGATTAAAATTATGATAAAAAAATTAGAGTAAGTTAATGTTATGCCAATAAAACCATTATGCGTTTATAACACTCTGCTTATCATAATTTACATTATGCTAAAAAAAATATGCGATCGAAAGGGCACCCCAGTGTTACAACCATTTTTAAACATTGATGCAATGAACTCCACTCAGACTATGGATAAATTTTTAAATCAATTATTTTGCTAAATTTCTCATAAATTTGTAATAAAGTGGAAAAAGACAATTCGATTCGAGACCGGGGATTGAACCCGTGACCTTTGCCTATCCAGGGCAATGTTCTAGCCACCTGAATTTCACCAGAATTTCAAATTGATTCGATACGGTTCGTGTAGTTGAGGTGGCTCAATCCCCGGTCTCGAATCTAATTGTCTTTTTCCACTTTATTACAAATTTATGAGAAATTTAGCAAAATAATTGCTTTAAAAATTTATCCATATCATATTCATCATTCATCTTTTCATTTATGCACATTTTCGAACGCTTTATGTAAAATTCCAACATAAAAAATACAAAAAAACGAATTATACAGTGATTTTGGAAAATCATATACGACAAACGTGCAATAGATTATTTTATACATTGGCGTCAAAAGTCCTGCATTTCATATATTTTATACTTTCATACTATTTTATAGTCATTGTGTTTTATTTTTTTTTTTATTTGAATATATACTTTTATTAAATAATGATTAAACAATGAAATAATAATTACATGGTTATTAACAAATTAAAATTTAACATATTTACAGAAAACAATACAAAAAGAAGGGGGCGGGTGGTGGGAATTATTACAAGACTGACAATGATGCCCCGACTAGGTGTCGAAGAATTCCTCCCCATCAAAATCAACCGGTAAGGTTCCCATAAGGCTGGCCGCATTGCCACGTTGTATGGCAATGCTTATTCTCTGAGCGAGAAAGAGGCCAGCCCTATGGTCACGAGAAGAATCGACCAGTCGCTTTGCGATATCACTATACAGTGAACGAGCACTTGGGCCCCACGAGCGCAGTGTCTCGACCCCAAACGGCATAAAAATATAATTACCTATTAAATTATTATATTTGCGCCGCTTGAGAGTCTCGGCGGATGCAGCAGCAGCACAAGCGCAACTCGCCGTGCTATGAAGATGAGAAGGAGCCAGGGTGTCAACACAAGTTGCATCCCAAACTAAAGGCTTTCCCATCTTCCATGGCACCAATGACATACCGTCTGGCCTCTTGCCATCGTCACGCGCCAAACCATTAGGTTCTAGAACGGCTGGAACACCGGCGGTGACAAGAGCCCGACGGATAATGTCATTAAGGTATGCATGACGTGACCTGCGACCTGCACTCCTGCTGCATGAGAGACCGTGATGCCCAAGGCTGTCGACTACTTCACCACATTGACAGCAATGCGGAGAAACGCAGGGAGCACCTAAACGAAGACAGATAGCAATTCTGAATGTAGTGTCGTCCAACATAGTACCTATGTTGGGCGATGGAAGAGCCTGAAGCCAAACACCTGACTCCCATTCTCCCACAGCCAATAGGCGAGCACGTTCTGCAACATTCGAACACGTGTTCAATAAATTTTTTCTAACTTCGTTGCAGAGCGGCCTATCCCACTGCCTCTGGGAGCACGGGTTGGTCGGTAAAACAGTATCTGGGCACTTAAGTTTCCAAACATTTATGGCTTCAATCTTGCCTGGCACTTCAGAATTGACCAGTGTAGGAATTAAAATTTTCCTGGTCAATTCATCAGTGCCGTGTACTGAAGACAAAAATGCAGGTAAACTTATATCAGAGATGTTACGAACACCGAGGCCGCCCCAGCGTATTGGTAAAGACGCTTGGAGCCACGCTCGGTCGTCCAAATCTGCATTCAAAATTTTGGAAAGCGTGGTATGAATAATTTTGTCCATATTTTCCAAAAGGGTCGGATGTTTAAAAAATTGAGATGAGCGAAGGGCGTGAGTTAATTTTGGGACGAAAAGACAATACCGAATAATTGTAAAGGCCGATTGTATATTTATTTGAAGGAGTCGATCCGAAACTTCACAAAAATTTTTGATCTTTTCCTGAATGAAAGATTCATAGGCATCTTCAAGAACGGGAGACCCAAGGAGGCGTAGAGAACAATTCTGAAGGATTTTCAAATTTGGAGCCAAAACATTGAATTTTGAAATAGTAGAAACACTATCAATATTGTCATTTAGAAAAATTTCACACTTTGAAGGATTCAGATCCAAACCAATTAATTTAAATTTATCTTTTATCAATGCCAAATCTCTGAAAACTGTGTCTACATCTCCTCCTAGAG
This sequence comes from Thumatha senex, assembly GCA_948477245.1. NCBI lineage: Eukaryota > Metazoa > Arthropoda > Insecta > Lepidoptera > Erebidae > Thumatha > Thumatha senex. The sequence continues at coordinate 28,517,950 of OX419732.1, forward strand.
TGCCGTCATCTAAATACCAGACGTTAAATTTGGAATTTAGCCGGCTAATTATTGGGTGTATTGATAAGCTGAAAATGAGTGGCCCGAGAGGGTCACCTTGTTGACAATCCACTGCAGAATCTAAAATATTTTCCTTATACATTAATTTTGATGGGTTTCTGTAGCACTGCCAAAGAAAATTAAAAATTTTGGGTGTTTCCAATTTGGCTTGTGTTTTATATATTGACAATAAATATTTTCAAAAATAAAAAACGTACATACATGTTGTCATGCCTTTATCCCCGAAGGGGTAGACAGAGGCATACTATACGCCCACATTTCACCGTATGCATTTTCGAACCACGTAACAGGTGGTGAGCCTATTGCCGTGTTGAAATGGACAGGCGTAGGCTGTGGCCGCCAGTTGTTGAAAATTTTCAAGCCGCCTATAAGACCTTCAACCAGCAAGAATGTTGCTTAACGCAGTGATCGTTTACAGAACACTGAGTCAGCGGGGCCACGAGCGCTTAACTGCTAAGGATAAAAATGAAATGGAAATAAAGTCAGGGTGAGTATTGCAAACGCAGACAGCGGCAGACAGGCAGACAGAGAAGAAAACCTGTGTCAACCCTAGCGCTAAGGTCGAAGTAGCCAAGCCATAAACATTTAAAAAAAAATAGTTATTATTGTTATAAAGATTTTGTGTCAATTTAATAATATAGTCATGTAACGTCAAGAATATGTCAGATTTTTATTATCATAAACATAAAAAAGAATAATAATAATAGACACAGGACAGTCGTTATCTTTTATAGGATTAACGCAACCCTATAGTAGATTCGCTTTTTGAGTCATCCACTTTCTGATATCAACAAAAAATATATCAGAAAGTTATTGAAAAGCTCACATCCGCAGGGCAGCTTGTGGCGAGCTGAATGTGCGTGGCTACACATCGGTCCCGATTCCTCAGAGTTTTGTTGCCCTTCTGCACCGGTTAGGATTTTATGGCCTAACGGGAGAGCAGTGAGAGTGCTTCTCCCGGGAGTGCAGCAAATCTCAACTCTGGCTTGCCTTAATTGGCCGGTCTGAGGGAGGGAGCCAGAGCTATATGCTCGGGGGTGGAAGTGTCATTTTCAAGGGCATAACTACGGGGAAGCCCGCTCCAGGCCTGTCCCGCGAAGGTGAAACCGGCGCCGCACCGCTCGACACCCCAAGCCGCTCACACCGGTGTTGCCCTCTGTCGCCTTACAGGCTTATCATGCCTATGGTGAATGTATAGGGGGCCCATCTAGTGAGTTGGCGAGTCACCGTCTGCCAATAGTTTAATAATAATATATTAAAAAAGCAGACGCAGTTTTCATCAATAGCTTAAATCACCCAATCCATTTAACACCTAACCCAATAGCCCATTTCATAGTTAGCACATTTCACAATAGTTTAACTCCCATTGGAGGTGATCCATTACCGTTCTTCTACATAAGGCGGGCGTGGACTATCTGCAGTGAGGGTCCCATTCCCTATTAGATTAAAATTCTAAAAGGGCCTCTGCGTGTTGGACCTATGTCTCCATGTAAGCCTACCAAAAGCCCGGGTATCTTCAAGAAAAAAAAAGAAGATACCCGAGAAAAGAAGAGACATAATAATAATATTATATGCCTTATTGTACACCAAGAATAGCTATTACAGATTAGTTATTATGATATAAATCAAGTACAATGGGTGGCCTTATTGCAAGCAGCAATCTCTACCAGGCAACCTTTAGATGGACAGGACTGTGTGAAAGATTATTGGGTTTCAAGTTTGGTGACAAATAATACTTTATAAATTACATTAAACATAATATATACCAATATTTTCGAAAATATATACATACACAAATAAATACATACATACATACACATATAAATACATACATACACATATAAATACGTATATACATACATACACTTGCCGAATATACATAAGAAAGTAGGTCAGCGTACAAATAGCTTATATTGAAAGATAATATTCTTTCACTCTGACTTTAAACGATCCCAAGGTTTGAGCTCATCTGATAGTGACTGGTAGTGCATTCCGCAGTCGCGCTGCTTCAACAGTAAAAGATTTATCAACGAAGTTTGTTGAATGTACCGGTATATGCAGTATCAAGTTGTGCGATGATCTCAGGAACCTTGAGTGCGTGTCACCTAGGAACTCAAAGCGTTCCTTGAGGTAAGAGGGAGCTAGTGGGTTAAATAATATATTATATAGCATAGAAAGGATATGAGTATTTTGTCGAAGTCGAATCATCCACAGGAGCCACTTGAGTTGGTTGCGGTATTCAGAAATGTGGTCATATTTGCGTAACCCAAATATAAACCCAATACAGAAATTTTGAAGGCGCTCAAGTTTATTTAGTTGCTCCTCCGTAAGATCAAGATAGCTGGCGTCAGCATAGTGTAATATTGGAAGTAGTAATGACTGCGCAAGCGAAATTTTTGTTGGAATCGGGAGAAGGCCACGCAATCTTCGCAACGAGCCTGCCGAGGCAAACAATTTAAGATTAACTTCCTGCAATTGAGGTCCCCAAGACAGAGTTCTATCAACATATATCCCCAGGTTCTTAACTCTATCACTTACCGGTAACGGCATCCCATTAAAGATAATGTGTGGCAACTGTGCCCAGTCAACTCTGGAAATCATCCAGGTACTGCCTATCAGGATTACTTGAGTTTTAGTGGGGTTCACTTGCAAACCAAAGCTGTTACTCCAAGTACATATCCGTTCTAAATCACAATTTGTTACTCTAAAAGCTTCGTGTATGTCATTGAGTCAGCTTGTGAGTAGATTTGCAGATCGTCTGCATAAAGGTGGTAGGACGAAACTAATTGTTTTGTAATGGAATTAATGAATATTGCAAATAATAGAGGAGATAAAACGCCACCCTGCAGTACACCAACAGAGATATTGCTCCAGGAGGAAAATGCAAATACGTTGTCGGCGACCAGTCAGGTAACTGCGAAACCAATCAATCACTGGTGGAGATATGTTAATAGAGCGTAGAATCTCAAGCATAATACGAAAATCAACTGTATTAAAAGCATTACTGAAGTCGAGAAGCGTCAGTAATGTAAGCCTTCCGTTCTCCATGCCCATTCTTATATCATCTGTAATATTAAAAAGAGCAGTAACTGTACTATGCCCCGGGCGAAATCCTGATTGATAGGAGTTAAAAAGATAGTTTTTACTGAGAAAGGAGTTAAGTTGTGTGTGAACGAGACGTTCAAGAACTTTAGATAGAAAAGGTAAGATAGAAATAGGACGGTAGTGACAGAAAGACGAAGGGCTGGACTTTTTAGGTAAGGGTATAATTTGATCTTCCTTCCACATCGATGGGAAAACACCACTGGAAATTGAATGATTCAGAATATTACAGATGATTGGCAACACTACATCAAGAACAGGAAGGATCATGTTGCAACTAATGCAGTCGTTGCCGACTGCATTAGACGCTATAGATGTTATGCTCTTCTTAACATCACAGGCCGTGAATTGATCAAATGCGAAAGATTGATATTTGGGAGTTGGAAGCTGTGAAATATAATTAAGTGTGTTAGTTTTGGTAGTATCGTCAAAACTCGAAAAAGATGAGAAGTGCTTATTTAAAGCATCGTGATCAATATTCTTTGAATTTATATCTTGTTTTGACTTACCAACTCCCAAGGTTCTAAGAAATTTCCATATTTTAGCAGGATCTCCGTTTTCTATGGAAGAATATATAAAATATGAAGAATTTGAGTTATATTAATTATAGTGTACTACAGTTCATATATAGAATAAAGACATCTCTCTAAAAGATAACCTCTTAACTGGGCCTTGAATGAGTTAGCATAAATAGATTTTTTTATATCTACTGGCAATCTATTGAAAAACTTAACACTATTGTAGAGGGAGCTGTGCTTGACTATGTCTAAAGTGGGTGCTATCGTACCAGCCATGTCCAGCCTTCTAGATTTCTCGCATTGTTTACGTTCATTATCCGTTTCGTATTTATGAATGTATTTCCTAAAATGCATTAATAGGACTATGATATAAAGGCTAGGCACTGTTAGTATTTCAAGATCCTTGTAATACGGGTGACATGACTCTTGCTGTTTGATTCGCACCATGGTACGTATTGCCCGTTTTTGTGCAATAAATGCTGTCTGAATATTATATTCATAGCTTCCACCCCAGAACAGGAGACTGTATCTTAATTTTGTTTCCACTAAAGCATAGTAGATATTCTTAAGTTGGTCCAGTGTTATCACCTGTCTTAAACTTCTTAAAACGTAGCATGCTGAGCTCACAGAACCTACTATGGACGATACTTTTCGTCTCAGTCCCAGTTTAATAAAAAGTCAACATGGACTTCCAGACACTTTACGACGTCGACTACATTTACACTCATTCCATTCATGGTACATTGTAACGTATCAGTATTTCTAGTATTAGTCTTCAATAATATTAAATTTGTCTTACTAGCATTAATACGAAGGTCATTAAAATTAAAAACCCAATGATTTACTGACCCTTGAATTCAAGGCCTCCATGTCATCTGCTGTAACTACAGAATTCGTGTCGTCCGCATATACTGTCAACTTTATGTAGTCAGGTATTTCTTTAGTCATGTAATTATTGAGGTCATTGATAAAAAATATGAAAAATATAGGTCCAAGAATTGATCCTTGTGGTACACCAGTTTTAATAGTTACGCACTTTGAGCTAAATGTTTTATGTATATTTTGTATTCTACCAGCCACGTCTATATTGCTGTTTGAATTAATTTGAACGAACATTGTTCTGTTATGTAAATAAGAGAAAAACAATTGTTTAACTTTACCTCTAATTCCGTAATGGTCTAGTTTCCTTATAAGTAATTCATGATTCACACAGTCAAATGCAGAACTTAGGTCAAGAAATATTCCAGCAACTTTTTTCTTGTCATTGAGTGCTTTTATAATGTCTTTTATTAGGGCATCAATAGCATCTTGAGTTCCAACATTCTTGATGTATCCAAACTGACGTACGTTAATTACTCTGTTAAAATTTAAGTGCCGCAGTAATCTACTCTTTAATAATTTTTCAAATATCTTTTCTTGCGTATGAGGCAATGATATAAGTCTATACATTTTTGGATCATTCTTTGAGCCTTTCTTGTGTATTGGAACTATTTTCGCTATCGTGAATTGATCTGGGAACATACCCTCCTGGATGCAGTTATTATAGAGTTCGCTTAATGGTTGAGCTAATAATTCAATTTTGTCCTGGATCACAGTTATTGGTACCTCGTCATAACCACATGACATTTTGCTCGACATGTTCTTTACAACACCAAATACCTCTTCTGGTGCAACCGGATCAATCTCCATGTCTTGTGCCACTCTAGCACTACTTTTACCAAGATATTCAAGGGCTGCTCGACTAATCATTTCTGCATACTTGAGACCACAACCATATTGAGAGACAAATAACTCTGCGATTTGCATAGGGTCAGTTATAACATGATCATATGAGTCATACTTTCATCTGCTCCTTTCGGCTTATTTCTGTATCTGTTAACAATTTTCCAAATATCTTTAAGAGTGTTGTTGGAGTTTGATAGTGCTGATTGAACAGCCAACCTTTTTGCCTAATCTACTACTTTCCGATACGTTCTTAGGTATTTGTTTCTATATCGTATGAGAGACACGTCGCAATTTTTTGTTTTACCACGTATAGAAAACGTTTCATTTTACTTGCCACTTTGATCCCTTGCGTAATATAAGTAACTGAAGTTCTTTGCTGAGTGTGAACCATGACTTTTCTCTTTTTAAAGCATTCTGAAAATATCAAGTTAAATTTGGTAAAGAATGTGTTGATGCCTAAATTGTGCCAGTCCTGTTGCAGAAGTTGGTTTCTGAATCTTTTATAGCTATTATGGTTAAACGTTCTTCTAATTACATATGTAGGACTATCCTTGGCTTTATGCATTTTTTGATCGCATGTCGTCATGAGCAGTACTGCATATTAACGCCGCATGTCCATCCCCAATACCATTATGATCAATTCTAATGTCAATAATACAGTCACTCGTGAGGTTCGTCAAAATACTGTCCAAACATGATCTAATGTCATCACGTATGAAAGTCGTAGCATTTATTAAATGTCTAAAATTATAACTATGTAACAAATTTAAGAAATTGGATGCTTTCGGACTATCTGTCAATTGTGGATCTAAATTGAAATCCCCGCAGATAATGCATTTCTTGTTGAAAAAGTCTGTCAGTAGTGGTTGAGCGGGCGAGATAATTAAATTCGAAGTGGACCGTATTTGCGGGGAAAGACAAATGAAATTTACACGCGGTTGTCGACGAAAAAGAAAAGGAAACAGGAATGGGTACACTACCTTGCTGCTGCTGCGAGATGCTGAGGTGGAGGCTGCCGGGGGCGTCCCTGGACTTGGATTCCTGGTTTCCTTGCACGAAAACACTATTTATCCATGGAAACACAACTATTGCGAAAAGTTGATGCGAGAGCGCGCGCGCCACGCGCGGCTTTTGCCGCACCACCAAGTAGTTTATCAAGGTTTATCATAAAGTTGTCTAAATTGTCCTTATATGGACTTCGGTAGCAGCAACAAATATATATTCCGATACTCAAGTCTCTTACACCACATATTTCAAATGCATCTCTTTGATACAATGTTTTGCAAATTAGGACTTCCTCGCATGCCCTCTGCTGAGAGGCCATAATCATAGTCCCTCCTCTCTTTTTATTAACACGTGTGTTGTATAATGCAAGCTTGTAATTATTAAAAGTATAAAGTGGAGCTTGCAACGGTTTGAGAAAATGTTCGCTAAAGCAAATATAGTCCAAAACCGTAGAAATTACTCTAACATAGAGGTCAATTTCGTCAGTTTTGTTATTTATGCCACACACACACACACATTTTGGTGCAAAAAGTTAGAAAGTTAGAAGAAATATTATTTAAAGTGCTGGGTACGAAAAAAATCATTATCAGTTACATCAACGTTTCCCAAAGTGGGCAATACCGCCCCCTTGTGGGCGCTGCAGGCCTAAAGGGGGGTGGTAAGTTATCCAGAAAAAACAGGGGGCGTTATGTAGGCTTCAGGAGGCGATTTGTAATTACATCTAGCTAGGAGGACTCTTAGCGCTCGACTCTCGGCTACAACTTGTGAACATCAACTAATATTAATTACGAGATTGCTCAAACTCGGATCGATATTTCTCTCCGCGTAGTTAATGTATCTGTCCTGTTTTATTCAATAAATAGAAGAAAATTCAGGTCAATCGGTCGCTCCGTTTCGAAATGAAAGTAGACACAAACAAACAAATAAAAAGGCAATAGACACACTTTCGCATTTTAATAGTTATTAGTATTCCTAGATAGGTAATTTTCGTAGTTAATAGACCGCGGGCAATCATGTTTTAACGAGTTTTTGTTAAATAACTCGATTTGTGCATTCCTGTATCAATCGGCTGATTCATAGAATACTTGTTCTTACTTGTTAAGTACAATTTAGCGTCGAATGAGATAAACGAGTTAATGCATGTTTGTCTTATTTCTGTCGGTGCGTGCTGCTTATGCAATCCTATATAAACAACGGAATATTTATTTTATTTTCATTTGCGATTTCGCGCGTAATAGATAAACAGTACTTAAGTTCAACACTTACTTACGTATTTCTTAAAACAAATCAATGTCGGAAGTAAAAGAGAAGAGTCGGCAATACTCTATGGAATATATTAAATTCGGAATCATTGAAAATCCCACAAACCCATCGTCGCCTCAGTGCCTTCTATGTCTAAAAATATTTTCGAATGAAGCAATGAAGCCTTCAAGACTGCAAGATCATTTGAATAAAATGCATCCAGATAAGAAAGACAAGAATGTAGCATATTTTCAAGACCTAGAGATGAAGCATAATACTCAGCCAAGTGTAGCAAAACTATTTTAGGCAGCTGCTAAGCAAGATAACGACGGACTTCGAGCTTCGTACAATATCTCTTTGTTAATTGCTCAAAAAGGCAAACCACACAACATCGGAGCAGAGATAATTTTGCCAGCAATAAAGGAAGTAATAACTACTGTGCTTCATAAACCGACCGCAGATATTATCCGAAAAATTCCTTTGAGTAATAATTCTGTGCAAAGACGAATTGATGAAATGGCTGAAAACATTCAAGGATCATTGTGCAATCATCTGAAGACTAGTCAATTCTCAATTCAGCTCGATGAGTCCACTTTACCTACTAATGAAGCATTGTTGCTGTCTTACGTGAGGTTTATTAAACATGAGAAAATATGTGAAGAACTATTGTTTGCTAGAAATTTAGAGACCGATACAAAAGGCGAAACCATATTCAATACATTGGAAAAGTTTTGTGATGAGAAAGAGATTCCCTTGAAAAATATTATTTCAGTTGCTACGGATGGCGCTCCGGCTATGACAGGGTGCCATAAAAGCTTTATAGCGTACTTAAAAAATAAAATTCCAGATTTACTTGCTGTACATTGCGTTATTCATAGACAACATTTGGTTGCTAGAAACTTAAGTGAACGACTATTTCAATCACTGCAATATGTCATCAAAGCAGTCAATATAATCCGTACCAGCTCTTTAAATAATAGATTATTTCATCTTGTGTTACTAATGACGAAGATTCCAACAGTTTGTTGCTTCATACTGAGGTTCGTTAGCTATCAAGAGGCAATTGTCTGACTCGATTTTACAATCTGTTTGACTCTGTGATAGAGTTCTTGGAAACTAAAGATACAGAATTGTGCAACAAGCTCATTACATCAAAAAATGATATAGCTTACATGACAGACATGTATAAATTAACTGCAAGGCGATGAATTAAATTTAATTACAACAAAAAAGGTCATTGCTGCTTTCGCAGCCAAACTGCTTCTACACAAAAAGAATATGGGCAGACGTGAGTTTCACAATTTTCCGATTTATCAGTATCCTGCAGTAACGACGACCTGTTTGCCTACTGCCAACATTTGGAAAACCTCCACATTGACTTCACCGAACGATACCAGGACATTTTGAACTTGGAAATACCAGGCTGGGTGTTAGATCCGTTTTAAAATGTCAACATAGCAATCTCACCTCAGCTGGAATAAGAACTTATAGAATTGACAACAAACGAGGAAATAAAAATCAAGTTCAAAAATGGCTTTCAAGAATTTTGGCTACAAAAACCGATCCCGCAATTGTACCCTGGATTGTGGTCAATCGTTTAACGATTCTTGATAGCATTGCCATCGTCATATTTGTGTGAACGTGGATTTAGTGCTGTGGCAACGCTGCTTACTAAAAAGAGAAATCGTTTGCATGCTACCGAACGTGGCGATTTGCGGCTGTTCTTGAGTAAATTGGAACCAGATATCAACAAACTTATTAAACAGCATCAGATTCATCCTTCACATTAGTTTTTATATAAGAATCGATTATATTTGTTTTATTTTGAATAAAAGATACTCTGTCTGAATACTACAAAGTTGCGTTTCAATAATCATTCTCATTGGCAGGTGTAGCCCGTAATACTTAAGACCTGAGCGTCGTTATGTACTACCTACTGTGCTCAGGTCTCAAGTTAACTCTTGCGGATTATAGTAAAAGTCTATTTTAGAATTAATGTTTAATCTCCGCTTATATAGCTCACAACAATTAATTAATTTCATTTGATGTTATAGTGGTTTTAAAGTAGGTGAAAAAATGGGGGCGCTAAAAATTTATTTAGTCTCAAAGTGGGCAGTAGACAAAATAAGTCTGGGAACCTCTGAGTTACATTATTCGGTATCTTTAATTTATCGGATGTCTGAGTCCCTACCGAGACTTAGGGGGGGGGGGGGGGGATTATCCGTATTAAACTGAGTCTGAACCTCCAGCATTTTTGTTGTTTTTGTTCGAACGTAATTATTATAACTGTCCGAATATGTTAATCTAAGTACCTCCTTCAAAATATAACGACTAATATGCAATGGCATAAACCTACGAAAAGGAATGAATGTGCTGTAATTCATGTCTATTTAAGTAGCATTTTTATATTTATTGCAAATATAACGCATTTGATAGTTTTACTTTTTTTCATTAAGACTGTAATTTTGGAATACCTTACAGAGCAAAACATTAGGCTGCGAAGCAGATTCAGACAGTTGTCAGACAAACAGATTCAACAAACTGTCTGAATTCTGTATGGATTTGTGTCATTCATTCCTCCTATCACAATGATAAAGTCTACAGATTTCAGTTTAGAATAAAACTTAAGTGATAGAAAGATATAACTTCATACTTACTACCGAACAGGTGTTGAAGTACCTTCTGCAATCTTCTACCCTGATCGTCAGCAAGAATTAAGATTTTTTTTTTTTTCTGTCTTTTCAAAGGTTTGGACTTGAGTTTCTGGAAGATTTTTGTGTTCTTTTTCACCTTTTACATTTCCGTCGTCATTTTCAGGTCGAAGAACCTCTTGAGTTTCTGCTACTCCTTCACTCCGTGACACTTCAGGCGATCCAGTTTCACTCATGGAATCGGTAAACAGCATACGACTTTCATCATATTTATCAAATTTCTGCTTATTTTTTTGAGAGTTTCGTACTTTCTTTTTAGCAGTGACTGGAGTAACACCATTATCTGTACTCGCTAAGGTCTCATATGTGTGGATCAGTTTTTTGTATCTGTCTAACTCTTGCTTGATATTAGTATTTTCGATGTTTAGGTTGTCAATTTCATAATGAGCTGTTTCCAATTCATTTTTTAATTTCTGAATTTCTGATCTCAACTCGTCAGTCGTACTTAAATTTTCTAGCGAGTTACGAGTACCTTGCAGATTTCTCATGGTACTGTCGAGTATATCAGAATTGATAGAGATATTATTCATTGACAATGACTTTCGGGGCCGTCTTGTGGTAATATTGCAGATTCATTCGTTCATTTTATTATTTATGATTGACATGCTTTTCCTTGTAAATAATGTTATCAAAGGATAAAAATGCTTACGGTATAAAGTGGGCAATTGCCTCCGTATGCCACCTCTTCGAAAACAAAGAGCGTGAAATGCACAAGTTAAGTTATTATTTCTGATTTTGAACTGGAACGCTCCCTTATGTATTTAGTTATGTGTGAAAGTAGCCTTGGTATTTATTTGGCTCAAAAACTGTCATGTGTGAAAGCAGCTTTAGAATTAATTTAAATTAATTAGACTCATATTCATGACAAGTCTATGGTCATCAATCAGCTGATTACTTGATGTGATTGGATCAAAGACCATATAGGTAACTATAAGTAGACTGTGCACTTCTTCGAAATAATCGATCTGCGTGAGATGGCTCTCGGCCGCTCTCGGCAGTGGCGGTGTCTCTTTCTAAATAAGTGACCATGACCAATTACAACACAGGACAAATTCCTTGAACGATTGTTCGAACCTACTGAATTATTTGTAAGTAAAAAATAACATAACATAACATACTTTCACACCTTTATCCCGGAAGGGGTAGGCAGAATCGTACTAAACGCCCACGTTTCACCGTATGCTTTTAATTTTTTTTTCCTACTTAACAGGTGATGAGCCCATTGCCGTGTTGAAATGGACAGGTGCAGGTTGTGACGACCTGCTGTTGAAATTTTTCAAGCCGCTATAAGGCATTCAACTGGCTTAACGACTGCCATGTTACTGGCAACCGGGACCAACGGCTTAACGTGCCTTCCGAAACGGCACGAAAACACTCGCAAATGTAAATGCCACAAAGTGGTCACCCATCCGAGGACCAGCCATAGTGAAAGTTGCTTAATGCAGTATCGTTTACAGTACGTAGACGTTTAACACTATGTCCGCGGGGCCACGAGCGCTTCAAGTAGAAGTAAAAAATATTAAAAACAATATATAATTATATAAAATATAAAAATATTATACAGTTGGGGACCCCCGTCAGAAACGAGGTATATACGTTACAAAAAAAAATATAATTGCAAAAAATACGTGTATTGAGACAAAGAGAGAGAGAGAGAGTTGTGCACCCGGCTGCGCACTCACTTGCTCATATGCTCATTTGTAGGTTCGATACACACACGCATAGGTACACACATGGCTTATGTCATTTCATTATTACGACGATTTCTACTAAATGGCACCATCCGTGAGCCTCTTTCAAGTACGTTCCGAAAATCTAAATATTAGGTTTTGCCCCTATTCACACATCTCCAATTTAAACAGATGCTGCGTATCTACTTACCTATTACCACAGTATAAAAAGTAAACCTACCAGTAGCGTTACGCCTTTGAAGTTGACAAAAATGCCGACAACGTCTAGACAGTGATGCTTGTAGGGTTGTCACAAGTAAACAAGGCTGATATTATTTATAACTTATTTATTAACTCGTACTCGCAATCAACTATCAATATATAATATATTATTATCTTAAACCATCCAAAGACCATATCCAATCCAATCCAAAGACTTTACACTTAAACTAAACTAATTTTCAAAAAAATTTCGTTGAGATAAAATGACATCTATTTTCTTGTTCGTAGGGTAGCTATTTCCTTATAAGCGGTAGCTAGCTAAAGACGGTCCTGGCGAGAGAGCTACGAAAGGTGCTGTGTCCTTGTCTAACGCGCTGCCAGCTCAAATAACCATTGGATTTGGTAGAAATGGTAGACAATTTAATATATTTCTTTTTTTTGGTAACCTTTGGAACTGATCTAAATATTTCTACAGTTCCTATAATTATTAATAAGAACTTCATAGTATTAAAAAATACTCTTTAATACTTAGTAAGAGTAGTACTTAAATGTTTGAGTTTGGTAATACTAAATGCAAGAACCGCCTGGACACTCGCATTCAGCTATCATATCATATCATTTTAAATCTACAAAATGTATGTAAATTAAAAAAAATCTTAGATATAGATGACGATAGTGACCAAACGGTTTATGGAACAGATGCTATGAACCATATATTATCAACTTTTTAATTGTTCGTCTAGAAGAATCACCATTTTTGAATAAAATACTTAGAATAATAACACGTAGTCGTAACTAAACCATCAATTACCTGTGAAAAGTTATTCCTGGGATTTTTTGTGACTGGAGCCATTTTACACAACACTTCACCATGTTTTTTATACCTTTATAACCTTTATTTAAATATATATACACAATATTTTCCCTTCGGCACAAAACACTAACAAATTCCTGATTCATAAATGGCGCCTTTTGATGACATTATGTAGAAAATTAGGCTACGCGCTGTTTGCTGTCAATGTGTGAGTTACATGTTGCTACACATGACAAAAGAAGATAGCGGTATACAACAAATATAAAGAGTGAAAAGGATGAAGTATTACACCATAAACAAAGGAATATGTTTGATCTGCTTACTCTTCTAAATCTGTGGGTTAGACTGACCTTGACTTAAGACTAGACTTCACTAAGAGGACATTTTAGATATTAAGAAAGAAGATTGAAGAAATATGAATTAAGATATGGCTTACTAAGTCTTAATAACCTGGCCATAAAATAATTAGAAAAAAAATCGAGCGGGGTTGCCAACTTAGCTACTTTATAGCTAGATCTAGCTACTTTTCGGGTTGGGGCAGCTACTTTTTACGAAAACTTGTAGCAAAAATTTCTTCAGCTACTTTTTAGCAAATTTAACCTGCGTCTGTCCATTTTCAACACGGCAATGGGCTCACCACCTATTACGTGGGATAGGAATCCACACGGTGAAAAGTGGGCATATAATATGCCTCTGCTACCCCTTCGGGGATAAGGCGTGATGGATATTTATTTATTTATTTATTTAATTTTGCAGTATGGAACCCGGTTTGTAAAAATTCTGAACCCTGAACTGAATACTGAACCACAGCCATCGTCTTCTTCAACAGCTATTTAAATCTAAATACATACAAACTCGTTTTAATTACACCACTTATAATTCGAGTACGGGAGATTGTTTCTTTTACGATTCTTGAGTTGTTTTTCTCTATCCCAATAGCAGAATAAGAAGAAAAACCATAAAATATTTTCATAATCTATTATTTTTCTAACATTGTCTATGGAACCTAATCTGGTGTAAAATCCTAAGATGATGCACAGCTCGCCAGTACCACTAGTCGATTATATATGTAAATAGTAAGTCTATTTTTATTTACCACGTTAAATTTTAATAATAAAACCTATTATTGATTTTTATACTGCCAAGTTTGATTTGTCTGAAATATGATATCGTTCTTTATTGTAACTCAATAAAAATTAGGATTACAAAAATCTATTCTAGCTACGTATGCTTGTCTGCCACGGTGGCAAGTAAGCTTAAATTTTTGTAATCCTAATTTTTAAAGTACCTACTACTTCTAACTACTTTTGTTGGTTACTAAAATCTGGTAATCTAGCTACTTTTTGTGAATTGACTAGCTACTGACTAAAGTGACTAAAGGTAGCAGTTGGCAACACTGATTTCCAGTTCGGCCGTCAAGTCAAGTGATCGTGGATGTGTTGATTTCGTTAATCGAATGTGCAATCATTTACACAAGTTCTTATTGTACATTCTCATTGATATCTAACATTCATATTGGAAGCTTTTTATAAGTAAAATTCTTTTCACGATTATTATATTATATATAGATATTAGGCCTTATACTATCTCCTCGAAAATTATTTGAAACATAATTTGATTAGAAATCAGCTGGCAGAAACGAAACCAAGTGTTTAACATTTTTACAACCTTTTGTTGTTGCCAATATTTATTAACTCTATACGTACCAGTTGGTGTTTTGTGATCTTAAGCGAGTTCTGCCATGGTCCGAGCTGTTTTCTAGCATCGTCCAGTCGAGTAAAGCAATTTGGTAAGTATACTTATTATAAAATGTTTTATTTTCTTTTATGTACAGACTAGAAATTATTGCTGCGATGTGTTTTTATATTTACTGTTAGTTGCCTGCGTTGTACTGAATGACTCGTAACAAAAGTTCCAAGTAATAATAAAGTAAATAAAAAAGTAACATATAATAAAAAAGTAACGAGTACTTAATAATAAAGGCCTTGAAAGTATTATGCAAACTATCTAAACCTGCCTATGTAATTAAATATTGACAACAAAGAAACTATCTATATTCCAATATGAAATTCTTTGCTAATTTACGATTAAATGCATAGCATAAGCATAACCTATATGTAGTAGACTCATTATTATATTACTGATCAAATATTATATTAATTTTTGGTTGTTTCATATATTCTAGAGATATTTAAACAAAATTAAGTCAACCTCATTTTAAACAATTAAAAATTAAATCCCTATACTTATCTATGAGTAGGTATATAAAGTAGGGCAGACACAGAATATCTTACATTTTAGAAGCCTTTATAGTTTATTTAGCCAATGTTGACTATATAAGGCCTACATGTAGCCTAGACTTTGATCCTTTATTTATAATTATCATCAGTTCTGTTTTGTACACATTCATTCTAGAAATTTTAATGGTCAATTGGTAGACACTGAATCCCTTACAGATCTTAACATTCTCAATTGAATAAACATGTATTTAATTTCTTATCAATAATAATATGATTGATTTACATCGTTATATTTCTATGTAAGTATAACTATATATGGTAATCAATAAAAAAAATTGTATGCTCCGTCAGGTATACAGCATGAAAAAAGATTTTTTAAAGTGGTCTAGCCGTTTGAATGTGTATTAGTAACAAACAAACACTCATAAACTTTCGACTTTACTACATTAGTACGTGGGTAGCATTGAAAATGTTTAGAAAATAAAAAACGGCTTAATGTAGAAAGTTGCTAATACTTTATTGTTTTTTGAAGTAATCTCCGATCCTCTCTACACATCGTCGCATTCGATGGAACCACTGAGAAAAGCTGTGGGCCCATTCTTCCTTAGGGGTCTCTTCTATGGCATTTTCGTACGCTTTCACCGCATCTTCAGGGCTCGTAAAGCGAATACCTCGAAATTTATCTTTAGTTCTTGGGAATAAATGAAAGTCGCAGGGCGCCAGGTCGGGCTTTATGGCGGATGACTCATTATCTCGTCACCTGCCATAGTGAAATATTCAACAGTCAGTTTTGCGGTGTGCGCTGAAGCATTGTTGTGGTGAAGAAGGATCTTGCTTCGAGGGTGCTGCTGTCGAATTTTTTCCAAGACAACAGGCAAACAGCGATTGACATACCAGTCTGCAGTAACTGTCCTTCCATCTTCTAGCATAACTGTCGCAAAATGACCTTTCCGACCAAAGAACGAGGCTATCATCTTTTATCCTTGACTTCTTCCTTTCTTTACCTTAGTTGGCCGATCCTCAAAAGGAAACACCCACTGAGCTGATTGTCTTTTGGTTTCGGGTTCGTAGCAATATATCCAGCTTTCATCACCTGTGATGATGTCAAATAAAATAAAATAAAAATATCTTTATTTAGCATAGACCATTTTAACAGCGCTTACAAAATGTCATACACTATTTAAAATATTTAAAGCGAATAGGCCTATTTACAATTTAATATTATTTCACTTTGCCAGCAGATCATTTCCAGGCGTCCCTGTCCTGCAAATAGTCTTTAACGGAGTAATAACCTTTTTCACAAAGCTTGTATTTAATTAACTTTTTAAATTTATTTAATGGTAAATTTCTCAGGTCACAGGGAAGCTTGTTGTAAC
This sequence comes from Thumatha senex, assembly GCA_948477245.1. Classification (NCBI taxonomy): domain Eukaryota; kingdom Metazoa; phylum Arthropoda; class Insecta; order Lepidoptera; family Erebidae; genus Thumatha; species Thumatha senex. The sequence continues at coordinate 28,534,635 of OX419732.1, forward strand.
ACACACATACAGCATTTGAGTCACCGCCGTTGAACTTATCTAACATTTCGCGACACCAGTCCATGCGAAGGCGTTTCTGGTCGTCGGTTAAAGTATGGGGAATCCATCTGGTACAAAGCTTCCTGACGCCTAAATGTTCGTGTAATATTTTTTAAACTTGACTCATACCAATGCCTAGGCTTGCCCGTATCTGCTTATAGGTCACTCTCTTATCTTCCTCTATCATACGTCGCACAGCACTGATGTTATCTTCAGTAGTCGCTGTTAAAGGACGTCTCTCACGCGGATCATCACTGAGATTGCTACGTCCACGCTTAAACTCGTTAAACCAATTGTAAATAGTGGCACGAGATGGGGATTCATTATAAAATGCTAATCGCAGCCTATCATAGCTTTGTTGTTGAGTAAGCCCACAACGAAAGTCATAATAAATCATGGACCGAAAATTTTCTCGCGTAAGTTCATTTTCACGTTTAACAAGAGTTTTACATTTGCCGCCAATTCACAAAAACAAATGACAAATGAATGCAATATATTACATTAGGTTACCAAAGAGTTCTATAATTGAAATTCAAAAAAGTTTTCATTAGCAATATTTCTTTAAGGCCAGTTCTAAAAATTTTCAGTGTTACCTAGGTATTGTTTTGTGGCGGCTAATATATAATTAAAATGGTTGACAGATGGTTACTTCCATCAGACATGAGGTTTTATACTGTGAAGTGCAGAGTGTACATAGTCAGAGGCTTCTAGTGGCACTAAAATAGTCCTAGATTACGACACCGATTTTGGCGCTGCACAATTTTGACCCTTCATAGCTATTTATCAGTGTTAAAAAGGAAGAGAGCCATCTCACATTCAATGCAACTTTGTTCGATCAATAGCGTTCCTTAGGATACTCAAGATTCCAGTCCATTTCACTTCCAACATTACGATAATTTCTTATCTAGTAATATAATGCAACAAATGTAACACATAGATAATGTCTCATCATTTCCCAGCCTATTTTAAGTTTTATCTATTCCTTATTCTGTTTTTGTTTGTTTAGCAATTATTAACTGGGCTTTGTTTCGGTTTCCAATTAAATTTATGAAGTTAATTAACCCTTTGCGATATCACTACATATTATAAAACAAAGTCGCTTTTCGCTGTCTGTCCCTATGTATGCTTAGATATTTAAAACTACGCAACGAATTACGATGAGGTTTTTTGTAATAGTGTGATTCTTATAGACGGTTTTTATGTATAATTTGTAAAGTTTCTGTATACATTGACCAAATTACAACGATATTTGTTGGGGATGAAAATAAGTCGTCTGGAGCTTTTAACAGAAACGCTGCTTAAACCCTTTGAGCTATAACAAAATAATGTATTGTGCAATTTTGTATCTAATGTAGGTCTACAAAAAAGTCCGCGACGATATATGTCTATCTCATAAGAATAACATACTATATCCATTTTAATACTTTAAAAAACCATCAATTATAAAGCGGTTATTTAAGGGCTATTTACACAAATATGCTATTAATCCTTAACATTTTTACTACGTTAGTTGGCTTCAGCATTTCATGAAGATTATTTTGTCCCTTTACACCTTGCAAATTAAATGAATATAAGTAAATATCCATCACGCCTTATCCCCGAAGGGGTGGCAGAGGCATATAATATGCCACTTTTCACCGTGTGGATTCCTGTCCCACGTAATAGGTGGTGAGCCCATTGCCGTGTTGAAATAGACAGACGCAGGTTGTGGCTACCTGCTGTTGAAATTTTTCATGCCGCCCATAAGGCATTCAACCAGGCTTAACGACTGCCATTTTACTGGCAACCGGGACCAACGGCTTAACGTGCCTTCCGCAGCACAGAAACGCTCGCAAATGTAAATGCCACAAAGTGGTCACCCATCCGAGGACCAGCCATAGTGAAAGTTGCGTAACTCAGTGATCGTTTACAGAACACTGAGACCGCGGGGCCACGAGCGCTTCATGCTTAAATGAATATCTTACGATATATCGCAAATTTAAAAATAAAGCGCAAAGAAATTAATTTCATGTAACTATAATTCGACCGGGCCGTGCGCGTAGGTAGGTACTGGAGAGCGGAGAAGTACCTAATCAATGAATTTGGAAAATGTTCATACATTATTGTGAATGTGAAATTAATAAACAACGGAATTAAATGTGGGTGCCACGAGGTTCGAAGTATGTCACGGGCGAAGCCGGGCGGTAGTATGTATATAAAATATCAGTACATGGTTGATCATGTTTTGTAATGAGATTACCACAGGGATAAGGCCCATCTGATTGAAAATGGTTACTGTGTCATTTGTTCATTTTTGTAACACCAGGCGTTTTACACTCGCGCTGATCTCCTGACCCTGCCAAAACCTATCGGATCTTACCGCTCTGAACTCAGTGTAAGCATGAACATCCTGCCTGTGGTAAGCAGTGTTATAATGAAGAACAGTGGTAAGCAGCATTTAAAAAAAATACTACAAGTGGTAGAACAAGTATAAAGAGGCGAAATCTCTCTCGTCGTAATACATTACTCTCATAACTGACCTTTATGCAGAGTTTAATGGGTGAAGTTAGCATATGGATGTATGCAATGTGATACTTTTGTCACTGGACACTGGGCTTCTTTCCAATCGGCTGTAACCTCTTAACTAGCCCTTTTCAAAAAATATATGCATGTAATAATGACACTTGCTCATTTTGCTTTCATTGAATTCATAATTTTTAACTATTATTATATTTAGATTAAATACTTCATCCAATCAGTTATAGTTACGTTTTATTAGGTATTTCTCGGAGATACGTAGAGACGTAAAAATGATGGTAGTGTAACATTACCTTTATTAAAATCAACACAATGTTTGGGAGGGTCAATTACATCATGGCTAATATAGGTACCTAAGAGTACCTATTTCGCAACCCTTTCATATCACTTTGATCTCATGCGGGGTGATGTCAAGTAGATATGTCAATTCTTACAATGTGGATAAAATGTTATCCTGCACCAATTCAAGTGATTCAGAGTGGTGATCACATTCCACAATTGATGTCAATGGTGTTACTGTCACTGACCATAACTCTATCTACATGGACCATGAGAGATTGAAACTCGTTATCAGCACATGTTTCTCCCTTAAAACATTCTTTACGCAAAACAGCATCTTTTAGGCGCTAGCCTAAGATAGTCAACTTGAAGAGTTCCTTAGCAACATATTTTATATTCTACTCGGGACTAGAGCTCGTGGTCTCCACGGGCGCTACCATGCGTTCGAAACATTGGTGTAAGTAAATATTATTTCGTATAAAGTCCCAAGTAGTGTATATTATAAAGTCCCAGTATTATAAAGTACGAGTATACATCGCGAAAGTTCCTTAGCTAAATCACACAAAATATTTGCTATTATTTTTATTGAGGATTAAATAGTCAAATAGGAAAATCTAATTCTAAGTAGGTAGATATCTTAATCAATTATAATTACTGTCAGTGCATTATCACTAGATTAAATAAAAACGAAAGCAACTATACTAGTAGGTTCTAACCTACTAGTAGGTTCTCGTGCCAGCTAATCTCGGTCCTGACAATACCTACTACTGGTACTACTGGTAGTCAGTCATATACATATATCGTCACCATTTTCTTATTGAAAATTTGCGTAGAAGGTGATATCGCCTTAATATGAGTAAAAAAAAAAATTTGAAGATTTACTCGGGTTCTGTACGCCTGTTGGCTGAAAAGAGACTGCTGATAAAGATGAGCTCAAATTATATAAGTCTTTTATCAAATCAAGTGCGAAACATATAAAAACCCGGTCTTAATGAAGATATGTGAGCTCGTTTTTGGGGGACGTACGATTTTAAGAAGAAAGTTGCCCTTCTATATTAATTGAAGGCACCAAAGAGCCAATAAAAACGTTAGCCAGAAACAGTGACCGGAATCCATTGACGGCTGTTAACACGTTAACAGTTTAAACACTGAGTTTATAGTTCGTCGTATGACCCAGGTTTGTGTTATATAAATTATGTTAATCACATACCGAATACGTTAACGAGATTCTGACAATATGCACTTAGAACAAAGGCTTCTGTTAGTGTTTACTAATCAGGTGCTTACGAAATATACCAATTTCAAATACAATACAACAAAAGGAGGACGAGAGAGAGACATAATTTAAAAAAGAGACAACTACTATCTTACCGACATTGCAGTAACATTTGTATGTAGATGTAGACACGCAATATTAAAACCATAGCAAGGAGTGCTGCTCGCTCCCTCATGAGAAGAAAGAAATAATAATACCGCGTGTCGCAAACAGGGCCTGTCAGTTGCCTGCCATTTCTTTCCGGATCATAATGTTGAATTTGTAAAATGTTGAAGTTCGGTCATTGTAATTATTGTAATTAACTAACTCTTCACGCTGTATCCCTGACTGGGTAGTCGGAGAGGACAGATCGCCAGGCTTCTTGATTTATGCATACTTCTTTCGCTTCCTGCAGATTCATTAATCGCTTCATACATGCACGTCTGGAATCCGATTACTTTTGACTTTTCCGTTTATGAGCAATCTGCTCACGTGGCCTACCCTAATCTGCTCCTGCTACCCTCTATTTTCGCACAATATATTATATTCTTCGTCAACTGTTTCTCACTCATTCATTGGACGTGTACAAACGAATTCTATTGTGGCGGATTTTAATTTAAATCTACACATCTATATGATTGAAGTGTCTGTTTGTAATTACAAAATAATACCTTTTCATTAAAAGCTTATGAAATAATTTACGGTACTCACATATTTTTTATATCTGTTTTTGTGTTTGGGCTGACTAATCTCTGAAACGGTTGGACGGATTTTAACGGGACTCACATTGTGAGATAGCTAATGTTATAAGGAGTAATTTAATCTATATTTTAACCCTGTATTACCATGAGAATGTACCTAAGCGGGTGTAACTGCGGTGCGTCATACGATAAATACATTTTAACAAGCAAGCCATGACACCATGCTACGAACGCGGTTTGCATTAGGTACCCGTTTCTTCGATAATATTAATATATCTTGTTTATTCGAATGTCCGCGTGGTATAATAGGTCATTAGGTTAGAAGGAACAAGGAACGCAAACCGGCCGCAATGTTCAATTTGATAAAGACGTTGGACGTCCACGAAACAATTGTTTGGACTTAGTAGTAGACTGTAACAATGAATGTTTTAGTTTTACTGAGTTGACTATATAACCTAAGTAAAATACTAGAATAAACGTATTGAGATTTTATTGAAGCCTAGTATAATGTTAGTCAATTTAAAACACGTTGATATTACTAATACTACTCGGAGATTCGGGGCTAGATACAATCTACTTTGATATTTACATGAGGATAGAATGTTCGAATCCTGGGTCTGGGTCAATATGCTGACAATGTATTCTTTAATGATAGTTAACATGTTAGACTTCAGAGATACCTATTCTTTTGATGTTAGATTCATCGTGTTATTATTTGATGGAGCCTTTTTTTTTGTTTATGCCACATAACCCCGCGGTGTTCTGTGTTCTTTCCAACCGGGTCACAGAATAGGCCTGAGGGCTATTCGCGGTGACCCGGCTAAAGGAATGCCTTAATATATGGTTCTTCTTGGGGGCTAGATGTGCTGTCTCCCACGATCTCCCGAAGGAGATTAGCCTGTTCCCGCTTCGAAACAAATAAAAAAATAACAATATCTTTATTTTGCATAGACCATTTTAACGGCACTTACAAAATGTCATACACTATTTAAAATATTTAAAGCGACCACCGGTTCGGAACGCGGCCCACCTGAGAAGAACCGGCAAGAAACTTAGGAAGGCTTTTTTTTTGATGGCCTATTTACAATTTAATATTATTTCACTTTGCTAGCGGATCATTTCCAGGTGTCCCTGTCCTGCAAATAATAGTCTTTAACGGAGTAATAACCTTTTTCACAAAGCTTGTATTTAATTAACTTTTTAAATTTATTTAATGGTAAATTTCTCAGGTCACAGGGAAGCTTGTTGTAAAAGCGTATACAGTTACCCTGGAAAGAATCGCCAATTTTATGTAGTCGACTGTGGTAAACTGAAAGATTATTTTGATTTCTAGTGTTTATATTATGTTTATCACAGAGTTTAGAAAATTGTGATAGATTTTTCTGGACATACATAAGATTGGCAAAAATGTATTGTGATGGTACTATGACTGAATGACTTTATAGCTCTGGGCCTAAGTGAGATATTAGAATGACATGACAATCCTTCGATTTCTGAGAAGATCATATATAAACGTGATTTGCAATACAAGCGGTGTGACTGGACACGTTGTTTTGTATAACAGAACATCGCGTGAGAGACTCCACGTCGTTCTGTTGCATTGTTGTTGAGGTGTTATTTTCCTCATTTAATGGCTTATCACTTTTTTATGATAACAATCAAAGTTCAGTATTTATTTTTGTTGACGCGGCGAATGCTTTTACCGCACCGTCATCTCTGCTGCGGCTGCGGTAGGAACAGTGTGTGCGGCTCTTTAGGAACCGTTCGACCCGTTCATTGCCGCAGTGTTCGCCTTCGTCCCAATCGGGTCTCAGGATAGGCCGGAGGGCTATTCACAGCGAACCGGCTAAGAGAATGCCCCAAGATGAAGCTCTCCTCGGGGGAGTTTATACGTTGCTTAAATGGGCTTTCTTCCTTGTTTGAAATGACCATTCCACTTGTAAACCATGGTTTTACCAGGGGCAGAGTCCGCGTAAACCGCCAACTGCTCTTAAAAACTTATCTGAGCGGATTTTCCTTGCTTGGTAAATAACTTAATAACGGCGCTTCAATAAATCAAAAGTTAATGAGCCGATTAGATTCAAACTTGGTACATATACTCTTAATGAGGTGTTTAACTAGTGCCTATGGACGAGGAAACCTATCCCCACCCCACCAACCCCTCCCTTCCGCGAACTTATTGACCTCCCCTCGCATTACTGATTTATAATGTATATTTGTTTTATTTTGTACTATACGTATTATTACACATCATCCACCCATAATAACACAACCCAAAACCATTGAAGGCACATTGTCGGACGTATAAAATCGCGTTACTATGTACCGTTCAAAGTAAAAAAATAACCTAACCACTCCGGGAGTGCCGACAGAAGTGAAAACTCAATTTATTAATAATTTATTTATCTAGACGCGTTGGTACATGCATATATGCACACACTATAGCTGCGTATCGTAACGGGGTGTAGCGAGTCCAGAGATTTATCTCATCTAAAAAATTGCGTACCGCGCTAAAAGAAGTTTTTCCTTCAAAAATTGACCGGGATCGACGTTAATGATGATGATGATGAAAAATAAATCTGCACTGAAAGACTCCTAATTGATTACACAGCATTATTTAATAAGACCTGTAGATGACCGGAATCAACGTTAGATGATGATGATGATAATGGTCGCGAGTCCAGAGATTTTATCTCATCTAAAAATAAGCGTACCGCGCTAAAAGAATATTCACTTCAAAAATTGACCGGGATGGACGTTAATGATGATGATGAAAAAAAAATTCTACTCTGAAAGAGTCTTAATTGATTACACAATATTATTTAATAAGACCTGTAGATGACCGGGTTCAACATTAGATGATGATGATGATTATAGTCGCAAATCCAGAGATTTTATCTCCTCTAAAAATATGTGTACCACGCTAAGAGGCGTTTTCACTTAAAAACTCCATCCGTCTTACGCTTTTTCGATCAGGTCACGTGTCCTGACGCGAGTTTAAGATTTTATACCCATTACAGAAAAAGTGCTCAACGCCGCTAAAGAAGTTTTCACTTCAAAAATTGCGTACCGCGCTAAAAGAAGTTTTTCCTTCAAAAATTGACCGGGATCGACGTAAAGATGATGATGATGAAAAATAAATCTACACTGAAAGAGTCCTAATTGATTACACAGCATTATTTAATAAGACCTGTAGATGACCGGAATCAACGTTAGATGATGATGATGATTATGGTCGCGAGTCCAGAGATTTTATCTCATACCGCGCCAAAAGAAGTTTTTCCTTCGAAAATTGACCGGGATCGACGTAAAGATGATGATGATGAAAAATAAATCTTCACTGAAAGAGTCCTAATTGATTACACAGCATTATTTAATAAGACCTGTAGATGACCGGAATCAACGTTAGATGATGATGATGATTATGGTCGCGAGTCCAGAGATTTTATCTCATATAAAAATATAAAATAAATAAAATAAATAAATATCCATCACGCCTTATCCCCGAAGGGGTGGCAGAGGCATATTATATGCCCACTTTTCACCGTGTGGATTCCTGTCTCACGTAATAGGTGGTGAGCCCATTGCCGTGTTGAAATAGACAGACGCAGGTTGTGGCTACCTGCTGTTGAAATTTTCAAGCCGCCCATAAGGCCTTCAAACAGGCTTAACGACTGCCATTTTACTGGCTACCGGGACCAACGGCTTAACGTGCCTTCCGAAGCACTGAAAACGCTCGCAAATGTAAATGCCACAAAGTGGTCACCCATCCGAGGACCAGCCATAGTGAAAGTTGCGTAACTCAGTGATCGTTTACAGAACACTGAGACCGCGAGCCCACGAGCGATATGCGTACCGCGCTAAAAGAATATTCACTTCAAAAATTGACCGGGATGGACGTTAATGATGATGATAAATCTTACGCTTTTTCGATCAGGTCACGTGTCCTGACGCGAGTTTAAGATTTTATACCCATTACAGAAAAAGTGCTCAACGCCGCTAAAGAAGTTTTCACTTCAAAAAAAAAAAAAAAACTATACGTATTACGTAAGTAATAATTATACTTATGAAGACTGAATAATATGGGCGAGCCTATACCCTGAACAGGATTTTAGATGCTAGACGAGCCTCATTGAAATTGTTCATGGTTCTTATGGATGTTTGCAACAGAAGATGTGTTTCATTCGTGATGCTGCCTAGTAGTGGCTATCTGCTGTAATTTTTTTTACAGCCTCCCATAAAAAGCCTTCTACATGGCGTGGTATCATGTTACTGGCATCCGGGCCCAGCAAGACTAGTAGGTTACATGGATCTACATAAAGTAGCGTCACATCCTTGGGCTACCAACACATTTTAAACACTCGCGCTACCAAATCTGTAAAATATTACTGAAAACCTGATATTTGGTTGTACTTAATATTTTAACTGTACAGCGCACTAGTTTAAATGGCGTTGTAGGCTCCCGGGATAGCTCGGGATAACCCTGACGATCGATGAGCAAGTCGCACTGCGGCTCATTTCGGTTTCAACATGCCACTACTATTATTTAACATGTTTTTTGATTTTACTTTGTAACTGTTTTCTAATGATATGGCATATACATACCACACAGCCTGTATAGCAATTCAAAGGCCTCTAGATCCTCCAAAATTCGTTGGCGGTCTTAGCACTCATTAATTATTGTATTAAAGCGAGCAGCATTTAACGATTTAACCACGTGGTTAAATCGTCATAGGGGCAGTCTTTTTTCTAACACCGATTTTCTTTAACAGCCTTTACGCTTCATCTGTTAGGCCGATTTTTATAAAATTTGTCACATTGATAGACATAGAGAGACGATTAGAAGAAATAGGGGACGTCTAGGCAAAAGTTAGAGTGTACAACAACTTAGTGCTTTATAAAACAATAATGCAAATGATACTATATATATACTACTTGAAAATTTGAAAGGGAGGCACTCAATGCTTGATACTAAGACAAAGTAATCAAGCAAAACTCAATCCTACAATAGTACTTAGTACTTACTGACTTAATTCCGGTTATTGCGCTTACCTACAAGTTGTTCCGAAGTTCCGAGAAACCGCTAGAATACATATTCATAACTAGCCTAATCTCATACTAGCCTGCGTCAATCGCTGTGAATGAATTTAACTTATCAGTCACTCTTTTTTTCTCGAAGGGGTGGCAGAGGCTTACTAAACGCCAACCTTTCATCGTAAACATTTTCTCTCCCACGTAACAAGCGATGAGCTCACTACTGTGTTGAAAAGATAGGTGCAGGTTGTGACGATCTACTGTACTGTACATTCAATTTGGCTTAACGATTACCGTGTTATAGGCAACCGGGACAAACGGCTTAACGTGTCTTCCGAAACACGGAAAAGCTCGTAAATGTTAATGGCACAAAGTGGTCACTTATCTGAGGACCAGTAATAGCTAAAGTTGCTTAACACAGTGATCGTTCACACAACACGAAGCTAGGAGCGCTTCATTGTCGAAGATTCAGCTTGGCACTTAATTCCACGGCATTTGGAGAAGAATAAGACGGCAGTCAAAAGCAAAATTACGGCTGCCAACCCATCAAAGTGCTTTCTTAGCATCATAGGAATTGCTTAGTTGCAATATTATATTGTTTACACAGTGACGTTCTAAAATTGAATGTTCTAAAAAATAGACTGATTCCTTGATAATGATCTCCTGCACTAATCGTAAAGAAACCAATTAGTACCAGCGAAAGCGAATCTTATGTTACCCTTCACTGTCACTCAGGAGTTTCGATCACATTTTACTCAAGTTAGAGGGCGACAAAAATCATCTCGTTGATTGCATTCCACATATTAATGCAATACCGTAAATCTTTTACTAACGAGGTTATAGAGTGAATATATTTATCCTAGTTCTTGACTTGATGTTAAACAATTTTGCATACCAACGGAACAAAACCCCTTTTTATCAAAGGTTTTGTAATTCTTGTCTTCAATACTAATGTCATAAAGAGGATATTGTAACCACATTAGCGGAACATAAGAAAAATTATAAATATTTTTCAAAACAATTTTATTTTAAAAACCAATAAACGCCATTTGCTGTCATAAGTAAAATGCCATATTTTAAAATTAAAAGGCACTTTGTTTGGCAATTTAATAGAGAAAAATAAACATTTCGGAAAAATTAACATTCTTGAATTTTCATGGTGATAAATTTTTAAAGCAATTATTTTGCTAATTTTCTCATAATTTTTTTTTTTAATAAAGTGGAAAAAGACAATTCGATTCGAGACAGTGGTCATACTCTTAAAATGACAATTTAAAAATATGGTGGAGAATTTTCATGATGACTAAAAAAAATTAAAAAAACAATTAAACATTTTATTTTTCATTGGAATAAAGGACAAATCAGCATCGAGTATTTCCTCCACGTGCCCTTATCAACGTTTCTACCCGTTTTGGCATGCTAAGAATGATGTTGTCTATCGTTTCTTGGGAAAGTGTCTGCCATTCCTCCAATACGGCATTTCGCAGTTCATCCAAAGTCACAGGAGCGGGTATTCTGGATTTCACCCCACGTTTTAGTAAGTCCCAGACATGTTCAATCGGATTCATGTCTGGTGACCTTGCTGGCCACTCCATTACTGCGATGTTCACATGATTAAGGTACTCGCGAGTTCGCAGTGCGGTATGAGGCCGAGCATTATCTTGCATCAACACAAAGCCGTAACCGATAAAGGGGGCAAAAGGTACCACGTTTTCTTCAAGAACCTCCCTTATGTATCGATCAGCAGTCAGACTACCTCTATCGAACACCACTAAGTCTGTGCGAGCTCCTAAACATATCCCCCCCCAAACCATTTTGGACCCTCCGCCGTAGGCTACCGTAGTTTCAAAATTTAACTGATTGTATCGTTCCCCTTCACATCTCCATAATCTTTGACGTCCATCAATTTGATTTAAAAGAATTCTACACTCATCACTGAACAAAACTTTACTCCATTGGTCCGTGGTCCAAAGACAATGCTCTCGAGCTAAATTGCTGTTCCGCTAATTATACCGGTGTGTGTATAAATACTACGTTTTCCGGAACTTTTTGTCCACATTCTTTTTTTACTACTTTATTTTCAAACCTTTTAAAAGAGAACTTTTCAATAGTTTGATGGTCCCTTGAGATGGCAATATGCAAACATTAATTAGGGTTTGCATCTATGGAATTAATCGATATTGTTTCTGCAAATACAATGTATTTCTATAATTAATGGCTGATAGTCATGTTTGGAATTGAGGTAATATCGTTTAAAAAGATTTATTTTGTTCTCTTACAATTGGAACTAATTATGTTGTCGAGGAAAATGTATTTTTAATTAATTAAGTTCTGTTTTTGCTAATCAGATTCTATTGTCTTATTTTTACAATGTTCTTTACTACCTTCTTAGTTAAATTAGTAGTCCTGACAGTTTTAAGGTAAAAAGGCTAATTATATCTCCCTTAGCGCTTTTTATCAGAAAATTATCACTAATTACGTGGTATACTTTTGTGTTTGTCTCTGAATGTTCAAAATGGCACGCACTCTCCAGTGTAGTAGCGTAATGATATATAGCATATAGCCCTCGCTATCTAACACAAAAAGGATTTTTCAAATCCGAGCAGTAGTTCCCGAGATTAGCGCGTTCAACCAAACAAACAAACTCGTCAGCTTTATTATATTAGTATAGATATAATGGATACCCCAGTATCGAGTATCTGCATCGGATCTGTGATCTAGGTCACAGCTATTTTGTACACTTTACTTAAATTTAGATTTGCTTTACATATTTTGGTCTTATCTAGGTATTATGCTTTGTAGCAATGTCTTGCGTCAATAATCGTACCGCCCATACAAATTTAGATCATCAAACCAACTTTTCTTATAGGATGGTGCAGAACACCTGGTTAATAGTAACGTAGATTTTTTTATTAGTATATCAGGTAATGACAATACAGCTCATTGTAGAGACACCCTGATCCTAAACTAGGTCTAAAACTGTACTATAGGTATTATGGCGCTTCTTTCCTTCTTTAGAAACTACCCAGAATATTGTTATATGGTACCATTTATTTAGTTTATTATTTTCGATTTGATGTCCGTTGGAAGAGGTTCTCCTCCTTCTACAAAAACAAAGTTAAAAATAAAGTCATATTCAGCTACCCCTAGAAGCTCATAAAAGGCGGACCACGGGGTTTATGTTAAGATGACAGCACAGTAGACATTATACATGAATTATGCGATACAATAACGTCAGTGTAGCCCTAAATTAGATATTTAATATCAGGCATACATACTCGGCCTGAGTACGGTGGGCGGGCTGCTCGCCGTGCTTACAGAAGCAGGCCAGGGAAGGTGGCGTAGTGTGAAGGTTAAAAGCACGTAGTTCACTCCCTCAAGGAAGTGGTATATAACCCGAACCCCCCAAAGAAGCGAGATAACACTCGAACCCCCCATGGAGGCAGGATACATACCCGAACCCTCCCTGAACGAGCCTGCGGTAGCGGGCAAGGTCTGTCGGGAGCCCTGGGGCTATCCTTCCGAGGGCTCACCCGGGACTCCTGGCCATAGACAGATAGAAGGGTAACGTGTGGTTTTAGTCGGTAGGAGTTCGGCATAGCATCCATGACGGTTTCCACACGAAAAAAAAAATGGCATACATACTCGTATTGTTATGTAATAACTTTTTATCTTGTAGTGTAAATATGACACAATTACGTTGATATGATAAGCTGCATACGATACTGGAGCAATTATATGTCATTTTATTATAATTGTGATGGACATTGTGGAAGATAACAGTAACAGCCTCACTATCAAGGATACTGACTATTATGTGAAATCGAATCTATACAGTAGGAAGCGGGCTTTGGACTCCGAAGTGAAAGTTTTGGATTCAATTACCGGACCTATTTATGAAGTGTATAGGAACCCGAACTGTCAGAGAACTAAAGTGGTCGAAATAGCTCTCACAACCTACTTGATGAAGTATGAGCATTATAAATTTAAAAGTGGAAAAGTTATTCAGTCACAAGCTGGACTCGAACCAGCGTCTTCTGGTTCAACGCACCAGACGCGTTTACCAACTACACCACCGCTCGAAAATGACGAATTAATCTACCTCTTAACGTCTTAAGGCGAAGTAATGAGCATTATGTCCTATATTTAACGCGGTGTATAGAGAACCGGTAACTGTTGTACAAACTCTTCTAGGAAATAAAATTAACATGCCAACCTTAACCTATAAAGAAAACAGAAACTTGTTTTTCTAGTTGGACAGCTGATAAAATGCTGCTAAATTAGCGATTCTTCTAACGGTTTTTCAATGTGCCGCTACACATATATCATGTTGTTCTTTTCGTAATAATTTATGTGGCACGTCTTTCTATTTGCTACGAATCCCGGTATTCCGATCCTGATAATGTACAATAATGAATTTTTGTACGTATTTTCATACAGGCATCCTTAAGCAGGAATACAAGTAGTACAACTAACGAACAATGTATTCATACATTTTCATACACCACACTGGTAGTGTTTTCCTAATTAATGCCTAATTGGATCAGTGTAATTCATTATGTTTTCGTATCTTTTATTGCCTCTGATTATTTTTTTATATACTTCGTTTACCTCTTAATTTTTATACCAGTATTTCTATTAACATATTTTTCCGATACCCGCAATTTTATCTTCTGATTAATTTTGATAAGGGCTCTAACAGCCGCACTCAGAGTCGTTCATTAAATTAGTGTAAATTGTCCTTTAACTAATTATGATTAAAATAAATAATTGGCCGTTGCTCCTAGAGACGAAAATTAATGGTTCATTAGTTAATGCCAACTTATGTCAACGTAGGGCGGTGCGCTGTATCGAAACGTATGTCGGCAAAGTGCAATATCGTTACATGCCTAAGGACATTTTAATAATTTTATAAAATATAGTAGTTTTTATAGGGTAAAGTTATTATTTTCCTTCAGAATAAAAAAGTTTAATGTTTTACTATTATTTTTAAGGAAAATTACTATCAATTACGGAATATTTCCTGATTGCATGACTATAGATATGGATGGATCACTATACATATCGCTCTTTGATTCTCTCCGCAAAAAACATAGGTGACATAATAGCGCTAACACACGTTCGGGTTTGGTCTGCCGGACCTCGATAGATCAAATGCACCGAGTCCGCCAACCAAATCTGTCATTATGATCTCTCATTATGAAAAAGTGTCTTTTTGGAGAAAAATATAATTAAATCTTGGAAAATGTACGACCAAGTAGCTAGAACGGCAACATTGACCATATCCGATGCGGTTAGAGGCGGATCCAATTAATAATAATTATGTTCGCTGGACTGCTGTACATACGGTAAGATTTGGTCGGGAGGCAAATCAAAACCGCGATCAGGACAAACCAAATCCGAACGTGTGTTAGCGCTATAACCATACTTTTGGCATGTGAACGTCAATTTAATGTCTATTTAAGATTTAAGTAAAGCTTCAGCGGCCATTAAAGTTAATTGACATTAAATGACAATAATGACTCGTTAACTGTCTCTGAGAGTAAATTTTTATTAATCTTTACTTAAAACTCCTTAATCAATCATTAAATCGACTCTGAGTGCGGCAGTTAGACATTTAACCTAAGAATCGAGTTCGAGCTCGGTGTAACTTTTTTGATCTTGGTAAATACGGATACTGGTTTACAAGAGTCACAATAATGGGAATGTTGGCGGGATTAGTCTTAAGTTTGTAAGAGTCTGGCCAGATCATGCCTATCAATGAATATCCTTATAATTTGCACATGGCAAATTATGAGAATCATCGACTTTCCTGAAAGACTACACTCAAAACGGACAATACTCAATTAGGGTGATATTGTTTGTGCAACAACACATTAAATTAATCATGCAAATAAGTATATGCTTATGCAATAAATATGTGACAGTTTAGTACAATGGACACTTTTATCTATCAGCCTTTGGCCTATAAATCGAGATAAATAAATCAAGAATAGAAGCGCTCGTAGCCCCGCTAACTCTGTAAACGATCACTGCGTTCTGTAAACCATCACTGTGTTCTGTAAACGATGACTGCGTTAAGCAACTTTCACTATGGCTGGTCCTCGGATGGGTGACCACTTTGTGGCATTTACGTTTGCGAGCGTTTCCGTGCTTCGGAAGGCACGTTAAGCCGATGGTCCCGGTTGCCAGTCAAATGGCAGTCGTCGAAAAATTTCGACATCATGTCGCCACAGTCTGCGCATGTCCATTTCAACACAGTAATGGGCTCACCCACCACCTGTTACGTGGGACAAAAATGCATACGGTGAAATGTGGGCGTATACTATCTACCTACCCCTTCGGGGATAAAAGCGTTACAATAGATCACGGAGCACAATCAGTATTCAACCGATCTGACCAACTTGCGTCTCGAGACGCCCGGGGTCCTCTTTCCTACATTTTCTCCTCCACTTCACACGGTCGTCGGCATCCCCTGTAGTGAGACCATTGGCACGCATGTCATCCCTTACGACGTCAAGCCAGCACTTCTTGGGTCTTCCCCTCTTACCGGGACCCGGCGGGGCTGACATGGCTAGACATTTGTTACCTACGTAGCCCGGCGGTTGCCGCAAGACGTGACCATACCAACGAAGGCGACACTCTTGCAACTTGTCGGCAATGTCACGGACGTGAAGGCTGCCGCGGATGCGAGAGTTTCTCACGCGGTGGAAGTACGAGCGCCATCTCTCCTTTACCGCGAGGTCTTCGCTTAACAGGTTGCCCTCAGGGTCTTTTACACAGCGACACTTGGATATATCCTGTTCCGCTTTGACCCTGGAGCGCGCCAGCTTATAGATGAGCTTCTGCCCCTCAGACGATTCCAGCTTATCATACAGAGGTTGTAAGTGGTCTCGTCTGGCTCTGGCTACAGCTCTCTTTGTGGCGCGCTTGGCAGCCCTGTACGCGTCGCGATCTTTGGGAGATCCGGTCGCTTGCCACTTTTTAAAGAGGGCTTTCTTCTCCCTAGTCTCCCTCTGGACTGCGTCGTTCCACCACCAAGTTTCCTTGTCACTGTGGCGCGTAGGCACTTATCAGGTGGGTAATAATCCCATCGATAAGCACCCTCACGATCATAAGCCGGTCGCTACAGCGTTTCACCTCCAAGATGCCGCTCTGCAGCCCCTCGGAGAGCACCACGGCCACCCCGTTCTCCCCACCAGGCGCACCCGTGTAATACAACTTGTAGCCTTTCTGCAAAGGCCGGGCTCTGTTGCCCTTCCACCGAGTCTCCTGCATGAACGCCACGTCCACCCTCCGCCTGAAGAGTACCTCGGCCAACTCTACTGCACGCCCAGTCAGCGTGCCAATGTTCCACGATGCGAAGCGGATACGGGTTGGGGCTAACTTCTTTAGCCGTGCTCGCCCGACACACGGCAGCCCTAGCCCACTTGCCACAGGAGTCGGGCGGGGCTCCTGCGCGCCGTTTTGCGGCGGCGCCCTATCCCTAGCAGCATTCCTTTTCTGACTTCATTTTTTTTGTTTCGGCGGGTGGCTTTTATGGTAGCGACGCCCTCAGACCTCCCAACCCCAGAGGGGAAAGCCAGCGCCAGAGCCTCGTCCGTTAATCAGCAGGTGCACGCACTAGCACGGGAGGTTGACTTGGGCCCCGAAGATCTTGGGGGGCCCCTTACACCCACTATTTTGTAAACAATTTTTTGACTAAACTTACTGTTGTCAAGTTCATTGATTTGATACGAACTAACAGTATTATTATGATATATACTGTTGGGTTTGGCTGATGATCATCCAACTAACAAACAGCATAGTTTTTGGTATAATACTTTAATTACACCTTACCAACTTCTAACCTCCTACTATAATCTCCGGTCCAATTTGCGGACTTGTATATTATTAGGTACAAAGACTACCTTATACTTCCCGAGGATTCGACCAGATCACACCACGCGTGGTCAACCAAATCAAGCTGTGCTCTCCTCTCGTGACCACTGCTGGACACCACGGTTGATCATTATAATATGAGTGAAATATCATTAATATCAGTGAAAAACGCAAAAGTTTAAAATCATTAATACTTTTCCGAGACTGTAGTACTGAAAATGACTTGCTACTAATCCAAAAAAAACATCAAAATATAGCATGCTGTTTCATATTAACAGTAAACTTGAATCTATACTAATATTATAAAGCTGAAGAGTTTGTTTGTTTGGTTGAACGCGCTAATCTCAGGAACTACTGGTCGGATTTGAAAAATTCTTTTTGCGTTAGTTTGCCCATTTATCGAGGAAGGCTATAGGCTATATATCATTACGCTACTACACTGGGGAGCAGAGCAGTAGTCATAAATGTCGACAAATCGGGCACATTTTTATGCATTATTATAGAATTTATAAGCGACGGGATTAAATAGGTGCGACGGGAGGACGAAATATTCCACGGGCGAAGCGAAGGGGTCATCTAGTATTTCATATGAGTTGACGTAACTTCCGTAGCTTGAATCAAATTGGCATGAGCGTCTCCGAATGTTAGTAGATAATCCAGTTAAATAACCATGAAGCCAATAAGGGCGGGAAGTGCGGCTTGTATCTTAGATAGCGTGGACTTGGAATTAAATTACATCAATCTGTTCCTGCTCTGGCCTATTTAAAACTTACAAGCAAAGAGTGATACGTGTGGTCATTCTTTGCTCCGTACTATTCAATTATTCCTACATCCAAATTTATATATCTCTCGCTTTTATGTTGCTGAATGTATAGTAACCTGAGATTAGGTTACCATTATTTTTAAATCAATATGCTTAAAAGGGAGTTTGAGCCTTTTGCCATCAGCAGTTGTTTATTTCAACTTGAGAAATATATTTTCTCAAGAACTGTTCTCAATCGATGTTTGCAATTTTTAGGGCCGTGTTTTAGAACGTTACTCAATACTCAAGAAGTACTTGAGAGTAGTATTTTAAGGCAAAAACTAGCCTCGAGCGTTTCTTGAGTATTGAGTAACGTTCTAAAATACGGCCCTTAGTCAGTGTTCCTAAGGGATGTACATCTATGCGCCTTCTAGGTTTTTCACTTTGTAAATGAGGGAAGGGAACTTACTTTCTTTTTTCAACTGTATCAAATTATCTTCTGACTAGTTTCGATGCAGGTTCCAATACATTTCTAACTTGTCCTGAGATTTATGGATCACATCATTGTACAAGAAAATAGTAAAGATAAATACGTATTTGCTTTCACTGGTAAAGTTTAATTTGCAGCTGATAGTTCAGTGCTAGACATTTGCTGCTTTTTCAAAATTTTCTATGGTTTTTTAAGACATCTTGCCGATATCGAACGACAATTCAAATTCAGCGGTAGAGTTTATTATTGTTATTTATAGAATAGAGTATAATAATATAGATTGTGTAAGACAAAATATGACATAGTGAGTTGAGAGCTTACGTTTTTACTGATATCTCTGTGACACGATGTCAGCTATTACGTCTGTCTGGGTCTATTTGGTATAAAAACCTGAAAACCCGGCAGAGAATAATGTTATTTAATCTTTTTTCTGCGAGACATGATAATAAAGATATTCTATTCAACTTTTTTCATGAATGCGGCAAACATAATGAAACGAGCAAAATTATAAAATATTTTTCCGTGTTAATGCGGAAATCGCAACTATAAAAATATTGTTAACTGAATAATGATGAATTAAATTAATAGATAATATTAAATAGTAATAAAACATAAAGAATTATTGTCTAGCTACTGTATTTTTTTATACGTCTGAGGTGGCAGACAAGCATACGACCTACCTGTGGAAAGTGGTCGCCGTAGCCTATGGATGTTTGCAACACCAAAAGTGCAGCACTCGCGCTGCCAAATCTCTGTAGTTACATTTGTTTCTTAGACCTGAAAGGCATAGTGGGACAAGCCAAGATCGTCCAGCACGTTAGTGACAAGTCTTAGTCAGAGCAATGTCGTACGTTGTAGGTCTAATGAGTAAGAATTGACGGAGGTAGTTGCTTTTTCTTTAACGGCCAGGTGGTGTGGTTGCTTTGGCGGCCAACAAAAGCTAGCTAGAATAAGTACACTGGATTTCATAAAAGGTACACTACATGTACAGACAGCTCCAGAGTAATCTCACCCCCAGTAGTTTACTTTTGCATTGTAACGGGATGAGACAACACATCGACTCAAACTACAGGAACACCTGTCCCTAATAACAATAGTCTATTATAATAAAAACCATATTTGGGATCTTTCCAAATCAGACTCTCAAACTCCTAGAATCGTATGCATGTCATTATCATCATCATCATCCGAGCGCTTGTCCCAGTTGCGTCTCGCGGCGCCCGGGATCTGCCTTCCTAGTTTTTCTCCTCCACTTCGCACGGTCTTCGGCATCCCCTGTAGTTAGACCGTTGGCACGCATGTCATCCCTTGCGACGTCAAACCAGCACTTCTTGGGTCTTCCTCCCTTACCGGACCCCGGCGGTATGTATGTACTGTAATGTAAAAATTGACAATTTTAATTTTTTTGCTATCACACGTCTTTTACAGCTGTGTTACGGATTAATTCTTAGTCACCTTTTAATTGTATGATTGTAAACAAATGGCTTATTTTTAATCAACACCTCAACACACTGTGTAAAATTTTAGTCAACATGCAGGAAATTAATGAAGTTTTGTTGTGATTATGCACTGTTGGATTATGGTATTAAAAGTAATACGCATACTTCACGCGTCTTATCATTTCTTACAGATTGTCTGCGTAATACGGTTTGACTGTAGTAGAGTTGAACACCTCGTAGCCCCGCTAACTGACGATCTGTAAACGGTCGTTGCGTGACTTCCGCTATGGCTGGTCCTCGGATGAGTGACAACTTTGTGGAAGAATGCTGACCTATTTTCAAGATAATGGTCTGCAAACAATAAAAACATGTATTAAAGAGCCGTAAGATCTTTTATCTACTCTGATACTATAAAACAAAGATTATAAAACTGATAACAAAATTCTTATGACAAACATTACGTACAGGCCAAAAATAATAAAAAAAAAGTTTAATTACGATACAGGTCTTGTATGGACACCTGTATCATAATATAACTTTTTAATCATAACGATACACCTATACAACCTCCAGCTGGACCAAGGAGGTAGAACCTCTACTTAAAAAAAAGGTTTCAATCATTGGTTTCAATGAACGAGTCCGCGACGCAAGCGCGCATGCGCAATCAATGTTTGCGCCTTGGCGCCAACATTTGTCATTTAAAAAATAAATTTGTTGTTATATTCATCATTTTATTTGCAACATTGTTTTACGTATTATAGTATGAGAGTAGATAAAGTAGTGTATGACACTGTACTTAACTTGGTCTTATAACACTCGTGTGATACTATAAAAAAACTCGCCTACGGCTCGTTTTTTTAAAACACACTCATGTTATAAGAACCCTTATTATGCAACAGTATCATAAACTACTATAAGCTACCTGCTAAAATTTCACTCAACCAATGCTCTGGTGCGAGTTATAAGTCTCTCCAAATTTATTACTTTTTTTTTTCTGCTGATAGAACAGAAGTGTAGGACACCGAGGTTAATAAAAACAGAATAAAAAAAGCTTTTTGAGACTAATTTCCAGATTTTTTTTTGTACACAGGACTATTGAGATTTTTGTTCCATTAGAGAGCATTGCTTTCCTTATTGAAGTGTATGATACAATCAACTATAGCTTAATGATCAAAACATCTCCTCCGGAAAATATGTGAGTTCGTAAGTTCGAAACCTGCTTAGGTTAGACAAAAAAACAAATTGATATTGCCAAACTAAACTGATAAATAACTGTAAATCTTTTTAGCACTAAGTGTGTGGAGGGCGGACCGATAGTGGTAACAACGCTACCCTTGAGCTAGACCTTGGCCTTTACACAAAGCCCCTTACGTGCTCAGTACTAAGGGTTTAAGGTCTGGCTTTGTTCATTGTTATTTTTTCGTTTCCACGATGCGTTGAAACTAATTTTTAAGAGTAATTATGTTGGATAGCTTACAGTAATTGATGAGTCGGTAGAATAATATAATTTAGTTTTTATGTTTATTTTATTTATTTCGATAACAAGTAGTTGTTACATTATAATGTAATCCAACAACAACATTCAATCTTAATATTCCATTTAATACATAACATTTTAAGGTATCACATCATGTATAAAATAGTAACACCATAGCAGAAATAAAAAAATAATACGATAAAAAAAATTATAAAGGCTAATTTCCGTTCCCTCAGAGTTTAGACTATTTTAACTGGTAAGCGCGCTTTGATTTCTTAATTAGTCTCCGTTTTAATTTAAGTTAAATTTTAATTTTTAGTTAACCAAAAAATGTTTGTAATTTGTCTAGTTAATGACATAGTTCAATATGGCAAATCATAGTAATTTAGTTATTTAATAATTGTGACAATTTAATATCTTGACATTTAATACTGTTGAAATTTTAATTTCTTTACATTGAATAATATGACACTTTGACATTTGCAATTCTAATATTTTAAATAGAATTATGATTCGTAGTATTGAATTTTTTTTTCAAATGTTAAACTGTATTCTCCCTAATTTTGGGGTAATTTTCTAAACTGGTAACTATATATATTTAATAACACCACTTGTACTGTTCCACAACATTTACTTTGTAAACCTGACCGGTTTCGCCTCACGGCATTCTCAAAGGTACACAATATGACGACTGGACCTAGAAAGTATACTAAAAGTAATAACCGTACAATGTAGGTATATCGACATTACAAGTTACCAGTTTAGAAAATTACCCCAAAATTAGGGAGAAATGTCGATATACCTACATTGTACGGTTATTACTTTTAGTATACTTTCTAGGTCCAGTCGTCATATTGTGTACCTTTGAGAATGCCGTGAGGCGAAACCGGTCAGGTTTACAAAGTAAATGTTGTGGAACAGTACAAGTGGTGTTATTAAATATATATAGTCTCCGTTGAGTTTGAGCCGATGTCTCCGAGTAGCTAAAATGCCAACTAAATTTATAACCAACTAGTTGACGCCCGCGGCTTCGCCCGCGTAGAGGAGTTTTCCGTTCCCGTTTCCCGCAGGAACTTGTTATCGGGATAAAAACATGTTACGTGAAAGAGTAACAAACACCCATACAAACTTTCACGCTTATAATATTATAAAGACTATATTAGTTATCTTGAACTAAAACACTTGTACTGTTACACTTATTTATTACTTAAACCTGACTGGTTTTGAGTACTCAATGACATCCGAAATACATAAAATATGTGCTAACCTTTGAAAATGCCGTAAGGCGAAACCGGTCAGGTTTAAGTAATAAATAAGTGGAACAGTACACGTGTTTTAGTTCAAGATGTGTAGCAAGTTCCATCAATCAACAGTGTAAACAGTCTATATTAATTAAATTTTCAGTACTTAATTTTTATTCATAAACATATATCTTTGTCTGCAACTTTGCTATGAGTTCTTGGCTCTATCTTTGTCTGCAACTTTGCTATGAGTTCTTGGCTCGGCGTTTCAAGCAATGTTTAAGTGATCCTCTCCTATTCGTTGCAAACTCAACGAAGTACGAGGGCGGGTCAATAAGTCCGTGACTTTTTGAATAAAACACAGTTTTTTTGATTAAAGAATCATTTTATTTTTCACCGTAGTCTCCCTTGAGCTCTATACACTTTGTCCACCGCTTCTCCAATTTTTTTATCCCTTCCAAAAAATAAGATTTGTCGAGGTCCTCAAAATAGGTCTTTGTTTGTGAGATGTTGACAGGAGCAGTGTTTCTTTTTCAGTAAAGAGGTCAGAAGTTCAAAAAGTCACGGACTTATTGACCCACCCTCGTATCATAAATGCTTCCGGCTACAGCCATCTTAGGAGAGATTATCATGACTGCCCTGCAAACAATTCCTTTATTTGTTGGTTGTTACCTCTTCTCCATAATCTAATATATAAAAATGAATCCCTATTTCCCTTGGTCACGCCATCACGCGTTAACGGCTGGACCGACTTAAAAAAATATTTTTGTATTGGATAGCCCATTTTTTGAGGAAGGTTCTAAGCTATATATCATCACGCCACTGCACAGGAGAGCGGAGCAGTAATCATAAATGTCAACAAATCGGGGAAACTTTCATACATTTTTGGAAAAGGAATAAGCGACGGGATTAAATGGGTGCTACGGGGTTAGAAGTATGTCACGGACCAAGCCGGGCAGGTCAGCTAGTACTATATAAATAATTTAAAGAGGTTGACTTAACTAAAATTCTTTATTCTAACAAAATAATTTAATTTGTCCTAATCGGTTGAAGATATTACATTAAACTTTTCTGAATCACTCTGAATTCTCATTGTGGTCTCTCAGTACGCACGCACTGAAACAACAGTCATAGACAAATACTGAAACAAAGGGTATTTAAACCGAGGCGTCAGTATTTTCTAGGAGAACATTTCGTCTCAATATAATATTTAAATGAGAATTCTATAGTGATTATGTAATGTTCCTCCGCTCCGCCTTATTTTATTTTGACAAGAAGTTGAACTTTGGTTTGTGCTGCTGCTGTATCATTTAAAGTACTTAGTTACTTAGTTGCTTATGATAAAAGATGCTCATGTAATTGTGAATGATTTGTGACTCTAGCCTGGAACATATTTATAGAAAACAGATAACAGATATATAGAAAACATATCAATAGCCGACACAACTTATGTAAAGATGGGTGTGCACACAATTATTTCTCGGCCGTACATACGCGATAGAAGGGGGTACCTACCGTGTGGTCATATGGCCGGTTTCAAAATTCTATCTTCAGTTAAACATAGATCGTTACTACGGATAAACAGTTGATTTTTAACTTTTGTGACAGATATTTCAATGTCTTAGGTCTATCTTTGGTTATTAAAACCGAAATTTTCGTCGATAGGTACCGATGGTAACTACTTTGACTATTTTATACAATAGTGAAAGGAAGATTGGTTATTGAAACCGGCCGTTAGTCGGTAGTAGTCCGGCAGAGCATCCATGAGAATATACACACGTATAAAAGAAATTAATAAATTGTCGATGTCGAATTACTAATTATTTTTATCTCGTTTACCGAATTGAATATAAAACGTGAGGTCACATAAAAGCTTACACATTGGTGAGTGGATTCATTGCCTTCCAAGCCTTAACAAATTGGAGTTGAATAGAGGATGGCAGGACATTGACTTTGTCTGGAATACAGCATTTAGGATTAATTATACCGTTATGGTTATAATTTTTCTTTAATTTTATATAAGTTGTGAAAACATTTTTAAATAAATCCTTTGGGTTTGTTATTTGTTTATATAAATGTGGTTGGATGACCGGTCGCGAGCACGGTGGTTGTCGGTACTCCATTTGATCTTTAATTTATCCTTCCGGAGGTGAACACTGCAACTAAAAGTAGACTTTCTTTTCCAGTGTTTTGCATCCACATGAATGTTTGTTGAAGTACAGTGGGCAAAGGCTGTAAGATTACAGAGCCCTATATGGATGGCTTTTTTTAAGAATGTCAAATATATTTCTTTGCTATCAAATTACTGTAATTGTGTAACCATCCAAACACAACCTTATAAAGGATATTAACAATCTTTTTCTAAAAAATGCCATAAATACTTGTATTTGCCCATTTTCTAAGCATGGATCTTAATGGATTAGCTTAACCCAAGTATTATTTGTTATTGACAAGGTTCGACGCAAATTTATCTACCGTATTGACTAAACCCGCATTCCTATTATTGTGACTCTTGTAAACCAGGATCTACAGCAATGATCAATACCTACCTTATTTTATCAGAACTAGTAAACGATTTTAAAATTGTTATACAAATATTTTTAATGGCAGCTATTAGAGGCAGTACGTTCTTGAGTAATGAACAATGTTCAGTAATACGGTCCTGAGTGATAACTTTTGGATTGTTCTCAAATTAACTTAGCGATAATGGCGATCGATCTTTCAGGCATGGTTGAGATACTTAGTTTCAGTGTAGTTACATAATATCGGAGCGACTTCTTGGACAACTTTTAAGTCTCTGTGTTGACTTAAATCAATATACTAAGGTACTGAGCTTTTTATGGGTGCGGAGTATGATACATTTCGTCGTGTCGTCCGTTGGTCATCGCGAGGTCACTTTTTTTTTCAAAACAAGAACACTATTGGCAAGATTCAAACCATAAGTGTTGCCATAACTTACGTATTCCGTCCTACTTATAACAAGACTAAACAAAATAAGTATTGAAGTATTGTAATGAAAAAAAAAAAAAAAAACAATACATTTTCACATAAAACCTTTGAAAACCGAATATTGCATTAAATTTCACTTGAGACGGCCTCTGTGGCGCGGTGGGAGTGCATCCGACTGCTACGCAAGAGGTCGTGGGTTCGATTCCCACCCAGGATAAAACTTTGTGTGATGAGCACGATGGTTTATTCTGTGTCTGGGTGTTAGTTATCTATAATATGTATGTATTTAGAAATATATAAGTATGGTTGAATATGCTGATGCGTATGAAGTTCCAAGTTCGAGAACAAAAGTATGGGAATTCTGGGATCCATTGGATTAAAAAATATATAATAGAATTATCGGGCTCGAGGGACCAGTGGACATAATATTCATATTTTTAACGCTTCAAAATGTGATATAAAGCCACGTTGTAGAGAGCTAATTGGTGTTTATGGACGTCGGAGTTGACAAACCGAGGGAGTGTGGTAGGTTTCTCCTCCGCTCCCCTTCTGAGATGCAGTTTGATTTTTATTTGTCATCTTCATCATCTTGATTTCCACGCCACCTCTGTTTATTAATTAATAATTTAAATGAAATTACAGCATTATTTATATTCATTCATTGGGGTTCTTCAAAAGGGGTCTTAGAAGGTTTTAAAGGGTCGGCAGCTCGAGTGCTGCACCTGTGGTGTTGCAAACGTCCATTGGCTACGGTGACCACTTTCCATCAGGAGGGCCGTATACTTGTCTGCCACCTCTGGGGTACAAAAAATAATCTTAATTACTGATGCATTCTAGTCTAATTATACCATGAGTAAGAGGTAATGTATGGAAGTCTGATTAGTGAACATTTATATTTAACTACGCTCTACTAGGTAGTAGCACAGCCGAAAGACATCTTTATACTGTGGTAGTAGCATGATGATAACCTTCCTTTATAGATATCCAACAAAAAAAATAACCGCATTCAACTAAACAAACAATAAAATTCTTAAAACTTTTAAACATTAATATAGGCTTTAATTGTTTAAGGGAAACTTTATGAAAACATCCAGCCCCAACACTCGATCACACAACTCGAAACCGTATACCGAAATTTGCTGGTGAAATGTCATTCGTTTCATATTTAGAAACGAAACAAGAGACAAATACGTTTCACCAGTAAATTTACCTTTACGCCATATTCGTATGATCGAGAATAGGAGCCCAGTAGCGCAATTCACAAATCTCGGATCCAAATCGTATGTCCAATCCCAATCCAAAAAGTGTTATTTAAGTGGCATGTTTGAATCGCGTTCATTGTATTATTCAATTAAGATCAGTATTCCAAAGAGATCTGTAGCGCAATTCACAAATCTCGAATCCAAATCGTGTGTCCAATCCCAATCCAAAAAGTGTTATTTAAGTGGCATGTTTGAATCGCGTTCATTGTATGTTGTATGTTCATAGAACTCGAATATCGATGACATTTGCGCAGTAGAGGATTTGAATCCGAGATTTGTGAATTGCGCTACAGATCTCTTTAAAATACTGATCTTAATTGAATAATACAATGAACGCGATTCAAACATGCCACTTAAATAACACTTAGTTATCTCAGTAACGACATTTATCTAAGAATGTGTGTCCGGACAGCGGACCTTTACATTTATCTTACTATCAGTTTCGTTTGACACCTTATAGTCCAAGTAGTGTTGGTAGTGTCCCCATATTTGATTCAATTGTAACTGTATTGTCAATTTCAGAGTAATTGAGGCTCCCAAACGCTGCTCTATATATTATTCGTCATCTATTCAACCACAACGTATAATACCTACCCTACGTCTTATTTGATATTGATAATTTTTTTAAAGCAATTATGCTAAATTTCTTATACATTTTTAATATAAATGATATATCGATAGATGGCTCTGGTCATACTCTTAAAGGACGATTAGAATATGGTGAAGTATTTCAAATTGTTTCGATGCGGTTCGGGTAGTTAATATCAGTGTGTGTGGCTAGAACATTACCCTGGTTACGCAAAGGTCAAGGGTTCAATCCCTGTCTCGAATCAAATTGTCTTTTTTCACTTTATTAAAAATTTATTAGTATTTGACACTGTAAAGAAATCGGAACTATCATGAAGTGTTTTGTGATTTCCTTAATGTGGATGGCTGATAGTGGTTATTGATAAATACGTAATTTATTATCGTAATGACCGAAGACGCTTCATTATATACATTATCTTTTATCTGACTATTAAATAATGAGTGTGCGGACACGAGTTTTTCCGGTCATTTCGTAAGTGCGCTCGCGCTTGGTCAGTTACTGTCGTCTGTCGATATCGTTACGAACGCCAGAGGAAACATGACATAGATATCGTTTTCAATACTTATTCGACTGAAGACTTGACCATTATAAACCCTGCAAAGTGTTACTTCTAAGTGAATACTTGTGTATGTGAATTTGTACATGAAAAGTGCATAAATAAATCTACTAAATAATAAATGTGTGAGAAATGTGGTTGCGTATGTTGAAAATACCGGGTATTGGCAAGTGCACAACGTAAGAAGAGAGTGCCAAAATGATAAAATACGAGGTGCGTCTTGTTTTTATTTACATAGCTGCTACTTCATTTTTATTTAGAAGTTCTTTTTTACTTTGCTTTGAACTAAACAATTAAAAATGTCTGTGTTATAGCGTATGTTTATCTTGAAAGGCAGTTCTAGATTACTTTTACTGTTCAAATTTCTTAGCATGTCGCCAACAAAAGCCAGAACTGAAATATTTTGAATACATTAACGTTCAGTTGCTGTTTTAATTTCAGACCAGTTGTACATCTTTGTTGTGTGCTTACTGCTTTTACTTACAAAGGTTAGGTCGTTGACAGTCACTGGGACCTTCTGTAATAGACAGTTAAGCAGGAAACGTGTGGTTTTAGCCGGTTCATGTCTGACATGACATCCGAGGGGATTTCCACACGTTAAAAAAGGTCATTGACAGTAGATTTATTTAGCGCTGTTGTCTATTTTACTATGTTACTTTTATTTGATGTGGCTAACTAGATGAACCCCGCTACTTGGTCCGTGACATATTTCGAACGCCCGTCGCACCCATTTAATTCCGCCGTTTATTACTATATGAAAATTTGTCCGATTTGTTGTCATTTATTATTACTATTTTGCTCTCCAAGGTAATAGCGTGATGATGTTCGATAAAGGGAGTATTCAATACAAAAATAAATAGTATAGATAACTATGTTGTTGTAATTCTATGATTTCATGTACAGTAATTACCAGTAGAGAATTAGAATTTCGTACGTGATTGCAATAAAATGATGCATGTTATGTTCGGTAGAACTCTGACGTCTAGGTATAAAGATAATGAGTTCTGGCTAATATTTATTTGTAATATAGTTTGTAAGACAGAACAGTATGTAAGACGACATTTTATTTAAGTAATAAAATTGGTCATCATTAGCGCACCAGTGATATTTTATTATAAAATATCAGAGAATTAATCAGAATTTGAACCTTTAAGCTAGCCGCCATTTTTCTTTACAAACATGCTAGGGTGGTGAAATCGGTAAAACGTAACCGGAAATTAAGTTAGGTATTGATTTGTCTCTGCGCTACCTTGCTCTAGGACTTCATAAAATATTACGCAAAGATTTATACACAAGGCAAGATATCATGAAATTAGTTCAGAGAGGGTAGTTAGTAGCCACTGACTAGAACATTGCCCTGGTTAAACAAAGGTCACGGGTTTAATCCCCGTCTCGAATCGAATTTTCTTTATTCACTTTATTAAAAATTTATCAAGAGATTGCTTGGAATTATATTCTTCATAATTATCACGCTATATCCCTGACTACTCCGGCAGGGATATATCGTGAAGATAGTTATAATGTATTTCATCCAAGGTAGATAACAACGACGAGACAATGCGTTGCCGAATTCTGTGATGCGATTCACTAACGCAAAACATCCTTACAACCAAGCGTACAACGTTGATACATCTGTGAAGTTACTCTTCGGCATTCTTTACTCTTGTATGACGTGAGTTACGCGATCCCAGCGCTTCACCGATCTAAACGACGCTAGCGATAACTAATCTTAGGTTTCAAAATGTATGAAGTTCGTATCCTAAAAGCCAAAACATCTTTGCCGTCGACGACAACACGCAAATATACAATTTTATCTGTCAAATCACAATGCTATGACCGTGATGTCTAGAATGGAACATGCGTGAGCCCATCGCTGTCAACATCTTTAACGAATCTTAGTGAATCGACATACTGTCTGTCTGTCTAGTGAGTGATAGTCTGATTTGATTAATAGACAAATAAAGCGCCCTTCACTATCCTAGCGAAAGAATCAGATGACTTCTGAACAGAAAGCAGTTTCAAAATCGGAAGTGGTAGAAACTTCAAAATCGCCTATGCACGTATTCATGGTGTCCTGAATCGAAAGCCGCAAACCATTTGTCTTTACCTCTTATCATCCCTGAGGCTACAGACAGACGGACGAACGGACAGGCTGAGCCGGTTTATAAGACTTATCTAAACTTTAGGGTTTTGAAGTCTAAAAAAAGTGTAGGGAATAACGGCGGAAAATGTCAACTTAATATCTACTTCTAGTTCACTGCTTTTTCACGTTTTATATCGTGGCGTTAGTATTATCATAACGAAACACTTTTTTATGATGTGGTAGAGTTATTGATCTACTTATTCGAAGGAATTTCGTAGGTAGATTGGCTGTAATATTGAATTGTAGAATTTTTCAAGGTGATAGGTACAACAAGCCCTTCGGTCCGCGTGGTCGAGTACTGATCATTTGTATAATGATTTCTTAAGAGGTCCGTAAGCAGATAGCGTTTGATCTCGAATGTACGACAGACTTGTTATCGGGTTTATTGTTTTGAGCTTTGTATATAATACTGGTCGCAACATTTGTAGATAAAAATGTTCTACGACAAGACGACGGACGGCGTGGCATGACTAATCCGATAACCTTTAATTCCATTCTGACAAATATGTGGTCTGCAAATTTCTTGACAAGCTGAATTATTTTAAGAAGGAAAGCAATACGAATACCTACTATAATTGTGCCTGAAGTGTGTCATAAATCACTATAGTATATGGAATTAGAAAACTGGCATTAAATCTATATCTATACTAATATTATAAAGCTGAAGAGTTTGTTTGTTTGGTGAAACGCGCATCTCAGGAACTACTGGACGGATTTGAAAAAATATTTTTGTGTTGGATAGCACATTTATCAAGATAGGCTCTAGGCTATATATCATCACGCTACTACCCAAGGAGCGGAGCAGTAATCATAAATGTCGGGCATGATTTTGTGAATTATTGTAGAATTTATAAGCGACGGGATTAAATAGGTGCGACGGGAGTTCAAAGTATGTCACGGGGGCGAAGCCGTGGGGGGGTCACCTAGTAACTAATAAAATGGAAAAGGTTTATAAGATGTTTTCAAGTTCAGTAGGTATCTACAAAGGAATGCAACTTGATTATTTATATTTTTACGGTACCCTGAAATTGTGTTCAACAATATGGTTTGGTTCAACTGAAATTTTGGTATGAATTTCAGTTACCTTTGACCTCCTACATACAATTGCGGAAAAAGTGTACTCCAGGCTCCTTAACGTAGTTATCACGGGAAGAATTCCTTATATTCTATCCTTTCAATCATAATACGGACAGGGCTAAGGCTACACCACGTTCCTTTTTTTTTCACATATTTGAATTTTAAGGTTCTGATTTGCCCACCTATCCACGTTCTCAGAGACATTGGGATAAGCCGCTCTGCAACGGAGTTAGAAAGCCTAGTCGATGCTACTCGTGACCATGAGGCTTGCCTCTTTCTCGCTTAGAGAATAAGAATTGCCATCCAACGTGGCAATGCGGCTAGCCTTATGGGAACATTACCAGTTGACTTCGGTGGGGAGGAATTTTTCGATGCCTAGACAAGATTTTGACAGTCTTGTATTATGCCCCCCAATTCACCATTCTTTCAACATTATTAGTATACATAGTTATTTTTTACTTTAATATGCTACTTTTTGTAATATCAGAGTTAATAGAATTTAATCGTTTTTATGTAATTGTCCAATCCAAAATTTGATTTTTTGCCTCACGAACATCCATCTCTTTCCTCTCCGGAAGTTTTAGAAAGGGATGTGTTAAACCTCTCGGCAGTGTTGAGTCTCAACACTATTTCGTCAGTTGATTTCATTTCCCTAATTTGCAACCTACAAGTAAAAGTTTTGTCTCATAAAGACTCGTTCTTTCGGATCATTAAAAGTAAAACCTTTCTCCAAGGTATCAAAAGTGAGAGCAAATACTTTGACGTTATCAGTTTTAATAATGGCGTTTACTGTCTTTACTTAATATTTGACAATCCTATGAGATACGAATTAAAATTTATTAATTTGTGTCAATTTCTTGCAAGGTTATTTTAGCTCTTACTTATTTTATCATTATATTTGGTCACCCCAGCGATTCATTCAACCTGGACATCGAACTTGTGCTTATGACGAGGCTAAGATAACTCTTATCAGTTAGGTAGGTGACCTCTGCGAAGAAGTGTTACCATTTTTTTTTATTCTGATTATAGAAGTTGGTACCGTGTCGTTTATGATAAATTTGAATTAACCTAATTTAATATTTTAAATGTCTACGTTACATTTTATTTCTATAATTTCCTTGTGTTTAAAAGTAAATAATTAAATTAAATTTCTTTATAATCACGTCTTATCGGTCACAGAGGCATATTATAAGGCAGTTTTTACCGTGTATATTCATGTCCCACGCAATGGGTGGTGAGCCTATTGCCGTGTTGAAATAGACAGACGCAGGTTGTGGCTACCTGCTATTGAAATTTTTCAAGCCGCCCATTGGGACTTCAACTTGACTTAACGACTGCCATGTCTAAAGCAACCTAAACCAACGGCTTAACGTGCCTTCCAAAACACAGAAACGCTCGTGAATGTAAAAAAGGCAAACACATGAAAACAAATTATTGCCGAAGTCTAACAATACCGTTATTTTTTACATTTAAGTCCAATAAATACATACTCACATCTTACACTACTTCTGTTAAAAGTTCATATACTTTATCGACAACGCCGATCTTTACCATCATTTTGTGTGACTATTAGCGGTTCTTAAGCATTCCTTAAAGTTTCCACAGTGAGCAGTCTGTAATGACGAAACCTTGAATGCTACAATGGTCCGTTTTTAAAGTTTAAAAGCTAACTTACGAGAGCCTACATAACATTTATGTAACATCCGCAGATCCCGGGCAAATGGCGCGGTGCCAAGTCGAGCCAAGTTCTTTCATGCAGGATAATCTCAATTCCCGCCTAGCTACAACCCCATTCGTCATTTCTCGCTAGCGCGTTTATTGTTTAATGGAACTAAATGATTCTCTAACTTAAAGGTTCTAATCTATTTTTGTCTGTTTTTTTGGATATATTTTTTAGTTATTTATTGAAGTTTCCACAATGCAAACCAGACAAAAATATATGGCTATATATTAGATTCTCTAACTTAATTGTTCCCCGTTAATCTATTTTTGTCTTTTTTTTATTCAATGATTTAGGCAATTAATCTATACTAAACAATTAATCTTAATATTGATTAATTGCCTAAAACATTGGATTAAACATCAGATTAGAAGAGTTTGTTTGTAATTGCTAATCTCAGGAACTGGTCCTAATTGAAAGATTCTTCATGAACTGGACAGCCGATTTATCGACGAAGGCTACAGGCTATATATTATCACGCTAGTAGCTACGAAGTAGTAACCATAACTCATCAAATCGGTCAAATTTTCATACAATATTGTAAAAGTAATAACGATGCGATTAAATGGGTGTGACGGGGGTTAAAAAAATGACGCCGTCGAAGCCGCTGGGGTTAGCTAGTATAAATATATATAAGTATCCTCAAAAGTCATTTCCTTTTATTGTTACGAAATATTCTAAGTGATCCCAGTTGCTTCTAAACTCTCCTGGATTTAGAGTCTAGGGTCCGCTTTAATTTGACTGCTAGCAGAATTGTTGGGAGCTACTGCCGTCTGACCTCCCAACCCTGTAAAGGCGCCTGCGTTGGTTGGTGCACCGCTTCCAGGTGATGTCACTTAGGCCCCAGAGATTTTGGTGGGGCAGCCGCCCTCTAACCGTAATTACAATAAGTAGGTGTACTATCGATTTGATGGTCAGAAAGGTTTATTTTGGGAACAAAACATATATGTACGTAGTTTATATAAGTTTTTTCTTTGATTTACTTATACTTTCAAATAACATAGGCAAACTTTTTATACCACTACTTTTTTTAAACATACATCATCGAAAAAAAAACTAATTTTTTTGTGTTGTATTTGAATGTTTTGTGCCCAAACAAGCAACATATTTCTTTCTTCCGGAAATTAAATCCAGCACCGATACTATTATAAAGTCTGAACGTAGTAAATTTGAATTATCATTTTACTTCAGACTCAAGTTTTTTAAGGTATATAAGAACTTAGCAAATAATCTTCTACAAACAGCCTAAAACACCGTTTAATCTTTAATAGGAGATGACCAGGCGATCCGTCATAAGGCCGGGAAGGAAATTAGCAATTTGCCAAGCAACGTGGACAATTTGTATGTAATTATTTAGGAAAAAGTTGTTTTACTTAGTCTTAAAAAGTATGCGCGTCATCGACCTATTATAATGAAAAATGTAAATATTAAGTAGATATTAAATACAATTTATTCAGTCCTGTCCTGTTTTACACGACAAGGGACTCACCACCTCACCACCGGGCTCATCACTGGACAAAAATGCATGCGGTGATATATTGGCATATAGTATGCCTCTGCCTACCCCTTCGGGGATATAGGCGTGACAATATGTATTTCATTCAGATTTGATGTGTATTTATTTGTTTAAAAGCTGGTAAATTGTTCAAGTACGAATGTGGATGATAAATTATGAACTTTCAATTTTCAAATTCAACATCGACCGAAGAGTTTTCAAGTTTAGAAGGTGAAATACCACCTATTCTTCGTATGAGGCTGAAAGTCGCCTGTTCACCCCTTCTGTAATTATATAATCTTCCATGTCTTCCCAAAGCAAAAAAATACATAGACTTACGTGAAATACTTCACTACTTCTTGTAAGGGTATACCTCCACTATTTGAAACAATAGTCAAGGTATACTTGACAAAGTATCTTCCTGAATTAAAATAATTGGATTGCCTCACTAACGCCGGCGCTGAGTTCCTCAATTGTTTTAAGGATCGTAATCTATTGAGCTTCCTTGTGACAGGATGACGGTTGTCACTCAATTGTCGCACTCCTGGCTCGAGTCCACCACTATCGGCTGATTAATGATCTAGTTGCATAAATTTACCTAAATTGAATCAAACTTGTGGAACATTCATCATCATCCGAGCGTCTGTCCCAGTTGCGTCTCGCGACGCCCCCTTGGTCTGCTTTCCTACATTTTCTCCTCCACTTCGCACGGTCGTCGGCATCCCCTGTAGTGAGACCATTGGCTCCTGCTTGTGTCGCTCCAATATTGGCCACGTCTCACTGCCATGTAAAAGGACAGGTCTAATGATGGTTTTGTAGACCTGTCCCTCCAACAGGATCGGCATTTTAGGATCACAAATGTCACCGGCCATCTCACGCCAAATTTGTGGAGAACATTAACAAGATGATACTGACTAGTCTAGTATATAGTCATTAATCTATGAGATTTTCAGATAGATTTACATTTACTGTGAATCCTTACCCACATAAATTCAAAACTACTGGATTGAGGTGGATAACGACAGAACATTATAGCGATCTTTTGTAAAAAAAATTCCGAATGCGTCTCTGGTCAGCCTCAAATATTTTCATCATAGCTTTAATCCCGTTTGCATCCGAAGCCTTCTCTTAAGAGTTCGGGGTCCGCTTTTCTACTTTCCTCTTTATGTGGCACGGTCTTCAGCATTCCTTATTGTGAGGCAACAATGAGTTTGTTTTACCTCTATAACATGCCACAACTTTGGACCACGATTCAGTATATATGATCATCGTAGCTACTAGCTTTTATAAAATACCCATCATACCACGTTCAAAATCTTATGAGCGGTTTGAAAATTTTTTTTTATAGTGTCACCACCTGTTACGTGAAACAAAATACAATGGAGAACACAAAAAGGTCAAAATATTACTGTAGAATACAGCTAAAATTGGAGCTTAGCTCATGTATTTTTTTACATTTGTTTTTATTCAATACTTGCAGTATTTCCGAAGTTATAACGACGAGAAGTGTTAGTCCTTTCTTGAATATCCGAGTCTAGGCGCGCCCATTATGACGTCACAGCCTCGCACAGACTGCGACAAGGCGCGGCGCGGCGTTCGGGTGCGAGTGAGAGCGCGACTGTTGAATGAGCAGGGTTGTGAAGTATGATGTCACCTACGTTATACGCACTTTGATCGTAAATATTTCAGGCATTTTTTGAAATATAAAAAAGTAAAATCACCGTTTTTCTCGTATTTTGTTGTAGATTTATTTGGCATTTAAAGTATAAACGTTTGTCAGACCCATTGGTGATGTGAGGACCTTAGCTTACGTGACAGTTACGGATGTAAGACCCATCGCCCTTATGGGGTTGGGAGGTCAGACACCAGTCGCTTCTTACAATGCCGAAAATATAGCCGCTCCTATTAACGGTCAACTTAAAGTAAACCCCAGCCTAATCCGAAGTAGGGTTTGGAAGTAACTAAGAATACACTAAGATGGAGAACAAGAAGATGGAAGACCAGCAATAAGTTATTTATGCTGTAGAAAAATCTTTATTCTATTTGCGCATATTTTTATGCATCAGCGAATACAATTTATCTCAAGAGCTTCAGCGACTGAATTATACTTTCAAATGATGCTTTTCACTTGCAAATGAAAAGTATTATAAAAAAAAGTTTAATTGAACGAAACGACAAAAACAGCTAAAAATTATAATTAATTTACATTGTTATGATTATTTGTTAATTAAGCGCTCGTGGCACCGCTGACTCAGTGTTCTGTAAATTATCACTGCGTTAAGCAACTATCGCTATGGCTGGTTACGGATGGTGACCGCTTTGTGATATTTCCATTTACGAGCGATTTCGTGCTTTGGGAAGAACGTTAAGCCGTTAGTCTCGGTTGCCAATAACATGACAGTCTTAGAGCTAAGTTGAAGGCCTTATGCGCGGCTTGAAAAATTTCAACAACAGGTAGCCACAACCTGTCTATTTCAACACGGCAATGGGCTCATCAACTACTACGTGGGACAAGAATGTTCACGGTGGAATGTGGCGTATGATATATTTAGCCTTTGCCATTCCCGTAGAAATGTCAGGATAAAATATAGCCTAAGTTACTCCTTATAACATCAGTCAACCTGCCAGTGAAACTCCCGATTAAATCTATTCAGCCGTTTCTGGAATAGCCGGACAGACAGACAGAGCGGGCGCATAAACAACACTTCAATTTTATGTATCTTATAGATTTACAGATGTTTAACAGGAGAGATATAATTTATTAAAAGGTCGTTATCTTTTTTCTTCGAAATCCATCAAGTACGTGGAAAAATACAGCTAGCACTGTGGAGGAACGGGTGGAGATGTTCCTCCGACACAAAGGGAGGATCCTCCGACCAGGCAAGGTGATCACGCCTGGCGGGCCGCGGCCCAACGGTTGATGTTGGGCTGTTGTATATATCATTCTTCAGCGTGAGAACTCTCATAGCGCGATGTAGGATTCTTAGTATCGATGTAGTTCGATAGCTTTACGCTAGGTGGCGCTGGTCGCCACAGCACGAACTTCCTTTTACGTCGCTCATGTGAGGTCTCTCGCTCGCTGTGTTCAACTCATGTGAAAATGTGTAAGAGATTATGAACAAAGTATTCGAGCCACCGCGACCCAAAGGTGTGGCAGAGGCATATTGTACGCCCACTTTTCACCTGTGTATTCCTGTCTCACGCCTCCATAAAGAGGCTTTCGCCATTCTTCTGTACTAGACTGACTAAATTATTATAGACTGACTAAATTGAATTAGATATTAATTTGTCCTGTCGTTATCGAGTGCTAGGATTAAATAAAATTTTATATAAAGTACTAGTAAACCCCGCGGCTTCACCCGTGAAATAATTCGAACCCTGTCGTTTATCACATTTACATTTATATATGAAGATTTGCCCGATTTTTTGACATTTATGATTAATGCTGTGCCCTCCAGGGTAGTAACGTGGTGATATAACGTCTTCTTCGATAAATGCGCAAAACAACATAAAAAGAATTATTAAATTCGAACCAGTAGTTTTTAGCACGTTCAACCAACAAAATAAACAAAAAAATTCTTCAACTCTATATATTTAGTATAGAGTTATACATTTATTTGGAAACTTGAGCCTGGGACATTTTTCAGTAATTATGAGCAACAATTTCAATTCAATAGAAATTATTTAATAAATTAGTGTCTATTACTTAATGCCTTTTACTATTTAAATTCTTTGAGGGTACTAATTAGTTAAATAGGGTAAATAATTAAAAAACAATGTCGATTACTTGAACAATCACACTAAATGCTAATTATTACAGTTGAAAATTGTTTTTAAACTAAACTAATTAAACATATTTAAATAAGTATTAAGCACAAACAGTTTTCAAGTAAGTAATTGAATCAGGCGTTACATGGCGGAAATCCATTTTAAAAAACTATAATTATTTTGTTTTTAAATGTTATTTTTGCAATATTCCGCTTTTTTAGAATGGCACGAGGCATTATCAAGACTGTTTGGCTGCCAAACAGTCTTGATAATGCCTCGTGTGTAGGCGAAACACGTGTCGACATCGTACGACATTCTAAAAAAGCGGAATATTGCAAAAATAACATTTAAAAACAAAATAATTATAGTTTTCAAGTGTCTGTGGGACGAAAATTGTAAGTTTTAGATATTCAAACATATTTATATAGTAAGATCCGATAGCGACTTTCTTTCTTGGGTTGGATTGTGGTATGAACAACCTGCCTGGATTTTCCCAGCGTCTACAGTATGGGGTTATTAAAAAGTGGTCTTTGATATAATAATATTGGGTCTATTATAGAGGGTAGATTAGAGATTTATTGGGTGGTGCGGCAGTGTGATTTGGGTTGCAAACGTCCATAGGCTGCGGTGGTCGCTTGCGATCAATTGGACCGTCTGTGGCTTGTCTGCCGCTTAAGAGGTAAAACCTCATCTTACATCTACATCACAAGTTTTTATACTGGAACCAGTCTCCGCTCTTGTTAATTTTTCGACTTTTTGTGCTTATATTGAGAACTACCATCCGATCTTTCATTGCCTTTGCCGCCGATTTTAACGTTTTAAATGTCTTTATCTTTATTATTAAATGTCCAAAAATGATATTCTATGTCGGAATTAATGGATATCAAACTGCTGCTCAGTGCAATTTCGCACGCGTGGTTTTATTAACAACAGCTCCCCAATGACTCCAACTGTATCTGTAATTGTAAAAACTATCTCTGAATCTCCTCGAACACACACAAACAAAAATTCATTAAAATCAGCCGGTCTCACGGTACGCTTAGCAACAAATTTAGCGATTCATGTTTATAATGAAGAAAATAAACATTGGACAACAAATTTCCTTTTCTCCGTCACACCCACTTTTCTAGTTCGGACGATTATTGCCAAACATTCGGGCTATTTATAACTTTGGACGCAAAAGAACTGTCTGGAAGATGGCCAGCTCTGTCATCTGTCGTATACCACGTGTTTTTTTTTATTTCTTAAATTATTATGTGTAGTCGCTCCAAGATGTAACACGTGGTTCAATAAGTCCCGAGACTAAGTACTAAAACAAGGTTTCTTTTATAAAATTATGTTTTATTCATCAACGTAGTCTCCTTCAAGAGCGATACAGTCCCTCCAACGCTTTTCTAACTTTCCTATCCCATGCGTGTAGAACGATTTGTCTTTGGCTTCAAAATAAGCCTCCGTTGCTGTGATAACTTCACTGTTTGAGTCAAATTTCTTACCCAGGAGCATTTTTCTGAGATCGGCAAACAGCCAGTAATCGCTGGGGGCCAAGTCTGGCGAATAAGGGGGATGAGGAAGCAATTCAAAGCCCAATTCATTAATTTTGGCCATAGTTCTCACAGACTTGTGACAAGGCGCGTTGTCTTGGTGAAACACCACTTTCTTTTTGTTCATTTGTGGCCACAATCATTTTTTCAATTGCTCCAATAAGCACATGTAATAGTTACTTTTTATATTTTGCCCCTTTTCAACGTAATCGATGAAAAGTATTCCATGCGCATCCCAAAAATAGACGCCATAACCTTACCGGCCGATTTCTGAGTCTTTGGCCGCTTCGGGCGGCTTACACCAGCCGCTCTCCACTCCGCTGACTGCCGATTGGATTCCGGAGTAAAATGGTGTATCCATGTTTCATCCATTGTCACATACCGACGTAAAAAATCCTTTTTATTACGTTTCATCAGCCCCAAAACATCGCTCGGAATCATTGATACGTTGCTTCTTTTGATCAGTTGTAAGCAAACGCGGCACCCACTTGGAAACAAGCTTTTTCATGGCCAAATTTTCATGTAAAATAGTGAAAACACTACCAGCTGAAATCTTCACTATCTCGGCTATCTCGCGCACTTTTATCTTCCGATCTTCCATTACGATTTTGAGGACTTGGTTAACATTTTGTTGAGTCACTGCTTCATTTGAACGACCTGAGCGTTCCCCATCATTTGTGTCCATGCGACCGCGTTTGAACTCTGCATACCACCGACAAATGGTTGCTTTAGAGGGAGCTGATCCCGCATAACATTTTATAAGCCATTGCTGTGCTTCAACGGTATTTTTTCCCATTAAAAACAATGTTATATCAACACGCGAAACTCGTTTTTTTCCATTGTATCGAAACTACAACATCACTTAAATGTCTGTAAAATCAATATTTTAAACTTCCATTTTTAAAATTTTGACACATTTCTTTTATTGCAGGCCAGTACTTTTTAAAAATCAAAAGAGTTTGTCATATATAGGGTAATGTCGCCTGTTCGCGTCCACCGCCCAGTTCGCGTCCAAAAGTTGGGTGCTATTCAAAAACAGTGAAAAATAACCATACCGAGTCACTAACAAGAATGAATGGTATTTCTATTAAAGCTTAGATATGTGGTAGGTATATGCATATAAATAAAAGCTTTGTGCGCGTTATCACCATTACGTAAAAATATACTAAAACTTGTATAATACAAATACTTGCGATCGTATGATATTTTGCAAAAAAAATTGTTAGCAGCAGCGCGTTTCACGGAAAAGTTTTAATGGCTTTATTTCAAATTCAGGATACATTATCGTTTCTAAACCTTAATTATGAACCATATAAAAAGTAATGATGTTTGTGCTCAAATTTTATTTGATTAACAGTTAAAACAACGCTGGACGCGAACTGCACCACCAAATTTATACATTAGCTACATTGCGTCCGCAATGGACGCCATCTGGTCTATCTAATTCTAACTTGAATGGTTTTTATTATATGACTAATCATGAAAAACATTATGAGTTTTATATTGATTCCGTCATTATTAACATACACATTGTAATAGCCTCTTTGCGTCCACTATTACGACAATAGAAATAGATACAGATGTCGAAAATCTCATACTTGGACGCAAACTGTACCTGTAGGTGAGACCTAAGATAAGATTGCGCCCACATTTTAGTCCCACACAAAAAGTGCCTTCTCCAGATCCACAAGAGCACAGGTTTACTGTGCTCTTGTGGATCTGTTTGACTCCACCCGGGAGCTCTAAGACATCATCGCTCTTGCGCTTAGTCTCTGTCAACAATACTACACCTAAAATTTTTTTTTTAATTACTAATATAGTTTTCTCTTATATTTATCTCTTCTAAGTTGGTGGACGCAAACTGGTCCACAGGTGGTCGCAATCTGGATTTTATGAACGCAAAATGGGAAAATAATATGTTTTGGCTATTAGTCTATTTATTTATTAATATATCAAACGGTTTATCCAAAATTGTGTAATAAATTTAACAAGACTGTATACAGAATATATGAATTACATTTTTTATTCGAAATTACTACTCTATCATTTTTATTTTCTTGCTCAAACCTACCAACTCCACTATGGGGACGCGAACAGGCGAACTTACCCTACGTCATTTCCAAGTTAGTCTCGGGACTTATTAAACGATCTAGTCTAAGGTGAAATATTTTTGTACTTTCGAGCGTGGTTTAATGACAAATTCTATTGTTTAAGAACAGTGTATACTTGTTTAAAATATTACATATCTTGTTAAATTGAATCCTATGTTTAGATTTGAATTAGATAATATTCTGCTTTGCTAAGATTCCGTTGATGACCGTACTAGCTCTCGTGGATGTGAACTGCAAAATTACCACTAGATATTACAGCACACACTACAATTCTATTACTAGTTTTTTTTAAATAATGCTACCTTGCGTAGAAATAAATTATCTTATTTACTTACAGTTATGTACATATACGTCTGTCTAGTCAATGATTAATGAAGCATTTGTAACCCCGCTAACTCAATGTTCTGTAAACGACCACTGCGTTAAGCAACTTTTGCTATTACTGGTCGTTGGATGGGTGACTACTTTGTGGGTTTTCTATTCGCAAACGTTTCCGTGAACGTTTCCGTTCCATAGAATGTGCGTAAAGCCGTTGGTACCGGTAGATGGCCTTATGGGCGGCTTGAAAATTTCAGAAAAAACGATAGAAAAGAAAAAGCCTTTATTTATCACAAAGTGTGAACACAAAAAAAATACAAGAAAACAATGAGGTACTTAGGACAAAACATACATACGGTATAATGTGAACGTATAGTATGCTTTTGCCTGCCCCTTCGGGGATAAAGGCGTGACAATATGTATGTATATAAAAACAGAACGTTGCTTGTGTGAGGTTTATTTTGCGTTGGGTCTGGTAATAAAATATTCTTATACCCGTAGTAAAGGTATAAAATATAAATTTACAACCAGAACTGGCAGGGCGCGATAAGTACGTTATCTACACAGCGTACACGAACCAGAACATTAAAAATTAAAGCGCCAGAGCTCTCGAACCCTACCTACAAACTTCCGTGAGGTGCAGTGGGTGTTTACTTAAAATTGCACGCCTCATAAGCGAAGCGTTGAGGTGGGTTCTACTGTCACTTCGCGCAAAACATCTGATTTTTCAAACTTAAAATGTCTCTATTTATCATATACTAGCTGTCCCGCCCGGCTTCGCCCGTGACATACTTCGAACCCCGTGGCACCCATTTAATCCCGTTGTTTAATAATTTCACATTTACAATAATGATTATTTCTCCGCTCTCGAGTACCTAGGTACTCGTGCGTACCTACTACGCCCGCACGGTCCGGTCGAATTAAATTAATTTCTTTGCGCTATATTTTGAATTTGCGATAACTCGATAGATATTCATTTAATTTGCAAGGTGTAAAGGGACAAAATAATCTTCATAAAATGCTGAAGCCAACTAACGTAGTAAAAATTATGAGGATTTATAGCATATTTGTGTAAATAGCCTTCAAATTACCGCTTGATAATTGCTGTTTTTTTAAGTATTAAAATGGCTGTAGTACGGTATCCTTAAGAGATAGACATATACCGTCGCGGACTTTTTTGTAGACCTATATTAGATACACAATTCCACAATACATTATTTTGTTATATCTCAAAGGGTTTAGGCAGCGTTTTCGGCTCATTTTTTCCGACACTGCCAACATATATCGTTATAATTAAGTTAATGTATATAAAAACTTAACAAAACATACATAAAAACCTTCTATAAGAATCAATCTATCAATTAAAAAAAACTACATCGAAATTCGTTGCGTAGTTTTAAAGATCTAAGCATACATAGGGACAGACAGCGAAAAACGACTTTGTTTTATAATATGTAGTGATTGCACTTGTAAAATAATATATACACACACATATCAAGACAAAACACTATTTTTAACACTCATGACATTTTTGATGCCATTTTTGTTATTTAAACTAGTTAAAAAACTGTTTAAAAAAGTTTTGTCTTGGACGTCCGTATGTCTGTATGTGCGTATGTTAACACGATAACGACCGAAACACTTTACTAATCGAGTCTTTTTTTTCTCTTATGCTTCAGTATAATTAGGAATAAAACCCTTATACTTGTCACGGTCTGATTCGATGTGGTTTAATTGTTATTATCTTTACTTTATTTATTTCATAACCCCTACGCGATAATTCATAGCAAAGTTTGTAAGCTGTAATATATGAAATTCTATTCGTGTGAGGCGTGCACTTTTGGCTTTTCCAAATTATTTTAAATTTACGCTTGAATTATGTTG
Organism: Thumatha senex; assembly: GCA_948477245.1. NCBI lineage: Eukaryota > Metazoa > Arthropoda > Insecta > Lepidoptera > Erebidae > Thumatha > Thumatha senex. Next base: position 28,579,143 of record OX419732.1, read on the forward strand.
CTGTAAAAAATCACAACGTTTTTAGCAAGTAATGTGTTTTAGATATATTATTAACAAATTTCTAAAAAAAGGAATAATACTGTTCATTTTAATTAAAGTTATTTATTTTATTACCGATTGCTGTGCGAATCTGGCAGTAAATGTAAATGTAGAAGCAATAATCTTGACGTTAATAAGTGTTAATTTGTGACGGTGAAATGTGGGCGTATAGTATGCCCCTGCCTTCGGGGATAAAGGCGTGACAATATGTCTATGTCAATGTCATAAGTGTTACATTGTGACCTACATGAATAAAGTTTTATCTGTTTAATTTTAGTATGTTTATCTGTTGTCTAGATCCCATACCACACTCTTATATTAGTTTCATTTAGGCTAGATGGGGTTGATGTTTGTGGCCCAAACATATTTATTTTCTTGTTTAATCCGTATTCACCCGCGTTTTAAAGTTTTTTCGTTCCAATTTCCCACAGGAACTTGTTCCCGGGATATAAAGTAGCCTATATGTTATTCTGATGTATAAGCTATATTACTGTTAGGATTCATAAGTTGTCGAGAACAGTGATTAAAATTGTGCCATCCTCAGCCGTTCTCAAACTCCGACTTTGTTTGTAGTCCTGAAAACTTAAAAAAATTACCATACAAATAAGTCACAACATTCAATCCACGACATTTGAGGCCGTATTCCAGATCGTTTCTCAATATTCAAGAAGCACTTGAGAGTAGTATTTATAAGGCAAAAACTAGTCTCAAGCGTTCTGGAATACGGCCCTTAGTTTAAAATATGCATTCAGGACTTCTGTCGCTTTCGCACCACTTGATTTTCATATTACCATGTCGCTTGTGTATAATATAGTGTATGTTATATAGTGTATGAAAAATATGTAAAACTAAAATGTTATATAGTGTATGAAAAATATCTAAAACCACACGGTGCCCCTCCATCTGTCTATGGCCAGGAGTCCTAGGAGAGCCCTCGCAGCCCTAGGTCTCCCGACAAGAAAGACGCTAATCTATACAGTAACATTGCAGATGACCCTATTTTGAAATAGGTCATACGGTGCAGTGCACTCTGGAACAGGACAAAATAAAGTAGATTTATGGGTTTGACGGAAAAAAATCTGGGGCATAAAATAATTATTTTACGAAATCTTTCTTTAGATTAATTGATTAAATAGACGGGGCTTGATTAGATGGGGCAGGTGTATTTACTACTATTTATAGTATATACGTTTAAGTTTTTGTGGGTGTAATGGGCCCCACCAAGATCTTCGCGGCCCTAGTAATCTACGTTCAAGCGGTGCACCTGTAGACACAGGCTAAGATGCAGGCGCCCTAAGGACGGACCTTATGAAGTCAGACGGCAGCCGCCACTAATAATGCCAATAACCAAACGATAGCTGGTCCTAGCAGCCTAATAAAAGAAACCTACGTTCCAAATCCAGGTAGGGTTTGGAAGCAATGAAATTACATTAAAATTAAGAAGACGATATATATTATTGAAGTTTTATGTAAAGTCGGTTATAGCTATTGACACAACCAGCAAACATTTTCGTTCGTATTTAAGATGTGACAGGGAATAGAAAGACAGAAAAGATCATCATCCAAGCGTCTCTCCCAGTTGTCTCGCGACGTCCTGGGTCCTATTTCCTACTTTTTTACTCCTCCACTTCTCACGGTCGTCGGCATCCCTTATCGCAAAGGTTGATATGGTCTCAATCATTGGCACGCATGTCATCCCTTACGACGTCAAGCCAGCACTTCTTGGGTCTTCCCCTCTTACCGGGACCCGGCGGGGCTGACATGGCCAGGCGTTTGTTTCCCACGTAGCCCGGCAGTTGCGGCAAGACGTGACCATAGGCAGCGAAGGCAACACTCTTGCAGCTTATCTGCAATGTCTAGGAAATAGTTATAACTATTTGTACTTGAAAAGAGTGTCGATGTCCTCGATAAAATGGCCTTTAGTTATTAAACTGGCTTAGATGATAAAATTTTATCTTAATATATTTAAATACGACTAAATAACACATTACCTCTGCTTCTTCGAAGAATGGCGTATTTATTAGATGTACATAAATAACAAACGAAATAAATAGACGAAACATTGAAATTTAATGTTATCTATATTACCAGTGAATTGTCATCTTACTCTTGAACAAAAAACGGACGCCCCGCGTTTTTGTTCGTGTAGTCCCTCGTGGGAATATGGGGATAAAATGTAGCATAAGGTACTCCTTATAACATTAGCTATTTGTTATAGGTGATACACCTGTTAATATCGGTTTTAGTCGGAGATTAGCCGGAATAAACAGACAGACAAAAAAATATTAAAAAATCTTTTTTTATGTGTTTTGCCATATAAATTATTAAACGAATAAAGCATAACGAACTATTCTCCTGCTAAATACTTTATGTATAAATACTAAATACTTTATAAATAATCATTTGGATCAAAAAACCGTGACTCGAGTTTTTATGCAAATACGAAACGTAAAAATGTCGCTAACATATTTCCTCTTGCTCTTGCTCCATAAATAAAATTCAATTCTTCGCTGTGCTTCCTGTTGTGTCCATTGTCCACCAATCAACGTGGTCTGCAGAACGTCGATTTAGCACTTGCTACATCCGCTGCAGATGAATTCAACCATTATACTAGTTATATTACCCAGAGAAGCCTCAATCAAAGGCAATCCTCTCATTCATATGTACGTAGGTCAGGTTATGAAACACTCGTCTGTCATAGATTAACTTCTACTTTATGGTAAGAAATATATACAAAACCTGTAACTATTATGTCCGGCTACTTGTTATGTTATATCCTTGCTCCGCGAACAAGTCAACTCATTATACAATATTCCCAATTAAATTCGAGACCCGAGTTCCGTATTCCTGTTTACTTTGTGTTTTAAAACAATGACTGTGTGATGTCTAATGGGTGTTTTTGTTGTGTTCCAGCATGAGGTCACGGCGGCGGTGTGGTGTCCGCATGGAAGCCCGGCGGACTGGTGATAAAGCGCTGCACAAGCTGCGAGCGCAATTTCGCCGAGCCCTGCCGGAATGGACCGCGCGCGCGTGTCGCCGCCCCCGGAGTGCGCGAACAGTCGGTCGCTCCAAGGAGGACCCCGCGAAACCCTCGATACCTCAGCCCCGCCCGCGGAGGCCTTAAGCGAACCAGAGACTTCGCGGCTCGCGCCGCGTGCGCTTCCCTCCATCCCTGAGAGCGAACCCTTGCTTCGTGACCCGCTCAGTGTTTGTGCTATTAGTGAAAATGTATCGCGGAAACAAAACGGTCGGCCGTTGCACGTGCAGTTCGATGCGCAGTCCCCGCCTGCGCCGGTGTCTGTGTCCGGTTCCAGCTCCAGCTCGAGCTCGTCCGACGATGAAGATGTGTCTATTGCCGAGGCTCGTCCGCCGGACGGTGGTTGGGGTTGGGTCGTCGTCTTCGCCTCGTTCATGGTCAACCTTATCGCCGACGGCATTACCTTCAGCTTCGGTGTGTTTTTCCCGCACTTTTTGGAGTATTTTGGTGAGAGTAAAGGCAAGACGGCCTGGATCGCTGGTATTTTCATGGCAATGCCGCTACTCTCTGGACCCATCGCCAGCTTCCTCACCGATCGGTATGGATGCCGGCGAGTGACAATATTCGGTTCCATCTTAGCAGCGATTGGGTTCGTCATTTCCGCCTTTGTAGAGAATATGGAGACATTATTTTTCACATTCGGCATTATGGCCGGATTTGGTTTAAGTCTGTGTTACGTAGCAGCAGTCGTCATAGTTGCATACTATTTTGAAAAGAAACGGTCTTTGGCGACCGGGATTTCAGTCTGCGGCAGTGGCATTGGTACATTTGTCTTCGCGCCCTTGAGCTACCTATTATTAGATGAATATGGTTGGCGTGGAACTACTTTAATATTAGCTGGATTGTTCTTAAATATGGCAGTATGTGGATTGCTGTTTAGAGATTTACCCTGGACAGCAACTATGAATGAGGAAAGGGCAAAAGAAAGAAAAAGAAAGAGAGAAAGAAAGCGCAACAAACGCTTTGGTTCATCAGGAGATAGTGGAAGTTTGTCAGACAGCAAAAGTAGTGCTACTGGCTCTGCAAAAGTTGTAGAGACCGTCAATATTGAAACCGTAACATCACCGATAGTGCCGCAGTTTAGTTCTTTGGTAGATTTGCCAACATATATGACAGCAGGTGAAGGCATCTCATTGGAAGTGTTTGAAATGATGTCAAACCGAGGTCGGGCGTATGCACTTCTCGCACAAAACTACCCAGGGGTAATGCTTCCGTCAAGGAGTTTCAGTGATAGTGGAAGACTGCACGAGCAGTCCCCGCCACGAGCAGTAATGTCGCCTGGCACTCCAACGCCTGGAGCCTTGTCACCTACTGCGACAGTGCAGAGGACACAAGAACAAAACTCATCGGTACCATTGAGTGACAAAGCTGCTTTGTCACTATGGCTTCGAAGACACGCTACTGGCTCCACGAAGAAACCACCAGCATTTTTCAAAGATCTGAGGATTCACCGACATTCTCTCACATATAGAGGAGCTATGCTAAACATCAGCAGGTATAGGCTCAGAGCGTCTTCGTGTCCAAATATCTTCAGGAACTCTATGACAACCATTGCCAAAGAAAAGGTGAGTAATTTTTTAGCAATATATTTAATTATTAATATTAAAACGAATGAGTGAGGACCGATTGACGAAGAATATCTATTGTACGAAAGTAGAGGGTAGAAGGAGTCAAGGTAGACCACGTGGTCTGTGTAAATACAGACCACGTGAGCAGATTGTTCAAAAATGGGAAGGTCAAAAGTACTCGGATACCCAGATTCATGAATCTGCAAGAAGCGAAAGAGTATGCATGGATCGTGAAGTCTGGCGTTCTGTCCTCTCCGACTTCCCCGTCAGGGATACAGCGTGAAGATAGTTATTTATAATAAAACCACGTGTAAAAACTATTGGATATTTTAAGGATACAATCGAAGGGAACAGAATAGATGATTTAGAAAATTGGTCATTTTGATAATGAGCCATTTAGAGAATTGGCCATTCAGCGAATTAGCCTTTTAGAGAATTATCTATTTTGAGAATTAGAGAATTAGCCATTTCGCGAATTACTCCTTTGGCGACTTTGTTGCCATTTTTCGAATTAGGCCTTTGCGTCAAATTTACGAGCGAACCGTCGAATTTATTAACTGCGCACCTTACCTAGGTTCAATTCCATGCATCGCGGCCAATAGCAGCTGATGTGTCAAAAATCACAGTTACGTGATCAAATTTAGCGGTTAATATCTCTTAAACGTGAAAATTTTCGTGTGTGTCAATTTTTGTTCATTTTTATTGATATCAGCAGATTGCGTATCTGGTTGGCAATTTTTTATAAAAAAATCCTAAAACGCCATTATCAAACTGCATAATGTTTAGCAATGTTTTTTTGACCTACAGAGCAACACTGTAGATTTTTTCCGCATGCTTTATTACTTTTAGACTTTAGATTATTTTTAGACTTGGTTGGTTGGACTTGGTAAACTTTAGTACTCCCTCCCTGTTGTCCTGGACCTTGAAATAAAATAAAATAAAAACTAAATAAATATCCATCACGCCTTATCCCCGAAGGGGTGGCAGAGGCATATTATATGCCCACTTTTCACCGTGTGGATTCCTGTCCCACGTAATAGGTGGTGAGCCCATTGCCGTGTTGAAATAGACAGACGCAGGTTGTGGCTACCTGCTGTTGAATTTTCAAGCCGCCCATAAGGCCTTCAACCAGGCTTAACGACTGCCATTTTACTGGCAACCGGGACCAACGGCTTAACGTGCCTTCCGAAGCACGGAAACGCTCACAAATGTAAATGCCACAAAGTGGTCACCCATCCGAGGACCAGCCATAGTGAAAGTTGCGTAACTCAGTGATCGTTTACAGAACACTGAGACCGCGGGGCCACGAGCGCTTCTAAAAACTATAGAAGAAATGTTTTCAAATTTTTCCAGGTCCAATGGTACGCTGGTCTGTGGGACTTTTGGGACTTATCAGTGGACTTACTCGACTTCTCGCACTTCAAGAACCCAGCATTCTCCGTGTTCGCGTTGTCTAACTTTCTTCTGTACATGTGGTACGACGTGCCCTATGTGTATTTGGCGGATAACGGAATGTCAATGGGTTTCAACGAGTCCCAGGCTTCCATGCTGATATCTATTATAGGAATACTGAATATGTTTGGTGAGGTAAGATATTTCAATGAGTACAAAATATATAAATGTGGAACGCGTGGTGAAATTTTCTCGTTCCCGTTTTCCTCAGGAACTTGTTCCCTTGATAAAAAGTAGCCTATGTGTTATTCTGATGTGTAAGCTATATTATTGTAAAATTTCATCAAAATCCATTCTTAGATGTTGCGTGAAAGAATAACAAACATCCATTCTTACAAACTTTTAGCGTTTATAATATTAGTAGGATATAAGTCAGTCATACGAAAAGGCTGTTGAAACTTTTAAAGTCATATAAGTTGGTTTAACGATTACCATGTTACTCTTACTAGTGATCAATCCCAGTAGTTCTACTGAATAGTTCTACGATAGGACTAGTAAAACTTTTTTCTCACTATATCTACTCATCACTTTGTTGTAATAAAACTAATGAGGAAAAAGTCTCATTAGTTCTATCGTAGAAATAGTCAGTAAAACAACCGAAATCAACGACTTAAAGTGTCCTTCGAAGCACAGTAACGCTAGTAAATGGAAAATAAATGCCACTAACGGTAACCCGTCACAAAATCAACTATATTGTAAGATACTTAACGCAGCGATCGTCTTTAAAACACTCTGCTAATTGGGCTACGATACGAGCGCTTCTATTAAATACTACCTTTTTAGAGTTTGCAAGGACTCGTCCACTAAACGCAGGTTACGTTGAAGGGGCAGGTGTTTACAAAATAAATAAGCGTCTATATACTGAAATGGAGGCTGCAAGTACGGGGACAGCTTGTGATCTAGTTCTGTCTCCGGTATTGTTGTACTGACGTCTAACTTCCCAAGCGACCAAGCCCTTAAGCCTGTTGTAAATCCTAATCCTGCAATTGTTGAGTTTGACTTGTGCTCTGGGGGCCAAGTCTACTAATTCAATCGCGTTAGAAGAGAATAAAAATCGTCGCTGAATAGAGAGCCGACGGAAGAAAATTACAGTTTTCGTAGTCTACTATTACAATTGCGCTGCTATAGAATTCTATCGGCAGGCCGATATAGTGTTATTGTAGTACGTGTAGCGCCTGTAAGTAGCTCTTAATTGGCATTTTTGGTAGTCTATATATTTTGATAGCTTAAAATTGCTATTTTGACTCTATTCTGCAGCTTGAGAAGTATGATTGTGAAATATACTCGTATAATAGTTTTAGTAGACTACCTAGTTTTGGACTAATCGCAATAGAACCGCTATAGAATAGAACTATAACGGCTTTCTTTTGGAAAATAGTAGACATGGCCCCCTAAAGTTGTGTCGTTTGCTTGAGTTACCTTAAACGCAAGAAGCCAATGAAGGCGTTATAATTAAGCATACAATTTGCAAAACTGTTTGCCCTAAAATGAGAGATGCCAATGAAGCAGTATGCCAGAAATGTAAAATTTACTTAGAAGCAGACGTTGATGATGTTTGCTAATGGTATATCTATTGCGAATTCTGAAAAAAAAATACTAACCGGAAGGCGGGTTTTATTCGGTACCCAAAACATAATAAATCGCCAAACATCGCTGTAATCAGATCGGTATATACAATTTATCAGAAAGGCCTTATCCTATATTTTATAAAGGGTGTGGCACAGCCATATTATACGCCCACATTTCACCTTGTGCATTCCTGTCCCACATAGTGAGCCCGTTGACATATTTAATAGACAGACGCAGGTTATGGCTATCTACTATTGAAACTTTCCAGGCCGCTCATAAGGCCATGTTACTGGCAACTTAAACAAATCACAAAGCGGTCACCCATCCGTAACCAGCCCTAGCCAAAGTTGTATAACGCAGTGATCGTTTACAGAACACTGAGTCAGCCACGAACCACGAGCGCTTCATAAATATTAACCTGTATGTTAAATGTTTATCTCTGAACATAATTACACGGCAATGGGCTCACCACCTGTTACGTGGGACAAAAATTTATGCAACTCAATATTCATCAACTCATAATATGCCTCTGCCTAAGTGGGTACCCCTTCGGGTATGTATGTTTATATGAACATAATTAGACTTCCCGAAGTAACACAACTAATGTGAACGTTTCAGATCTTGCTCGGCTGGATGGGCGACTTATCATGGGTGAGTCCCAGCGTCGTGTACGCGGGCTGTATGGTGATATGCGGCGCGGTGACGCTCGCCATGCCGCTCGTCAACTCGTACGCGGCGCTCGGCGCAGCTTCGGGCGCCTTCGGAGCCTGCATCGCGGCCAACTACTCCCTCACCAGCATCATACTGGTGCAGCAGATCACGCTGGAGAAGTTCACCAACGCGTACGGACTGCTGCTGCTTATTCAGGGTATCGCGAACCTCGTGGGACCGCCTCTCGCCGGTGAGTGTCTTTTGATAAATAGTTCGATTTAAATATATATATATATATATATATAGGTCGAGGTAAATTTCAACTTGTTAGGTCCACCCGTTCCTGAGAAAATCGATGGTGACACACGGTCAGACTGACAAGAAAACGGAACACTAAAAATAAATTTAGACAAAGGCTTGACTATTTTATGCCACACGACGTCTTCATAAATAAATAAATATCCATCACGCCTTATCCCCGAAGGGGTGGCAGAGGCATATTATATGCTTACTTTTCACCGTGTGGATTCCTGTCCCACGTAATAGGTGGTGAGCCCATTGCTGTGTTGAAATAGACAGACGCAGGTTGTGGCTACCTGCTGCTGAAATTTTTCAAGCCGCCCGTAAGGCCTTCAACCAGGCTTAACAACTGCCATTCTACTGGCAACCGTGACGGAAGGCACGTTAAGCCGTTTTGCGTTAAAATGTAAATGCCACAAAGTGGTCACCCATCCGAGGACCAACCATAGTGAAAGTTGCGTAACTCAGTGATCGTTTACAGAACACTGAGACCGCGGGGCCACAAGCGCTTCAGTGACATCTTCATGACGCCATTGTGAACGAACTATTTAAAATATTTCATAAAAATTGGCTCTGTGGCGCAAGTGATAGTGTATGCAACTGCTGCGCTGAAGTTCCGGGTTCGATTCTCGGGTCGGAACAAATTTTGTGTGATTCGCAAATGTTTGTTTCGCGTGGAGTAGTTTTACCGTTCCCGTTCAATATACGAACTTGTTCCCGGGATAAAAAGTAGGCTACGTATTATTCTGATAAAATTGATTTATTATTTTTTGCGTGAAAGACTAACAAACATACATCCATACATTCTTACAAACTTATATAGGCCTATAACGCCTATAGGCGTGTGATATTTATGGGCTAGATGGCGCTTTGTAAAAAAGTCCGACAATATTTTTTTCACCTCTCCAGCAGCAAAAGGGGAGTTTGCTTCGTAAAATCTCGAAGGAAAAGCGATTTTTGCTGCGAGCGTGAGGCAAAAATCTTTTTAAATAAATTTTTAATAAGCAATAGCGCGGTCCAAAACTCAAGACTAGCGAGCGCTGGCCGTATAATTATGTAATTTAATTATTTTAGTTTATAATTGTAACAATATTAATTTATGGACGTTTTATTGAAAAATAATAATAATTATATAATTTAGTAAACAATAATGTCTACAAAAAATATCATTAGTATGTAGTTTTCAATATATATGTTTATATATTTATCTGTTTATATATATATATATGTTTCGATATATATATGTTTTCAAAATATCATTAGTATGTAGTTTTCAAAAATTGACATGCTTTGTAATTTCGGACCGCAGCTCTAAAATAATCTGTGGAAAAAGCGGAAATTTAAAATATCTAGATGGTTTTGAATATTCGACTTGTGTTTATGATTAATTGTGATTAACTTCAGATAACAGTATTCTCGCTGGAGAGGTGAAAAGTTGTATGTTTCACACGAGAGCAAATTTTTTTAAACTGTGCCTTTAAATCACTGACTGCGCTCAATGCATTGCAATTTTAGACTACTTCGCTGGTTCGTGATTCGACATCAGCACTCGGTGCAAAAAATACTTTTGCTCACTTGTTGAACAAATAATGATTTATTTCGTTTTCGGTGGTCGGTCAGGCTGGGTGTTCGACGTGACGGGTTCCTACGACCTGTCGTTCTACCTGGCGGGCGTGTTCATCGCCGTGTCCGGGCTGGTGCTGCTCGCCGCGCCCGCGTGGCGCCTCGTCGCGCGCCTCGTCCGCCCCCACCAGCCCCCCACCCCCGCACAACATCAGCAGAACGGAAAGCTGCTGGTATAAAACATCCCTCTTAGCTGTGTACTCTATCGTTAACAGCCATCACGACTATACTATCGGCACGCTATAATGACCGTTTTGACGTTTCTCCTATCATGAAGTTTCGTATTAATTTTTTATTTGTAAAAATATGTCAATTGTCGACCAGATTATAGGGTAAAACAAGTAAAATATCATCACTGTTGTAATGTGTCAAACGGCTACAATAGCGTGCCGCTAGTATAACCACGGATAGTATCCGCGACCGGCGCCGCAGTAGCTTTTAGAAACCAGGTGCGACCCCAATAACTTAAACATGCCAGAAGCGGCGACTGAATCGCTTTTCAAATAGCAAAACAGCTTCACAAAGCAATTCGCCTAGATTCGGGATACCAATGCTACACTCGAATACCAGAGAGTTGCCCAAACGCGACACATTCTCAGGATCACCGGTTTCGGATAATAAAAGAAGCCACTTTGCGGTGGCTCTATGGACCTCGTAGAGACTGGCTACTTTTAGTATCCGCAATCAGTGATTTTGACGATTTTCAATGTAAAATTTCTTTACGTACACTTGGGAAATATTTGGGAAATAAGCTGGTGAATGCGTGATCGGGCAAGGCGAACAAAAATTAAGAGGGACATAAAAGATAGGTGAAGGTTTAAAGCACTAATTTTTTTTAGACGCTAAATACCTCAATACAGTTTCAAAATTGGCCGTTGCGGATACTAAAAGTAGCTAGTCTGATGCGGAACTGATCGTACTGGAGAGAAGCGGACCGTCAATTGTTCAATCGCATTGCTCAAAATCTGAATCATGCTGATTTCGAGACTGCGATAGTTAGACGAGAAGTATACCTCTACAAGCTGTTGATTTACAAGTGTGCAATACTTTTAAAAAACTTTACCACTTATAGAAAACTTCCTTACCACGATTTTTTGCTTTTTTATTTGCTTGCTGTTTGCAACGGGAACTCTGTTTATACTGACAATCGTAAACACAATATGAACAATGTACAGGTCAATGAACTCGTTGGGTACGTATTATAACTGCAAGTATTAAACAATTAAAAACCAACGGCTTGTAATGGATGTATGTATTTTAAACTTAAGAATTTTCACCATGTTGAAGTCTGTATAAGGAATCGACATAGAGTTATTGAAATGTATAGTCGTCAGTAATATCGATTTTGCGCAAAATCGTATCGATTATGTTAATCGATGTTATCTTGTAACTGTGCTCCTCTAGTATCATTAGTATTATCTTATTTGGCCTTATCGATGCTATCGAATGAATTGATGTTATCATGTAATTAAGAAACTACCTGTTGAAAATGTATAGTTTGTTCTCGTTAAGAATGCATTTACTCATCATTGTCCCCGATCTAGCCCCGCCTTATGACCAATCGGAATCGCCCATAATTAGAAGTCGAGTTGCTGTAATTAATGTCCTTTTTGTTTAAAATACATTAAGATTTTAAAATCGAATGAACACTGCATTCTTGACGTGAACAAACGATAGTGTATTTTGAATTGAACAGGAATAGGGAAGGAGAGTTCATGTAAATATATATTATATCTTAAATCATATAATGGAATGCAGAAATTGCATTGAATTTTATAAATAACTTCAATTTGTCTAAAATACAATATATTGACATACCTATGGTTTATATTATCATATACTGAGTGCAGCTATTTATACCATGAAGGTATTACGTGTAGAGTGAAAGAATAGATTTCTTTACCGATAAGTAAATAACCCAAATTGTGAACACAAATGTGTGATTACATACAAAAAATGAAATGTAGAAGAAAATATGGTCGTTCTATTCTACCGGACGTCAAAGACAATTTGTGAGAAATATGTCACTTATCCGATTGTGAATAGCAACACTAATAATTATTACAAATTTTAAAACCAATCTCCATCCGCGTCTGGCTTTCTGTCTATTGGTAATAAAAAAAGTAAGTCAAACAATTTTGTAGCTTGCGCGAATTGAACAATTCACTGCTTCAATGCTATGAATAACAGATTGAAAGTATCATCACATTAAAAGTAATCGCGTCAATACTACAATTTCGTCGAATTGATTACTGGCAGTTACATTCTTTACTCTGACATGTGCTCAGATTTTTTTCAAAAGTGTAATTGTTAGTCTTTATTAATTCATAGCGTGTGTGTAGAATAGGGGATTTAAAATTGGACTGATACAAGCAATGGTGATAAGTCTCTTGGTAGATATGTAGAATTTAGAAAAATAATTTTTAAATAAGTAGTAAATTTGAAACTGTACCAAAATCTCATACAGAGCGCTGATCGGTTGACCATTAATATTAAGATTAGTTATAGTTTACATATAAGTAAATAAATGTAGAATAGTTTAGCAACAAAAAGGCATGATATAAATATGTGTGATAATTTGAAAGACGTATTTTAATAGAAACCGAAGTAGTATGAACCCAACTTGTAAAAAAAAAAAACGAATAGTACCTAATCTCCAATCTCATTCGAGGCTAAATCATATTACATTTATGTAAATAATTGCTCAAATACATCTATCTATGGACACGACATAAAAGTACAAGGGACATTTAGTTCATCTTCTAAAGTTAAAACCATTTGTAGAAGTAACATTATTATATTTGACCTTCATGGTGTGCGATCTACTTAGACCTAGTGTCGTTCTAAAGCCGGGTCCGCTGCAACGTGTTTTCGTGTTAGCTAATATGTTAACAGCCCGGCCAAACGGTTTTATTAGAAAAAATACGCTTAAGGCTGAGTCCACAGCGCAAATTTTCTAACATAACATGTTAGCAAACATGTTCGTATGTTAGCTACAAGAAAACACGTTGCATTGGACCCGGCTTAACCATAACATGTTCTAAGCGGAGTGAGATATTCGAATTATAAAATCGTACACTAGAGGATTAGTTGTATGACCGAATGAATGAATGAAGTGAATAAAACAAAGTTGTGAAATTAGAAACCTAGTAATGGTTGAAATCGAGTTATGAAATAGATTATACGTATTTTAAGGATAATAATTCAAAAATAGCTTAGCCAAGTTATTTAACTGTCAAAGGACTTTAACATTAAGTTTTTAATTTATTGTTAAAAGTATTTTAAATAAGGTTTTAGTCAGCAGTTACTTTCTTAAAGAGTTCTTTTTTTTATTATATGGCCTGGTTACTAAGACCTTTGGGCCAGTTTAAAAAGTTCTTTGATAGTAAGTTAACTTTTTAAATTGTAGCGGTCTTATCAATTAATCATTAATTATTAAGATTTGTCAGAATTATACCCCGAAAGTTATATAATAATAATCAGAAGTGGATAATGAATAGATAAAATATTAAATTTTACTCACCAAAGACTGCCTCACTGATAATTAGATACAGATTAAAGATCTTCCTGTAGTTGTATCGAGTCTAGATTAGCGGCTGAATGGTAAAATACCTTTGCCTTATTCTTATATTTCTTCACGATGTTTGTAAGCGATGGTATTCACCGAACAGCTATGTTATTCAATATATTTAGTAGAAGTTCAAAATATTTAATAATCCATACAACATTTTAAACTGTTCGTGGTGATTTAAATACAAAATGTTATAATGTCTACTCTTTAAAATATACGTATGTATTTGCGTATGGATTTTTTATCAATATGTATCTATGTAAGTATAACGAAGTAACCATCATGTAGCTTACACACCAAATGTGACAAATATTTTATTTGAATTTTAAACCTTGTCTCACTTTTAATTAACTATAATGATTGCAGAGACGTATTATATAAAAGTCCTCTCTCTAGATTCTAACATATATAACTATTTATATAGTACACACTGTACGCTATGCAAATATGTTTGATTTGAAAATATATACGTTATAAAGAGGACTTAGGGCCATTGTCCATTGCGGTGTAGCCTACTTCAAGATACGCCTTGTGTTTTGTTTTATGGTTTTTACATCTACTCAACTCTGTCCACTAGGCTTACTGCAAGTTTTCATACACTAATTTCTGGAATAAGTTCCTATAAGAACTTGTGGTCGCCCATTGGTCGAAATTAGGAAAAAAAATATAAAAGCAGGGAAAAATAAATAAATGGTGCGACGGGAGTTCGAAGTATGTCACAGGCGAAGTCGTTGGGGTCACCTAGTGGTGAATAATCGTGAAGTTCGCCACCATGGACAGTAGGCCTAAGCCTTTAAACAGTCATCATAGCGTAGGCCATCACAGTGTTGTGATATTTAAAGAATTTAATTTTAACGCCTCTTGCCAAAATAATTTATATTAATTGCTATATTCTGATTTAAGCGATTAGGTACTTGTGTACGTTTCAATATAGCAAAGCATTTTGAATGACATCTAATTGTGGGTTATTTTTTTTCGTATTTCGTTCCTAATTATTTGTATTCATACACATCGATTTTGTATAGTAACTACTATATTCGTCTGTTTAAAAAACAAATTAAAGGTATTCATGTGAATTATAAGATATACTGTAAATTATTTTATAATTGTCAGTGACATTATAAAGCCATTAATACAGTCATTAGTGTTTATACAATTTAATGATAATGTATAATGACGTACACACTACTTTGACGTATCAAAAAATGAATCTGAATAGTATAGTCAGCGTATTTAATATAGAGGCGACCATCTTGTTCAAAATCCTTAACAAATACTAAAAACAGAATAGAATAAATAGGTATTTAAGTACGGCAGCTCAAATATAACAAACGTGATTTTTTACCGGTCGATATTAATAAGCGCAAAAGATAGACGTTTGGAATAAAACCGATTCATTCCCAGTAGTTCTACTGAATGATTTTACGATAGAACTAGTGAGACATTTTTTACTCATTAGTTCTACAGTTTGTTGTAATAGAACTTGAAGTAAAAACTATCCATTCCCAGTAGTTCTACTGAATTGTTCTACGATAGAACTAGTGAGACATGTTTTACTCATTACTTCTACACTTTGATGTAATAGAACTAGTGAAAGTCTCACAGAAGTGAACATTAAGTAGAACTACTGGGAATGATCCACTCAAAGAATATTTATTCATTCAAGTCATAATCTAGTACCTAATGTTGTACATATAATGATTCGAAACCAATTGGGCGCGAGTCCTACTTGCATTTGATCATTTTTTTTATACTGAAACATTCATATTGTCATTGAGTTAGGTCTGGTCGCCTGTTTATTATTGAGGTTGATTGTACCACAGATTTCAAATATCAACTGTACACAAAGTGTACGTTATAGTACAGCAGTGATGCGTGTAAATGTACTTTGATATTGTCTAATTGTCACTTGTATCCTGTCGTAGAGAGTATCAGACTTAAATATAGTTTTTATCTTCATTACAATCAAGCAAACTTAGCTATCTTGAAGAACCATTGTACAATTTGATTTGTAAAACTGTCGTTCCATAATATGTACATTGTTTTAAACACATTCAATCATTAACAATTTATTGAATGCGTTTGAAACAATTTAAGACACACAACGAATCGATATAACAGAATATGTACTGCATAAAGTTTTTTTGTCGGTAAATAAATAATCAATTTATTATGCCTATTTCATGTTGGTAGTGGGACATGCAATGTCTATACTTTAAACATTATTTTAGCCTTTTTATCACAGTTCGAGACAGTACATATTAAGGACCCTATTAATATCCGATTTCAAAATAGTTTATGATAAGGGTACTTTGATATCGTAAAGTGAAGCACTGACATATAGTTCGAGAAGAGGCGATCGTTGTGTGTGCAGCTATATAATGTGTCAAGCAGCACTTACCGGCAGCGATATGATAGCGTGATTGTAATAAACGGTTATCAAACACGTATTATGTAATTATGTATCTGATGCACTCGTGTGTGTTTTAGTAAAATTCTTTTTATAAATTTATTTTTGTTTGATTTATTTGCCGATTACATTTTGATTTAGTCGATTATTTTATTCGCCAATATTTCCTACCTTGCTTAGTCGATATTATTTTTTATATTATTTCCAACATATTACTATATTCTTAAGCTATTTCAGCGTTTCCTTGAAACATATAATATTAGCTGTTTTATTAGCATATTAAGTGAATGTATATAATTGCTAATAAATAATAAAATATCCATCACGCCTTATCCCCGAAGGGGTGGCAGAGGCATATTATATGCCCACTTTTCACCGTGTGGATTCCTGTCCCACGTAATAGGTGGTGAGCCCATTGCCGTGTTGAAATAGACAGATGCAGGCTGTGGCTACCTGCTGTTGAAATTTTTTAAGCCGCCTATAAGGACTTCAACCAGGCTTAACGACTGCCATTTTACTGGCAACCGGGACCAACGGCTTAACGTACCTTCCGAAGCACGGAAACGCTCACAAATGTAAATGCCACAAAGTGGTCACCCATCCGACACGACCAGCCATAGTGAAAGTTGCGTACCTCAGTGATCGTTTACCGAACACTGATACCGCGAGGCCACGAGCGCTTCTTCAATATTATTATAAATAATCAGTATTATTTCAATATAGGCTTAACGTTTTTTATAGATATTTAGCTGAATTTTAGTCCTACTGGTACAATAATCTTTTAATCCCTTCGTAAATACGGTAGCAGTCGTTAATTTGGTGTCATTTATATTGTCACAACCATTGTCCAGAATCTACGTACGTAAGCCATTGCAATTCCACCTTCGATACAAACAAAATATATAGTTTGCGAAATACCTATAAATTCTTAAAATAAATGCGATACAAATACCATATATTTATGGAATTTATCGGTATTACGATATTATGATAGTATAATTTCTTTGTGAATTTCTGATTTTGGTTTGCGCATGTATAAAATAACAAATTTGAGGGCCAAGTGGCTTGAATTAGTATCAAATCTAGTATGTACTATTAAATGCCTTTTGTTCTACAATGAGAAGTCGAGTAGTGTGAGAAAGTGCGCTTATGCACTCAAACTAATTAGAACTAAGCCTTTTCTACAAAATATTTTTATTAGTTACTAACCCGAATAGTCTAGATACCTACTAATGTATCTCTATAATTTATTAATCGAGTGTGATAAAACTAATGAGACATCGACTAACTAGTTTACCAATTTACTAAATCGATTAACTAAGAATATGACTAAAAATTGTGATAAATAAAATTTGATTCGATATTTTTAAAGTTCTTCCA
Organism: Thumatha senex; assembly: GCA_948477245.1. Classification (NCBI taxonomy): domain Eukaryota; kingdom Metazoa; phylum Arthropoda; class Insecta; order Lepidoptera; family Erebidae; genus Thumatha; species Thumatha senex. The sequence goes on from OX419732.1 coordinate 28,596,743, forward strand.
AATTGGTAGGGTTTTCTGCACACTAGAACAAATAACAAAATGAAATAAAAATAGTAGCTTTTTACGATAAATATCATATTGGTAAATAAATAATATTGTACGATTAACAGTTTACACCATAAACTAAAGCAATCATGTATTTTAAGTAGGTAGTTACTAGATTTTTGGTAACTAAATATTTATGATCACAATAAATATAAAAAATAAAATTGTTCTTCAATGAATACCTCAATGTATGTAGATCTTAATTTGAAAGAGGCCACACGCCTTCCCTTTTTCCTTTCTATTACAATATGTATCTTCTATTACCATACTCCTATAAGTAATAATAAAAAAATTATAGCTTCAACAAGGTTTTTATTCATTTTTGTTTTTAATTAAATTTTGTGTAGAAAGGTAAGCGTAAAAATCTCACCATCTAGGTGAGATTTTTAGGATAGATATTAACATGACCTCAGAGAAAGTCTACATATGGCATAGGTATTAGTTGACGCCCGCGGCTCCGCACGCGTGGTGAAGTTGTTTCGTTCCCGTTTCTTACAAGAACTTGTTCCCGGGATAAAAAGTAGCTTATGTGTTATTCTGATGTGGTAAGCTATATTGTAAAGTTTCATCAAAATCCATTCAGTAGATTTTGCGTGAAAGAGTAACAAACATCCATACTTTCGCGTTTATAGTATTAGTAGGATGTTCTCCTCATTCAAAAAGTTGTTTTGGTTGCATCCGAAGCTCTATTCGGATCATAGAAATCTTAAAAACAGGAGAAATGCCATGCAAGAACATTTGTCTGTCACGCGACATGCTCAACAATCAAGTACGTATCAAATACGATTAAAATTTTCGCTAGTTATGGATTTGCATACCATAGGTATTATGTAGGTATGGCTTACCTGCGAAAAGAAAACGTATAATCAAATTTTGCGATGGGGATCAAAAGAACCCTCTTTGTCTTATATAATATCTTGAGCACATATGTTCCTGCATGGCACTTCTCCTGTTTTTACGATTTCTATAATTAGAATGCAGAATGGGGTTCGTTTTATTCTTTCCATTTCGTCTTCGTTTCGACACAGTCTTCAGCATGAAAATCATTCTGAAACCAGGTCTAGGTACAAGAAGCCAGGCCATCCGAAAAAACAGTATATGGACCGGAACCATTACTGCTCATACCCCAGGCCCAGATAAAAACGGCTGCGCACAAACATCGAAAATGTACACAAAATTGCATGGAATACCAGTGAGGAATGCAGACAAACCAAGATCGCAGTTCCGGAGACATCAAAAAGTCTTGCTCGCAACCTCATAAAATTTAAAAGGGGAAGTTTAGGCAAAGTGGAAGGTATCCAAACTGGCCATAGTCCCCTTAGCAAACACTTATTTACCATAAGTGCATCAGACAGCCCCCTGTGCAGAGGATGCATGGATGCAGAAGAAACGCCGTAGCACGTGCTCATAGAATGCAGGAGTGTGGCAGACGACCGGGCACGTATCCTCCAGTCCCCGCAATTCCTTCCAGAAGCGTGAAAGGGCCTGAAAAAGCTGCTGACCTGGGAAGAACTTGGCTGGTTGAAGTAAGAGTATAAATGGAAAATACGTACAATGGCTCAATTAAGTGGTTAAGTGTGGTGTCAGTCCAGACAAAACAAACAAACAAACAAGTTGTTCAAATTCAATTTACTTTTTATTTGCTAGAAAGGTTGTACAATGCGAGGTAAGAGTTGATTCATTTCTTAGAGCCATACAAATCACCATATACATTATGGCATGCAAATTGTAGTCATGTTGGAACTATTCATGATAACATAATTTTATGATTTTAGCCCTCCATGGGTATTTAGCAATGGAGAGTTTAAAATCAATATGTATAAAAAAACAAGATAAATATTTGTGACATTTTTTACACAGCGCCATCTACAAAGTAAGCTTTTATAATAAGCTTGTAGCGTCTAAGGCTTGTAGTATAAGGAATGTTTTCTAAATACATACATACATAAGGTAAAGTACCTAATTATTGGCACTTTAAGCATTGCCTTTCATTTATATCGCATAAGCTATCATAATGGAGGGTTGCCAATAAAATAAATATAATTAAATTATAGATTAAAAGTAAATTTTTGTTTAAAATAAATTTCTTAAGTCTTTTCCCAATTATTAGCATACCTTGGCTAATTATTGGCATAGGCCCAGTAGAAAATTAAGTTAAATGTCTTTAGAGAACAAGAATAAAGATAAAAAGCTAGTTGTTGCTACCTGCTGTTAAAATTTTCAAGCCGCCCATGTAGAAAAATAATACAAAAAAATATAATGCAGAAATATAATAAAAATAAAATTGAAAAAAGTGCGCTTCTTTCCAAAGCACGGACTTATCAAACCACCCTCGTACATATATGAGTATGACAAAATTCGGGACGTAATAATATCACAAAGCGATGTAAAATATGCGGTAGCACCTAGAAATTGCAATCCCTACAACCAATTCCGGTAATCCGTCGTATCCGTTATGATTTTATGGCCATCGAATCCGGTACCAATATCCCGAACCGGCTGATACTAAGTTTCGCAAAAATAACTAATAATGGATATAGTTCTATCATTATCAGAAAAATCAGATTGCTGTACCTACTGCCACAGATAAAATAATATAATTCTTAACTACTGCTCACTGCTATAGAACACAACGGATAACTGCGATGTAACTGCGCGAACTGCTCACTGCGATGTATACCTACTACTACTATTTTCTCTAAAAACACAATCGCATAAAAGTCGTTTAGGACATGCTAGAATGAGTTCATTTCGATCCAACGTGCATGAAATGACCTACTACATTTTATTGGAAACGAGACGTAGGTTTACGAATATGACAAACTAATAAACTAAATTACCAACTAAAGCAAACTGAAAACTCCTCACTGAAGTCGATTAAAAGTTTAAGGGAACAAAAGCCGAAAAAATTTGAATTTGCTACCACTATTATGCGTTGACGAATTTTTGTGGTTGTTTTAAGTAGTTCGATAGTTAAAACAAGAAATCGCGAAGCTTGGGGATCTGTCCTCTCTGACTACCCCGTCAGGGATACAGCGTGTAGATAGTTTAGTTTTTTTTTAGTTAGAGCATCACTAGATATGGCTCGAATAGTTTTTTTCATTGTCCTAATCGCAAACTACTATTTATGGCTAGATATGGATATATATGTACTAGATATAGCTCCAATCGTTTTTTTTCTTTGTCCTAAACGCAAACTACTATATTTAGGGGAATTCGCTTCGAGACCTGATATCAACTTCTAAAAAAGCGTTTGAACTCTGATGATCAATGGATTATTCGTTGGCGTAAGTGTAAGTATGGTTTCTGAAAGAGCGTAGGTACTTTGAAGGCGATAAAATAAATTTTGATTAACAACTTAACAAAAACTTTCTTGACAAAGTAGTACGTGCCACGTCAACGACCTTATCGTAAAGTTATCGATAGTTAACTTGGATACACACCAACCTTCATGTTATTTCGTCGGTCCTATTGAATATGATGTATAGATAGTTTCTATTCAAACAAGTTCTGTTGACTAAACTTGGGGATATAAGAGATAGCTAATCAGAAGCGTAGCTAATTACTCTGATCCAAAGATAATCTGGGGCCCTAACTATTGTTATTATCGTCTAGTAGACTGATACATAGATTTGTGGGATCCTGATAACCGTTATTCTTTTTCCACTGGATTTCTATTGACAGAACTTGGGATTGAAGTTGACCATTTACAAGCGGTTGGTATTTTGCGAAGCTAGCATTCCGAGCTCAAATTCGATGAAATCTATCCTTGCTGTTCTTTTTAACAGGAATATAAGCTGACTGACGTACCTTTATATAAGAAACGCAAATGCGACATTCTTTGAAACCCGACGCTATTTGACTGTGATGAGATAATATTAATATCTAACTACTGATGTGTGTATGAACATTAAAACTTGGTCAAATTAAATTCACTTTTCTAAATAATTCCGATCTAAGTACTTTCATCTTTAGTATTTGTTATATAGTTGGAATAGTTAAGTTAAGTCTTATTACACATAAAGAAGAAAGAAAGAAAAAAAGAATCATTTATTGGTGCATCACAAAATAAAAGATATATACTTACTGGTGCGCCCGGCAGACGTTGTTACGGGCCCAATTGTGTTTCCAAACCATCCAGGAACCCATCGAAACACACAAACAAAATGTCATCCAAAAGGGTTCAGATTTTCAGGAATGGTAAAACAAATTACCTGATTGACAATGCCCCTGCTAGGTGATGAAGATATTTTTTCTATCGAAGTCAACTTCCAGGTTCCGCCGCATTGTATGGCCATATGTCTATAGAATAAGCAATGGCTTATTCTATGAGGGAGAAGGAGGGCAGCCTTGTGATCATGAGATAATCGACCATTCACCTATTATAATGATGTTCATAACATTAGAACAATTTCTTCTTCATCTTACCTTTATTCTTTTTAGCATGGAATTTTCTGCCAGCGGACGCGTTTCCCTCCTCTTACAATTCTGGATCCGTGCCGAGCGTGAATAAACACACATTTCTGGGCTGTCAAGACAAGGGTCACTATCGGAGCCCTGCGGATTGAGATAGCGGCCCCAATCACGGGTCGTCCTCTTTGCTTACCATCAGGCGGGCGAAGCCATTTTGACAATTTCGAAAAAAAACTTTAGTGATTTCCCAGTTGCTTTCAAACCTTACCTGGATTCACTTTTATTTTGCTGTTAGGAACAGCTATTGTTGGACTTTTAATTTACGATATTGAAGGGAGCGATAGCCGTCTGACCTTCTAACCCAGCGTCATTCCCTCGTTCATTAGTCAACAGGTGCACCGCTAGTAGGAGTAGTAGGTGAGGTCGCTGTGAGCCCAGAGATTTTGGTGGACATTAGAATATTAGTATAAGTTCATCCAGAGAAATTATAATGTTCGATATAAACATATCTACACATTATTTTTACTGCCTCGGTGGCGCGGTGAACGAAAGAAAGAAATAAAAATATATTAGTACAAGGTGTTAAAAAGAAAAACGTTATACCTAAACAATTATAGGCTCGAGATTGTGCCAAAAGGGTTTCCAGTTCAGCATATGCTCGGTGTAGATCACCTAGATCTGGTTTTTAACTGGTGGGAGTGTATCCGACTGCTACACAAGAGGTCGTGGGTTCGATTTCCAACCAGAATAAAACTTTGTGTGATGAGCACGATGGTTTATTCTGTGAGATACCTCGAGGTCCGTAGTAACGAAATATGCGTGTATTTACTATGGAAACGTATGGAAATCTGCCCAATTTACTAACATTTATTATTACCTCTCCACTCTTTTGAGTAGTGACATAATGAGACATATCATATGTTACTTCTGAATACCTGTGACTTTCTAATGGTGTAAGAATTTTTGAAGTTGTTTCATTAGTTCCAGATTTTACCCAAACAAAAAAGAACAATTTATAATATTTATAATATTTTTCTTCCATATGTATTCATTTCTTAGCGCGAGTGCTGCACCTCTGTTGTTGCAAACGTCCATAGGCTACGGTGACAACTTTCTATCAGGGTGGAGTCGTAGGCTTGTCTGCCAACTCAGTAGTATAAAAAAATATATTAGTATTAAGAGGAAAAAAATGTTTTATGCTTTGTAGTGTGATTTTTCAATATACTTTCTTAAATATTATCTTGTTGTAGACACTGGTACTGAGTCACTTTCAGAGGGTAATTGTGATCATGGACTTGTAGTCGTCAGGTATTTGTTATACTTACCTGCATATTACCGAATATTGTTGGGCAAATTAATTACTACAAACACTTTTGTTACGTTTATTTTTACTAATCGTAAGTTGGTAGGATCTAGACACAAATTAAACGATAAATGACCAGATCACGTAAGGACCTTTTATATCCTGCTGTCAACTTCTTCCTGTCAAGTAAGTAGAAAGGGAGACACAAGATCCACTTGCAAAGAGCTTGCTTGGTGGGAAGGTACTCGCGCCCACCCTTCTACTTCCATTGCCGCTTTTATTAATATATCAATTTCCAGATGGATATCATTCTACAATTAATTATGTAATTAGATTACAATTTTATATCACAAGTACCTATAATTTACATAATGCTGACCATAAAGTTAAGGGTTATCTTATTGTACGTACTGAGTATTATCTAAAGAATAAAAATAACAAATTTATCACAAATATCTGTTATTTGGTCATGCATATAGTAACCGATAATTCATAACATAAATCAGTATTTAGTTAGGTACTTATTATAATTTCACAACGGCTTTTCCAATATTTTTACCGGCAAGCATAGCATTGAACGCTTCGAATACATTGTCTAAGCCATCAGTCACCTGCTCTCCAACCTTCAGTTTTCCACTTTTAATCCAATTGATCAGCTCTTCAAACGCTTCAGGCCATTGGTCTCTCCACCTAAACACATCGAAACCTTCTATTTTCAATTGCTTCTTTAAAACCAGTGGCTGTAGAATTGTCTGTGTCATTTTATTGTGATCATCATTATAAGAGCTAGCAGTACCACAAACGGCAACTCTTCCATATGTATTCATTTCGTTCATGATCAAAAAACTTAACTCACCACCGACGTTGTCAAAGTAACAGTCTACTCCGTTGGGAGCAGCCTTTTTCAATGCTGGGGTCACATCAACGGTTCTGTAGTTAAACGCTTTATCGAATCCCAGTTCTTTCTCTAACCACTTTACCTTTTCGTCGCTACTGGTGAAACCGATAACCCTGCAACCCATGATTTTGGCGATTTGTCCAACTATTGAGCCAACCGCTCCCGCTGCCGTCGTGATGACGATAGTTTCGCCAGCTTTTGGTTTACAAATTTCAAGAAGTCCAAAATAGGCTGTCGCACCAGGCATACCCAAAGCGCCAATTCCGTATGAAATTGGTAAACCTTGTAAGTCGGGTAATTTGTAGTGTCCGAAGTCGACTAATCCAAAATCGAATTGACCAACTCTGACGTCAGGGTTCATTATGTAATAATCGCACCAGCCCTGATGAGATACTAGACGGGATCCAATTGGATAATCTGGATGCTTAGATTCCACAATAAGGCCGATTTGATATCCGAATACCTTGTATGGTACTATGTATCTCTTGTTAAAGGCTCGCATGTAAGGGTCTACGCTCACCCACTCTACTTTGACTAGAATATCTCCTTCGCGTAAGTCAGGCAGCTCATATTCCACGAGTTTGAAATCACTTCGTTTTGGATCGCCTTCGAAGTACTGTGTGACGAAGTACCTGCGTGCTTTTACCATGGTCCCGAGATGATTGTGCAAGTCCAGCTGTTGATTTATTTTAGGTTATTGATAATTGTACTAATATTATATAGGCTAAAGTTTGTGAGGGAGATTGTGAGTATGTATGTTTGTTACATCTTCAGGATCAAACGAAGATGTATCGTACGAAGGTATCTCCCATTGTGGACGCAATTGCGCCAAGAAACCCGCAGGTCTTTCTATTATTATACATTGCATCATGAAAACTTAGAACTCTTTGCTAGCGCACGTGTATCTCTCTTACAATCCTGCACCCTGATAAGCGTGAAAAATAACATCTCTGGGCCATTCTTTATTAAATTCTACATTTCTCAGCCGATAGCGGCCTTTAATCATAAGTCGTCGTTTCTAAGTTCCAGCAGATGGGGAGGCGCCATATTAACGTGCCAAAAAATAATGTATCTCGTTTAAATACACGTATATGAAAACTAGTTGATATAATCAATATTCGGTAATAAAGTGAAAAAAAGGCAAGCTGGTTCAGGACTTGGGGATTGAACCAAGGCAATGTTCTAGTCACTGAAGTAACCGTACCGTACCGAACCACGTTGAAAATTTTCACCATATTTGAAGTTTATTTAGCTTTGAAGATTGTAATTACGGTCCACGTCTTTCGTAACTTTTAGGGTAAATACTAACCTACACTAAACCAAGTCAGGCTAACTTTACATAGTGTGCGACAGAGATAGCGCTCTACAACACCAAAACAAGCAGAGCTTTCTTTACAAAGTTCGATGTGCATTAACTTTCGCGATGCGCTGTGGAAATACTTATCACACTATTTTATCAAGAGGGAAGATAGATTCAAATTCTCCGGAAAGTGGAATTCAATGATTAAGAAATTACTTTAGAGTTCTATATAGTGATCTTATGAATCAAAACCTTGTTTACAAGCTCGTGCACTGTCTGCGCGTGCACAATGGTCCCACAGCACTCTATCCCAATAAACAAACTGATGCGTATAATTAAAGAGAACCCGAATCGCTTAAGTTAAGAAGAGTTTTTGAAAATGTAAAAAGAAACATAAAACTTACAGAAATTGCTACGTACGTCAAGTTGTAGGTTCAGATAACAACTGATACGAGTCGGCGGTAGCAGCTCTCTCTCTCAGAAACGTGGTATCTACTTACGCACACAAACAATTCTTATCATTCTTATCACTCGTTTCAGTGATTTACTTGGCTACTCGTTGTTATTGTGGAGAGAACAAGCAAGGTGATCACGCCATTCGGGTCTCGGCTTAGTCTGTTGTACTTATATCATTTTCGCCTACGCAAACTCTTATATCGCGACACAGTATTCGTAGTGAGCACTTTCATATCGCGATGCAGGATTCTTTGTATGTTCTATTGCTTTGAGCTATGTGACAATAGTCGCAAACTGGTCGAATTCGTATTGGTGAAAGTAGTAGTTCTTTTCTATATTAAAAGTCTTTCCAATAACTGCCTAAATCAACCTAGATTTAAAGTCTGAACTAGCTTTTCTTAGCTGCTAGGAGCAGCAGTAATTTCGTTTCTTATTTTCAGCTATTTTGGAAGTGATTGCTATTTGACAATTTTGACAGTGTTACGGACAGTAGTTTTATTAGCAGGACTGCAGGGTCTTCGATCACGTGTGTACTGTCGACTTTCACGCGGTTTTCACCAATGGATCATTCTACCAATATGGGGAGAATTGGTAGAGGCTACGGTAGCAAATGTGAAAGGCTAATTTGATTGATTGATTGATAAGTTTTGAAAGCTGAAAATATACACAAACAATATGCGTGAAAATTAATTAATTTTACCTCTGATAGAATATGAAACTACGTGCGCCCAATTCGTTTTATTTGTATGGCTCGGGTCGCAAAACAAATAGGAAAAAAGCCATTCAATATGTTGACGTGAATAACGTGGACATCAGACACATTTGAACAGTGTTTCAAGGTAGATATTGGTTTAGTGCAGGAAAATGTTATTCAACAGTTTTCGGCCACTGAGTTTCTCTATTTAGATCACAGGCATAAATACCATACAAAAGTAAAAAAGTATAATAAGAGGTGAAATGTACACGTTCTTACAAAACCAGGCCATGAAAAGTGGCGTGGCGTAAGGATCACACGCACGCCCTTCACCCTCTTAAGGAAGTAGTATAACATAACATAGCTAATATAGATAACACTCGAACCCCCCAAAGAGGCAAGATAACATCCGAACCCCCCCTGAATGAGCCTGCGGTAGCGGACAAAGTCTGTCAGGAGCCCTGGGGCTATCCTTCCGAGGGCTCACCCGGGACATACGACCATAGACAGATGGAAGGGATATAAAATAAAATAAAATAAAAATATCTTTATTTTGCATAGACCATTTTAACGGCGCTTACAAAATGTCATACACTATTTAAAATATTTAAAGCGACCACCGGTTCGGAACGCGGCCCACCTGAGAAGAACCGGCAAGAAACTTAGGAAGGCTTTTTTTTTGATGGCCTATTTACAATTTCATATTATTTCACTTTGCCAGCAGATCATTTCCAGGCGTCCCTGTCCTGCAAATAGTCTGTAACGGAGTAAAAACCTTTTTCACAAAGCTTGTTTTTAATAAACTTTTTAAATTTATTTAAAGGTAAATTTCTCAGGTCACAGAGAAGCTTGTTGTAAAAGCGTATACAGTTACCCTGGAAAGAATCGCCAATCTTATGTAGTCGACTGTGGTGGACTGAAAGATTATTTTTATTTCTAGTGTTTATATTATGTTTATCACAGAGTTTAGAAAACTGTGATAGATTTTTCTGGACATACATAAGATTGGCAAAAGGTAGGAGTCCGGCATAGCATACATGAGGATTTCCACACGAAAAAATAATAATAAATAAGGTGTAAGGGATCCCACCAAAAACGGGATCGGGGCCCAAGCGACTTCATCTGCAAGCGACGTAGGCGTTCTTAAGGGGTTGGGAGGTAAATAAATAGTAAGAAAACAACGCACCTGATATGCTCATGAAGTTTTTCCGCTTTGCTATCCTCATGTGCAGGAATGCCATACCAACTTGTATGGTAATGCTTAACCTTTGTGCAAAAAAATGATAGCTTGAGAAGTGTTGATCAACCGTTCTGCAATATCTGTAAAGAGATTGCGAGCGCTCGGACCCTATGACCCCAAGGTCTCGACTCGTTCCCTAAATACATTATCACCAGTGAGTTTGAAGTATTTTTACCGATTAAATGATGGTTCATTGAGATAGGTATTTTGGATAACAGTGTCGTTACTTTTTTGTATCGGAACTTTTTTGTATAGTCTTTATTTCTATTACTATCTCTATTCTTTATAAAACTTTACTTTACTACTTTTAGATTACTATCTTCACGCTGTATCGCTGACGGGGTAGTCAGAGAGGACAGATCGCGATCCATGCATACTTCTTTAGCTTCCTGTAGATTCGCTTCTATAATTAGCTTCTATTAATCGATTCATACGTGCACGTCTGGGTATCCGAGTAATTTTGACTCTTCCGTTCTTGAGCAATCGGCTCACGTGGTCTTCATATGTAAGTCTCGGTCTACCTTGACTCCTTCTGCCCTCTACTTTCGCACAATATATATTCTTCGTCAATCGTTCCTCACTCATTCGTTGGACGTGTCCAAACCAACGAAGCACGCCCTTGTCCAGCTTAACGCTGAGACTTTCACTCAAACCTGCCATATTGCGTATCACTTTGTTAAACTTTTTTTTTAGTTAGATTAGTATCTTTATTGTCTATAAAAGTATGACACTTAGCGGCTGAGATGTTATTATTATTTCGGAGTGTTAGATCAATCACTTATCCACTAAGGGTTGCAGAGGCATATTATACATCCACATTTCACCGTGTGCTTTCCTGTCCCACGTAATAGATGGTGAGCCTATTGCCGTCTTGAAGTAGACAGATGGAAGTGGTTACTTGTTGTTTAAAACTTTTCAAGTCGCCCATAGGGCCCTCAACTTGGTTTAACGACTGCCATGTTACTGGCAACAGGGGCCAACGGCTTAACGTGCTTTCCGAAACACGGAAACGCTCGTAGATGTAAATGCCACAAAGCGGTTACCTATCCGAGACAGACGCAGATTTTGTTTTATGATATTTAAATTCTAAAGTTGATTCTTCATGTTACAGTTTCATAAATACTACTTTATTTATGAAATTGTAACATGCTATCCTTATTCTGTGCCACAAGTGAACATTTAGATAACACTAATGGGATTAGTCCAAACAATAATGGTTATCTAGACGATATAATTCTTAGCGATAATGAAGTACGTGTAGCTTTTGCCTTTGTATGAAGATAAAGTTACAGCTGTATGACTTTACTTACCCTTACTCGAATGCTACGTAAAGAAAATGTGTAGTCGAAATATATTTGACCTTCTTGCTTTTAATTGAACGTCTTTGAAGTTTGGTTTTTGTGATAAGAAGTTATTAACTTGTTCACAATTTACAGTGCTCCTTTGGGTATGGCCAAAGAAACTTCTCTAGATTTGATGTAAAGATTAAAATATATTTAATGTTTTTCAATGAGGCTCACTGTAAAAGATGGCACATCTAAAGCAGTCACTACTGGTTTGATGGCCTCGATCGATCCATTCCACTTTGAAACATAACTGTAATTTCGACTCCGAATGTTCGTAAAAAACTAACAGAGAGCTTTAAGTCTTTTTTAAGCTTTAAATCAATTTTACATTTTGTTTCTCGATAAGTACAGCTCAACTAAGGTATCTTTAATTATAGATTAAACATGTTTCTTTGGAGAAGTGGTAATATAAGCGACCGAAGTCCCGAGTACGATTGCCGGGTCGGAACAAATATTTATGTGATCTGCAACTATTTGTTTCGGAGTTTGGGTGTGTCCTACGTTTATACAATTTGTATATTCCGATATATGACAATGAATAAAAATGACAACAAACAGCTCGGGACCCAGATGGTTGACAAAGGGCATTAAAATATCTGCCATAACTAAAAGAAAATATAGGTACCTATGCTATTTGAAAACAACTTCTATAAACAGGAGTAATTATGATAAATACGAAAAGCTGTTTAAAAATGTATAAATATTTCAAAGAGAATCAATTATAAAACTTACATAAATAACTCCCAGAATAAGTGCAGAGCGTCATGGAGGATTATAAAAAATGAGACTGAAAAACCAAACATTTTTATAGTAAGTAATTAATTTCAATACAATTTTATTTTAATGTTTAATTATGTAATTTATCAATATCTTTATAGTTTTACCAACTATCTACCTAGAAGAGCTATGACTTTTTATTGTTCAATTATTAAGCCCTATAAAATTATGACATAGTAAAATAAGAAGGAATTTAAGCAACTTATTAATTTTGCATGCAGATGAATCTGCGGAACATGCTGAGCATTAATTCATGTAAAACCTTTTAAAATACCATGTTTCACGCAATAAATGATTTATTATTATTATTATTTATTATTATTAATATGAAGTTAATAATTATTATTAATAGTTGAAGCGCTCGTGGCCCCGCGGTCTCAGTGTTCTGTAAACGATCACTGAGTTACGCAACTTTCACTATGGCTGGTCCTCGGATGGGTGACCACTTTGTGGCATTTACATTTGCGAGCGTTTCCGTGCTTCGGAAGGCACGTTAAGCCGTTGGTCCCGGTTGCCAGTAAAATGGCAGTCGTTAAGCCTGGTTGAATTCCTTATGGGTGGCTTGAAAAAAATCAACAGCAGGTACCCACAACCTGCGTCTGTACATTTCAACACGGCAATGGGCTCACCACCTATTACGTGGTACAGGAATCCACACGGTGAAAAGTGGGCATATAATATGCCTCTGCCACCCCTTCGGGGATAAGGCGTGATGGATATTTATTTATTTATTTTATTTTTATTATTAATATGTATGTATTTAGAAATATTACATACATACATATTATCACGCCTGATTCCCATCGGGGTAGGCAGAGAAACTTGAAATATTATAAGTATGTTTATCAGTTGTGTAGATCCCATTCCTCATGCTCATATTAGTTTACTTTGGGCTAGATGACGTTGTGTTAAAAAAAAGCCCACAAAAGACCTACAAAAAAATCCGAAAGAAACTTTCGATGTGGTTACACGCGAGTCTATTATTATACGTACCTTAATATATTGTACGACTTAGTACATAGCTAGTGGCCATACTGACCATTTTTCTAGTAAAGACTCCCTTTTTTGCACTTGGTACAGAAATATTCATCAACAAGTTGTAAATTAAACAAGCGGTAATCCAACGTCGTTGTTCACTTTTAATACGACTAAGTTTTGACTTGTACACTTTCTCCCTGCAGTTGCGCTCGGTGCTGCATGATAATTACTCTTTGGTCGGTTAAAATACGAACAGCGCGGTTTCACTTTGGCAGCGAGTCGAAACTTTTTGATGTAGTTCGGTTTTGAATTGCAGATTATTTAAGGATTTGTAAATATTGTTTAAGTAACTCTATTTCAAACTCCAGTGTTATACATAGGTTTTACCCTCGTTTTACAAAAGATAATGAATCGTATAAATAGCCCTATGCCCGAAGTGTAATTATAATAAAACCTGGCAACCAGTAGTACACTGGCAAACAGTAAAAGTACTGCACCTCTAGTGTTGCAAACGTCCATAGGCTACGGTGACCACTTTCCATCAGGTCGTACATCAGGCCGTACGCTTGTCTGCCACCTCAGTGGCATATAAAAAAAACCCTATAAACCACCGGATCCATCCTGACCGAATATAAGAAATATGTCAAACGTCGATTTTGCTACCTAATATTTAAAATAATATTATAAAATAATTTAAATTATTGAAGAAACTGTCTGTGTTTTCGCAATTAAGTAAAAAAAATGTTCTTGTGACACTACCACTGCGATAATGACACACTTCTGGAAGAAAAAGAAAAAGTATTAATTCCTAAACTTAACATCGCGTTATAATAATAATTTTTCTTACTAATATTTCTTTGTAATTCACCAAGCTTAGTGACCACATGATGACTAGTCTTAGTGCAATTGATTTCTCTCCTTGCAACGTAGGGTGTGACGATGGCCCTACCGAGATCTTTGGGGCCCTCTGAGTAACGAACAAGGCAGTAAAATTAATAATAATAATAATATGTTTATTTGGCCACAGAGAAAATTTACAATCATGTCTTAGATTATGCTGTAGTGAGAGTTACAAACATACCTGATACTGGCTCCCAAACTAGGCTTGCGCCTGTATTTTGGGAGACAGTGTTGTTCAGTCAAAATATTTGACACGTAAACGCAGTAAATGACGACTGTTCATGGATATTAAGCTAATAATATTTAAGAAAAAGACAATAAGTTAACATTGTTACTAAATAATATAAAATTTTAGAAGTAGTACAATAATTATATAAACATGCTTTTAATATTAGTGTATTGTAAATGTAAGTATGATTGTGTTACGCGTGTGCAAGAGAAGGTTGACTGTATTTGTGTATGTGTGTGTGTGTGTGTGTGTGTGTGTGTGAGAGAGAGAGAGAGAGAGAGAGAGAGAGTGAGAAACCTTGCGGTACTGAGATACAACTGTTTACTCTAAATATTTGAGTAATGCTTCAGTGCCTTCATAGTCGAATTCGAGAAGCCAACTAAGAGAGACCACGTGCATTCATGGAGTATATGCTGGTTTGATTGCCTTACAACGCCATACATGCATACTGCTTGATGCTTAAAGGTTGAATACAGTATTAACTCAACATGGATGTGGCTGATTCATGATTTATCATCGCTCTGATTCATCTTTGTGTATACCCAGCTGCCTCCAAACCCCTTTTGTATTTGAAGTCTGGGGTTCACTTTATTTCCTGTTTTGAAGCGTTTGGCTATTGAGTGTTGGAAGTGACTGCCGCCTGAGTTCCAACGTTGCGTCCTTGCCACGCCCTTTGATCAGCAGGTGCACCACAAGCAGGACCCCAAGATCGTATTACACTCTATATGGCTCATATACTATCTATTTAAAATAGAAGTGTCTGTTTGTGATTCCAAATTAACAGCTTTCAATAAATAAATATGAAAGTATATACGATACTTAAAAAAATAATTTGTCTGTGTTTATTCCGACTAATCTCTGAAACAGCTGGACTGATTTTAACGGAACTTTCATTGGAAGATAGCTGATGTTATAAGGAGTAACTCAAGCTACATTTTATTTCCGTATTCCCACGGAAATGGACACTATGCGAGTGAAACTGCGGGGCGTCCGTTAGTATATCATACAGAGCTACGAGGCATCCCGCAACAATTCTACACAACCTATATCAAAAGGGCGCCATTCCATTGTCCCATATAAGTTAAAATTAAATTGGTGACCCACATCAAGTGACATACAAACTCGTTACTAGTATCGTCGTATATCCGGCGATGTTATTCAATGTTCCTATAGTTAAAATGTAATACGCAATTTCAAGATATAATATCCTATTTTCATAACTAATTATTAACATATTAAAACAAGACTTAACAACTAATCGATACTAATATTATAAAGATGAAGAGCATCACGCAACTGCGTAACTGATAACTATAGCCCAGTTGAAGAAATCGGCTTAAAAAATTTCAACAGCAGGTCGCCACAGGCTGCTCTGTCCATTTCAACCCGGCAATGGGCACACCACCTGTTACGTGGGACAAAAAATGTATACGATGACATGTATCTCTACCTACCCCTTAGAGGATAAAGGCGTGACAGTGTGTATGTATGGATTGTAAAATATATAAACGAAGAGATAAAAGAGGTGCGACTGAGTTCAAAGATTGTCACGGACGAAGCGAAGAGGAAATATTTACAAAAAATTAGAGGGAGGGGAATTATGCAGAAGGCTGTCCAAACTTTAACTAGGCGTCGAAAAATTTCTACCTACTTGATAAAACTGGCTGTATTGCCACGTTGGATGGTCATGCTTATTCTCTGAGCGAGAAAGAGGACAGCCTATTTTAGAATAATGGTACACAGCTCCATCTAGACAAATTTAGTTAATAATTATAAGTTTGTGCTATATAGGATCTAGACATCTAGTACGGTTAGGTTGTTAAATAAGTTCCCTGCCTTTGTTTTTCCAAATGAGTACCTACAATATAATCATTAAAAATTCAAGGAATACATATATCTAGACATTTATAAATTTTTCAAAACTGTTATATAAGTATGTTTGAGGCTAAAAGAGTTTTTGTAGACTATTTTGCACACCTGAACGCTACAGGCTTTTACAGAAGGCGCTTGTCTAGTTATGTCCATTAATTTATAAGTACGACCATAACACACAGAATGCTAGTCCGGTTTGTCCACAAATGAACATTTAGATAACACTAATGGCACTAGTCCAAACTAAAATGGCTTCCTAGACAGGATTATACTTAGTGATAAGTACTACGTTTTGTTTTTGTCAGCGTATGAAACCCACAATTGTGTGACTTTAATGATCTTCAACACGAACGATTCATTAAGATATAATGTTTAATTTGAGATTGTGTTGATATTCTTTCATGACTGCCAAATAATACCTACTGTACTATAATAGATTAAGTATGTTAATCAGTCGTCTAGACCCCACAACACAAGCTTATATTTACTTACTTTAGGCTAGATGGCGCTGTTATTTATTACGTTATTTTCCTACTTCCTCACATTATCTTCTGATTAATTTCGTTGCGGGTTCCAAGACATGCTAACTTCTCCTGGAACTTCACCGAGATCGAGCTCGGTGTAACTTTTCTGGTGTTTTGGTCATTGCTGTAGATCCTGGTTTACAGGAGTCACAGTAATGGGAATGCGGGTGAGATTAGTCCCAATAAAAAAAATGGACGGAACTGTGTAAAAAAAATGTCCCACAATTTTTATAATATGTAAATCACTACCTTTAAATTGTTATACTACCATGCTTTAAGGTCAACATAAGGTCCAATCTCGGTAATACTATATTACCGTGGTTAGTACTCATAAAATATGGCGTAGACAATATATTTTCATGGATATTTGACCAGTTTACAGTTCATAAACACAACTCGTGTTTACTTTCGATAATGGAAAAGGCAGCATGTTTGTTGAACACGTAAAACGTTTTCGCCTCAACAATGTTCAACTCATATTCAAAACTAATTTGTTACGGATATCATGAAAGCTATTTAGATAAACTTGGCAAGTTAGATTTATACCAATAACATAATTCAGACTTATCTCTATCAAGAACACATTGTAGTTCACGAAATTGGACACAGGTGTTGTGGAACTGAAATTATACCTATCTGTCTTCGAATCCACGACTACATCTTCTTCAAGCTGTACATCTTATGATGCAACTAATTAGTCTACATTCTATACATATAACCTTTAAAATAAGATACATAACTAAAATATATTATTAAAAGGAGTCCCTTTAGGCAAGGTTCCGAAGATACTGGCAGCGTTCCTCCTTCGAATAGCTAGACTAATTCCTTCCGAGGTAGCTGCCAGCTCTTCGGTCTCCTGTGGTGTCGACTAACCTTTTTGCTATTTCCTTAAAAAGCCTTATAGCGCTAGGACCCCACAAACCAAGGTTCTCGACACCGAATAGGTGTATATAATATGATATGATTGAGGTATGAATTTAGATGCAGTTGCCATAAGGCATGTATCGCAAGACTTACCTACCGCCTAAACATGGCACTTAATAAAGTGAATTAGGTACTGGATGTTATAATTTAATACACTTAGTACACATCTTGAATGAAAACACTTGAACTGTTCCACTTATGAACTTTAAAACTTGACGGATTTCGCCTTAAGACAATTGCAGAGGTAAATATTTTTGTTACATTAATATTTTTATGATAAAGTTAGTTGACGCCTGCGGCTGATGATTTCCCGTTCCCGTTTCCCACAGAAACTTGTTCCCGGGATAAAAAGTAGCCTATGTGTTATTCTGATGTGTAAGCTATATTATTGTAAAGTTTAATCAAAATCCATTCAGTAGATTCTGCGTAAAAGAGTAACAAACATCCATTCTTATAAACTTTGGCGTTTATAATATTAGTTGAATTTTAAATTTAACTACATAGGGTTACAATCGGAATTGAATATTTATTTATGAAATAATCATAAGAATAATTGTTTTGTTTGTGAAATAAATGCATTTCTTTCACTATTTTAAAAACTGAATAAAACTTAGCTCTAACTGATACCCTTGTTTTAGATGCGGTCACATAGGAAGTGTATAATATTTCATACAATATTTTATACACTTCACGTTCTCCTTGTATATTGGTAACGTTACACGCTTCTTGTCACCCGACATAAAACAGCAATGAAACAGCAAACTGTCACCGATATCCCGTTATCATTGCTGTGAAAGCGTTGTTATATTTATTTACACATCACAATAAAATCGTGCCGAGTAAAAAGTTGTGTATTTTTTGCAAACAATATCACTGGTGAGGTCCTGATGCGATACCGATGTCGTAAATGAGGTTTATATAATTACGTTGTATTTAAATATTGTATATTGGTTTCTGTACAACAGATTCAGCTGGAGTTTTAGGTTGTTCTCTAAGCGCTAATAAATATATTTAAAAAAATGTGAGATCCTTTTTGCACAGTGCCATCTAGCCGATCGGAGCTATAAGCCTTTACTATGAGATCTAGACAACTGATAAACATACTTGTATATATCTAATACATAATTATTATACGTAGGAAACATCCAAAACAAAGTTCTGTGGATGACAAAAATATATGTTGCAACCCGGAAATTGAACCCGGCACCTCAGCGCGGCAGTTGCATACACTTCCACTTATGCCACTGAGCCAGTAAACATTTTAGGATCAAGTCATCAGAAGTGCATTAGAAGTAAAAACGATTTGTTAATGTATAGTACGAATATAACACCTCACATATTGCATTAGCTACCGTGATAATTTCTCAGCAGAAGACCACTATGCTTGTTTGTAGAAATATGAACAAACAATGCATTTCGAAATAGGCAATTAGTGAGATTCAATAAAATTATTGTATTAAATTTGTGAGATGAGCACGATGGTTTCTTCTGTGTCTGGGTGTTATTTATCTGTAATATGTATGTATTTATTTATCTATCACGCCTTTTCCCCGAAGGGGTGACAGAGGCATATTATATGCCCACTTTTCACCATGTATATTCCTGTCCCACGTAATAGGTGGTTAGCCCATTGCCGTGTTGAAATAAACATACACAGGTTGTGGCTACCCGCTGTTGAAATTTTTCAAGCCCGCCCACAAGGCCTTCAACTTGACTTACTGTTACTGGCAACCGGGACCAACGGCTTAACGTGCCTTTCGAAGCACGGAAACGCTCGCAAATTTAAATGCCACAAAGTGGTCACCCATCCGAGGACCAGCCATAGTGAAAGTTGCGTAACTCAGTGATCGTTTATAGAACACTGAATCCGCGGGGCCACGAGCGCTGAATGTATTTATTTAGAAATATATAAGTATGTTTATCAGTTATCTGGTTACCATAGTACAAGCTCTGCTTAGTTTGGAATCAGATGGCGTTGTGTGAATTATCCCAACAATATTTATTTATTTAATTCAAAGATTTAATCTGGACGTACTTTTTGATAAAAATCGTTTCAAAATTCGGTTCCTTGGTAACGTTAATGAAACTACACCTACTTGTCGGTAACTAGTCACTGTTAGTGCTTTGTGTTCTCTGTATCTACCACGTGATGGACCAGACACTCTCACGACGAAAATGGCAAGCTATAAAGCGGGACTAATTAAATTTCATGTGAACAGATATTTCTATAGAGATAAATAAATCTGTATGAAAATTTTGAAGTGAAACTTCTTTATCGACTTATGAGAGTAATTTTATAGCAGTAAAATCTTTACGTTTTTCGGTTACGCGCCATGTTGTTTTGAAGTGAAACTTTATCGACGTAAGTTAAACTTATTTATCGATGTAAGCTGAGAAGCTGTCAAAGACTACAATTCTGGGGTAGTACCCAGTAACGCTATTTATTGTTTTTTACTGTTTATTCTGTACGTACACTACTGTTTTCAAAACCGGTAGAGTCGTCATCATCATCATAATCATCATCATCATCGTAGCTACTAGTCTACGGATGCTACGGCGTAGAAGGAGATATTTCATTTCACTGCTCCTTAGAGAGAGTATGATCTGTTTGAAATTGTTTACAGCGCAGTACGAACTAAGCTAAAATAATCTAGGCAACTGATATGTACTTAAAAATTATAATAAATATTTGTTCTGACCCTGGATTTGTGTTAGCTACCTAAATGCCAAATTTTCTCCGAAGTAGTCCAGCTGTTTCAATGTGTAGAAGTAACAAATATGCATACTCATAAATTTGCACCTATTACATATAGTAAGTACAGATTTATTTATTACTAGCTGATGCCCGCAGTTTCACCCGCGTGGTGAAGTTCTCCTTTTCGAGATTTTGTATGAAACCCTAAAGTTTTTGAAAATCCAATATAGTCTATGTTACTCACGAACAATGTAGCTTTCTAATGGTGAAATATATTTTTTTAATTCGATCCATAAATCTTTCCTCTCTATAATGTTGCTATTATATTTATTATGATGAAGCGCTCGTGGCCCCGCGGTCTCAGTGTTCGGTAAACGATCACTGAGGTACGCAACTTTCACTATGGCTGGTCGTCGGATGGGTGACCACTTTGTGGCATTTACATTTGCGAGCGTTTCCGTGCTTCGGAAGGCACGTTAAGCAGTTGGTCTCGGTTTCCATTAAAATGGCAGTCGTTAAGAATAGCTTAAAAAATTTCAACAGCAGGTAGCCACAACCTGCGTCTGTCTATTTTAACACGGCAATGGGCTCACTACCTATTACGTGGGACAGGAATCCACACTGTGAAAAGTGGGCATATAATATGCCTCTGCCACCCCTTCGGGGATAAGGCGTGATGGATATTTATTTATTTATTTATATTTATTATATTTAAATTTAATATTTCTGTATAGTAAGACATAGTAACACACAATATACCGGTACATATAGTAACACACAATATACCGGATATTATAATACTAGTTTCAACATAGCTCTCAATACGATGAACATAATTTTAAACAAAGAACTCACAGATTCAACGAATGCGTCCATACTAATACAGAGGCATACCAAGCCTTTGTCTTCAAATGCAGTTTAAAACTAAAACACGACGAATATCCTAGCAAGAGAAATAAAATAAAGATACTGACTAAAAATTAATGAGTCGGAATAACCAGAATAAATGTA
The DNA here is from genome assembly GCA_948477245.1 of Thumatha senex. NCBI lineage: Eukaryota > Metazoa > Arthropoda > Insecta > Lepidoptera > Erebidae > Thumatha > Thumatha senex. The sequence goes on from OX419732.1 coordinate 28,618,348, forward strand.
ATAAAAATGCAACCGAAGCATTTATATTACATTTAATGTTGACGTGATGAAAGACGGTGCTGTAGGACGTAGAACTTAACAAAAACAGTCTTTGTAAATATATTTGTATTTATATGTTTATAAATTATAAATATAAATTTACAATTATAATTTTATTAACAAACTATCTTCAAGCTGTATCACTGAGAAAATAGTCAGGGATACATTATTATTTTATACCACTGAGGTGGCAGACAAACGTACCACGGCCCACCTGATGTAAAGTGGTCACTGTAGCCTAGGGACGTTTGCAACACCAGAGGTGCAGCGCAGCACTCGCGCTGCCGACCCTTTATCAACCTTCTAAGACCCCTTTTAAAGAACCCCATACAGTAGAAATTCGGTAAATTGATTAATGTCTACAGTATGGAAATGTGGAAAATATTTCACCAGATTGAGCGGAGTTTGAACCCGCGTCTTAACGTATCATTCATTACAGTACTCGGTCCCGGATCGAACGAGTAACATAATGACAACCTAAGTTACATTTTTCATTTTTTAAAATCGATTCAGTAGTTCCACAATTTATTGAATACAAATAAAACAATATTTTCTCTTTATAATATTATTATAAATAAAAACATAATTTTCATGTGCCACATCTGACCATCACACCATTTATTGTGACAAAATTGAAATGCTTGCCTCTGCCTACTCTTTCAAAAGATAAACTGCATGATAATATATAAACTTAGTTGTTTTTAAAGTCAGGTATTTAAGCTGCCCCCTCACCAGCTTAATAAGCCCGTCTGTTCGGTTCGTCGCGTCTAATACGCTCGGCTCACCGTCGATATTTCATAAGCGCCGAGAATTACCGTAGGCGGTACATTATTAATTAACATCTGTACCGAACGAAATTACGAATATATGCTCTGCAGTGCGTAAACACTACTATTTATGATTATAAAATACTAGGCTATGTTTCGTGACTTCGTTCGGGATATAGGTACTTTAAACCCATGTTAAATTAGTCATGGAATTTTTGAAAATATTTCTTTAGTGTATGTATTGAAATTTATTATTTACTAGTTGCCACCCGCGATACTGTTCCCGTTTCCCACAGGAACCAGAATGTTCTCGTGATAAAAAGTAGCCTATGTGTGATTCTGATGTGAAAGGTATATTATTGTAAAATTTCATTGAAAACCATTCAATAGTTTTTGTGTGAAAGAGTAACAAACATACATCTATACATTCTTACAAACTTTCGCGTTTATAATATTAGTAGGAGGTAGGATTATTTCTTGATGAAATGTGGGCGTATAATACGCTACCACCTCTGCCACCTCTTTTGCGATAAACTCAAGATTTATAAACTGACAAGTGTATGTATTCGTCATAATAACTATCTATAGATATTGTATAGTATAGATAGTTGAAGTGATTGAAGTGAAAGCATCCATTAATCTTGAGCCAAATCCTAGATATATTTTGTTAGGACCAGACGTCCCTCCTTGAATGTCAAATAAAAATGAATCTTATGAATTACTTACAAACTTACGCATTAGAAATCTCTTATATTTTATAAAAAAAAGATTACGAGAGCCTAAAAAACATACAGTACTCTTAAACTGTTGCGCTGTGGGTCTTTCGTAGTAAAGTTGCTAAAACTCAAGCTCGTAATATTTTTCGTCAGTAGAGAGGTTAAGATTAAACCACCGACTTCAAGTCATTCCAAAGCTCTCAAGTACATTTACGTTCCTATTATTAGTTCTTATCATTAATAAAACTAATGCTGCTGACATTGAAACCTACAAAGTTATTAGGGAAAGTCTCATTAAAAATAATGACAACCATTACACTTACAAACTTAAGTGTGAACGAGCATATAGAGTGGTAATTAGAGGCTTACATGTTTCAGAAAGTACAGACATGATAAAAGAGGACCTAAAGATCAAAGGGCATGAAATACGCCAAATAATTAATATACTGCATAGAGCAACCAAAGAAAAACTATCCCCCTACTTCGTCGACCTAGAACCACAGGCCAATAACAAAGATGTTTTTAACATACAATACATTTATCATGTGAAAGTTTCAATTGAAGCTCCGTACAAGAAAAAAGAAGTATTGCAGTGCATGAGATGCCAAAGATTCGGGCATTCTAAAAACCAATGCTTTAGGCCCTTACGATGTGTCAAGTGCGGAAATTACCACCCGGCAAATACATGTACCAAGACACCAGAAACAGACATTGTGTGCCAATTGCCAAGGCAAACACCAGGCGAGATACAAAGGCTGCATTAAATATGTATAAAATTAGTCACTAATATGAAAGAGGAGTGTGAAAGTAAGGGTCTTCGCTTGAATGCAAGTAAAACTAAGGTTCTAGTATTTGAAAGAGGTGACGTAAGAACTAAATGCGAGATTAGGGTAAACCAGGAACGTCTAGAGCAAGTGAATGAAATTGTGTATTTAGGAAGTATGTTTAGCGCGGATGGAAGATGTGATTCGGATGTAGAACGGCGAGTAGCTGCCGGAAACAAAGTTAACGGTGCTTTGTCCCAGTTAGTAAAGCGACAAAGCATCGTAAAAGAAGTACGCATGGCGATTCATAACGCAGTGCTAGTGCCAACTTTGCTTTACGGTAGTGAAACCTGGGTATGTCAGGAGATGCATGAAAGTAAATTGAATGCTGTAGAGATGCGATCACTTCGAAAATTGTGCGGCGTTACCTTGGCCGACCGAATACGTAACGAAGTGATACGCAATATGGCTGGTTTGAATGAAAGTGTCAGCGTTAAGCTGGAAAAGGGCGTGCTCCGTTGGTTTGGAGACGTCCAATGAATGAGTAAGGAACGATTGACGAAGAATTGTTTGAATTGTTCAAAAGTAGAGGGTAGAAGGAGTCAGGGTAGGACGAGACTTACATATGAAGACAACGTGAGCAGACTGCTCAAAAACGGAAAGGTCAAAAGCACTCGGATACCCAGACGTGCGTGTATGAAGCGATTGATGAATCTCGAAGAAGCGAAAGAAGTATGTATGAATCGCGAAGCCTGGCGATCTGTCCTCTCTGACTACCCCGTCAGGGATACAGCGTGAAGATAGTTAGTTAGTTAGTCAAACCCACCACACAGTTACCAAGGTCAAAAACTACAACATCACATCGGTTGATTTAAAAATTGTCAATAGCCTAAAATACTAGGCTTTGCAAAAAGGACATTGTTCGAATTGTCGCGCAATTATTAGGGCGCACCCCTCTACACAGTAGATAGCGGGTATACAGCTAATACAGCCTCTCCTGACATCGGGCCGTCCTCGACCCGGGACTTCGTGGTGTTGCTGGGATCAGCAACAGCATCCGTCGATGGCCCACGCTCGGGATCGAGCTGCGGCACAGAGCGGTGCGCACCTGATGCTTGTGGCACAAGGTAGGGCGCACTTTAGTCTGGTTTGTCAAATTCGTTATCTGGAAAATACAGTTACCAATATTAATACAGGCGATCGCTGTCGCACAAATAATCCGTTTTGCAATTAAGCATCCCCCTTTCACTATATCGCTTTCATTTAATTCATATAACTTGTACTCGTACGTCATTTAACATCAGATCTCAAGCTTACATAGTTCACTCTATAGACGTCTCAAAATAATAAAGAAATGGGCCCTTTTACGCTTTGTAATCCATAAGGTATCTTGAGAAACCTTCAGCGGCGGTGTCAGCGTCACCTTCAGCAACTCAACTCGGTTCACGATATCAGCAGCTTGGATTTCGGGTGGACACACTCTCAGAGGTTTCCCCACAGGATTTTATATGAAGTTGAAACTTAGCATCATTTTGGGCGGTTATGTAGGTTTATCGAGACATGTGAATATTTCGCGATTTGGACTCATGTAGTATTGGTAAAAGGGCTCTTGCGTTGTTGGTGGCAATACTAATTTAACCTATGGTTTATCGTACACAAGCGGGTCCATATTTACCTAAACAACTTTTACACATTTTTTGCCATATCTCTTAAACGGTGCGTCTGAGCTTGAAAATAATGAGATTTTTGGTCCCCTTTGAAAGCCCCGAACACCTCCTTCACTACTAATTAGAAGATAAAAGGATAGATATTTGAAGATTTTAATATTTTTTCTTGATTTTTTCTATATATGTATTTCAAATATGACAAAACCAAGTCACCTTTTTTACGCCTGTCTTTTGCGATTAATATATTACCATTGCCATAAGGCATAATAAAAAAACGATGAAAATTGGAAAGTCCTGCCTAAATACCTGACTATAATTCGGACCCTTCCTCTTCTGCATCGATTTTTTGTACAAAAATCTTGTTATCATTAAACTAAAATTGCCTACAATATACATAAAATAATTTACTTACATTATAATATTCAATGAACAGTAGAAAACAAAAATACAATAGCGTTCGGATGCCAAACATATTTTAAATTTGCCGCAAATAACCAACATTCCATAAATTCTCGGTGTCTATCAACTATAAACCGTTCACGTTAAAATGTTTGTAAACTCTACAAAGATAACGACTAAATAGGTATATTTAACATGGCCGCGTAATGTCGATAAAATGATAGCGATGTCAAAAGGAAAGCCTGTGCTGAAAGCCACTGTGCCACAGTCGCTTTGAATTGTAATACGTAATACCAATTTCACACAACCTGCTAATTGCTTTCAAAGCGTGGTGGCTTTCGAACAAACCGAAGCGACATGAACTGTCAAAGTTACATAATAGACCTACTGGACTCAGCTACGCCGATGCACTCAAAAACAAACAGGACAATCCCACCACCCGACAACACAACCCTGCCTCAAATACTACATACATACATACATACATATTGTCACGCCTTTATCCCCGAAGAGGTAGGCAGAGGCATAATAAACGCCCACATTACACCGTATACATTTTTGTCCCACGTAACAGGTGGTGAGCCTATTGCCGTGTTGAAATGGACAGGCGCAGGCAGTGGTGACCTGATGTTGAAATTTTATAAGCCGCCCATACGGCCTTAACTTGGCTTAACGATTGCCATTTTATTGGCAACCGGGACCAACGGCTTAACGTGCCTTCCGAAGCACGGAACTGGGGTAGGTCGGGTCTAAAGGGCCGCTAATAAAATAAAATAAAATGTGTCTATTTTAAATGTTAAATTTGGACGAAATTTTGAACCCGTTGCCTTTTTAGTGAGGTGGTAACAAAAAGGCTTAAAGGTTTTTTGTGCTAGACACTAATTAGCACTACCAATTAAAGTCCTGGTAGTCTCGGACTCAAATACAAGTCAACAAGATATGTCTGAATTATTTGACAAAATGTTTGATTCCAAGCAATAATGAAAGACATGATGGACAGCATGATTGATCAGATGATCAAACTAATCACATGCCTAACTGCACAGAGGGCCTAAATATTCATATTGTTACCTGGAATGCCAATGGGCTAACCGACAGACGGAGGGAACTTGAATTGTTTATGAAACTGAACGTATAGATGTGGCCTTAATTTCTGAAACGAGACTTACTCCCAAGACCCACATAAAATTTCAGGATTATACAATTTATAGAAGTAATCATCCCTCTGGAAACTCTCATGGTGGATCTGCCGTTATATTTAGGAGTATTATAAAACACTATCCTCTCGAATCATTTAAAACCGAAATAAATCAGCCAACATCAATAACAATACATCACAGAAGCGCCGAGACAACACTAGCTGCAATCTATTGCCCGCCACGGCACAATGTTAAGGCTGAAGAATTTAAGCTGTTTTTTGAAACATTGGGCTCAGTATTCGTCTGTGGCGGTGATTGGAACTCTAAACACACCTATTAGGGATCAAGATTAATCAGCCCAAGAGGCAGACAATTATATAAGGTCATGCTGGATCGCAACCTCGAATATCGGGAGAACCAACATACTGGCCAACAGATCCCAACAGATTACCGGATATGTTGGATTTCTTTATTACAAAATGCCTTGGACGTATTACTTAGCGATTGAAAAGAGTGAAGATCTCTCATTGAATTACACTCCAGTCATTTTGAATATTTATAAGCAGGCCATTATCTCCAGGCCAAATCCTAAAATAACAGACGCACTAACTGGGATCAATTATAGATGTTTCATAGAGGATAATGTGAACCTGAATATTAGCCTTAAAACAAGTGATGACATCGAAATCGGCATTGAACAGTTTAACAGCCTTTATCACCTAGCTGCCGGCATATCTACTCCAAAAAATAAAGATTTAAAACAAAACATAGAGAATACCCAAAAACATAATCGCCAAGGTTAATGAGCGGCGTAAATTGAGAAGCGAATGGCATGCATCGAGATATCCTTCTGATAAAACCAGGCTCAATAGGGCAACGAAAGAGCTGAAAAACCTGTTAAAAGAACATGAAAATCTGTGAATACAAAGTCATCTGTCTCATCTCACAGCGCACAAGGATACAAATTATTCCTTATGGCGAGCAACTAGGAACATCAAGCGTCCGAAAGACCGCATCCCACCACTGAGACGACAGGATGGGGGCTGGGCTAGGACTGAGACAGAGAAAACGACAGTATTTGCCAAACACCTTGAAAAGGTTTTCAAGGTCTTCATAGTCGTCGACGACATAGCGGATACATACGGATACAGTCACCTAACCAATTGTGCTTCCCTATAAAAGCAGTAAGTCCCAGAGAATTAAACCGAGAGATTAAATCACTACCATCCAATAAAGTTCCGGGTTATGATCTATTGATTTCGGTCCTTCTAGTCAAACTTCCTTAAAGAGTCATAATGTTCCTGGTTTTTCTTTACAACGCATGTCTAAGACTCTCTCGCTATACAGCACAGGCATTACGGCCTCTTGTACAAAATTAAAAAACACTTACCTCACTCCTTGTTCCTCTTACTGAAAAGTTACCTGTGCCAGAGATGTAATGAGGTTAAATTAGACAATGTTACATCCGATTTGTTTGAAATCAAATCAGGTGTACCACAGGGGAGCATCCTAGGCCCAGTACTTTTTCCATATTCACCTCTGACATCCCAGACATTGCCACGTATGTCGATGACACTGCAATAATGTCAATTGATAACAACCCTGCAATTGCATCCGCGAATCTCCAGAAGCACATCTTTGCAATTGAGAAATGTCTGAAGATGTGGAGAATAAAGGCAAACCAAAGCAAATCAGTCCAAATTACCTTCACCCTAAGACAATGGGACTGCCCGCCAATCACACTGAATGGAGAACAAATGCCACACGACGTTACCGCAAAATACCTTGACATGCACCTGGATAGGAGGTTGACGTGGCAGAAGCATATCTGGAACAAGAGAAAAGCTTTGGATGTCAAACTTCGATCTATGCATAAGCTCATCGGTAGGAAGGCCCAGCTAAAGAAGGAAAGTAAAATGGCAGTTTACAAAACTATTTTAAAGCCGGTTTGGACATACGGAATAGAATTGTGGGGAACAGCAAGTAATAGCAACATAGCAAAATCCTGGAAAGGTTTCAGAAAAGGATTTGAGATCTATGCTTGTTATTCCTAAATGCATTCACAACAAGTATATTCTACAGGACATAAAACTCAACACTTTGAAACAGGAAATCAATGCCCTGAGCAACAAATACCAGCAAAAATAACATCACATGTTAAAAAGCGTGTGCCAGAGCGGCATAGGGAACCTCCACACTTCACGCGCGGCCCGACGCGGCGGGAAGTGGAAGACGGAGTGCATAGTAGCTGCGTGGAATGTTTGGGGAGGAATGGCAGATAAGATGAATGAGTTCATGGATGTTATGAATGAGAGAAAGTTAGATGTAGTGTGCTTGACAGAGACCAAGCGCAAGGGCAGCGAAGTCTTGGAGCTCCCGGGTGGGGTGCTCGCGCTATGGTCTGGAGTACCAGAGAGCGAGCATGGCAGTCGCGGGGTTGGAATTTTGTTGTCCTCGCGATTGGCCTCCGGTATGTATGAGTACAAACTGGTAGGTCCTAGAATCCTCTGGATCCGTCTAAAACTTGGTTTGACGAAGATTTTCCTGGTAGCTGCTTACGCGTCAGTATCTTCGTCGAACGCGAGTGAGCTAGAGGACTTCTGGGAGAACATGAGAGAAGCTCTAAATGTGATAGAAGGAAATGAAAGACTTATAGTATGTGGAGACTTGAATGGATGGGTGGGTACCACTCGCGATAGTTTTGAGTCGGTACTCGGGAAGTATGGGGATAAAAGGGTGAACGACGCTAGCAAGCTTATACTGGCATTTTGTATGAAAAAGGATTTGTTTGTGGCGAACACAATGTTCAACCACAAACAAATTCATATGTATACGAGGAGATGTAAGTCAAAGAGAAGCATGATAGATCTATTCCTAATTGATAGTCGGCTCCGTAAACAGGTGATTGACACAAGGGTTTTTCGAGGCGCTAAGCTGGTATCAGACCACTAGCTAGTCATTACTAGGATTAGGGGTCTGTTCGCGGGTTGGCGTCATCGTACCGAGTGTCCTGAACCTGTGCCGACTTATAGCATCAAAAGCCGGAAGCTGCAGGATGCATTCATTAGGGATAAATTTAAAGAAAGGGTAGCCGAAAAGCTTGGCGACGTCAATTTTAGTAGTGAGAATGTGGAAAGTGTATGGCAGAACCTTAGGTTAGTATGGTAAATACCGCTGTGGAAGTGTGTGGAGAAACGAAAAGGGGCAGTAGTAATAAGCGTGATGCATGATGGAATGAGGAAGTTTCTTTTTTTTTTGTGCTCTTATCATGCAATCAGTCTTATCAGACTATAAACAGATGAGTTTCGTGCTTTTTGTCGATTAGGATGGTACTCCCAGCGGAGACCACCTTTTTCTTATAATTATCTGGCTCAATACCATCTAATTATCAAATATGTCCCGCCGCTTTTTAAGCCGGCGTATCATTTCAGGGATAGTAAGCTGTTCCGCTAACTGGTTTGGGTGCTTTGACAGCCTTAGTCTGTAGTTGGCTCCATGAGTATTAATTTCGTCCTTTATCATGGGCATGTTAAGAATTTCATGAACCTCTATAGTTCGTAAAAACCATGGGGCATTAGATATTTGTTTCAAGATATAATTTTGTACTCTTTGTATCTTCAATATATTAGAGGTGCTAGCAGAGCCCTAGAGCTGTATACCATATGTCCAGATAGGTTTAAGGATTGTGTTGTATATAAGCAGCTTACTATCTACAGATAGTTTTGAGTTACGTCCCAGCAGCCAGTAGAGACCCCTGTATTTTAAGTTCAGTTCATCTCTCTTTGTCTCGATATGTTTTCTCCAGGTAAGCCTGCGGTCTAGATGCATTCCCAAGTACCTTACAGTGTCTTGGTGTGGTAGTTGAATTCCGTTCATAATGACTGGAGAACAATCTTTTTTTCTTAGAGTGAACGTTATGTGAACTAATTTGGATTCACTAACGGAAATCCTCCATTTGGTAAAACCATTTCATAATTTCAGTGAGGCTTTCTTGTAAAATGCCAGAAGCTTCAATGGGGCATTTGTTCGAGGTGAGTAGTGCTGTGTCATCAGCGAATGTTGCAATAGTTACACCTGGGGTCTGTGATAGGTCGCATGTAAACAGTGTGTATAGGATAGGTCCCAATACCGAACCCTGTGGTACTCCTGCTGATATATCACAGAAACTCGAGTAATCGTCTGTAATCGTTCTCTCTTACTTGAAAAATTCTGTCAGAAATGTAGGATTTCAGAATTCCATAGAATGTGTGTGGTAATATTTTTTCCACTTTGCACAGTAATCCTTTGTGCCACACTCTATCGAATGCCTGTTTAATGTCAAGGAAAACTGATGAGCAATACTCTTTTTTCTCCAGTGAAGTTCTTATTTCTCAGCATACTCTGTGTACTGGTGTGAAACTGGTGGTCTGGTATTATTGATTTATCGTTAAGGACTTCAATTATTCTATGTAGCAGCGACTTCTCGAGCAGCTTTGACATTATCGGCAGGAGGCTGATTGGCCTGTATGATGCAACTTCATGGATGGGTTTTCCCGATTTATGAATCATTACGATGGTAGATACTTTCCAAAGGTCCGGAAAGTATCCAAGTCTCATGATTGCGTTAAATATCATTGTTAGAAATACAATAACTTTACGGGGTCACTCTTCAAGAATCCTTTTATCAATAAGATCACACCCAGGCGCTTTATTGTTCTTAAGGGATTTTAAGTTTCTGTATATTTCGCTGGGTGTCGCCAATTTTAGGGGTAAATCAAGTTGGAAATCTTGGTTTAGAATCGAGTCAATGTCTGCTTCGTCCGCATGAGGTGCTGGTTTATTGGGAGTGAATACTACGCTGAGATACTCCGCGAATGATTCCGCTTTCTCCGAGGTGGTTCAGATCCACTGGCCATCGTGTGTACGCAGCGGTGGTTTTTGAGGCAATGATCTATCAAGATTTTTGCAGGCTTTCCATAACGAGTAATTGGTTGCCTTTGTGGCTGATAAACCTTCCAGATAGGCGTCTAGAGCAGCATCATTAGCGTTCTTGATAAGAGTTTTCAACTCTCGGATGGCTCTGTTCAACTTTCTCTTATCATCCGGGTGCCTACTTATGTGACATACTCGACGTAGTCTCTTTTTCTCTAATATCTTCTTTCGAATAGAGTCGGAGTACGTTTTACTTTGAGGGGGACGGTCTTTGGCTTCAGGCGTGGACATCCAACAACTCTCTTGCATTACTGTTGAGTTTGCGTACAGCGTTGTCAATATCAAGCTCAGTTTTGAGGGCTACTGTCATGTCCAGTTTGTCATAGACCAGTTCCCGAAACGAATTCCAATCGGTGCGCTTGTTATATAGTTTTGTGGTGTGTTCCATGTTTAAGACAGTGGTGCCAATTGTCAAAATTACTGGAACATGATTTGTATTTGAGTCTAGGCAAGTTGAGACCTGATAGGAAAGTCTTGATTGACCCTTGACGAAAAAAAAGTCTATGACATCAGGCAAGCGGTTTGGGTCAGTAGGCCAATTCGTTGGTTCAGCAGGTGAGATTGTAAATAAATTGTTTTCATCTACTGATTTCTGAGCTCTCTTCCTCTCGTGCTGGTCAGTCTAGAGGCCCAGTGCACGTGTTTTGCATTCCAATCACCTCCAGCTATAAAGCGTTGTCCGAGTGTGTCAAATAGTTCATCATACTGCTCCTCTTTTATGTTATGCTGTGGAGGGCAATATATGGCAGAAACATTGAATGTGCCATCATGACCTTCCACCGCAACTGTTGCCGCTTGTATGTGAGGTTTTTTGAATTGATGTTTTTCATAGTGATTCATATGTGACTTTATAATTAGAGCCGCTCCCGCATGTGCTGTACCATCTGGATGGTTTGTGGTGTAAATATTATAGTTACGTATATTAATACTTCTATTATCGGTCAAATGAGACTCAGATACCAGTAGAATGTCTATTTTGTGTGTATGTAAAAGAACTTCTACCTCTTCAATGTTAGGAGATAGCCCGTCTATGTTCCAGGTTGCTATCTTAAGGGAAGCCATTACGTCATTTTAGTTACCAATGTTGTTATGAGGTTAATTAAAGTTCTCATTTGTTGTAGTATGAGGTCAATCTTTTTGACTTGTTTGAGAAGCATTTGTTCTATGTTATTGGGTGAAGTTGTTTCCAATATATTCATGTTTGGTTGATTTTCAGAACATCGGCGTAACTTGCTCTTTTTTTGGTTTTTTGGTTCTTTTTACCATTATCACAGTCCATTTGATGACATCGGGTTGCTAATTGGCTATCAATCCTCAGTGCTGGACTAGGATTTACTTTAATTTGCAGGTTATCTAATTTATCAAAATGTGTTGTCTTTACTCTTGTCCTTAGGTGTGCTTGCTTGTTCGATTTCCTTGATAGTATTTCTTTATATACCTCACAGCCTTTGTAGTTGGCTGGGTGTGCGCCGAGGCACAGAGCGCGTTTTGCTGAAATATTCCGATCGGTCTTTGGACAGTCTGCTGTTCTGTGTCCTTGAGCACATTTTACACAGCGGTAAGGTGGCATGCAATAATTTTTAGAGTGTCCATATTGCTGACACTTTTGACACTGAACAATTAAGTTCCGTTTTCATGACTCTTCTATGGTTATTGATTGGTAATGAATGTACTTTATGTTCTTTACAGCTTTATTGTTGGGGTTTTGTTGTAGAGTGGCAAAGAATGTGGACGTAGGCTTCTTTTCAGGTCCATTGGCGTTTATTATCTCTCCGATAATTGTGTTTCCTGTCTCTTCTAGGGTTTCTTTTATTATACTTATCGGCGTAGAATGATGGAGATTTTTAATTACAATTCTAAAAGGCTTTTTACCTTTTCGGGTGAATGTATGTCCAATAAGACCTTTTTCACGGATAGTATCTAGTATAGATTTATAGATTTCAACATTAGCGCAATTCACTCGAAGTTAGTTTTGATTAATTTATATTTGAAATCGGTTTTATTAGCTACGCCTTCTAAGAGCTCCGTAAGCTTGGTGTGTCTTCAATTCCATAAAGAACAATAGGTGGCGGTTTTGAAACCTTGGCATGGACTTCCCATTCTTTATTTTCGTCTGCATCTGTTGGCAGAGTACTGAATTGATTTGTGACTAGGATTTTTTCTGGAGATGGCGTAGAAATCTTTTTCCTCTTTTTGGCATTGCGTAACAATGGTACTCTCTGCCACGTTGGGTGATTGGAATTTTCAGGTTCAATATCCATATTGCATGAAGTGGCATAGCTTTGAATGTTAGCATCTGCTATGGAGCTTAGAGATGTACTTCTAGGTCTAGATAGGAATAAACTAGGATGAAAGGCTTGTTGTACTAGTTCCCTGTTATTTTCTTTAAGACCAGTAGTATTTACTGGAAAGAGGGCCTGGGTACCCACCTTCTTATAGTCTTCGGTAACAAATTTCTCACTTACAGGCCCGGGTACCTGCAAGCGCCGGGTGCTAGCCGGATCGCAAGGCCTCATTATTCGTACTCATATTTCATTACGATGGTTGGGAAAATAGTGCAGCACTTTCCCAAGGTACTACACATCACATTTTCGGGATGACGCCCTAGCCTTTGATGAACCAACATCTTACCACAAGGCAGTGGTTACACTTTAATTTTGGAGACTGTCTCTCCTAGACCAATTGCCATTTCAGGGCTTACGTGGTTGGTCTCCCCGGTCTTCTGCTGAGACATGTTCACGCTTTTAGAAGAGATTTAATTCTTCAAGGCTTGTGAGAACCTAACAGGATATTTACCGCCGCCTGTGACCCGGCGTTGTTGTCCGTTTAGCACCATTCAGGAATGAGGAAGTAAAAGACGCAGTTCGAATGAAGAAGAAAGCATGGTTGGACTACTCAGCCTCGCGGAATGATTTTAATATGAAAGAGAGATACAAGCTGCAAAGAGGTAACACGAAGGCACTGGTAGAAGAAGCTCGTGAAAGGTGCGGAATGAAAGCGGATGAAAGGTTGTCGTCCAATTTCCAGGATAATACCAGGCTCTTCTGGAAAGAGGTAGGCAAGACCCGGAGTTGTTCGGCAATCTTCAGTATGAATAAAGTGCTTAGTGTTAACAATGACGTCCTAACAGACCAAACTGACGTCCCGCAGAAATGGAGTGAATATTATGGAAAGATGTATGCAAGAAAAGACAGAGATGCCACATCGGGAAGTGGAGCTCACTTCGATGCTCCGGATCCCGATGTCATTGAAGTTTTTAGTATGAAAGAAATTGAACAACCGATAAGAAGTTGGAAATGTGGTAAGGCTGCGGGAAAAGACAGAGTTACTGCTGAGATGATCAAGTACGGTGTGACGCGCGTCTGGGACACACTATGTCTGTTATGCAACTTCTGCTGGCGGACGGGTAAGGTCCCAGATGACTGGCGAATAGTAGTTGTAGCACCTATATACAAAGGGAAAGGCTCGCGCCTAAACTGCTCCAGCTACAGGGCGATCAGCATAGTCAGCTTAGCTAGTAAGGTGTATGCAAAGGTTATAACGGCAAGAATGCAAGAAAAGTCTGAAAGGTATTTATGGGAGGCTCAATGCGGATTCCGACGTAGAAAAAGTTGCATGGATCAAGTGTTTTCTCTCCGCATGGTCGTGGAAAAGTTTCTGGCTATTAGCCAGAAGGTTTTCTGCGCTTTTGTGGATCTGGAGAAAGCATTTGATAACGTTGTGAGAGAAACTCTGTGGGATTTGCTGCCCGGATATGGTGTGGACGGCTTGCTACTGCGGGCAATACAGTCGCTTTATAGGGACTGTAAGGCTTGCGTGCGAATAGGGAGTCACCTCTTTTTGATGTCTGTACAGGCGTCAAACAGGGTTGTGTCATGTCCGCCTGGCTGTTCATACTCGTAGTGTATCTGGACAGTTGCCTGCAGAATTTGAAAGATGGTGATATGCGTGTGAATTTGGGTGTCTTTAAAGTAAACTGTCTGCTGTACGCTGATGATGCAGTGCTCATGGCCTCATCAGAAGCCGAACTTCAGGTATTTGTCACTAATATGAAAGAGGAGTGTGAAAGTAAGGGTCTTCGCTTGAATGCAAGTAAAACTAAGGTTCTAGTATTTGAAAGAGATGACGTAAGAACCAAATGCGAGATAAGGGTAAACCAGGAAGTGAATGAACAGGGTGTATTTAGGGAGTATGTTTAGCGCGGATGGAAGATGTTATTCGGACGTAGAACGGCGAGTAGCTGCAGGAAACAGAGTTAACAGTGCTTTGTCCCCATTAGTAAAGCGACAAAGCATCGTAAAAGAAGCACGACTTTGCTTTACGGTAGCGAAACCTGGGTATGTCAGCAGATGCATGAAAGTAAATTGAATGCTGTGGAGATGCGATCACTTCGAAAATTGTGCGGCGTTACTTTGGCCGACCGAATACGTAACGAAGTGATACGCAATATGGCAGGTTTGAATGAAAGTGTCAGCGTAAAGCTGAAAAAGGGCGTGCTCCGTTGGTTTGGACACGTCCAACGAATAAGTGAGGTACGATTGACGAAGAATATATATTGTGCGAAAGTAGAGGGTAGAAGAAGTCAGGGTAGGCCGAGACTTACATATGAAGACCACGTGAGCAGATTGCTTAAAAACGGAAAGGGCAACAGTACTCGGATACCCAGACGTGCGTGTATGAAGCGATTGATGAATCTTGAAGAAGCGAAAGAAGTATGCATGGATCGCGAAGCCTGGCGATCTGTCCTCTCTGAATACCCCGTCAGGGATATAGCGTGAAGATAGTTATTTCATTCACTGTAAGCGTTTTGTACCACGTAGCAGGTGGTGAGCCCATTGCTTTAGTGAAAAAATCCTATCAACTGTAGTGAAGGAACCAAAATTAACTCTGGAATTACCCATAATAAGAGGACCTATCAGAGAAGCATGTTGTAAAAGCGTATTCAGGGTGACTGTGTTGGCTTTTACAACAAGCTTCCCTGTGACCTTAAAGATCTGCCTTTAAATAAATTTGAAAGATTAATTAAAAAAAAGTTATGTGAAAAAGGCGGTTAAAGACTATTTATATAAGACAAGAACGCTTGGAAATAATCTGTGAACTGTGTAAAATAATATTATATAATATTATTTATAAATAGGCCATCAAAAAAAGTCTACCGAGTTTCTTGTTCTTCTCAAGTGAGTTGCGTTCTGAACCGGTGGTCACATATATAATTATCTTTAGTTCTAGTTAGTAGTTTTTTTAGACATTTTGTTATCTATAAGACGTTTTTTATTTTTTGTCTTCCTCTCAAATATCAATTGCACAAGCGACTTGACCTACTAGCGGTGCAGTTACTAACAAACAGACGAGACCACGAAGTAGGCGTTCTTAGGGGTTTAGGAGGTCAGAGGGCAGTCGCCCCCAAAGATTGCCATAAATCAAAAGTCTAATAATAGCTGCTTATGGCAACCAAATAAAACTTGACCCTGGGAATACTAAAGAACAAAATCATAATGATTTTAATGGTAAAATATATACCATTATTGTTTTTAAGGCAATAATAAACAGGGTTACGATACAAAATCATAAAGCATTAAATATTAAACAATTTTATTATAATTATTTAACAATTATTTTGTAAACAAAATACAAACACACGTACATAATGAGACTAATGAGATTATTGTACTCCCGCCTCCGTTTTTAATCATCATTTTGTGGTGAACGAGAACAATAAATTCCAAAGCAATGTTACTTATGTTTTTATTTTATCAACGAATTCTGTACGAGCGGTTACTTACTCGCTGGCGGTGACAGCGCCAAATTAAATCCTATTTGGGGTGGCACTTATTAAAATCTGTCCGAAAAACTGCTCTGTTAGTTCACAATGGGCAACCCAAGCGAGCTGCTGAGTGAGCTAGCCACGCGGTGTTTGTATGAGTTATAAACGTACAGCGATTTTATTCTATTTAAGAATATTTCTTACATGAGTTTTATTGCATTATTGATTTTCCTGATGAAAGTTTTGCTTATCGTAAACGGGATGGGTATCTTACACCAATCCGGCATTTTAGTGTCACAGACAAGTAAACTACATATTTTATATATATTTCTATAATTAACTCGTTCGGTGGCACAGTGGTAGTGTATGCGACTACCGCGCCTAAGGTCCCAGGTTCGATTCCCGGGTCGGTACAAAAATTTGTGTGTCATCCCATCCATAAATGTTTGTTTCGGAGTTTAGGTGTTTCCTATGTATAATATGTATGTATTTAGAAATATTATAGGTATGTCTATCAGTCGTCTAGATCCCATAACACAAGCTTATATTAGCTTACTTTGGGCTAGACGGCGCTGTGTAAAAAAATGTCGCACAATAATTATTAATTTTTGTATTTATGAAGTTGAAGCGGTTGTGGTCGAACGATCACTGTGGTAAGCAACTTTCACTATGGCTGGTCACGGATGGGTGACCACTTTGCGGCATTTACATTTGCGAGCGTTTCCGTGCTTCAGAAGGCACCTTAAGCCGTTGGTCCCGGTTGCCAGTAACATGGCAATCGTTAAGTCATTTTGAATGCCTAATGGGCGGCTTGAAAAATTTCAACAGCAGCTAGCCATAACCTGCGTCTGTCTATTTCAATACGGCAATGGGCTCACCACCTATTACGTGGGGCAGGAATACACATGGTGAAAATAGGGGCATATAATATGCCTCTGCCACCCCTTCGGGGATAAGGCGTGATAGATAAATGAATACAGACAAGAAAACTACATATAATATCTTTTTATATACATTTATTTATGTATTTATGAAGGTAATGACTCAGATATGATATATACAATTTCAATAATAGTATTATGAGTTGGGCTTCGCCCGCGTAGATGAGTTTTCCCGTTCCCGTTTCCCACAGGAACTTGTTCCCGGGATAAAAAGTAGCCTATGTGGTTATTCCGATGTACATTATAGGCTATATTATAAGCTATATTATTGTAAAGTTTTATTAAAATCTAACAAACACCCAAACAAACTTTCGCATTTATAATATTATTAAGATAGTAGTCGTACGTAGTAGCTGTTGCCTGCGACTTCGTTCGCGTGAAAATTATTATATGACGCAAAATTTGTATTATTCTCTACCGAGCCCCTCGGCAAGGTAGTGTTTGTTAATACAAATAGTTAAAATCGGACTATTCGTTTTTGAAGACCAAATTAAACACACAAACAAATTGAAAATTTAATAAGCTAGTGTTTTGAGGTTTAATGTACTCAATGTAGGTATAGATACATACAACAAACTTTCTTAAAAATATTCAATGTATAGGGCTATTTATATACCCTATACTTTTTATTTGAGCCACCTGGTCTCTGCCGTTCGGATGGAAAAATGCCAGATTGTATGACTTTGTTGCCGTGGAGGAACGGGAAGTGTTTGGTGTATGGGATGCGACTTGTGTCAGTACGTTCGCCGCAAGTCACCTAGCTCGATACCTTGTGGTGCAAGTAGCTGTAGCAACGATAGGTTGCTGGGGGGAAGAGGCTTAGTCGTTGATCTTGGAGATCGAGCGTAGGTTACGGGAGAAACCCCTCGACTCCTTCGCCAGGACGTACCTCACACAAAGATTGGCCATTGCAATTCAGCGCGGCAATGCTGCCAGTCTTATGGGCACCTTTGGGTCGGGTATGAACCGGTGCAGGTTCTTTGATGTTTAGTATCTTGTAGTGTTTAATTTATTGTATTGTAATTACCCTATACTTAGCCCAGACATATAAATATACTAGCTGACCCGCGCGGCTTCGCCCGTGACAAACTTCGAACTCCCGTTAATTTATCAGTCACGCCTTTATTCCCGTCACTCCCATTCAATCCCGTCGTTTATTACTTTTACAATAATGTATGAATATTTGCCTGATTTGTTGAATACTGCTCCGCTCCTCAGGGTAGTAGCGTGATTATATAGCCTTTTATCAATCTCGCCTTTATTCCCGTCGATCCCATTTAACCCCGTCGTTTATTACTTTTACAATAATGTATGAATATTTTCCCAATTTGTTGATTACTGTTCCGCTCCTCAGGGTAGTAGCGTGATTATATAGCCTTTTATCAATCTCGCCTTTCTTCCCGTCGATCCCATTTAATCCCGTCGTTTATTACTTTTACAATAATGTATGAATATTTGCCTGATTTTTTGATTACTGCCCTCCTCTTCATGTTAGTAGCGTGATGATGATGTAGCCTATAGACTTCCACGATAAATGCACTATCCAACACATATTAGTATAGTTAACTTCATAATTATTATTATTATTATAGTTACCAAGGAGACGCGCGGACTTCGCAGAGCTCGCTCACTATTGGCTAGTCACGACGCCGCGCATGCGTAAATCGCAAATCATCGGCCATACTTTACACTTGTCATTTTAAGATCAATTTTTTTCACAATAAAATGATTATAATAGGTTACCCATAAAAGATAGGCATATGATGCGGACTTTATTTTAGAACTTTATAGGGGAATAATTATGTATTACATAGTTTTTGCGTAACCTTAATCGTTTACGCAGCGTTCGCAACGGAAGCTATCAAAAGGAATATTTTGTCCCCGATTTTGCCATATTTATCATTGCTGTTCCGCACCTATTAGTCGTAGCGTGATTCTCTATAGCCCATAGCCTTCCTCGATAAATGGACTATTCAACACAAAAAGAACTTTGCTAATCGAACCTGTAGTCCCAGAGATTAGCGCGTTCAACCAAACAAACAAACTCTTCAGCTTTATAATATAGGTATTAGTATAGATTTGTGTGGAAACACTCATAACTACCTCGCATAGCATAGGTGAAAAAGTTGTTGTTGCAAAATCAGTGACTAAAACTAATCCCTGTGCTGTGAACCAAGTTGTATTTTTACTTTTTGTTTGCAAAAGCAATTAAAATGATTTGAAAGTTAGCTTATTGCTTTAAAAATTATTCATGCATTGAGTGGAGTCCATCGCATCAATGTTTTAAAATGGTTGAAATGCTGTTCATTGATATCAGAGTTGTTATGTAGCTGATACATGACTCTGATCATACTCTTAAATGACGATTACAATATAGTTAAGAATTTCAATTTGTTTCGGTACTGTTTGGGTAGTTTAGTGGCGCAGAACATTACCCTGGTTAGGTAAAGGTTACGGTTCCAATCCCCGTCGTACACCTTCCTGTATAACTCCATTAAATAGGTGTAAATACACAAATTAAAGTAAATTGTTTATAAAACTTCTTTATAAGCTACGTTCAAATCATTGTTTACAGTACCCAAAATTTATCACCCGCTAAGCCAGACTGGTGACGAAGGAGAAACTGACAATTGTGTGAATAACTGAACACCGTTTTCTCAATGTGAGAATAGATGCAACTTAACCTCAGGTCGAAACTCGAAGCTGACATTGAAGTGTCTGCCCCTGTGTCTAGCTAAAAATCTCTGTAAAGCTTATGCATGCAGGAACTGCACGCGCTTCGATTAGAAAGGGGTGATTGTGGTGAACGGCGAGAATCAGGAAAAAATCACTGGTTCGCCGAGACGCCACATCTCATCGGAATTTTTGAAGTTGTGTTGAATATAAAAGTTACACAATTTCGAAAAATGACAAATTTAGAAGAAGCAACGATATACCGATCTACGTTTGTGGTGTGCGCGCGATGTTCACTTCTTCTGTGAAAGAGAATAGAAACTAAGGATTGATTTTGTGTCGTTATTTTGACAGACTACAGTGTCAGTAAACCACTGTACACTATACACAATCTCCAAGAGAAAAAGCTATACCTATCTACTTATCAAGGTACTCTACCAGAGGACAGCCTCTGGTAATGTGCCTTTGCAAAGACTTAGAAGAACTTCTGAGAATTCATGAGCTTGCGAATTTCAAATGTTTGAACAAATCTGTGAGACCACCAACCAATTGTTGGTTCCTACGGATTTATCGTAAAGTTCTCTAAATGTTTACACTGCTTTTCTTATAAGACATCGAACATTTCATCCCAATTTTGCGATATGAGGGCAATCCTTGAGCACGTGTTTCTTATTTTTGCTGCATTATAAAGGAGTTTCGATGCTTTTTTTTCTCACTATGGGAGATTCTGTAAAATGCAGCCAAGAAAGTTATTGTTCTACGCCAGAGTCTCCAGGCTGCCCCTTACCCCAGAACAATCATAATGCGAATACCACGTCATGGATAGCGGAGCAAGTGTACTAAGATTTTTGCGGAGCAAAGACGTATTCGAAGCAGGGTCTAAACTGAGTCTTCTAGTGCTGCGTGAAGAATCTCCTCAGGATTCATAGCTTCTGTGAGTCTAGCCCACATCAACTTTTCCTGAACTATTTAAAAATTTATCTTTGATCTGAGGTGTTACCATGATTGACCTCTGAGAGATTCAATAAAGAACGTAACTATCGCTAACTAAGGGCATACACGCTGTTACACATAGGCTACGGGTCGGTATAGCCTAGCTATTATCGCATGATAATATGTAGCCCCTATGTAGATCCAATGTCTTGGTGTCATTCGTGTAAGATTTAAACTTAATTCATTGAGTTGTTTTCGCGATTATCGCAAAGATATATATGTACCTAATAGTTCTCAACCGAGCCCCTAGGATATGTAGCGTGATAATATGTAGCCTATATGTAAACCAAACGTCTTGTTATTCTACGTGAAAGATTTTAGTGAGTAGTCGTTTTTGCGTTTTGCCCGGTTAAATATGCGGAATTTAATCGTTCTCTGCCGAGCTCTTTGGTTACCTATATAGCGTAATATATATAGCCTATATGTAGACCCGACCTATTGTTAATACACAACCAAAATTTCAATTAAATCCATTTAATTGTTACTGAGTTTATACTTAATTGTTCTCTGCCGAGCTCCTAGGTAATGTAGCGTGACAATATATAGTCTATGTGTAGACCCGGCCTACTGTTAATATTCGTGCAAAATTTGAATAAAATCCTTTAAGTAATTTCCGAGTTTATCCCGGACATGCGTTTATAGCTAATTGTTCTCTGCCAAGCTCCTAGGTTATGTAGCGTGATGACATATAGCCTATGTGTAGGCCTAACATATTGTTAAAGTTCATGCAAAATTTGAATTAAATCCAATCAGCAGTTTCTGAGTTTATCCCGGACATGCATTTATAGTAAATTGTTCCCTGCCTAGCTCCTAGGTTATGTAGCGAGATAATATATAGCCTATGTGTTGACCCGACCTACTGATAATGTTCGTCCAAAATTTGAATTAAATCCAATCAGTACTTTCTGAGTTTATCCCGGACAAAAGTACTGCGGACAACCAGACAGACAAAAATTAAAAAAAATTTTTTTTTGGCTTTGGTGTCCCTCGGTGAACACACAGCAAGTGTTTTTTTGTAAAAATATTTAATGTACAGTTTTTACTTTGTTACGATTTTATTATATATTAAGTATAGATCTATTGAAATTGGATTGAAAGTTTTTAACAAAGCCGTTGAAATAAATAGATTGCTCCAAACAGACTATTGCAGTTCACTGCTGGGCAACTGGGCAAAACAATTTTCCATTTTTGGGACGGTTGAAGCGCTCGTGGCCTCGCGGTCTCAGTGTTCTGTAAACGATCACTGAGTTACGCAACTTTCACTATGGCTGGTCCTCGGATGGGTGACCACTTTGTGGCATTTACATTTGCGAGCGTTTCTGTGCTTCGGAAGGCACGTTAAGCCGTTGGTCCCGGTAGCCAGTAAAATGGCAGTCGTTAAGCCTGGTTGAAGGCCTTATGGGCGGCTTGAAAATTTCAACAGCAGGTAGCCACAACCTGCGTCTGTCTATTTCAACACGGCAATGGGCTCACCACCTATTACGTGGGACAGGAATCCACACGGTGAAAAGTGGGCATATAATATGCCTCTGCCACCCCTTCGGGGATAAGGCGTGATGGATATTTATTCATTTTTGGGACGGTGACTAACGTAGGGATACTGTCCTGGCCAGATGGGTTGATACAGGTTATTTAAAGTTTCGCACTTCACCATGAAGTCGTAACAGATGATGCTATTTTGGGCCCCAATCATCTCGTAGAATCCATTGTACAGAGACCAAACGATTTAAGTATTTAGATTTTGGTCAGTTTCCCTAACTTTTAATACAATTTTTTTTTGTCCTCATCGTGGCTTTTCTTCAACACTACACACAAATGCGATGACAAATCGTGAATAAAAAATATTTCGATGAAAAAGTTACGTAACATAATTGAGAATCGGCACCGGCCTGCAAAATTAATTCCTTTGAGCTCTATACCCTGCACTATAAATATATTCATGTGCCGAATATCACAAGTTAGGTGGGAACTAATTCAGAGTAATACATTATTTTTCAAATCCACCTAAGACCCATCATGTAGATAATATTGGAGGTACAATGTTTGCACTAGTCGATTTCACATAACTCCAAAGAACATTGTAAATTAATAATTTTTGTAAACCATACCTATATTTTAAAAGAGCATCCATGTAGTTTCTTGCCAGATTCTTCCCCATGAAGAGTAGGATGCCCTTGGAACTGGCAACTTGAATCGTTCTCTTTTTAATTATTGTTCTGACTATTCCATTAGTGCTATATGTATTACATAAGCCTAAAATGGTCTACCTACATGAATAAAAATAATTTGATATTAATTTGATGTTTGCACCCGCCTCCGCCTGATATTTACGAACTACAAACGTTAATATTAAACGTAGTATTATTAAATTAATACCTGAATATTGTAACTGGGACGTAAAATACAAGTATAAATTATCTTGTCCGTCGCGTTACAGATGCGAGTATAACGTTTGGGTGCATTTATCTTTGCCGCAAATAGTCCATTCAGAAGCGCTCGTGGCCTCGCGGTGTCAGTGTTCTATAAACGATCACTGAGTTACGCAACTTTCACTATGGCTGGTCCACGGATGGGTGACCACTTTGTGGCATTTACATTTGCGAGCGTTTCCGTGCTTCGGAAGGCACGAAAAGACGCTGGATTGAATCCAGATCCATACCCAAATTATGATACAAATGTGTTCCCCGATGTTCTCAGATGTGTCCTCCGAACCCTATAATCTGGTTCTTATCAAGGTTCAAGGAATAAGGATGTTCTCGGCAAGCGTGTTCCACGTAGACATCTTACACTAAACATCAGGTGATACACAAACACAAGTCTATAATGCATAAAAATATAATTTAGTTCGCGCAAATATATATACTTATCTATGATTCGATGAAATATAATCCCCATACCGATACAATATTTCCTCTTGGCATTGTTTAATATCAACGGTGACTACAAATGTTTCACCTCAACAATAAGTCGAAAAAAACTCGATCAAATATAACGCTGATTCATTGGACCCAATCAAAGCTAAACTGTACAAAAAATGTTACCGCGGAGTTTTTGCACAGATTTCAACATTCTTTCTTATCCCAAAGTTCACATGTGTGTCCTCTATATATATATATATATATATATATATATATAGAGTAGTATATGATACTATAGTATAGTACTATAGTATCATATACTACAGTAGTATACTATACTATACTATAGTACCTTAGGTCTTTAGTGATAGCACTAGTATACGAACTAACTAACAATTTCAAATTCAAACCGCCCATAAAGCCTTCAACTTGACTTAACGACTGCCATGTTACTGGCAACCGGGACCAACGGCTTAAAGTGCCTTCCGAGGCACGAAAACGTTCGCAAACGTAAATGCCAGAAAGTGGTCACCCATCCGTGACCAGTCATAGCGAAAGTGGCTTAATGCAGCGATCGTTTACAGGGTCCGCGGGACCAGGAGCGCTTCACTGCTAATACTAGTGCTATCACTAATGACCTAAGGTGCGTCTTAGTCTATACCAAGACGTACTTTAAGTCAGCAGCGCGAATGTAACACCCCTTATTATATTCAGCAGAACCTTTTCTTTGTTCAAATTCAAATTATATTTTTTACATGAAATATGGTTACAAATATGATGGTAATATTATTTGGAGCCCGATATGTATCGCCTTACTACAAAAGCATGTAAAATTAATGAACTTGTTGTCAAATAGCGGTTAGTAAAGATTTTAATTAAGATGTAAATTATATTTTGGAATTTATGGTACGAGTATAAGATCTTAGTTTGACTTTAGAGTCATGTAATGAACATACAGGTTCTTATAGATCTAATTAGTGGTATCTATAAGAACCTATATGTTCATTTTTGATTCACCATTTTTGTCATTCAAATGGCATAACGACTGCCATGTTACTGGCAACCGGGCCCAACGGAGAATAGAACCATAGAACCAAATTAGATATATTAGTATAGATTATAATTTTGAAGAGACTGCTCGCTCTTTCTGATTGTATACTAGATTAGCCACGTATTTTTTTATACCTCTGAGTGGCAGATAAGGATACCTGATGGAAAGTGGTCACTGTAGCCTATGGACGTTTGCCACATCAGAGGTGCAGCACTCGCGCTGCCGATCTTAAACGTAAAAATCACTTTTATCACTAAGTAGTGTAACGATACTATTTTCCGGGAGGGGAAAAAGGTAAAGTTAAGGAGAAAACTGTCACCAGGACTGGAGGAGTCCTGGCTTAAAAGGAAAAGTAAAAGAAAAAGGAGAAAAGGTAAAATTGATTTAATATAATATAAAAATGTTAAGAAAATAAAACCAAGGAAAGCCGGGAGTAAATTTAGGTCTTGATTCTTCAAGAACAGCCGCTAAGATGGGGCCTCGAGTAGGCCTCCACGTTGTTAGGAAGAGGGGGCCTCGAGTAGGCCTCTACGTCGCTGAGAAGGGGGCCTCAAATCCCCTCAAGGCCTCCACGTCACCGACCTCGGAGAAGCTGGTCGCGAACTCAGGCAAGTAGAGGGCTGAAACAAACGAGCGGTCGGCGTCTTTCACAGAGCCGGTTAATAACACACAACACTGCAGACCATCACTTCACTATTTCTGGAGAGCACAACCCTCACACTCAGCAGCTTATTCCCTCAAGGTGAGCACCAAAAGTAGACTATCTGACGGCCCCGGCTTCCTTATTTTACAAAGCATTTCAAAATTTAAACATTCTAAACATATTTTCTAAATTTATAGCAAGGTCTAATATCTAAACAACCTAACCTAACCTAACCTACTGGCAGCTCTAACAATAAATTAAAAATAAAATCATTAACTGACATTAAAAATTACAAAAGGTAAACAAACATTAAAAACTTTCGAAATATAAAGGCCTAGGAATGCTACAGATAATGGCCATGCAAATAATTTGAGAGAATGAATAATGAAAGATTTAATTAAAAAAAGTAAGTAAAAAATGATACATTACAGTAGTGTGTGTATTGGCGGATGCGACGAACATCAAATAATCAATTAACAATAACCAGAAATAGAAGTCCATTGCAAACGTCCACGTTCGGGACAGTTGATGAATTAATTATTCTCAGCACCAACCAAATTATAGTGAGCAATAGGTAAGTGGATCCTGAGCTCATTTACAATTCATTTGACGTTTAATCTCCGGCCATGATGGGCGCGCGTCAGTCGAACGCACTCAAGTATTAATGAAGAGGGGACAGGCGAAGGAGAGCTCACCATTTACTTTTACTTGTTACCTGCGGACGCCTTTGACTTTATTCGCGTGAAACATCAACATCGGTTCAGCCAGTTAAATAATAATAATATAATAAATTGTTATTATTTCAGAATTAAATCCATAGATTGTTAGTACAAATATATATGTTAGTAAAATTACATCTTATTTAATTGTTTTTTTTTTTGTATGAAAATCTGAAAATTATTAGCAATAAAATACAATAATCCAAAAAAAAGAATAATTATAAAATAAAGTAAATGTACAAATAAATAAATGTCTTGGAAATAAAAATAAAATCACAATTACAATATATCATAAATTCTCAACATTACAATAAACTTAAAATTTAAAAAAAAATTCAAATTTAAGTTTTATATAAATAAGTCCTAAAAAAATAAATAATATAATATAGGTACAACATTTCTATTCAGTTACAATATCAAAAATAAAATATATAAGCATTTGCCCACACATCATCTACCATCGACTATAATGCGCATCCATCTCTCTTGAATAGGGCAATCAAACCGTGATGCAATCAACCTCAGAATGCCATTATCACTCCCCCTCACGCGCCTGCGAATAGATGCAACTCTCTTGCGTATTATTGTTTGAATTTCTGCAAAACATACTCGATGCACTGCAATCCGGAGGGAGTCGCAATAGCATTCTGAAGATGTTGTTATATTGAAATCGCAAGGCACCGGCCGCCCGTCGGGTATGATTAAGCCATAAGCCGCTCGAGTAAAAAGACTGACAATATGCCCTAAACAAAGTTATTTTTACCTCGATCGAAAATCAAGCAAACCTACGCGCCAACATATTCCCTCTTACAGCCAGTGACTTACGTTCGCGTTCAATGTCGGTCACTATATGACCCAAATATTTAAAAGTGGTCACCACCTTCAGAGCTTCCCCATTAATCTTAACCGGTTGGACATGAACTGGTTTGCCAGATTTACTCTTACAAATAAGTACCTCACTTTTCATGTGGTTGTATCTCAGTCCATGTCTCGCCGCATAAGCCTCACAAATAGTCGTCAACTTGCGAATCGATGATACCGTGGGGCCCAGCAGCACCATATCATCCGCGTAGCTAATGTTATTAACGCATACGTCATCAATAAAGCAACCAGTATGTGTACTGCTGAGCTCAACGATCAGATCATTAATATAAAGATTGAACAACAGAGGAGAACTGACCTCACTTCCTCGATCCGTGTAGTAATTCATAGCCCGCTTAAGACACACTATAGCACTTTCAGTTGAAAGTCCTGTTCTAAATCCAAACTGGCCATCGTGTAATATGACGTAAAAAGTAACCTAAAAAAAAGATGTGGTGTCTTGGGACACCATGTAGGAACGAAGTTAAAAAAAAACACCCTCACACTCACCCTCCCCCTCACCATCAATCTCAATCTCGCCCTCCCCCTCACTCTCACCATCACCCTCACCCTCACTCCTCACCCTCACCCTCACCCTCACCCTCACCCTCACCCTCACCCTCACCCTCACCCTCACCCTCACCCTCACCCTCACCCTCACTTTCACCCTCACCCCACCCTCACTTCTCACCCTCACCCTCACCCCTCATCCTCACCCTCACCCTCACTCTCACTCTCACTCTCACTCTCACCCTCACCCTCACCCTCACCCTCACCCCACCCTCACTGAAAGAGGGAGAAAGAGAAAGGTATTATACACTACTCGCTTGTGTATACGACTGTCGCGCCTGCGCACGTCTCAATTAACGCTTTTATTCCACGGACTTTTTCTTATGGTTTGTTTCTTACGGTTTTACTATCACATTTTTTTCAGTTCGGTCGCGCAGCAAAATCCCTATCTCCTCCAAGCATGCCGTAAGGAACTTCGTTCCAAAAATAACTAGCTATCGGATAGTAAAAGTTCTTCGAAAATCTGTTTTTAATAGCCCTTTTACGTTTTAGCTGGAAAAGGGCGTGCTCTGATGGTTTGGACGCGTCCAAAGAATGAGTGAGGAATGATTGACGAAGAATATATATTGTGCGAAAGTAGAAGGCAGAAGGAGTCAGGGTAGACCGAGACTTACGAATGTGAAGACCATCAGATTGCTCAAAAACGGAAAATTCGAAATTACTCGGATACCCAAATGTGCATGAAAAGAAGTATGCATGGATCTATCCTATGCTGGCGATCTATCCTCTCTGAGCACCCCTTCAGGGATATAGCTTGAAGGTAGTTAAGTTAAACTTTTTTACGTTTTATATACAGGTAGAAATTACTGTTATCTGAAACAGGCTCTTTCATTTTATATATTTTGTTTGAGTCAAAGCTTGCAGAAGATTAAAAATTTGATTAATGTTACACATTGAATTGAACGTTACAAAACAGCCAGTTTCAGGCCGCCTGTATTTCGATTTATTTATTAAGCTTCTACGCAAAAAGCTTTCAGCATAATAATCCGACTGTTTGTTAAAAATAGAAATAAGTATATTTATTTAGAAAGGGATAAAAATGTGCTATTTTAGGGTCTGTCCTGACATATTAACCTTATACCCACGTTTTTAGACATAAAAACTTATTAAGGACACCTAGGAATAGGACGCTGAAGGACGGTTCTCGTTGATTGGCAGTGTATCACTTTGTGAGTATTGATCAATATTTGAAAAACATCGATGTGAATTTACTATCGATTTCGTTAATATGTTTTAAAATCGATGTCTAATCTTCTAACATCGTGTATCATCACTCATCGACGATTAATGCTATATTTGTGGTTGGCCATTAGTAGAAGTTCAACTATGATTTATTTAATTTTTAAGTTTTAACTAATGCTCTTTATAGAAATAAATAGCTTGATGTATTTCTTCAATATATTGCCTTTAACTGTGTTTTGCACGTTCATTCATTCGCGCAATTTTCTTTTAAACGTGTACACATTTTGAAAAATAAACACTTGTACTTGTTAAATTTTGTAGAATAATACAAGTGTTTTTATTCAAAATGTGTAGCAAGTTTCACCAAGTGACATCAATGGAGAGTATAAACAACGTGTACAAAGTTTTCACTTGACGTAATAGTATATAGAGTTGCGACTTTAATCTGTAGTGAAAAACCAGATGTTACAAAATTTCAAGAACGGCTCAAGCAAAATTGACGTCTAATTGTTATTCACTTTATCCACAATCGAATAAGCGAGCCAGCCTAAACATAGTTAGGAACTAACCCTTCCTTTGAAACGAGATTAGGATAATAATGAACTCGATGCTATCTGGTCTTTTTCTCCAAAATTTAGGCATACAGACGTTCTTGAAGATGTTTATTTTATTGTGCTAATTAAGTTAGACTTGTTAATTAAAGTCGGAGGCAGCATGCAATGAATTTACAGACAGCCGGGCCGAATAAAATGATAAACGTGAACTACGTTCGCACGATTGATGTGCACCCAATTTATAATCCATTACTTACACAGAAAAATATATTATACCGTAGGTAAAGCAAGAATCGTGTCAATTATAAGTATTGTAACGCCACATCAGAAAATATGTTTAATAGTCGACACAATTGTGACGTCGTTTCCTACTACGTCATATTGGGCGGCAATGCTTACCTGTAATTATTTTATAAATAGCGTATGCACACGTTTCTCTGTTAATTCTGTTGTTGTAAGCCAAGCAATAAACAATCTACGTTGACATACTCGCCGTTAAATCATTTCTCTATACTGCTCTATAACCTCGTTGTAATAGTATCTTTAAACCTATATATATAAAAGGCAAAATCACTGACTGACTGATCACGAAATCTCTGAAACTACATTTTATTTCTCTCTGATGGAGTTAATGATGTATCTAATATATCAACATTAAAATCTTCACAAACTATTATAGATTTCTTAGAACATTGGCATTTGAACAGTGCTTCTTCAAGCTTTTCTTCAAATTTAATGTACGGAGCTTTAGGGGGACTGTATACGCTTAACAAGATGAAATGCTTAAACTCAATACTGGCAATCTCAATAACTCGCTCAATGGAGAGGGCTACTAAATCCTTACGTTCTTTAAATTTTAAGTTTTTATTAATTAATATTAAAGAGCCTCCACGTTTAGAATGTTTTCTATTGAACGAGCTAGCAACCTGGTGATTTACGAAGTTCAACAATGTGATTTGATGATCTTTTAACCAGTGCTCTGTAGCACAAAAAATATTAATAGAATTTGCATTAATGTATAGCTCTAACTCTAAATCTTTACCACTTATTAAACCTCTAACATTATGGTGCACCAGGTTTATAAAAACAATATTTTTACTAAGATTATTCTCAGGGGCCAAAGTCAACTGGCCAGATTTATTATCTGTTGTCCTATAATCTAGTTTTTTTGGAATTTCATTTTCCAAATGTGAAGTATCAAAACTATCCTGCTCAATAAAAGCAGTTGTACTTGCCAATAATTTGGCTTGAAAAATTAAAAAAATTGATAGCAACAGAGCTACCTTTCGTTGTAAAAATTTTGATAGAAAATATCTATCTAATGTCAACAAACTATTATTATTGAAAATTATGTTCCAATCGAACAATTCAATTTTTTTGGAATATGATACCATGGTATGTAGTTTCATATTTAATTTGTATCTTAAGTGATTTTCCTTGTGGCTCATAGCAGTGCTGTATGGCAAGGTGGACAAAATTACTTGTTTTACTTGCAGACTTGATAACTTATCAAAAATTTTTAAAAGTTTGTCACTATTAATATTGCCTCTTCTGCCAACCAGCATCACTATAGTAGACTGCTTGCAGTGTGTACCAGTCAATATAAAATCTATAATTTGAGAGTATGAAGCTCCTGGATATGTATGATTTATTACAGAATGACTTAACTGTCTCTGTAAATAATGTCCAAAATTTTTACCTATTTCATCGCAATAGACTATGGTCTTTGCATCACTTTTTATTTGCAACTTTTCTATTATACTCGTAGATGCCTCGCAATTACTACTTGAACTTAATATACTATTATCCACACTGCACACAGTTTTAATTGGTGAAAATTCATCATTGCATCTAATTCTTTCACAACTTAAGGGTGATTATTTAGACTGCCTCTGTGGCGTGGTGGGAGTGCATCCGACTGCTACGCAAGAGGTCGTGGGTTCGATTCCCACCCAGGATAAAACTTTGTGTGATGAGCACGATGGTTTATTCTGTGTCTGGGTGTTATTTATCTATAATATGTATGTATGTATTTAGTAGTATAGTACAAACTCTGCTTAGTTTGTAATCAGATGGCGTTGTGTGAGTTGTCCCAACGATATTTATTTATATTTCCAGAATTAATACATAGGATACCTTCTTTTAATTGCGATTTTGAAATCGCGCAATTCCGAAATCCGCGTGACATAGTATACCTAAAAATTTTAAAGAGTTAACGTATGGGCAGTTTGTTGTCAAAAAGTAAAAAAAATGTCTTGTCGTAAATTGTTTTACTCAACAAAGGACTCTCTAAACATGTATGAATAATAATTAAAATGAATTGAAAATGAAAAATCTTTATTCATGTAGGTCACAATGTAACAAGTATGAAAAGCATTACTAAGTAGGAAGATAAACGAAATCCGGTTGTGTGCTTATTTAAATACTATTGTGAGACCCATTATTTATTATTGATTTATTTGTTTTTTTTTGTTTTAATAAGAACTCTGTTTCTAATGTTTGCATGCCAAGTTTAGGCGGAACATAATGTACCTACCTATAGTCATAAGATTTTTGTAGGCAGAGACATATTATACGCTTACATTTCACCGTATGCATTTTTGTCCCACGTAACAGTGCTACGAAGTCCGAGAACCAGCCAGAGTGAAAGTTGCGTAACTTAGGTCCATATTCCAGAACGTTTCTCAATACTCAATCAACGCTTGAGACTAGATTTTGCCTTATAAAATCTACTATCAAGTGTTTCTTGAGTATTGATAAACGTTCTGGAATACGGACCTTAGTGATCGTTTACAGAACACTGAGTCCGCGGGGCCACGAGCGCTTCAAGTAGATTAAAGTACTCCACATAAATATGTCGAGTATACTGTACTAAGTCGTCGTAATCCTTGTGTATTTATCTGTTGGCCACACAGCCCCGACCTAATTATTTCTGCCAGGCAGTCTCGTTGTATACACAGTGTGCTAGACACATCACACGTTGAAATTCCACACAACACTTGACAAACTGCCTTCAGTTTCGTTATTTTATACCACTGAGGTAGCACACGAGCATACGGAACTAATCTGATGGAAAGTGGTCACCGTAGCCTATGGAAGTTTGCACGACCAGAAGTGCAGCACTCGCGCTGCTGACCCTGTAAAAACCTTCTAAGGCCCCTTTTGAACAACCCCATACTGTAGACGTTTGGGAAATGCTTTTACCCGACTATTTACAGGTTGATTATCGATTGTATATTTATGTTAGTATATCCTTTACATTGTACAAAAAAAACCAAGCGCAAAAAACCTTCGCGTTAAAATGTTGGGATTATTAATTGAATAAATAACTGAAAAATCTTTATTCATGTAGGTCACAATGTAACACTTATGAATGTCAAGATTAATGTGACGTAGTAGTAAGATCTCTTCTGTCGTACACAATTTGTTTTTATTACTGTTATCTAATTGTACCCATTACTTTTGCTACTTAAGGGCCGGTAGGCCAAGTCGCGTAGACACCAAAACGCTTCCTCAGCCCCCACCAAGATAGATCGACGATGTATTTTCTGCTGGCACGCCACAGTAAAAATGATTGGCAGTAGCAATTGAAATGGAACATCTCTGTTATTGTGTTGGATTTTATTTTAGGTTTATGATATACTAGTTGACACCAGCGGCTCCGCCCGCGTAATGAGGATTTTCCGTTCCCGTTTTCAAAAGGAACTTGTTCCCGGGATAAAAAGTAGCCTATGTGTAATTCTGATAGATTAGCTATTATATATAATATATAGTTATGGTAAAGGACGAAATTAAAAACAGTTTGCTAGGCTATCACCGGCGACTGCGACATCACCCCAATCCCCTGGCCTCACAACTAACGCATCGAGGTTATAGCAAAAGATTAAAAAGGAAAGACATAATCAGTGACGACTGAGTCCATTGGAAATAAACGAGGAGATGTGCCCACTGGAGAGCACACTCACTCACCTAATTACCCTCACACAATCTGCTTATAGTAGAACTGATTGCAGATAACAGAACACAGAAAAAAAAGGTAAAGTTTATTTAAATTCCATTCAGTAGTTTTACGTGCAAAAAAATAACAAACATCCATACTTACAAACTTTCGCGTTTATAATATTAGTAGGAGTTTATGATGATATATTTAATAACAAATTTAGGCTTTATTTACAAGTACCAAATAAAATGTCCCGTACTCATTACACGCTTTTTTTTTAAATAATATTAAAATCAAAAAATCATAATGTTATGTTCCTGTCTTCGGCAGCTAGGCACCGTTGTTCTTCAGAACATATCTTCCGTCCGCGCTTAACATTCTCCTTAAGTACACAATTTCATTCAATTGCTCTAAACGTTGCCGGTTTACCCAAATCTTGCTTTTAGTTCTTACTTTTTCTTTTTCAAATACCCGATTCTTAGTTTAACATGCAGCGAAGACCTTTACATTTATATTAGTGAATAATGCCTGAAGGTCGGCTTCTGATGAGACCATCACTACCGCATCATCAGCGTACAACAGACAATGTACTGTAAAATTTCCAATTGTACAAGACATCATAAAGCCAGGCGGACCGTCGACGGCCCGTTTGACGCCCGAACAGAAGTCAAAAAGAGGCGCCAGGTGAACCTCCCCCTTGGTCACACGCAAGCTTTACAATCCATATAAAGAGACTGTATCGCCAGCAGCAGCTGGCCGTCCACACCATATTCTGCCCGGATATGGTGTAGACGGCCAGCCAGGCCACACGGACGAGTACCACAGAGTTTCTCTCACAACTTTATCAAATGTTTTCTCCAGATCCACTAAAGCGCAAAAAACCTTCGCGTTAAAATGTTGGGATTATTAATTGAATAAATAACTGAAAAATCTTTATTCATGTAGGTCACAATGTAACACTTATGAATGTCAAGATTATTGCTTCTACATTTACATTTACTGCCAGATTCGCAAAGCAATAGGTAGAGGCTGAGGAAGAACCTGGCAATAAAACTCATAGCCACTCTTTTCTAACCGCCAGTAGTTACATTAGTTTGAGTTACATGATGTTTGACCAATTATATAGTAATGAATTTATAAAAACCAAAAAACAAAATCAATGTTGTGTTTAAAATCATATCAAAATTAGAGCTATTCTAGTTGCCAGTTCTAAGGGCAGCCTACAGTTTAAGAAGAAGAATATAGCAAGAAAGTCAATGGATGCTCTTTTAAAATGTAGGTATGGCTTACAACATTAAAATTACACTTTCATTGTTCCTTTGGATTTATGTGAGAACAGTCGACTAAACTTAGTTTGCCTTAAATTTAAATTTTATTATTTGTAATAATTGCTATATTATTATTAATTAATTAATTATTAGTTACATGAAATGTCATACATTGTTTAAGGCTACTAACATAAAGTAAAAACATATATAAAAAGCGATATTTGAAGCGCTCGTGGTCCCGCGGTCTCAGTGTTCGGTAAACGATCACTGAGGTACGCAACTTTCACTATGGCTGGTCCTCGGATGGGTGACCACTTTGTGGCATTTACATTTGCGAGCGTTTCCGTGCTTCGGAAGGCACGTTAAGCCGTTGGTCCCGGTTGCCAGTAAAATGGCAGTCGTTAAGCCTGGTTGAAGGCCTTATAGGCGGCTTAAAAAATTTCAACAGCAGGTAGCCACAACCTGCGTCTGTCTATTTCAACACGGCAATGGGCTCACCACCTATTACGTGGGACAGGAATCCACACGGTGAAAAGTGGGCATATAATATGCCTCTGCCACCCCTTCGGGGATAAGGCGTGATGGATATTTATTTATTATTTTATATATAAAAAGCGCTCGTAGCCCTAATAACTCGGTTTCTGTAAAAGATCACTGATTTAAGAAACTCTCTCGGATTTTGGATGGATGAACGCTTTGTAGCATTTTCATGTACCAGCGTTTTCGTGCTTCGAAGGATACGTTAACGTTGCAATCGACACTCGTGAAGTCAAGTGAATAACTTTTGAGCGACTTAAAAATTACAACAGCGAGTCGCTACAATCTGAGCCTGTCCATTTGAACACATGCATTGGGCTCACCACAATATGCCTCTGCCACACCTTCGGGGATAAAGTCGTGTAATAAATTTATAAATATACTTATATATATATATATATATATATATATATATATATATATATATATATATATATATATATATATATATATATATATATATTATATATCTATCACGCCTTATCCCCGAAGGGGTGGCAGAGGCATATAATATGCCCACTTTTCACCGTGTGGATTCCTGTCCCACGTAATAGGTGGTGAGCCCATTGCCGTGTTGAAATAGACAGACGCAGGTTGTGGCTACCTGCTGTTGAAATTTTTAAGCCACCCATAAGGCCTTCAACCAGGCTTAACGTAAATGCCACAAAGTGGTCACCCATCCGAGTACCAGCCATAGTGAAAGTTGCGTAACTCAGTGATCGTTTACAGAACACTGAGACCGCGGGGCCACGAGCGCTTCATATAAATATACTTAAATAATTAATACTGAAAGCATAAAACAAAGATCTTGGGTACAATTTTAATAATTTATGCGAAGCGAAGCTTCAATATAACAACTGCACTGATTACTTCAGCCAGTGGCAGTCGGTATGTTTAAGCTTCAGAATCTATTGATCAAATTTGTTTATAGGTAAACATACATTGACCGGCCCTCTGGCTCAGTTGGTTATATAACTGTCTTCTAACCTGTGGGTACCGGGTTCGATTTTTCACAGGGATAAATCTAACGGTTCTGTGAAGTGTAGGTACTTTATTTTATATTAAAACTCTTATATATTGTATTTATCTATCACGCCTTATCCCCGAAAGTGTGGCAGAGGCATATTATTATATATGCCCACTTTTCACCATGTGTATTCTTGTCCCACGTAATGGGTGGTGAGTCCATTGCCGTATATAACTCTCATATATATACACTATATAAAGCTAACTCCGGGCGTCGCGAGATGCAACTGGGACAGACGCTCGGATGTTGATGGAATGCTTACTGCTCTCATAAATATACTGTGCTATTGCGAAAAAATAACAAGGGGAGCGCAACGAAAAAACTAATACAGATCCTACCTCAGTAAGCGCCAGCGCGCGACTAATCAGGCCTCAGCGTCGCGAATCTGATATTATTTAAACATTTTTTCTAAAAAAATTACTGTATATAGTCAAAGTAAGCTATTATGTCTATAAATATTTAGTAGCTATAGTGGTGTATAAAAATTTCATAAAAATTATCTGTAGTTTAGATTTGGTATTGAAAAAACATTTCGAAAGGGGGCAACTTTGGGATCTTTTTCTATCAAGTGAAGTGTATTAGATTTTGTAACAGAAAGCCATTTTGACTAGCTTAAATCCTTAACTAAAATATAATCTCTTTTTTAGAATCATACACCTTTTCTTCTACGATTCGCATTGTTTTAAAAAACTCAAAAGCGTGGCCTCGGCAGGAATACCAAGCCTTAAACGCTGTCTGTGGCGCTCTCCTTCACTTAAGCGCATTAAAATAAAAGCAAACTCTAATTTAGATAATAGACGTAAATACTTTTTCGTAAAAATATATATTTCGACTAAGAGGTTCTAATACAATTCTATAAAATATGAAATACTTTGTATTATTCTGAACCTCAGGATGGTTTGTTATTTAGGAATGTCTGGATAAAATGTCACAATCCTTTTTATTTTGACAGTGTTTTGTACATTAATATAATAAATAATAAAATGGAGCTTTATAAAACGTTTCAGGGTAGATTTATAATGCGAAAACCAACCGCAAGTGTTTTGTTGTTTTTAAACTTTCGCGGTGTATACTGTTACGGACATCGCAGAAGGGAGACAAATTAAATAATATAATAGGATACAAAAGGAATTTTTCAAATCGGACTAGCCGTTCACGCGTGATGGCGTGACCAAAGGAAATAGGGATTCATTTTTATATAAATATAAGATAATAAAATGGAGTATTAGAAACCGTTTAAGGGTTGATTTACAAGGCGAAAACAAACCTCAATCGTTTGGACATCGCAGAAGGGAGACAAATTAAACATCTCACAATATTTTAACACGATATATTGATGACTTCTCAACACAAGATTATATTACAATAATAATCAAAGCACTAACTTTAGTGTTCGCACTGGCGTCCGCAATCTAACTGCACTCTCGTAAGAAGGCCGAATGAAGTAAGTTTGTCTGTTTGGGCTCGATATTCACCGTATATTCACCGTTTTGACGTTTGACATTCACGTTTGCCATAGACGAATTATAGAATGATTATCGAACAATATTCATGTAACAGTTGAAAGTATTATCAATAACTTGTTGAGAGTCATATTCCAATAGTCTTGTAACAATATTCATACTTTATACACTATTCGGAATTTCACGTGACATAATACTTACATAATACACCAACGTTTCGAACGCGTTGCAGTCCACTTTTGTTAGACAGCTAGGAGCAATCATTGGCTTATAATTATCGGCATTGTTAATAACAACTACCGTCTGACTTCATAACCCTGAAAGGATACCTACGTCGTTGGCTCATCATTTAGTGAGCAGGTGTACCACGTGTAGGTGAAGGACCAGGAGGCCTAGTCTACTATTTTCCAATAGAAAGCCGTTCTAGTTCTATACTATAACGGATCTATTGCGGTTAGTGCAAAACTAGGTAGTCTACTAAAACTATTATATATTTCACAATCAAATAAATAAATAATAAATAAAATAAAAACATCTTTATTTTGCATAGACCATTTTAACGGCGCTTACAAAATGTCATACACTATTTAAAATATTTAAAGCGACCACCGGTTCGGAACGCGGCCCACCTGAGAAGAACCGGCAAGAAACTTAGGAAGGCTTTTTTTTTGATGGCCTATTTACAATTTAATATTATTTCACTTTGCCAGCAGATCATTTCCAGGCGTCCCTGTCCTGCAAATAGTCTGTAACGGAGTAAAAACCTTTTTCACAAAGCTTGTTTTTAATAAACTTTTTAAATTTATTTAAAGGTAAATTTCTCAGGTCACAGGGAAGCTTGTTGTAAAAGCGTATACAGTTACCCTGGAAAGAATCGCCAATCTTATGTAGTGACTGTGGTGGACTGAAAGATTATTTTTATTTCTAGTGTTTATATTACGTTTATCACAGAGTTTAGAAAACTGTGATAGATTTTTCTGGACATACATAAGATTGGCAAAAATGTATTGTGATGGTACGGTTAGAATATTCACTTCTTTGAATTTTTCTCGGAGAGAAACTCTGGGGCCCAAATTATAAATAGCACGTACAGCCCGCTTTTGTAGAACAAAAATAATATTTAAATCTGCAGCACTCCCCCAAAGGAGAATACCGTAAGACATAATACTATGAAAATAGCTGAAGTAAACCATTCTAGCCGTATCCACATCTGTTAGAGTCCTGATCTTTTTTACAGCGTATGCAGCCGAACTTAATCTAGAGGCTGTCTTTTCTATGTGTGGGCCCCACTGCAAATTGGCATCAATAGTTATACCTAGGAACACAGTTGATTCTACAAACTCTAACACTTGTCCATTCAGTTGAACATTGGCCGCAACTTGTTTTACATTTGGTAGAGTAAATTTTATACATTTAGTTTTATTTTCATTAAGGCAAAGATTATTTGAGCTGAACCAATGAACTACTCTTGCAATTGCATTGTTTACATCGTCATAGTTATCTAATTGTCTTTTAATTTTAAAAATTAATGAGGTGTCATCTGCAAACAAAACAATCCTATTCCTGTCCCCTACATAAAATGGTAAATCATTAATATAAATGAGGAACAAGAATGGCCCAAGTATCGAGCCTTGCGGCACATCCATTGTAACCATGGATCCTACAGAACGTGTACCATTAATATCGACCCTCTGTATTCTATTGTTCAAATATGAAGACAGAAGGTCGAGAGCCTCTTATTCCATAGTGGTGTAATTTTTTGCACAGCGTTTCATGTTGAACGCAATCAAAAGCCTTTGATAGATCGCAAAATATACCTAATGCATCGTGCTTGTCTTCCCATGCTTCATGAATACATTTTAATAACTCAACACCAGCATCGGAAGTTGAGCGCCCTTTCGTAAACCCAAATTGATTCGCATGGAGTATTTTATGACTATTAAAATGGGATAGCATTTGATTCAAGATTATTTTTTCAAATACTTTGCTCAAAGTTGGCAGCACTGACACTGGTCGGAAATTAGACGGCTCTGTAGCGCTGCCAGCCTTGAACAAGGGAACGACTTTGCTGTGTTTCATTAAATCAGGAAATGTACCACTAGAAACACAGTCATTAAACACAGTTGCTAGATGGGGCGCAATTACCTCAATTATACATGATGCAGTTTTGACCGATAATCCCCAAATGTCCGCGGTTTTCTTAATTTCGATACATTTAAATGTTTTTACAATGTCCTGAGCACAAATATCTGTGAATACAAATGCATCCCTGCAACAAAGAACAGATTCTTCTAATAAAAGTTCAGCGGAACTGGAAGATGCTTGGAGAGATTTTGTTGTCAATATAGGTACATTTTTGAAAAAGTGTTCAAACTCCGTAGCCACTTCCAGGTCCCCTGTAACATGGCAACCATTTACTTTTAAGTGGAAATCCCTTTCAGTCACTAAAGATCTACCGCATTCAGAGTTAATGATGTTCCAAGTAATTTTTATTTTATTTACAGAATTAGAAATCTTATTTTTAATGAAGTTTGACTTAGCAAGATGACACGTTTGTTTAAATATCTTAGAATAATTTTTAACATATTCCTGAATTCACATTTCTCAAGTTGCAGAATAGCTGTTTTAAACTATCAAAATATTAATACAGACTACCAAAAATACTAATTAAGAGCTACTTACAGGCGCTACACGTGTTAATAACATTCTATCGGCCGGCCGATAAAATTCTAGTAAGCGCAATTGTAATAGTAGACTACGAAAACTGTAATTTTTTTCTGTCGGCTCTCAATTGAGCGACGATTTTTATTCTCTTCTGACGCGATTGAATTAGCAGACTTGGCCCCCAGGAGATCGGGTCGCTTACAGTAACACCAAAATCATAACACGAAATGGACCTTTTTAATATCTAACACAAAAGTTTGATAAGAAAATCGAATATTGCTCCAGAATGACCTTTTTTAAAAAAATGTTTGAAGAAATATATCAAAATTGGGTGAGGTCGACTAATGAAAGTATAAGTTTTTTTTTTATTATTAAAACATCTCTAATCTTGGAAAGTGGGTCAGCAGCAAAAGCTGTTATAAAATATGTGAAAGGGTCCTTACTTTTTCTTCACTATCGAGTTGAATTTATTCGAGATGTCACTCGGGGTCGCACATAAATCACTTTTTGAGAAGAGTGTGGGGATTTCGTATTCTCAGCACTCTCGATACGTGTTATATACTCGTACGTATTATTGACTGCCTCAGTGGAGCGGCGGTAGAGTATGCGACTGCCGCGCACGAGGTCCCGAGTTAGATTCTCGGGTCGGAACAAATATTTGTGTGATCCACTAATGTTGGTTTCGGAGATTGGATGTTTCCTATGTATAATATGTATGTATTTAAATATATATATATATAAGTATCAATATGTATCAGTTGTCTAGATCTCATAGTACAAGCTTGTAGCTTAGTTTGGGCTAGATGGCGTTGTGTAAAATGTGTCCCACAATAATAATTTATTTTTTTAACTATTATTATTAGTTTGAGTTGTTCTGATCGACGGTGGGTACGTGTTAGCCAGAGGAGGGAGAATACAACAAAATACGTTCTTCTGTCCTTATAAATTTTGAACATCTGTTTCTGTATTAATGTCGCAACAACGTGCTAATCAGATTTTAGTATTACTAACACGGCCTTGCCATGGACTGGAAGATAAAGCCCATTGAACTGCATAGAAGTGTATGACAGGCAGAATCGCGATGACCTTGGCGCACATTTTAAACTTCATTTCAGGTTGCAAGGACTGAGGGTTGCAAGGGTCGGCAGCGCGAGAGCTGCGCCTCTAGTGTTGCGAACGCCGTAGGTTACGGTGACCAATATTCCATCAGGGGCTGCATGTTTGTCTGCAACTTCAGTGGTATGTAGTGCTAGCCTTGTCTTATATTTTTATATGTAACTGATAAACACGTTAGGTTAAGCCGTTGGTCCCTGTTGCTAATAACATGCTAGTCGTTAAACCAAGTTGAAGGCATTTGGGTGGTTTGAAAAATTGTACAATTCAACACGGCAATGGGCTCTCCACCTGTTACGTGGGATAAAAATGCTCACGGTGAAAAGTGAGCATATAATATACCTCTGCCACATAAATACAATCATAAGTAAGTAATTGATAAGAATTAACTTTTGAACACACACCCTATTCCGTGGAAATTTAAATTACAACCACCCCGATTTGTAAGCACAAACCAGAGCCAATCAAACTAGTTAAATTGAACTAGCCGACAAATTTAAATTGATCGGTACATGGTAGGTACGCACATGCTGTATGACATCGATGCAGTTTGGCTGAGTTATGAATTCAAGCTCACGTCACATGTGTCACGAAGCGATATAAATTCTAGAAAATCAATATGGCATCCGTCAAATGTATCCAGTACATCATACGAATTTGAAGGATGTTCTACGAGTAAGTGTTTGAAAACACGCGATGTACTACGAAGTTGTTGCTACAGTGATCTACTGACTAAGCTCGTTCTGCTTATTCTTATATTTATATATTACGATTGAGAAAACCTTTTGAACATAGAGCCGCTTTACTCTATATGTTTATTTTTTATACCACTGAGGTCGCAGACAATCATACGAAACGTCGGTGAATGTAAGTACAAAATTGTTTCGCGTGAAGTCCCGAGTAGTATATAAAATATAAAACATACGATCCCCCTGATGGTAAGGTTACCGTAGTCTAAGGACGTTTGCAACATCAGATGTGCGGCACTCGCGCTGCCGACACTGTAAAAAACTTCTACGACTTGAACTTCCCTTTTGAAGAACCTCATTCTGTGAACGTTTGGGAAAACCCAGGAAGTTGTCATACAACCAATTTTCTTTACTATTAATTTTTTGTTCAATATGTGTAATTTGAGTATGTTATTATCTGAGCACCATGTAGACTATTATGTGCCATTTTTTAACTCGACATTATCATTGCTGTGCAGTTTGAGTATGTCATGCACGCCTAAGTCTCCTGGCAGTGGTAGCGTATGTATCGGGTCGCCCTATTGCCTATAATATGGTTGGTAGGGCAATGGCTGATATATGTGTCATACCCGTGAATGGTGCCGTTTGTTAAGACGGGTCAGCTCATAACTGTTATAGCAATTATATCAAGTATTACAAATAATATTATTTAAATTTAAGGCGAACTAAGTTTAGTTGACTGTTCTCACATGAGTTATGTGAGAACAGTCAACTAAACTTAGTTTGCCTTAAATTTACCTTTAAAACAAAAAAAATGTAAATTAATTATTGTTTACCATATGTAGAAAATTTTCAAAAATAAGCTATGTATTTACAACTTAACAAAATCTACAGTATAATAAGTATCATCATCATCCGAGCGTCTGTCCCAGTTGCGTCTCGCGACGCCCGGGGTCCGCTTTCCTACATTTTCTCCTCCACTTCGCACGGTCGTCGGCATCCCCTGTAGTGAGACCATTGGCACGCATGTCATCC
The DNA here is from genome assembly GCA_948477245.1 of Thumatha senex. Classification (NCBI taxonomy): domain Eukaryota; kingdom Metazoa; phylum Arthropoda; class Insecta; order Lepidoptera; family Erebidae; genus Thumatha; species Thumatha senex. The sequence goes on from OX419732.1 coordinate 28,661,355, forward strand.
CTTACGACGTCAAGCCAGCACTTCTTGGGTCTTCCCCTCTTACCGGGACCCGGCGGGACTGACATGACCAGACATTTGTTACCTACGTAGCCCGGCGGTTGCCGCAAAATGTGACCATACCAACGAAGGCGACACTCTTGCAACTTGTCTGCAATGTCACGGACGTGAAGGCTGCCGCGGATGCGAGAGTTCCTCACGCGGTCCATCCGCGTGACTCCACACATCCACCGCAGCATCTTCATTTCCGTGACACGCAGCTCCTGCTTGTGTCGCTCCAATATTGGCCACGTCTCACTGCCATGTAAAAGGACAGGTCTAATAATGGTTTTGTAGACCTGTCCCTTCAACCGGATCGGCATTTTAGGGTCACAAATGACACCGGTCAACTCCCGCCATTTGGCCCACGCGGCAGCAATGTGTGACTTGACATCGCAATCGATGTCACTGGACGTGTGAAAAACAGATCCCAGGTATTTAACCTGGTCCGTGCGCTCGACCAAATCACCGCCTATGCGGACGGATGTGGGATCTGTCGAGTTTACAGTTTACTTCGCCACATTTAGTTTCAGACCGCCGTTCTCAAGTGTCTCCTTCCACGCCTTTACACGTCGCACCAATCTGCCCCTGTCCGCGTCTGCCAGTGCAATATCGTCAGCATACATGAGCAACCATGGAGGCTGCTCATGCGAGTTCCTGCTGCTGTCCGACAATTCGTCTAATATTACACTGAACAGAAGCGGACTAAGGACCGAACCCTGGTGTACCCCGACGGTGATGGGGAAGGGTTTCGTGTCGCCAACAGCAGTCCGAACCATTGAATCGGAGTCACAGTACAATAACACGGAGTACAGTATAATAAGTATGTCCCATAAAAGTATAAAAAAAAAAATATCCCTGACACAAAAATCTAGGATCCCGTTAAAAAGTAAAAAAAATTTTTTACATTTATTAATACATACTTAGGTACTTTAAGATTGACTTTATTTTATTATTTTAAAGGCAACTGAGGTTTCTGAGCCGAGGGTTTTTTAGATTTTTAATTGAATTTTTGAAGTTATACTTTTTTTGGCGCATTAGGGAAAATGATGAGAGTATATAGAGTAAATTTTACGATGCGCGCGCAGACCGTCGAAAGAAACCGACACCATGAATTTAGCTGATAAGGGTTTCCATGACAACTTATACACACCCTGAAGTTAGCTAACAACTTATAACTACATTAAAAGTAGTTTTCATTCTTTTGATGTTTTTTTTCTTACCAACTTATCATTCCTGTTACAAACAAAGAGTTGTGGTATATGTGATGAAATCTTATTAGACTAAAGCATAACTTCTAACGCGTGTACATAAGTACACACACACTTTTTTTATTTAGTTTATGTTACCTTAGAAATCGTTTTGTTTAAAAACAATACATTGAAATCGGGTATCCCTAATTCTAAAAGCTGCATATCATCCGCGTCTCTGCACGGTTTGTTTTATAAATGAACCCTGCGTGCCCCGAGTCAACAGATAGTGATGGATGACGGCGCGGCGTCTCCTTACATCATCAATAATATCCGCACGAGTGTTCGCGAGACGTGTCACCAAAGTAGCTTTGTTACTTGCACGTGTTTGCCCGATCTTTGTAGAATATGTTCAGTATATTTAACAAGAACAGCGGCACACCACTTGAACTCTAATTATATTAATAACTAACTGATCCCCGCGGCTTTACCCGAGACATATTTTGAACAGGTCCGTATTGGATTGCATACATTTTCGAGGCATAACTTAATACTGCATAACGTTTTTTGGCATACTCTTCGTTTCGCATAACGTTCAATCAAAATAAATCATTGGGCATACTTTTGTTTACATAACTTTTTTATAATTATGATATACCCGCATAAAATGTTTACGCATATTTTTTTTTACAATAACTATAACTAATCATAACATTTATTGGCATCTCACTTACTCTCGCATAAAGATTACAAGTCATACATATAGAATACCATAATGTTAACGAGTACATATTTTTATTTTTATATCTAAGCTTGAACTGTGTATGATTGAAATGCCCACTGATTAAAAATGTCGATGGTCACTATATTGAAGTTCAAAATGTCAACACAAATAGAATATATAAATAAAATACAAAAAGAAGTAGGTAGATTAAAACGAGCGATTCAGTTCTGGCACAACGCCGGCCCCTGCCGCGGCACGCTCGCTTCGCTCGCTCGGCCCCGCGTTGTGGTCACAAGTGACCTAACAATCCTCCTCGCTTCGCTCGTCGACGTACCTATTTACGACTTAGCTCAATACTAGTTTAAAAAAAATAACATAAAATATCGTTTTATATGTTACAGTTTACAAACTTGGCTATGAGTGAGATGATTATTTACATTGGTGTCTTATTATTTCTTTAATTACTTTTAGTCAAATAAATATTAAAATAAATATTTTTTAATACAGTAAATATTAAAATAATTATCCATACCTCCTTAGCTCGATAACTACTTAGCTCTCCGGGGTAGTATCGTGATGATATATAGTTCTTGAGAATAGGGCGTTCAACCAAACAAAAAAACTCTTCAGCTTTATATTTTAGTACGATACATGCAGAAACATACGGTGAAACGTGGTTGTAAAGTACGCCTCTGCCTACTCCTTGGGGGATAAAGGCGTGACAGTATGTTATGTTATGTTACTTGCAGAAAGCACTGAAGAGTGAAGTACAGTGAAAAGGTGAACAGTTTCTACCTATATACTTATATACTTTCGACTGATGTTTAGTTCTATATTACTTCATGTACATAATACTTATATATACTATTTTACAATTGTAAAAATAGCTGTGACGTACATTCAAGATAAATAAAAAATAATAATTGTAATCGACAAATTAAGGGATTCTGAGTCCGAATCTGTGATTTTTTTCTTCGTGTCTTTTTTTTTGTTTGTTCGGGATTGGAGCAAAATCCAGGCGGTTGATCACAAAAGTCTAATTAGAATATTGTGGTTAATTTTCCAGCTTAAATACTGCACTATATTTCATCAAAATCGGTTCAGCACAAGTAATTATACAGCTTGAACTATATTTTACTAGACGCGTTATACATAGGAAAGGTCAAAGTATTTGGTTAATCGATTGGCTTTTCTTAAAACTGTATTTTTCATAATCTTGCTGGTTTTATGTTATGCACATTCTCATATCGAGTTGCATTCACTGATAACTAAACAATGAGTGAAGTTAAGTTACCTAAGTGCATTCAAGTTTAGGATGGGTGACCACTTCAAAAGTAGGTTCATCACAGTTCCGCAGACATACGCTTCTTTCAGTCACAGTCTCTAAGGGGTAAAGCATCAGTGAAGATAAGCGCCCTATTCACGTTCTACTTTTGACCACTTTGAAAGAATGTGAATCACATTTCAGCAGACACTTTGCTTTTAGCTACGCACATAACAAGTTTCTGTTAGTAATGGGTAAAAGATTAGTGACGATTTTGCGATATCTGCAGTTATCTAAGAACAACTTCAGTGATTTTTTTGCACTAAAGGAACACTCACTTGGCCCAATCCTGCTTCACCAGCACCTGCTTACTGATGGTGGAGGTTCTGGTGAACGTGCCTCGGAAAGCTCAGGAGGTCGGTAGGTCAATGGCAGTCGCTACTTATGTATAATGTTTTATATACCATACATACATATATATATTGTCACGCCTTTACCTTGAAGGAGTAGGCTGAGGCATACTATACGCCCACATTTTACCGTATGCATTTTTGTCCCACGTAACAGGTGGTGAGCCCATTGCCGTGTTGAAATGGACAGGCACAGGCTGTGGCGAGCCGCCTATAAGGCCTTCAACTGGGCTTAACGACAGCCATTTTACTGGCAACCGGGACCAACGGTTTAACGTGTCTTTCGAAGTACGGAAACGCTTGCAAATGTAAATGCCACAAAGTGGTCACCCATTTAGAACCCGCTATTGCGAAAGTTGCTTAACGAAATGATCATTTACAGAACACCGAGTAAAAATATCGTTTCGTTGTCATTACTTTATTTTCTGATAATTATTTCCTTCAATTTTGTTCAAGCTTCATTTTTTATTGAACTCCTAGCTTAGGTAGAGGTTCAGATTTTAAAAGATTCTTTTTCGTACGTGATGCATTAGGGCCCTTCACTAAGTTGCTGCAATGTGCAGCAGAGCGGCTTTGTGGGGAACTCCCAGTCGTAGAGAGCGGACTAACCAGCAAATAGTTCGTATCGTCACTTCCGAGACCCAAGATAAGCGAGAAGTTAAGTCACTGCGATTCAAGGTGGTGGAAAGCGGTTGAGCGTGCGCTAAAATGCACGCCCGAAACACTGGACGGGGTACCACGACCACTCCAGTCGTGATCGCACATAACAGTTATAAGGCGGCGTCCGCAAAACAGACGACGGGATGAAGCGCCGCACCTGTAGTGTGTTTCTCCTCGATGCCATCACCTCACCGGCGAACGAGGGTACCGTGACAAAACTTGCCGGCTAAGATACATCCAAACTAACTATGCTGCTAACACTTTCTGTCTTTCGCTTCTACCAACCAGACCGGGAGCGCCATACTTAATGATGCTAACGTGCAATGGAGTTAGCTGCCAGGAATTTTAAAGATGATTTAATTGGTCAGCGTTAAGCTTTACACCAGCAAGTGGGACGCCGCTGCATGGTTTTGCGAGCAAGTCATGCAAAATTGCATTCAGAATCGATGCCGACAAGTTTTGAACTTTAGTTAAGTTACATACAAATCACCACGCGAGCGAAGCCGCGGGTAAAAGCTAGTAATGTATATAAATGGTATAGAATCAATAAGGTCTTGTGGTTCGCTCTTGATTCCACTCAAGGTTTTCCGATGGTCTTAGTTTCATCACTGAAAGTTTAATCCAAGTTGTATAAACTCTTCATGGACTTAAATCCTGGAATTTGCTTTTATTATTTGATTATTTTTTCACTGAAATTAAAAAGCAAACATTACTTATAATCATATTAAAAACTATTTCAATCGACATCGCTATCGATTCTGAACAAACGGCTTTCTCAGTAAGAGTAAAGTTAATGTAGTCGGGGGTTAGGGTAGGTTCTCGTTAAATTCAATTTCCTGTAAGTGCCGATGGAACACGTGAAAGCTCTTTCTGTAAATAATAACAGTGTGCTATTAAATAATAACGTCCTATGGGACGTTTGGTGCAATAGTCCGTAGTGACGTCACTCGTGGTAATAAATACATGTTATTATGATTTTATTATAATGAGTACTAGCATAAGTCGTGGGCTGATGCCCACGACTTCACTCGTAAAATAACTGATCAGGAGAGTTTATCAATCAAAAAGTCGTACTATGTGGCAAGAATACTTTGACGAAAGATCACGTGAGAAAGGTATTTGGTTCAAAACTATTCGGCCGACTGTAGCTTTGGGACCGTGGTTCGGTGCCGATATGGGCAGACAAGAATTAGTAACTAGTTTCAGACTGAGATCAGGACACATGCCACTGAATAAGTTTGCTGCGATGATGGGCAAAGTCCCATCAGGAAACTGTGATGAGTGCGATATCCCAGAAGACGTGTATCATATTTTAGTGGAATGTGTCCGGAACGAAGCTGAGAGAGTTAGTATTTATTATGAACATAATATTGATGTACATAAACTAGGTGAATGTAATAATATTCTTGGGAGCCCTTTAAGCTTGTCTGCAAAAATATTATATAAGTTAGTTAACTTATGTATGAAGCGTAGATAAATAGATTTGTATCATATAAGTAGTGTATCAGCCCCTATGAGGGAGACATATTCACTTTGTGATCAACCCCTCGTTAAAAAAAAAGGTAAAAAAAAAAGGAGAGTTTATCAAAGTACAGTCGATGGCGTCATATTTTTCATTGGATGAACTAATTTTGATGCGAATTAATTAGTTCAAAAGCGGATGTGATCGAGATTTAATAGCTATGAATGATGAAGAGCATCAGCTCACATCCTAGGTGATGAAGGTATCGTAAGGTGAAGAAGATATTTTTTATTATTTTTTTTATGGTTAATAAATGAGTTCAATTGTGCTCCGTTAGTTTGGACACGTCCAACGAATGAGTGCGGAACGATCGAAGAAGAAGATATATTATATTGTTCGAAAGTAGAGGAAAACAGAAGGTAGAATGAGTCAGGGTAGGCCGAGACTTACATATGAATACCACGTGAACAGATTTTTTGCTCAAAAACGGAAAGTCAAAAGTAGGTATTCGTAGGTAGACGTGCATGTATGAAGCAATTGATGAATCTGCAAGAAGTGAAAGAAGTATGCATGGATTACGAAGCCGGGCAATCAGTCCTCTCACTACCCCGTCAGGGATATAGCGTGAAAATAGTTAGTTAGTTACAAAACCTAATTATTATCTAAACAGGATTTGCTGAAAAAGAAAATCATTCCCTATTAGGACCGAACTGTATACTTATATCCTTTACCTACTGTACATAGGTCGCTATTGGTGCGGGATAATGAACGATATTGCATTTATAATTCACTCCGCTCGCGTAACTCGCAGCTACGCAAGTTAGCTCAGCTAATCCCTAAACCCCCTCAATTGATAGCTTCCATTTGCAGTACTCACTGTTCAAATCACTTGTTTTGCTCCCGCCACTGGTATTCATTCGTTACAACAGATTTTGCGTTTAATGATGCAAATTTAATTGACTAATTCTAATTAGCTTAGTATAGATCGTGTGTTGTGGTATGAATTGGGAAAGCTCTACGTTCATCAGTAGACTGTCATAAACTGATTTGATAGATGTTGTACTTTTCGTATCAATAGGACATTTAAATAGGAAGTCATAATGAGAACAATGGTTAAAAAGTGTAACGGTTTAAAAGTAAAACTGAGGTGGCAGAGAAGCTTAAGGACCCCCTGATAGAAAGTGGTTACTGTAGCATATGGAACTTTGCAACACCTGATGTATTAAAAACAACATTTCATGGTTCATGAGTCTTTAATTTCTTTACATCGAAGTTAGTAATTTTTTTCGCAAAGACTTAAATGATCGCATCATTTTCTTTAAACGTCGCGTATTTATAAAAAAACCCATACAAGTTCTCGGATACCCAGACGTGTATGTATGAAGTGATTAATGAATCTGCAGGAAGTGAAAGAAGTATGCATGGATCGCTCAAGAATAGACCGTGAAGATTGTTAGTTAGGTAGTCACTTATAATTTGAACTTGTCTAATGGGTATTCACTATCCAAGATCTGAAGTAAGTGTCCTTCCAAAATTTTCAAGAACATGTCTCTCAGTACAGGTAGTTCAAACAGGTATAGCGCTCCACAGGAACTCTGATTGCATTAGTGACGAACTTTATCCCTTAAACATTCCCCATAGTTAATGGACCAGTAATTTAATTAGTGGCGATAGCTCAACGACGTGGTTGAGTTCGGCTCTATCAAATTGATGTTTAGTGAAGTGCATTTGTTAACATTATTATTTTGTGGTTCGTTAATATACTTACCAAAATCGATATCTGAATCGATTTTGTCAAGTATAATAACTGTTATTAACCGCAATGAAATTTAAGTGTCTATTTGCTATCCCAAATTCATAGCTTTTTACTTAATACAGTAAGTATCTACGGTACTTATATATAAAAAATGTGTGTGTGTGTGTGTGTACTTATGTACACGCCTTAGAAGTTATACTGAGTCTAATAGGATTTCATAACATATTCCTACCACAACTCTTTGATTGTAAAAGGAATGATAAATTAGTAAGTAAAAAAAATCATCAAAAGAATGAAATCTACTATGAATCACAAGTTGTCATGGAAACACTTATCAGTTAACTTCATGTTGTCGGTTTTTCGTGACGGTCTGGGCGCGCAACGTAAAATTTTACTCTCATCATTTTTCCCTAACGCGCCAAAAGATGTATAACTTAAAAAAAACTATTGAAAACATTTAGTCCCTGTCAGCCTGTTTAATCCAGCTAATGCTGATACGGGTGGCCCGAAATTAAAGCCGGGACTTATTCACTGATGATATAGAGATAGTTGAAGTTATAAGGAACTTAGGCTACGTTTTATTTCTGTATGCCCACGGTAACGAGCAACCGAACTACCCGAGAAACCGCAGGGCTTCCGTTAGCCTAGAATATTTTTATATCTTCCCGTATATTTTAGTCCACTGTTAGACGTAAACATGGGAGAGCCTCCAAATTTGCCTGTCTCTGTGGCGCGGTGGGAGTGTAGCCGACTGCTACGCAATAGGTCGTGGGTTCGATTCCCACCCAGGATATAACTTTGTGGGATGGCTTATTCTGTGTCTGGGTGTGATTTATTTATACATGTATATGTATTTAGAATAATACACTCCTGGACTCTTGAATCGAGCCACCTTACATTCCCGGGCCTAAAAGCCCAATACACAAAAAATATACAATATAACAAAAAAGTTTTTATGCATTTTTAATTGTGGCATATTTCATCGTCTTTCCCGTATGTATTATTCCAAATTTGAATTTTAGAATTTAAAATAAAGAACAAAAGCCGAGTTTGGTCATTGATTTGAAAAAAATAATGACTGTTGAAAGTTGCTTTTGAAGCAATTTAATGTCGATTCGGTTTGAATTTTCGCAATTGTTGTTAACCAAAGTTTAAATTAGTTATTTTTCTATAATTTGAACCGTTTTTGGCTATAAAATTATGGATACTTCACCTCAAGTAGCCGCGCAAGCTGTAGCACTTCTTCATTCTGGGCTAAGTCAGCGAGATGTGAGTTCACAACTTCACATAAGTCGTTCCGCTGTTCAAAGAGTGTACCACCGATACCTGGAGACTGGCGGCTTCGTTCGGCGAACAGGAGGACCTCGTTACCGAGTGACAACGGCGAGAGAAGATCAATACATTGTCACTACTAGCTTACGAAATCGACGCCTTTACCCTGTTCAGATAAAAGAAAAGCTCAGGGACTTTCACGGAGTGGCTGTAAGTGCTCGGACCGTTAGAAGGCGACTCAATGAATGTGGTTTAAAGCCCCATAAGCCAGCCAATGGACCCAAATTGACACGAGCACACCGAATATCCCGTCTAAAGGTTGCGCGCGAACATCTAAATTGGACTCGACAACAATGGAGCCAGGTTCTCTTCACAGATGAGTCCAAGATAATGCTATACAGTAATGACGGGAGGAGTAAGGTGTACCGAAGACAGAACGAGCGTTTCGCGCAATGCTGTATTGACGAGAAAGTGAGTTATGGTGGAGGATCATGGACAGTCTGGGGAGGAATCTCTATGGAAGGCAAAACTGAGCTAGAGGTAGTGACGGGACCACGACTGCCGCCCCTAGATGGCAATAGATACATTCGCCAATGTTTAGAGAACCACGTGATGCCATATGCTGGATTTATTGGCCAAGATTTCGTTTTAATGAATGATAATGCAAGGGCCCATACTGCGGGAATCGTCAGGGAGTACTTAAATGACATTGGTATCACTGTTATGAGATGGCCAGTGCGAAGTCCTGATATGAATCCTATAGAGCATCTATGGGATGAGCTGAAGAGGCGTGTTCGAGCTCATCATCCTGCCCCGCAAACTATGCAGGAGCTCATAAATGTAATTTTGGAAGAATGGGAGGACATTCCTCAACATGTCATAACGACATTGATTAATTCCATGCCAAACCGTATGAGAGCTGTCATAAATGCACTGGGAGGCAATACAAGTTACTAAATATACATTTCTATTCAAGTAATACATGTCTTTATTAAAAAATCGACTTGTTTCAACGTAACTCGACTTTTTTAATAAACTGTAGTTCAAATTTAGAAAAGTGGCACTCTAAATGAATGATGAGTATACCAGCTCCAAAATTACATCAAAACATTTTCCTTCTCTTCTTCTTTTATAAGTTACAGTACTCCAAACCAAAAAAATCAAGGTGGCTCGATTTAGGTGTCCGGGAGTGTATAAGTATGTTTATCAGTTATCTGGTTACCATAGTACAAGCTCTGCTTAGTTTGGAATCAGATGGCGTTGTGTGAGTTATCCCAACGATATTTATTGAAAAAAAGAAAAAAATATATCTCTTTATCATGGTAGGGTGCATAGTTCTATTACGCTGATCAAATAGGTGACTCCTTTTTTTTCTCTGAACGCAGGGAATAAATGGTGTAAGACAATTAAGCTTTGGTTAATCATCCCTAAAGCAAGTATTTATATTGACTTTTTTAGACACAACTTAACCATATTTATAGAGTCATAACGATGACGTTACTCCTGACGTAACGAATGAAGTAATCATGCCAATGAAGCAGAGAGTAACTCGACGGTACATCAACCGGTCGTCACACCATCGCGCTATATAAAGGCCGCAAATTGTGAGCGGTTAATCTTGTCCCGTCACTTAGAGGATAACAAAGGCAGTGGATGTGGGAAGTTAACGCGGTAAGTGCTTTGCTAATATTTATGGTCGCTTTATAGCGCTTTCTATGGTGTAATTTTGTTTAAATATCTATACTAATATATTCTATACTTTAATATATAAAGCTGAAGAGTTTATTTGTTTATCAGTTTTTGTTCGTTTGGTTGAACGCGATAATCTCAGGAACTACTTGTGCGAATTTCAAAATAGTTTTTCTGTTAGAGAGCCCTTCTATTGAGGAATTTTCTAAGCTATATATCATCACAGTACTACTCAGGAGATGAAGGGCAGTAATCATAAATATCAAGAAATTGGACAAATTTTCATACAGTAATGAAAATTAGTAAACGACGGAATTAAATGAATGCCATGAGATTCCAAGTAGATCACGGACGAAGCAACAAGGAACAGTTAGTACTTGATAAAAACAGACAAACTGATTTTATCTTATTTTATTTTTTACTTTCAGAAAACTTACAGCTAATACATAAGATAGGCTTACATACTGTAGTGTTTGAAGGCCAATTACAAGTTTTCACACTTATAAATATGACTAGCAATAAATAAAAAGGACGGATAGCTCACAAGAGTCAAATATAAAGTAAATACTTAGTTACAGTACACTTTACTTACATTCTATCTCTCAAAGAAAGCATTACTAAGTACTTTTTTTAGTTTCCGAGAATTGGTAGTAAATAGGTCAATATCACTAAACTTCCTACTTATTGAATTAATTCCCTACTGGCTCTAATAAGAAATGAATTTTGACGATATTTAGTATGAACCGAAGGGATACGTAGTAATCTTGGTTTCCTTAGTAATGCTCTATGTACATGTAACCCAACTTCAGCCAGTAGTTCCGGACAGTCAATAGAGCCACTTGCGATGCCGAAAAGAAAAACTTGATCAGCCACTTGTCTTCGTATGTATAGTGGCAACAAATTAAATTTCTTGCACCGGAGGGTATAATATTTTAGACGTAATTTACATCGGTATTGAATATACCTTACAAATTTCTCCTGAACACCTTCTATCAGATCAATATAGACCTGGTACTTGGGGTTCCAAACCAGAGAAGAATATTCGAGATGACTGCGAACGAAGGATCAATACAGTATTTTGATCGTTTTGATGTTTTTAAAATCAGCTGTTTATCCCGGCTGCCAGTCTGTGGACACCCCTATCGATGGTTTGAAAAATTCAACAGATGCCACAACCTGCCTCTGTTCTTTAAATACGGGAATAGGCTCACCACTTTACATATGACGAAAAAATAACTGGTATAATTTGTGTGTACAGTATGGCATGACTATACGTAGGTCCATTACGTTTGTTTGATAGAAACTTGTCAACGTAGTCCGTTTACAAAACCAGAGGATAAATGCTCCCGTTACTAAAAAGCTTTCCTAAGAAAAAAACAGGCCTATTACATATCAAGTTAGATATACATACTACTGCGTACCTATTAAACATAAATAACAACAACATAAAAGACAGAATCAATTACACATTTGTAAGTATTAGCTCATTGTATAAATTGACAGTCTAATCACAGCGTTCTGTTTCAGATACGCTAGCATTAATTATACGAGTAACTGTTGCACGAGATTTGATTGGCATCGCAGTAAGATCAAATGAATTTGATAATGAAATTTACTATAGTCATTTTCTTTTTTAACATGTGGAAATCCTCTCGGTTGTTATGGCACTACCGAAGCACTTACCTATGTTTTGAGTATATTTCTTCTAAGTATACGGTATACGATTTCAAATAGGGTAAAACCTTTAAAAAATCCACTTTTATACCAAATTTATTTACAAGTATGTAGTTGAAATCTTCAAGAACAATATGGAATAAACTACCAATTCAATGGTACAATTGCCGATGTGCCAAAGAGAATAGATATTGATTTCCTCTTGGGAACTATGAATAATATTATGTTAACATCACTATTGGAGCTGCCATCTATAGACTACGCATATCTTGATAGACAAAGATATTTCAGATTGAATATCAAACTCGCATTTTTATTGACAGTTAGTATACCATAGGGGTGAGTATCTACTCACCCATATGGTATACTAACTGTCAATAAGCGATGTACATGTCGTATGTATCTTCATACGACATGTAGCATTTAGGAGCCCAAAATAAACCTAATTCATACGCGTAGTTCAAAATATTTTTAAATGCATTTAGCATCATGTTTTAAGCGAAAGGGGTAGGCAGGGATGAACTATATTCTCACATTTCATTGTACTCGTATTTAGTGTCACGAAATAGTTGTCGTCTTGAATTGAAATTTCAGTGTTGAAGTTTGTTACTTTCTGTTATAGTATCCAAATTGATCTAAGAACTACGATGCCTTCTGATACACGGTAACACTTGTAAATTAAAATGTCACGAATGGTCACCCATACGAGGCTGACTATAGCATAAGATGCTTAACACAGTGATATTTTACAGAACACTCACCAATCGGGGTTTTAAGCGTAGTTTAAATCGTCACATGAGGTGACGTTGACAATTAATTGAGACAGCCAATCAAACTAGGTTAGATTGGGAAACAAATGAAAACTTAACTAATGAAGGCGCGCACGAGCGAGATTAGAGGAGATATAGCTAAGTTTACGCTAAGTTTGTTCATAGTTGTGTTAGTTCTTTAAGAAACAGGAGAACGTCAATAGGGAGGCTTATTTTGTACAATAGTACTTGAATGCTGTAATTAAAAGGTGCTAATTAACTGTCTTCCATCAAATTATTCGTTTCTAAAAAATAAAAAAATATGTACTCTGAATTACTAAAAAAACTTAACTATCTTTACGCTGTTTCCCTGACGGGGTAGTCATAGGACAGATCGCACTACTTCACGATCCTCTTTAGCTTCCTGTAGATTTATTAATCGTTTCATACATGCACGTCTGGGTATCCGAGTACTCTTGACTTTTCCGTTTTTGAGCAATCTGCTCACGTGGTCTTCATATGTAAGTCTCGAGTTTTACATCAGTGCCATGTTTGTTTATAACACTTAGACAAGCATACAGGCCCACCTGATGGAGAGCGGTCACCGTACCCTATGGACATTTTGATCACCAGAGTTGCAGAACTCGCGCTGCCAACCCTAAAAACATTTCTTTTAATTTTAGACAATAATAGGACAATTTGACTTATTTTTAAGTGAAATGTACATGTTAATAACACGAAAACACGTTGCAGCGGACCTGGCCTTACCTCTTTCATGCGTTGGCTGTCGAAGTAGGTAATATAGAAATTTGAAGCCAAAACTTCATATCCTATGAATAAGAAACTACTTAATAAGTTGTGCTTTTAAACTCCTCATCCTCTAGAAGAGCGCGTGGGGCCACGAGCGCTGACTCAGTGTTCTGTAAACGTACACTGCGTTAAGCAACATTCGCTATAGGTGGCTTGGATGGGTGACCACTTTGTAGAATTTACATCTGCGAGCGTTTCCGTGCTTCGGAAGGCACGTTAAGCCGTTGATCCCGGTTGCCTATAAAATGGCAGTCGTTAAGCCTGGTTGAAGGCCTTATGGGCGGCTTGAAAATTTTCGACAGCCCGCGCCTCTCCATTCCAACACGGCAATGGCCTCACCACCTGTTACGTGGGACAAAAATGTATACGGTGAAATGTGGGCGTATAGTTTCCCTATGCCTACCCCTTCGGGGATAAAGGCGTGGCAATATGTATGGATGTATGTATTCCTCTTAAAATATCTACAGAATTACATTACGATATAAGTGCGTTATGGTGGTTATAATGCACGAGACGGTTTTTGCTAATAGAGCCGAGTCAGTTTAACTAATATACGCACGTATATCGTACGACGTTCTTGAACACACTTACAGTATAAAAAATAATTCAAAATATTTTTTCCACATAAGTAATTTACATAGGTAATATACCTATAACATCAAAATACATACATGTTGTTATATTTTACGACAACACTCGTATAATGCTATAAAAACTAATAAAAAACACTTGCATATTCTTAATTATTGGAAGTTGACTTTTTTAAATATCTAAAATATAGGTTAAGAAAATAAAACTAGAGAAAAATGGCACACATTTTTTTCTGCTGTAACTGCGTACGCTAAAGCTACTACATACAGCCTAGTTTTAAAATACTTAATAAATACGTTTTAATATGTAACACAAATCACTGTTAATTTGAAGACAAAACTAAATGATGGCATGAAAATAAACTTTTATTTGTTATATTTTAGAATAATAATATAGTTTAAATAAAAAAAAATATATATATAAAAATTGCTTAATATAAAACTAGAATAGATAACTGAAAATAAGCATGCAATAGCTTCCAATTTAAGTACAAATTTATGTAATAGAGTTTATTTAATAACAAAAAAATGTACATACTGCTTCTATGATAACGTATTGCGGAATAGAAAAAAGCAAATAGTGCGGTTATAGAATATAACTTTACTATTTGCATCTATAACGCACGCGTGTTTTATGAGCTATTTTATGTATCTAAAACCAGTAAAATTAGATCCACTTTATGAGCAATGTGTGTTGTAAATGACATTTAACGATGTATTGTTCGCCCTAGAACTAAGCTCAGCCACGAAGCTAATAAAACTAGGGGAACTTTCATCATACCTCAGCCTCATCACAAACAGATGGTAACAAATCATTTCCTTTGAACTGACATAATAGTTCCTATCCAGGGTTTACGCAATGAGCAACCATTCTCTGAGCTACATAAATATTTGGTACATGTCAAAACAATACAGCAGAACAAAGAGCTTTGACTAGCTTATATTGACGCCCCCTAGTAATATGTCGCGCTATTATGAACTTCTTACTGCTCCTTGTTCATCTTAAGGTTTTTCTCAGTTTTTTCCAAACTTTAGCTGGATTTGAAGCACGAAGTTCAATTTTGTTTGGCTGCTAGGATTCGACTCGAAATCAAATTACCTCTTTCTTCATCTTCTTTACGTGCCTCTACATTATTGAAGGATATCCACAAACTTTTCATACTCCTCCTTACCTAAGGCGAGGCGATACAGTTTTTCACTTTAATAAAATGTATATAAAACAGTAAATCACACAACAGCACTGTCAACCTGAACACGGAAGTTTGTCGAATTTTCAAAACTTGTACACTGTGCAGTGCAGCTGTGACTCAATTATGCATGCGATAGTTCCCGTAACTTTCCCAAATAATTAAGAAGTCATTCCAACACAAGCGCGGGAACTACAGTCCTCAAAGTCACAAACTAAATCTTAACTCACCAGACAGTTAACACTACTAGTTAAGGAATTGATTAACCTAAACTTGGTATATACAAAGTTGTAGTAGTTCCCTTTGTTTAATCTATTAATCATATTATTATGTGGCGCGGTGGGAGTGTATCCGACTGCTACACAAGAGGTCGTGGGTTCGATTCCCATCCAGGATAAAACTTTGGGTGATGAGCACGGTAGTTTATTCTGTATATGGGTGTTATTTATCTATTTGTTTGTATTTAGAAATATTTAATTAGATGGCGTTGTGTCAGTTGTCCCAACGATGTATATCTTCACGCTTTATCAGGGATAGGCAGAGAGTACAGAACGTTCGGCTCGCGAAGATCCATGCATACTTCTATCGCTTTCTGCAGATTCCCTTTGTGAGACAAATATGAAGAGTATGCTAAAGACAGTAATAAACTTTACCTTTTTGGGGTATAACACATGGATTGTGGGAAAATTGGCATTTAAGGTATATTATATAGTTGTATAAGTAAAAAAATATCGTACAATTAAAATACTAACTTTCGTGAGCGTTGTTCATTATTAATACGTTCATTATAAAAACGGTTTTATTCAAATATAAATTTCGGAGTACCCAGCCAGGCTGGCTTCGCAGTGAAGGCACGACTTCTGACACAGCCTGACACACCTCTTGATAAAGACCTCCGTTTGGTCCAAAACCAGTCGGTCTATCCCGAAATTTTAACGTGAGTATGTCCGTTATGTTAGTAATAATATAATATCGAAATTTGAAAAATAAGACTCCGGAATACAAGCTTCCCGACGAAACAACATTGAATAAAATTCGGTCAGTTTTGAAATCTTGACGCTTTCTTACTGCTTTCGGTCAATGAATATTGTACCTATCATGATTGTTTCAAATAGATATCCTATACTTATAGGTACTAGCGGCACGCTATGATGGCCGTTTGACATAATTATAATAATGCAAAAAAATATGTTTTTTTTAATGAAATACTAGTTGACGCCCGCGGCTTCGCCCGCGTAGAGATATTTTCCCGTTCCCGTTTCCCACAAGAACTTGTTCCCGGGATAAAAAGTAGCCTATGTGTTATTGTAATGTATTAGCTATATTATTGTAGTTTCATTAAAATCTATTCAGTAGTTTTTACGTGAAAGAGTAACAAACATCCATACAAACTTTCGCATTTATAATATTATTAAGATTAAGATAATACTTTACGTAGTTACTTAAAAAAAAATCAGATTTAAGCATACTATATTCCTGAGACGAAAATGTAAAAGGCGTGATAAAAAATGTGAAATGAACGGCCATCATAGCGTGACGCTAGTGTAGGAGTGCCGCAAGGTATAATAGGATAATGTGACGATTACCGATGTGTTCAGTACTATTAATATACCTCAAATCATTCATTTTTTCGACCGAATACGTAACGAAGTGATACGCAATATGGCAGGTTTGAATGAAAGTGTCAGCGTTAAGCTGGAAAAGGGCGTGCTCCGTTGGTTTGGACACGTCCAACGAATGAGTGAGGAACGATTGACGAAGAATATATATTGTTCAAAAGTAGAGGGTAGAAGGAGTCAGGGAAGGCCGAGACTTACATATGAAGACCACGTGAGCAGATTGCTCAAAAACGGAAAGGTCAAAAGTACTCGGATACCCAGACGTGCGTGTATGAAGCGATTGATGAATCTCGAAGAAGCGAAAGAAGTATGCATGGATCGCGAAGCCTGGCGATCTGTCCTCTCTGACTACCCCGTCAGGGATACAGCGTGAAGATAGTTAGTTAGTTAGTTAAATCATTCAATTAATAAGCAAATTCGAATTCCTACCTGTGATTGTGTATTACTCAGTGAATTAAGCTATTCGGACGTGGCCCCTTACTTAGCCTAATTGATCGATAGAGGGCACCTGAAACTAATCAACAATCGTCTTAATCATGAACGTAATTCAATGATCATTGTTGATCACCGTTGGTCAGTATATCGTTCTATATATTTATTTATCTATCACGTCTTATCTCCGAAAGACGGAGAGCGGCACTCCCATGGCAGAGGCATATTATATGTCCACTTTTCAAAGTGTGTATTCCTGTAAAGCGCTCGTGGTCCCGTGGACTCAGTGTTCTGTAAACGATGACTGCGTTAAGCAACTTTCGCTTTGGATGATCACGGATGGGTGACCAGTTTGCGTGTCATTTACATTAGCGATTGTTTTCGTGCTTTGGAAGGTACGTTAAACCGTTGGTCCCGGTTCCCAGTAACAGGACAGTCTTCAACAGCAGGTAGCCAAAACCTGCATCTGTCTATTTCAACACCACCACCTATTACTTGGGACAGGAATACACACGGTATATCGTTCTGAAATATCAGATTTATATTCTTATACATATCCTTTTGCTCTTGGTCTAGGGCCCACCCCTTGCATGTAGCAAGCAATTTCAAGGCAACGATGCATTCGACCTTACGGGGTTGGGAACTCCACAGTCGCTTCCAACAATACAGAAAATCCTAAAGATATCTGCCCTTAGTATTCAAATCAAAGTGAACCCAAGCCTCTTTAACTAGTTATTAAGTAACTGACATTAAGACGATAAACAAAACATACCTACCTGTTTACATGTCTAACTTGTTTCAGAAAATTTATCGCGTTATAAAGTACTTACACATTAATTCTACCAATATTATAAACTAGCTGACCCGCGCAACTTCGTTAGCGCCACATAAGAGAAACAGACAAAGAAAGAGAATTTATTTATATTTATATTAATTAATTAATAGAAATATAAATAAGTTAATTAGGAATTTATTTAGGACGGAGGGGTGAGACCAATTGCTGTTGGATCAACACTACGACGTCTGGCTTCTAAAATTGCTGTTCGACATATTTTACCAAAATTAATTTCGGAATTTGAACCCGTACAGTTAGGCTTCGGTGTAAATGGAGCGTGTGAGGCAGCCGTCCATGCCCTACGCTCTTTGCTAACTTACGGACAGCCCGACGTGTTGCTCAAAATTGATGTCAAAAATGCATTCAATTCGGTAAATAGGGATACTCTGCTGACGGAAATAAAACAACATATACAGGTAATTTACAATTATCTTCTTCTCAGTAACGCTGACCCAACTAAATTGTTTTATCGATCTAATGAACTGTCCTCGGAAGTAGGTTGACAACAGGGTGATCCCCTTGGGCCTGCAATTTTTAGTTTGGCTATAAATCCGATAATCATAAATTTAACGTTTGGTATTTGGACGACGGAACCCTAGGAGGAGATGTAGATATTGTGTTTTCGGACCTATTTTTAATCAAAAATAAATTTGAAACCATTGATTTGGAGCTTAATTTTAGCAAATGCGAACTTTTTATAAATAACTGCGACTTAAATTTCAATGACGTTAAACAATAATTCAATATTTTGGCTCCAAATATTAAAATAGTTAACAGTAAATCCCTTTACCTTTTAGGCTCTCCAATCTTTAATGAATCTATTTCTGAATATATTAATAATTCAATTACTAAATTTCAAAATTCTGCTGACCGTCTCCTTGAATCCACCTTATGCACGTTGCATCTTAAAATTCTGTCTTTTCGGCCCAAAATTTGCGTATGTGCTCCGTTGCTGCTCGTTTTGGAATCACCCAGATCACCCAGAATCACCCCACCCAAAAGCTTTTGCTGCCAAACAGTCTTGATAATGCCTCGTGTGTAGGCGAAACACGTGTCGACATCGTACGATATTCTAAAAAAGCGGAATATTTTAAAAATAACATTTAAAAACAAAATAATTATAGTTTTTAAAAATGGATTTCCACCATTTAACGCCTGATTCAAGTTACTCTTGACACAAGTAGACGACTTAATCAAAATTAGCTTAGAATCGATTCTTAATATGCAGCTGAACGAGCATTCTTGGACCCAAGCATCCCTACCAATCCCTATCATTCCGTTATGGTGGTTTAGGGATTCGAAAAATTTCCAGTGTCGCTTTACCAGGCTTTCTATCTTCTGTCCATAGTTCAGCAAATCTCATAAGTAAAATTTTAAGGGCATCCCCCTGAAACTTTAAGATTGCTGGCTTGGAAGAAGCTAGAAACGCTTTCTTAATTGCTTGCCCAGGTCAAAATTGTCCAGTTTCTCCAAATTCACAGAGGAGCTGGGACGATATAAACTGCAAATTGACTTATGACAATCTTTTGAGCTGTAGTACAGGTTCGGCACGTGCTAGGCGTTTGGCCGTGGGTGCGCATGAGGCCGACTACTGGCTTCATGCGTACCCTTCGTCAAATACGGGAACTTTTCTTGAGCCTGTCACGCTCCGAATCGCAACCTGTCTACGGCTTGGGGTTCCGGTCTGCACTCCTCATAAATGTCCCTGCGGCAGTGATGTCGACAAGTTAGGACATCACGGACTGTCATGCCAAAAGAGTGCGGGCCGCTTCTCGAGACATGCCGCACTTAACGATATCTTACGCCGGTCCCTTGCCACCGTCAACGTGCCAAGTCTACTTGAGCCAATTGGTATTGCAAGAGACGCTGGCAAGAGACCGGACGGTATGAGTTTGATTCCATGGAAGATGGGCCGGGTGCTGGTATGGGATGCAACCTGTTCAGACACGCTGGCTCCTTCCCATCTACATGGAACCAACAACAGAGCTGGTGCGGATTGTGAAGCGGCTGAAAAAGCTAAAGCATTCAAATACAGGGGTCTTGGCTCCGAATATGATTTTGTCCCATTCGGTGTCGAGACTCTTGATCCGTGGGGTCCTAGCGCTATAAGGCTTTTTAAGGAAATTGCGAAAAGGTTAGTCGACATCACAGGAGACCGAAGAGCTGGCAGCTACCTCGGACAAAGAATTAGTCTAGCTATTCAAAGTTCCCCCTTTGAATGCCAGTATCTTCGGAACCTTGCCTAAAGGGACCTCTTTTAATAATATATTTTAAATAAAGGTTATATTTAATGTTAATATTAAGTTAAGTTAAGTTGATATTTATTAATATTGTATAATATAATTATGTAGATTAAAGTAATATTAGTTTTATTTTGTATTATATTTTATATCAGTATCGTAAAAACGTAATAATATACACGTGTGTTAGTGTGAAGTGCCTGTTCAAAAGGCCACAGTTCAGCTAATGCTGCAGATGTCTATCTACAGCGCTGGTTTTCAACTGCAACCTGGAACCAAACGTGGTAGGTAGCTACAAATAATATAGGTTATACGTAATGTATAATATTTGATTTTTAACAACAAAAAAATTGAATGAAGCCGGAATACTTGTTGATGAGTTACTTACAACTGAATTACATGTAAAATCGCGGGCGAAACCGTTTGAACTGAATATCCTGTGCGAGACATTTTCTGAATTAATACATGGGTACCTACTTTATATCCCGGAAAAACATCTTTTTTTCCGTGAGAAAACCTTTTTGTGTAGCCGCGGGCATCAACTTTCGAAAATGTTCTACCTATATGCCGATTTTCATCAAAATATGATTAAATAACAAACGTCCAAATAATATAAGAAAGAGATCTTTACTTAATAAGAAATCTTTACAAACTTTCACATTTATAATATTAGTGAAGTGAAAAGTGAAGTGAAAAATCTTTTTTCATGTAGGTCACAAAGTAACACTTATAAACGTCAAGATTATTGCTTCTACATTTACATTTACTGCCAGATTCGCAACGCAATAGGTAGAGCCTGAGGAAGAACCTGGCAATAAAACTCATGGCCACTCTTTTCTAACTGCCAGTAATTACATTAGTTTTATTTACATGATATTTGAACAAATTATATAGTAATGAGTCTTTACAAAAGAAACCAAATCAAATCAAAATGAGAGCGTTTCTAGTTGCCAGTTTTAAAGGTAGCCCACCCTTATGACGAAGACTCCGGCAAGAAACTAAATGGCTGCTATTTTAAAATGCAGGTATGGCTTACAATATTAAACTTACATTGCTCCTTTGGAGTTACGTGAGAACAGTCGACTAAAGTTAATTTGCCTTAAATATAAATAGTTTTATTTGTAATAATTGCTATAACAGCTATGAGCTGACCAGTCCCAACAGACGGCATCCGTTCACGCGTATGACGCATATATCAGCCATCGCCCTTCTCAACCGTATTATAGGGAATAAGGCGACGCGATACATGCACCACCACTGCCAGGACACTAAGGCGAGCATGACATACTCAAACTGCATAGCAACCATCATGTCAATTTCAAAATTTATAAAAAGCTATGTGGACGGTGCTCACACAATAACAAACTCAAATTACATATAATTATATTAGTTAACCTGACGTTTCAGATCACTTATGTTGAACAAATGTACATTATATTTATAATGTTTCTTTATTATTATTATTAATTATATTTGTATATTTATGTGTGTTGACTTAGAGCGACTTACTCCCATGCATTTTTATCATTTATATAGTCTGAAATTTTATAATATGCCTTGTTACACAATTTGGCCTTGACTGTTGTCTTAAACATATTTATTGACAATATTCTAATTTCATCGGGAAGTTTGTTATAGAATCGTATACATAGCCCCATAAAAGAATTGCTGATTATTTTGAGACGAGTAGAATGTAATACAAGATTATCTTTATGCCTAGTGTTTACATTATGTATATCAATTTTTTTAAGAAATGTGTCTATGTTTTTGTGCACATAAAGTAAATTCTCATATATATATTGTGATATAACGGTAAGAATATTAAGGTCTTTGAATCTTTCTCTTAGAGATACCCTGGGACCAAGCTGGTATATTGCTCTCACAGCTCTCTTCTGTAAAATAAATATCGTATTAATGTCCGCTGAGTCTCCCCAGAGAAGAATTCCGTATGACATAACGCTATGGAAATAACTGAAATAAACTATTCTAGCCATTTCAACATCAGTGAGCCGTCTTATTGTTTTTACTGCATATACAGCAGAGCTTAATTTGTCTGACAATTTTTTTTATATGTGGTCCCCACTGCAACTTTGAATCAATAGTTATACCCAAAAACACAGAAGCCCCAATAGTATCCAACCCTGATCCATTAAGTTGCACATTGGTTGCCACCTGTCTCACATTAGGTGTCGAAAACTTAATTACTTTAGTTTTTTTATCATTTAAAAGAAGATTATTCACGTTAAACCAATGAACAACTTTTGAGAGTGCACTGTTAACATCGTCATAATTAATTAATTGTCTATTAATTTTAAATGTCAAAGAGGTATCATCCGCAAACAGCACAATCTCATGTTTATCCCCAACATAGTAAGGTAAGTCATTAATGTATATCAAAAAAAGAAATGGACCAAGGATTGATCCCTGTGGAACACCCATTACAACTGGAGATCCTGCTGATCGTTTACCGTTTACTTCAATCCTCTGAATTCTATTGCTTAAATAAGAAGTCATAAGGTCGAGAGCTTTATTTCTGATACCGTAGTGGCGTAATTTCTTTACAAGAGTTTCGTGATGAACGCAATCGAAGGCTTTAGATAAATCGCAAAAAACACCTAATGCATCCTGCGAATCCTCCCAAGCCGCATAAATATTTTTGAGTAAAGCAACCCCTGCATCCACCGTTGAGCAACCCTTTGTAAATCCAAACTGTTTCCTGTGTAGTATATTATGTATATTAAAGTGACTAAGCAACTGTCCAAGCATTAGCTTTTCAAATATTTTACTTAGTGTTGGTAGTACGGAAACAGGCCGAAAGTTAGAGGGATCTGCATTATCGCAGGCTTTAAATAAAGGAATTACTTTACTATGTTTCATTAGGTCAGGATTAAGAACATAGCAACACCAAATTTCTAAAACCTGCCTTGGCATAAAAAAAAATTACGCGGTAAGGAATTTTGATTTTGATAAATTCTACCCTTAAGAGGGTAAAACAGGAGATGTAATAACTGACTCATTGAACACGAAAACTCTGAAACTACCTAAGCTATGAAGCCCAAACTTCGCAGGGCTTTTCACACATAGGTGCACCCTATGAAGGAGTTTTGCGATTTTTTACCCCTAAGGATGTAAATAAGGGATAAATGGTTTAGGCTTAGTAAGATTACATTCCTGTGGGAATACCGGGAATTCTTTGTTGGTGCTCATCTAACGTAGGTACGTAAAGAATACGTTCACCAAATCATAGGTGGTGTATGGATTTCATAGTACCAGTTTCCGTGGGAATACCGGGTATTCCTTTCTTAGTGCTGATTCAAGATAGATACCTAATAAATACTTTTACCAAATTTCAGGTATGTACCTATGTTTGATAGTTCAGACGGTGTGTGGCTTCAACCGCGCATACCATGGAAATATCGGAAATCACGTTTAAATATATTGCTTATTCAAAGACTTAAAGTATACATTCATCAAATATCAGGTTTCCATTTTTAATGTTTAGGCTGTGCGTGGTTTACTGACATAGTTTCGGTTCCCGTGGGAATGCTGAACTCGCTGGTAATACAGGCCTTATGAGATTCTTCTTAAACAGGTGTAGGTTGTATGTACGTAAGTAAATATTACTAACTTTGAAAATGACATAACAACCAATACAACCATTTATCCCTTATTTACATTCTTAGGGGTAAAAAATCGCAAAACTCCTTCATAGGGTGCACCTATGTGTGAAAAGGAACCCCCTGCGAAGTTTGGGCTTCATAGCTTAGGTAGTTTCAGAGATATCGTGTTCAAGGAGTCAGTTATTACATCTCCTGTTTTACACTCTTAAGGGTAGAATTTATCAAAATCAAAATTCCTTACCGCGTAATTTTATTTTTATGCCAAGGCAGGTTTTAGAAATTTGGTGTTGCTATGTTTGAAAATGAAGCATTCCACCTATAAATTTTCAACCCTTGTTTACCTTCTTATAGGTAAAATTTTGCAAAATTGCGATACACGTGACTGTTTATTTGTAACTTAAATCAGGTATACATAAATTCATGTTTGTAACTTTGAAAATGACGAACTTTCATACAACCGTTTATTGCTTATTTACTTCCCTAGGGGTAGAATTTAGCAAAATCCCTTCTTAGCGGAAACCTACGTATTAAAAAGAATCTCCATACGAAGTTTGAGCTTCATAGCTTTGGTATCAGAGATTTCGTGATCAATGAGTCTATCGTAGTTCATCCACTTGAACCTGTGTGGTCCCGGGGTAACTGTGATCTGGCCGTTGGGCCATTTCAGTGAAAGCAACGCCGCCTGCGACTACAGGCGGGTCACTGGGTTGGACCGGGGTGGTCCGTGGTATCATTTTGGCGGTGCGGTCAACCCATTTGTGTGGGCGTCCAGCAGCCAGCCATAGTGAGTATAGTCCAGTGGTTTAGCTACAACCCGTCGCTTAGCGAGGTCGAGCTTACTGGATGAGGTTCCAGTAAGCGCCCGTCAGCCAGCGACGTGGAGCGTTTGTCTTGTCCGGTGTTGTCAGGTCTCTTGGTAGGCCTTTCTTGTCCGGCGGTCGCCGATGGTATGGCGCTATGTCCCGCAGGTGCTGGGACTGCGCTCCGTCGGCCCGCTCGAACATTCGGGCACTGAGATGGCCGATATGGTCATGGACGCTTTCGATGCGCTGGTCTCTTGCGATTGTAGTATTCCGCACAAAGCGCGGAGCGTCTGCGAGTTGGCGTAGCGCTAGCGGTTGTTGCGCTTGCAATCGCTTGCGGCCGGACTCGTTGGTCAGCGCGTACCACTCTGGAGCTGCGTACGTGAGCCGCGGCCGGATGTACATTTTGTACACTCCGAGCTTTGCGCGGAGCGGCATGCTGGATGTTAAGACTGGTCGCAAGAGGGCGCGAGCGGCACGCGTCTTGGATATCACATGATCTATGTGCGGCGTCATGGATAGGTTACGGTCGAGTCACTCCCAGGTATTTCACTCTGGGGGACCAACTGACCGGTTCTCCGTACAGCATCAAAGGAGGGATGAGGTGTCTGCCTGTTGAGAGGGCCTGGGTTTTGGCTACATTGACTCTCAGCCTCCAGGCTTGGAGCCAAGTAGGTAGCAAGTCCAGTGCTCGTTGCATTTTCAACGCCGCGTGATCAGTAGACAGCGACGTTGTAATGTATGCGGCATCGTCGGCGTACAGCCCCAGTGTAGCTCCATCTGCGACTGGAATATCATCGGTGTAGCGGCTGTAGCAGATCGAAGAGAGACAGCTACCTTGAGGCACGCCGGCACTGATGGGTCGCTCTGTAGACAGGGCGTCTTCAACCGCCACTGGAAAACGTCTGTCTTGCAGGAAACTGCCCACAGTCTTAACTATTCGGCGAGGAATAGTAGACGTGGACAGTTTGTATAGCAGACCGGCGTGCCACATGCGATCGAACGCCTTCTCCATGTCGAGCAGCACCATGACGGCTCGCTCATGCTTGTTGCGAGTGACAGCAAGGAGATGCGTCACCCTCGCAACCTGCAGCGTTGTGGAGTGCTCGGCACGGAAGCCGAACTGTTCGTCGCGTGGTGTCAGGTGTGGTACCATGTGAGGTAGCAACAGCTATTCGAAGACCTTCGAGGTGGTCGACAGCAGAGTGATGGGTCTGTAGCTCCCAGGTAATAGGATGTTCTTTCCCGGTTTGGGCAAGAGGATGACTCGTTCAAGTTTCCACGTTGTGGGGAAGTGGCCGGTGCGAAGTATGCCGTTAAAAAGACGAGCGAGCGAAGCAATAGCTCGCGGCGGCAGATGGCGGAGAGCTTCGTTAGTTACACGGTCTGGGCCGGGGGCTTTTCTCAGCTTAGTTGGGCGAATCATCCACTGGACCTGTCCTGGGGAGAACACCACAGGGTCCTCTGTCGGGGCTATCGGCACCTCGAAGTATGTCTTCAAGTGCTGCTGGATTTCTGCTACGTGTTGGACGTCTTCAGTCGGATTTGGCATAAATTGGAATTCCAAGGAATCTGCGAAGATCTCCGCGCGGTCTTCCGCGCGGTAGCGCGGAGTTTCAGTCACTGGCTAGGAGAGGCCTGGTCGGAGATGTCTTCTTGGAGAGGCGGTGGCAGAGACGGTGTATGCCCGTCCAGTCATCGCCGGCCCGCTCTATGGTGCGTTGCCAGGACTTGGTCGCTACTGTTTCCAGCGCGCTCGAGATCCTGGCAGCCAGTGAGTTGAGCCGGGTCTTCATAAGCGGGCATCTGGTATGTTGCCAGATCCTACGCAGCTTCGTTTTCTCCTCGAGCTTCTTGGTTATCGCCCTGGGAAGCTCGGGGGGCCTTCTTTTGCTAGCAGCGTCGATTTCGGAGGCTCGAAGCGCGGCAGTCATGGCTGCGCTGAGCTCTTCTTCTAACTTTTCTACGTCTGCTGGTTTATCGATTCTCCTGCTTGGCGTCTGTGTGTGCATGTAATCGGCGAAAATGCGCCAGTTTTGACAGGTACGCGGAGAAGGCGCAGCTGTCGTCGGAAATCAGGTGATCGTCCAGGACGTCTAACGTTATCGCCGTTGCGATACCGCGGACGGCGACGATGTCGATGACGTCTGGAGTGTCGGCTGCACGTTACGGGTAATGCGTCGGGACCTCTGGTCCTAGCACCTCGTAGTTGTGGCGATCTGCATCGGCCAGGAGGCGTCTGCCATCTGGGCAGATGATGTTGGAATTCCACGCCGTGTGTTTTGCATTAAAGTCGCCTGCGATGACCGTAGGTAGTGGCGAGTCCAGCAGGCAATGTATGTCTGCCATCGCCAGCCGATTCTGCGGCGGCTTGTAAAAGGCGAACACACGGGTGGATTGACGGTCAATGCAGACCTCCACGCCGAGGGCGTACGACGACTGCAATGTTGGAACCGGCAGCACTTGATGAACGATGTTCCGACGCACCAGGACTGCTAGACCCCTGTAGGCGTATCCTCGTGGCGAGGTTTGGTCCTCCCGGTAGATATAGTATCCGGAAACCTTCAACTTGTCCACCGATCGGAGGTGGGTCTCGCTGATGAGTCCGACGTCCACTCGTCGTTGGGCCAGAAGGAGTTTCAAAAGACGGCACTTCTCCTTACAGAGCCCGTCGGCATTCCAGTATGCGATGTGGAGCTCAGGCGAGAATGGTGCAGAGCTCCAACATGCATCTCGTGATCAGAGGGATCGGATCCCTCTGTTCTTCAATCGCCACCAGGACCTGCTGTAAGGTGCCGATGATGGCGGCGATCTTTTGAGTTGGCCTTTCACTGGCCTGAGGTTGGGCCTTCGCACCTCGGGAGGGGGCAGCGACCACTTGTGGTTTCAGTTCAGGCACCTTTGATGGTGCGGTTTCGTTAGGCGCAGGAGCTGCCGCTGACTGTGCCTGTTTATGCCGGTTTCTTTTTCCGCCACGGCGTTTCTTCGATCCCGACTTCTTCTGTGACTGGTTGGCGGCAGCCATGAGTGAGCCGGGAGCGTCCTTCTCTCTCTGGACGGGGGCGGTATGGGTTGTGGTGCGGCTGGTTGTACCGGCTCGCTTATTTCTGGCCTCCTTTCTGAACACCGGGCAATGCCACACAATGAACACCGGGGATGAAGCGTACGCCCTTCGCAAAGGGACGACCGTTGGGGGAGTGGCCAAGCGCTTTTTTCAGCTCCCTGAAGTGCGTTGTCCAGTCGGGCAGTACTTCTACCACAAGTGGACGGTAGCGGCTACTGGTGGGTTTCGGGGTTTCCGTGGTAGTAGCGGGTGGGACAGCCTGGTCTGCAGCTGTCGTAGGCTTCGCGGTGGGCGTGGTGTTGAGTGCCACCAACTCTGCGAAAGTTAGGCGAGGTTGGGTGTCGTCAGTCGCTCTGGCAAAGTCGGCGGGCGTGCCCATCGTCCGGGTTCTAGAGAAGACCCTGCCCCCGTGGGTTACGGGGCGGGTGGGCCTCCTGGGTGGAGGGTGGGGGGTCTGCGGCATTTTCCGCGGACCTGATGCGCGAACGCGAAATGGTACTCAGGTGGGTGATGTACCGTTTAGTGCGGCCCTAGCTGTGACCTCGGCACGCCGATACTTTTCGACCCGGTTCCCGGGGCTTGCCGCTGGTGGCAGACCGGGAACCAAAGCCGAATCGTACGACGCGTGAACCAAGATCACCGCTGGACGCAAGTTCGGTGAGTAAGGTTTCACCGGGTGGTACGGGGCGTACCACCAGAACCGAAAAACTTGAAGGGCCCGAGCACTGGTGCAGACGGTACACTCGGCGGTACTCAGCCTTCTTCATTTAGCAAAATCCCTTCTTAGCGGAAACCTACGTATTAAAAAGAATCTCCATACGAAGTTTGAGCTTCATAGCTTTGGTAGTTTCAGAGATTTCGTGATCAATGAGTCAGTCAGTGATTTTGCCTTTTATATATAGAAGATACGAAAGTTTGTAAGTATAAATGTTTATTACTTTTTCACGCAAAATCTTCTGAATGGATTTTAATGAAACTTTATATTAATATAGCCATCAGAATAACACATAAGCTACTTTTTATCCCGGGAACAAGTTCCTGTGGGAAACGGGAACGGGAAAATTTCACCAAGCGTGGGGAGTAGTAATTTTATATTTACCTCACGTAATATCTACTGTATATTAAAGTAAACGTTAGTACATGAGACAAGTTTTTCGTACACTCATTTGATTGTCTCATTAAATTTTAATCCTAATTACTGTAAGCTTTTTCTAAAAAGTACTGTACTTTACAGTATACTCAAATTCAAATGTTCTCAAAGTTGCGAAAGCGTCATACCTAAAAATAATCGCATTATTATAATGGCAAATAAGTGTTGGCACCCATATAGACGTATTATAAGTATTTTAGTACTGTTACTTTCCTTTGACTGTACTAAAACACTTACACCATTGAATTCTTTAAAAAACCTAAAATAAAACTATAATTGGTAAATGCAAATTTATTCACTTGTTTCAATAACTGGTGTCTTTTTATTGCTTGTCGACGACGAAAAATTAAGAAAAAAAAAATTATTAAAGTGAAATGAGAAATCTTGATTCAGGACGGATTGAACCCGTGACCAACAAAGTAACCGTAACAAGGGTTCAATTCCCGTCCTGAACCCAGTGCCCTTTTTTGCTTTAATTTTGTATGGAAGCTAGTATGCTTTGATGATTTATCCACAAAGTCTCTGGCGTGGTTTAATGGGATACCGAACAGGACCATGCATATTATATAATGATCTGAATTAAATAAACTCGCAGTAGCATAATGATTCAATATTTATAATTTTAAAATACCTTTCGTTCAGTTCAGTGACATCAAAACAAAATATGAATTTGGACATTTTATAGTATGAAAATATGACACGCCAAAAAGTACACGATAAGTTACTTAGAGAGTTATACGACACCATCACGGGAAGGCGCGACACGGTTCGTGCATTTGTTACGTGGATATTTTACTCGTAGTTCACCTGCCATTTTGTTGTGTGGAGTTTAATGAGCGGTGCGGTGAGGTCTGAAGTTAGTCAATGACAAAATTGTTTAAGGGTGAGTGGAGTATTATTACTAGGTTCACTTAAAATTTAATTTTGGCTCTATCTATTGTGATATTGTAGATATTTTTAATATAGGGCACATTTTCCATGACTTTTGACTTCACTAGGTTGATCCACTCGTGCTATAGCATACGCTTATTAAATATATTTTATAGAACCAAGCGTGTCAGACGAATAGCAAGCAACTGACAGGCCGTTTAAGCGTTTTTCGCCTTCGGCCTGACGTAAACTTGACACGCAGTATTATAATTACTTTTATCTATTTAGGCAATAAGGCGAACGAGGGGGAGCTAGCAACATTCCTTACTCTATGGCGCCTTTGGGCGTTTGCAACACTGGAGATGTCGCAAATGCATGTAGTCTTCAGAACACCTCATGAAAGAAATTAGAATATCTTTGTGGGCGGAGCAGGCGTTACATTTTTTTTTAATAGCGTTAATATTTTTATTTAATAGCGTTATTCGATCCTTATAAACTTGGTCTAACAATAAATATGGCATGGTATAGTGTGTGTAACAAATGTCTGGCCATGTCAGCCCCGTCGGGTAAAAAATATATACTCTTCAAAAGAATAATGATATTTTTTGTTGTATTGATAAAAACCAGTATGAAAATTCAGCGCCCATTTTCAATATATTGGACAAGGTAACAGCAGCTATTTAATATCACTTTCATCCTTTGTTCCATCCAGTTACGCAGAAGGCCAGAGATATTCTAATCTGGGAGGAATTTTCTTTGTAGCGAGCATAGTAACACATTTACACTGTTATTATATTGTAACCTTTTTGGGATCAAGGATCGTTCTAAGCTAAAAAAGCCCGCAGCTGCCAGACATTTGAAACAATTTTGAAAAGCAATAAGTATGCTAACTTTTTCAAAATTTTAAATTTAAAGTGGTAAAATTTTTCAGTCACGAGCTGGACTCGAACCAGCGTCTTCTGGTTCAACGCACCAGACGCGTTACCAACTACACCACCGTGACCTGCTCGCAACTGACGAATTAATCCACCTCTTTACGTCTTAAGGCGACGTAAGGTGCTATCTACCACTTAGCAAAGTTGCACGGTACGAATGTATAGAATTGCATCTATAATCATTCGATTTGTGATGACACCTGCCTAAACATTAGAAACAATTTTGAAAAGCAATTAGAATGCTAACTTTTTCTAAATTTAAAATTTAAAATAGAATTTTATTTTTTTTTGACATTTGTCGTTTTTATGAAAAGCTATGAGTTTAATAACTAGGATTATGGATAATACAAGTACCTTCAAGTACCATGGGTTTATAAATAGTACCTCAACCTCGGTACACGCAATGTACAACTCTACACGGCAATGGGTTTACCACCTGTTGTTTGTATGTATGTAATCTCATTTTAATCGACCGATTATGATAGCATGTTTCGCCTTTCGGCCCCATCTTCTTATATTAAAACAAGAAATCATTCAAAGTTTGTCATAAACAATGTTGTACGGGCAAACCCGTACATTTGCATATGTATTGTTAATATGCAACGTTAGCACAACCCGACAATGTAATTAAGTATCATAAGTATTCATTTCTTTAGTACCAATAAACACCTCGTACGGTAAACGTTGTTTTAATCAGTGAAACCTCGCGCACCGTCGGTCAGTACTCAACACTCCTCCCTAACTCAACTCCAGTAACACAAGGTGAAGGGCTCTCCCCGTACAAATGTTACATAACACTTAGTGTGTGTCTAATTTCATTTTAAAGTTTCTACAAAACACAAATATAATAATAAATATACAAATAAATATGACCCTGGATATGAGTAAGTAGGAGGTACATTTTTCCTATTTCAAAGTTGTTTAGATGCTCCTGTGATCTTGTTAGATGAATTACCAACCAGGATTAAGGGCGGATTATTTTATATGAATGTGTATTTTGCGTCGGAAAGGTTTATTACCTTTCTTTTTTGGGTAAATGTGTATTTACCCAAATCCTTAGTTGGCTTCCTCTCAAATTTTGTTTTTCTAGCTAATGTGAACGTTTGTGAGGTAACAAACATTCGTGTGTCTTTCACCTAAATACAGATTTTATTGAACACGCATACACATTGTCACGCCTTTATCCCCGAAAGGGTAGACAGAGGCATACTATACGCCCCCATTTCACCGTGTGCACATTTTGTCCCACGTAACAGATAATGAACTCATTGCCGTGTTGAAATGGACAGGCGCAGGTTGTGGCGAGCTATTGGTGAAATTTTTCAAGCAGACCATAAGGCCTTCAACTGGGTTTAACGACTGCTATTTTACTGACAACTAGGACCAACGGCTCAACGTACCTTCAGAAGCACGGAAACGCTCGCAAAAGTAAACGTAATAAAGTGGTCACATGGTGGTTGCTTAACGCAATTCTCGTATACAGAAAATTGAGTTAACGGGGCAACAAATCGAGTTGAATAAAGTTTTTAAAATCTGTGCAAAGAATTATGAAACTTATATACAGAATACCATAGGGTTTATAAAAGTACAGCTAGCGGCCAAACTGCTAAGGTCAACCTTACAATGCAAGAGAAAATTAGGAGTAAATTAGAATCCTATAGATTAAAATTGAAGTGTCTGTTTAGAATTCCAAATTAACAGCTTACTTCTGTCCGTCTATATGTCTGAATCTCTGAAACGGCTGGAGTGATTATAACGGGACTTTCACTAGCATTGTATAGTTCATGTTATAAGGAGTAACTATGGTTACATTTGATCCTCGTATTCTTACGGGTTTGAGCACTACCCGGGTGAAACGGCGTGACGTCAGCTAATCTATATACATAAAAGAAAGTAGTGTTAGTTACACTATTTATAACTCAACAACGGCTATACCGATTTGGCTGAAAAATGGTGGGGAGCTTAGAGACATGGGCTGCTTTTTATCGCGGGAACAAGTTCACAATATAATCCACTTTTAACTAGAAAACTAACGTTATTATTACAAATTATAAATAAGTTAACGGGATTACTCACGTTTACTTATTTATAAATATAGTCCATCTTAAGTCTGAGGTTACAAACATAAACATTAAGCTACGCCGTAGGCAGCTACGATTCAGAAAGTTGCTACGCAGATTGCTACGAAATTATGGCATAAAATCAATATACGGTTCAACAAATTGCTTCCTGGAGCTATTGATAAAGTTGTAAGTATAAGCGCTCGTGACCCCGCGGTCTCAGTGTTCTGTAAACGATCACTGAGTTACGCAACTTTCACTATGGCTGGTCCTCGGATGGGTGACCACTTTGTGGCATTTACATTTGCGAGCGTTTCCGTGCTTCGGAAGGCACGTTAAGCCGTTGGTCCCGGTTGCCAGTAAAATGGCAGTCGTTAAGCCTGGTTGAAGGCCTTATGGGCGGCTTGAAAAAGTTCAACAGCAGGTAGCCACAACCTGCGTCTGTCTATTTCAACACGGCAATGGGCTCACCACTTATTACGTGGGACAGGAATCCACACGGTGAAAAGTGGGCATATAATATGCCTCTGCCACCCCTTCGGGGATAAGGCGTGATGGATATTTATTTTTTATTTTGGTAAGTATAAAATTCAAGTATTACATTATTAATATAAACAAATAAATATACTAACAATCTTACCTTACCCTTAACCGGCGAGCGTGTACGAAAATACTTATGAAAGAAGAAGAAGCGAAAGTGGTATGTCAGGATCGTAGCAAGTGAAAAACCATAGTCTCTGCCTACCCCGATGGGAAACAGGCGTGATAATATGTATGAATGTATGTATGTAACAATCTTAACGCTGTATCCCTTACTAGGTAGTTAGAGAGGACAGATCGCCAGGCTAGGCGATCCATGCATACTTCTTTCACTTCTTGCAGATTCATCAATCGTTTCATACACACACGTCTGGGTACCCGAGTACTTATCTATACTAATATTACAAAGCTGAAGAGTTTGTTTGTATGTTTGCTTGAAGGCGCTAATCTCAAAAACTACTGGTCGGATTTGAAAAATCTTTATGTGTTAGATAGCCCATTTATCGAGGAAGGCTAGACTATATATCATCACGTTACTTCCCTGGAGAGCGGAGCAGTAGTCATAAATGTCAACAAACCGGGAAAGGTTGTATGTGACGGGGGCTCGAAGTATGTCACGGGCGAAGCCCCTTAACATTATATGTTAATTTTTTTTCTTCATCTTAGTGTATTTCCAGTTGCTTCCAAACCATATCTGAATTTGATGTCAGATATTCACTTTGATTTGGCTGCTTGGATGAACTATCTAATTGTTGTAAGCGACTGCCGTACGACCTCCCAACCCCGTAAAGCCTGCTTCAGACGCCAGTAACGTCACTGGGGATTCGGAAATATTAGTGGAGCCTCTTAAAACATACTATATTAACTATTATCTCTCTGACTAGACTGCCTTTGTGGCGCGGTGGGAGTGTATCCGACTGCTACGCAAGAGGTCATGGGTTCGATTCCCACCCAGGATAAAACGTTGTGTGATTAACACGATGGTTTATTCTGAGTCTAGGTGTTATTTTATCTATGAAATGTATGTATTAAGAAATATATAAGTAGGTTTATCAGTTATCTGGTTACCATAGTATAAGTTCTGCTTAGTTTGGAATCAGATGGCGTTGTGTGAGTTGTCTCAACGATATTTATTATAATTATTATATTATTTCAGCCTACCCCTCTTGGGGAATTCCGTTGGTATCACGTCCGCTTTTGTACTGAATATTTGGGCATAAAATAAAAAATAAAACTAAATAATATGGTTGAAACGATCGCCAATGAGGCTTTCAGAAACCTGAAAAGTGATCCTCCTTCAAAACGACCCATGAGGTTGTGAGGGTACTGTAATTGAACACAATTTGAAGTCATGCAAAAGTTTATAACGAAATCATAATGTGTTGTCCCATCAATGAAACCAAAAGGTAATGAAATATATATGGCTATTTATTTACATATTTGAATAAAGTTATTGATGTTCCATAGTCCACAACCTACGACTGTCCAGTACAACTCAGCAATGGACTTACCACTCACACTCAAAGTCGTAAATGATAAGTAAGTAATTATAATAGTAATGGATACAATCTGGAAGCTCTCGAGTGTTTTGGCTCTTAAAAGAGCCGTTTGCGTCATTTGCACAGTGGAACTGTTTATTGCCATCGTGGTGAGAGGATTAGTCACCTAGACTCTGTGTTACCGAGTGCTAGGTGTCCAGGGTGCGCCGGACGTTGGGAATCAAGTTCACTTTATCCACGTCGCTCGGGGAGGCTCCTCTCGTGCACCCCAAGAAGAAGAAGAAAAAGACCATAGTAATTAAGCTTTTTGTTTTATGTTTTATTACAAATTATTATTCGTTTATATATTATTATTAATTAATATATATTTATATATATAATTTAAATTCATTTATATTTATTTTATATATATATATATAAAAAAACATATATATTATAATTCGTTTTATTACTTAATGTTTTATTACACGTGTCAGTATTTTAAATGTTGGCTAATTGAATAAAGAAATAAATTAATTCGCTCGTGTCCCCGCAGACTCAGTGTTCTATAAACGATCACCGAGTTGCGCAACTTTCAACTTCCAACGACACATGGCAGGTCCTCGGATGGGGGACCACTTCGTGGCATATACATTCTGCGTGCGTTTCCGTGCTTCGGAAGGCACGATAAGCCGTTGGTCCCGGTAGCCAGGAACATAGCAGTCGTTAAGTTAAGTTGAAGGCCTTATGGGCGGCTTAAAAAAATTCAACAGCAGGTAGCCACAACCTGCGTCTGTGTATTTCAACACGGCAATGGACTCACCACCTGTAACGTGGGACAGGAATACATATGGTGAAAAGTGGGTATTTAATATGCCTCTGCCACCCTTTCGCGGATAAGGCATGATAGATAAATAAATAAATACAATAAATTAACTTTTTTCAATACAATAGCTCTTTCTAGTTACAATAATATATATAATATATAATACACACCTCAACTTTTGTACGATATATAAATACAAATGGATATACAACTAGCCCTAAAGTTTTCATATCTAACAGCGAATACAATAAACACGACAGCCAATTTTGTCACAACTCATTGGGTCTTATCTTGACCACAAATTCGACTCCCACACTCATGAGAAATATGCTAAACGAAATCAAATTGCTTATCTCGAAATACATTACCTTTTTGTCTTATAAATATGTTTCTATGTCTGAACAAAAGAAGCGATGGCTGCTGACTATGAAGAAGGAGTACGCTTTATATGAAAGTAGAGGGCGTGTCTAAAGAAACAATGGCCATAACTAGGCAGCAATCGTCGACGTAATGCCATTTTATTTATTTCTTAATAGCAAAGAAAACAACATCTGAGGGAAAACCAAGTAGGGATTTGGGTAAATGTGTTTAGGACATAAATAAAAGTTTTCGTGTCACCAATGAGACTTTTATAGAATAAGTTAGAATAACGCGACTTCTGAAAATAATAGTATCGTTTTTATTTACATACGTATTATACTTTTCAATTACGACATTATCTCCTAAGGGGTAGCAGAAGCATACTATACGGCTTTTTGTTAGGACAATTATAACAGTCGATGAGCCCACGAAATTAAAATAGAATATACGGTGACCATACAATAAGTGTACATAATGTCTTATCACTTTATTATTTCTTATGAAATAATGCTAAACATAAGTACTTTAACACACATTACGTAAAAATTTTGCCCAAGTACATTGTTAATTGGTTATTCAAAATTACCGTGTGGGTTCTATGCACACTTTATTATTATAGACCATATTTACGCTATACTAATTACTAAATGCTATCACATTAAAAATATTAAACAGTTCTTCAACTTTTAGTAACAGTGAAATTGCTAGTAGTAATTATGTTTAAAAATTTCATGATATACGAGAAAGTTGGTTAATTTACTAAAGTTTACTTTTATGTAGTCGGTGAATATTACTCGAGGTTCATTATTAAATTATTAATTTGAAGGGTCTCATTAAAAGGGCAATGAATTTGCGCAAACAGCCTTTATGCGTAAAATCATACTTAACAGAATAAAATTTATGCTTGAGATTAGAATAATGAGGTAAATTGGTAACGAAGTTAGGTTGCTAATTGATAACATTGCAAATTGTGCATTAATTAGTTCCATCGATCAATTAGACTATTAGTATGTAGAACTATTATTATAACTATCATCACACTGTATCTCTGACGGGGTGGTCAGAGATGACAGATCGCTAGCGATCCATGCAATCTTTTTTCGCTTTTTGCAGATTCATTAATCGCTTCATACTTGCACGCCTAAGTATGCGAGTACTTTTGGCCTTCGTTCGTTCGTTCCTCGCTCAATTGTTAGACGTGTCCAACGGCGCATACCCTTAATAAATTAAAATACTATTATATTATCTTTTAATTAGGTTATATTACCACTAGACTAAGAATATTTTTCTCTCTTTAATCTGTGGTATAATACATAATACTACAAAAGTGGAATGCAGTAGTGGGCGTCTTCGCGGTGGTTGGTTGACTCAATGAGAATAAATACATTAATTATTAATGTATTTATCGAATTTATACATTCTTTTGGCGCGTTAGGGAAAAATATGAGAGGAAATTTTTACAATGCGCGCGCAGACCGTCACTAAAAACCGACATCATAAAGTTAGCTGATAAGTGTTACCATGACAACTTATAAACACCCTAAAGTTAGCTGATAAGTGTTTCCAAGACAACTTATAACTAGATTCAAAGTAGTTTTCATTCTTGTTTTGTTTTTTTTTTACTTATTTATCATTCCTGTTACAAACAAGGAGTTAAGATTTATGATGAAATCTTATTAGACTAAAGCAGTATAACGTCTAACGCATGTACATAAGGACACACACACTTTATTTTAACCCT
This sequence comes from Thumatha senex, assembly GCA_948477245.1. Taxonomy (NCBI): domain Eukaryota; kingdom Metazoa; phylum Arthropoda; class Insecta; order Lepidoptera; family Erebidae; genus Thumatha; species Thumatha senex. The sequence goes on from OX419732.1 coordinate 28,699,401, forward strand.
TCAATTTCTTATTACGCATGGTACTATGATTCAGTTTACAAAATGTGATGTACAACATGCGTCTGTTTGCCTCCCTGGGGGTGTTAGTAATTCCGCAACTTCATTAACGAATGAATGCCGTTCGTTACAAGCATGCATTCAATTCAACTTTTTTTACTCCCTACTTTTATTTGAACTCAAGCTCATTAGTAAGTAGTGTTCGTTCATGGCAAACCAACAAATGTGTAATGTCGTCACATTAACCAGTAACATAATCTTAACAGAAAAAAATATGTGTGTGTACCAGAGTACACAGGTAAGAAGTGAAACTTCTTTAAAATTCAACAGCTATAAAATTTCGCTCATACGTCGATATAGAAGATTCACTAAATAAAATAAAATAAAAAATAAAAATATCTTTATTTTGCATAGACCATTTTAACGGCGCTTACAAAATGTCATACACTATTTAAAATATTTAAAGCGACCACCGGTTCGGAACGCGGCCCACCTGAGAAGAACCGGCAAGAAACTTAGGAAGGCTTTTTTTTTTGATGGCCAATTTTCAATTTAATATTATTTCACTTTGCCAGCAGATCATTTCCAGGCGTCCCTGTCCTGCAAATAGTCTGTAACGGAGTAAAAACCTTTTTCACAAAGCTTGTTTTTAATAAACTTTTTAAATTTATTTAAAGGTAAATTTCTCAGGTCACAGGGAAGCTTGTTGTAAAAGCGTATACAGTTACCCTGGAAAGAATCGCCAATCTTATGTAGTCGACTGTGGTGGACTGAAAGATTATTTTTATTTCTAGTGTTTATATTATGTTTATCACAGAGTTTAGAAAACTGTGATAGATTTTTCTGGACATACATAAGATTGGCAAAAATGTATTGTGATGGTACGGTTAGAATATTTACTTCTTTGAATTTTTCTCGGAGAGAAACTCTGGGGCCCAAATTATAAATAGCGCGTACAGCCCGCTTTTGTAGAACAAAAATAATATTTAAATCTGCAGCACTCCCCCAAAGGAGAATACCGTAAGACATAATACTATGAAAATAGCTGAAGTAAACCATTCTAGCCGTATCCACATCTGTTAGAGTCCTGATCTTTTTTACAGCGTATGCAGCCGAACTTAATCTAGAGGCTGTCTTTTCTATGTGTGGGCCCTACTGCAAATTGGCATCAATAGTTATACCTAGGAACACAGTTGATTCTACAAACTCTAACACTTGTCCATTCAGTTGAACATTGGCCGCAACTTGTTTTACATTTGGTAGAGTAAATTTTATACATTTAGTTTTATTTTCATTAAGGCAAAGATTATTTGAGCTGAACCAATGAACTACTCTTGCAATTGCATTGTTTACATCGTCATAGTTATCTAATTGTCTTTTAATTTTAAAAATTAATGAGGTGTCATCTGCAAACAAAACAATCCTATTCCTGTCCCCTACATAAAATGGTAAATCATTAATATAAATGAGGAACAAGAATGGCCCAAGTATCGAGCCTTGCGGCACACCCATTGTAACCATGGATCCTACAGAACGTGTACCATTAATATCGACCCTCTGTATTCTATTGTTCAAATATGAAGACTTATGATAAAGAAGTTTCACTTCAAAACAACATGCCGTAAAACCGAAAAACGTTACGATTTTTTTACAGCTATAAAATTTATTTCAAAGACGATAAAGAAGTTTCACTTCAAAAATAAAATTGATATATCTGTTTATAGTTCACTAAATGTATAGTAACGGTACTTACATAACTACTGTATTTACATAAAATTCATTTTTAATTATTTTCTCTTTCGGTCTGTCTGGTTGTTCAAGCTAATCTCTAAAACAGCTGGACTGATTTTAATAAAACTTTCACTGGCAGATAGCTGATGTTTTCCCACGTAGTTCCCCGTGTTTGGAACTACGCGGGTGAAAGCGCGGGGCGTCTGTTACTATCAGTCATAATTTCTGTACATTCTAATATTTATAGGGTGTTAAAGATTATTGAAAGAAACGTAAGAATTGTCAGTATTACTAAAATATTGATTGTCAGGATATTTGCCGTGTCTACTTTCATTCGCGAGTATCCGATATTTCGGCCCTGTTGCAAGCGCCATGATCACGGAGTTACTCCGTGGTAAATGTCCCTACAATCAATATTTTAGTAATGTTTATGACCATGACAGTTTAAATTGTCAGTATTATTGATTGTTGTTACTGACAGTTCTTTTTATTATTAGTAGTACAAAAAATAAAAATAATAATTAAATTCACATAAAATATACGACACCAAAAAGACAGGCAATGTCTGATCCACTTTCGCTGTAATATCTCGTTCTCGTTCATTTTGTTTACGACGTTCATAAAAACTGTATGCTAATGGTTCTTTACAGCCTAAGTAGGCATTGTACCCAACTTTCATCGTAAAACCCTTAACAAATGCCCAAAAGAGTCCTTTTTATGTAACAACTCATCACTTCGTTCTAAATTTTGTGTAAAACGAACACATTAAGTTAGATACATTTGCTTAATTTTCTTTTAATTTTTTTTATGTAAACTATTTGTAATTATATTTATTTATTTCTCTCAATAAGGCTTAAGTTACATTTGTTGTGATTAAAAACATTACAATGTGTTAGTTCCTTAACATCATTCTGCTTCATAAAGTGGAGCTGCTGTCTGTACTAGATTCAAGGCCTAGTATTACAAATCACCAAAACCCCATATAACATATTTATTAAATAACTAGCTATATTCATGCTGTATCCCTGACGGGGTAGTCAGAGAGGATAGATAACCAGGCATAGCGATACATGCATACTTCTTTTGCTTCTTGCAGATTCATTAATAGCTTCATAAATACACGTCTGGGTAGCCGAGTACTTTTGACCTTTCTGTTTTTGAGTTTCATCACAAAAATGTCTATGTTGACAATTTCTACATTTTCTTTCAATGTAGGTAGCGTTCATTTTTACTAGGATTTTCATACCAGCCATAACAGCTGATATTCAAGACTAGTGAAAATTCACGCCACCTCCCCCACTGTATTGTAATATTCTGGAGACAGGTAAGAAAGGGGATTTTATACTATAAACGCACATACCTGTGTTTTGAATTGTTCAAATCGACCTGGTTTTCAAAACTCTATCGGGAATGCGGTTTAGCTTTTAGTCGAGATTACAAATTGCCGTCTATTTCCGTCAAAGTCGGTACGTCCCGCAGTTAGACGTACAAAGTAACCATGCATAGTGCTATCATCTGCATAACAAAGAATGCCCTCGTGTGACAGCCTGTCTGTACACAGGTAGTGTGTGCTATGAACGAGGGACACAGGAGTGATTCTATAAGGGTTTTGTTTTTGTCCATTTCAAATTTGAACCTAAAAATATGACAACGATTATTCACTCTACTAGATTCTTGCCTATGATGTCCATGATAATATTTCTTAGCTTATCATTAACGCCTTTATCCACGATGGGATAGTAGAGGCGTATATACGCCCACATTTCACTCTAAGCATTTTAGTCCTACGTAATAGGTGGTGAGCCATTGCCGTGTTGACATGACCAAGCACAGGTTGTGGTGACTGCTGTTGAAATTACTCTTTATTTTAAAAGTACTATCCTAAAAGTTGCACTCTTTTATCTGACTATCATCTATCAGTGCGAAGTTACCGATAGCTTTTAGGAAGCGCTATTTTATAACGGTATATATTGATTTATGATTTACTTATGATCACTATAATATGATCAGTACACGCACCTAAATACCTATGTTAACATCATACAAAATGTATTTCTTATCACACAATATAAGGAAGAATAAACTACATTACATCATTCGAAAAACTACCACCGGATGCTATTAGAGCCATTAGCTGGCCACACCACAAAGTGGCCACAAGTACAACACTGGTGTATCTCCTAGTAATTGTTTTAACCACTCAACACTGGCCAGACGCTTCGAGAGAAAGAACTTTCCACATTATTATGTTTAACTAATTCACTTAACGCACTTTACAACAATATCTGCGATGAATTTTCAGGGCTTTTTGAGGTTATTATTCAAGTGATGTTTTCTCTATCACTAAGGTTTAAAGAATACTGAAATATGAATCAGAATGGTATGGATAGCCCTAGACTAAGCATTCGATCATTATCATCATCACCTTGCCCTTGTCCCAATTTACTTGGGATCAGCGCAGTATGTAGGCTATGTATGTAGTAGGCTATGCCATAGATGATTGATGTAAATTATGTTATGTATAATCCAATTCCTTAGAGAACATATCGTTATGTAAATTGTAAGTTAATATTTTTTAAGGTTGGTTTTATTAGTCAACTAGGGAATGTCTGGGCTTCTCCCGCGTGAAATTTGATTATCTCGAAAACGTGTTTTCCCGTGGGAGCGGGAAGTTTTTTCCGGATAAAACCTCAATCAAGTAATTCCTTATGACGTGATAGAAAAACTAAGTCGTACTTTCCAGTTTATGTATGTGTAATGTTCAGTATTATTATTAATTTTATTTTTGTTTTTCAATCACGCCTTATCCCCGAAGGGGTGGCAGAGGTATATTATCCACACAATTTTCACTGTGTGTATTCCTGTCCCACGGAATATGTGGCCCATTGCCGTGTAATTTTAATTTATTACATTTATTATATAGAAGCAGGCCATAGAAGACTTAACGTTGCGGCTTGTGGCTATCGTTGAGATAATGATAAAGTATGCATTGTCTAGACTTAAGTCAATGTCTAAATATAAAACTAATAAAAAATATCTTTGTTGTCATATACTATACGCCCGTATTTAACCAGTTTAGTTCTACGTAATAGTTCAAATTGACGCTGGTGTGGAAAAATTACACACAGCCATAAGGCATCCTTGGCTTAACAGATATCGAATTATCAGCAGCTGCTTAACGTGCCAAAGCGCAGAAAAGGAATGCCACAAATGTTCACCATCTCAGGCGGGATTGTAGCTTAAGATGCTTAACAGTGATTGACTACAGAAAACTTACCCCTTTTCAAAAAAGTAAAAGCTAAATCTGAGAATAGCTTACTACCGTTCAAATGAGTATATTGCTTGCCTTTTAAAAATATCTGTGCCATTTTCCTAATCTTGTTAATCTGCTTTTGAGATATGAGGGACCATCCCATGGACACAACAAATTCATAGTGTACCTTCTGGGAGCAATACAAAAGTTGACACACACTGTTGGTTATGCTTTCCAAAGGAAGGTCACCTCGATGTTCGATGTACAGGCGCCCGAAGCCAACAGTTTATTATATTAAGACATAATTTCATACAAATTTGCTGGTGAGTGTTACAGTTAGATTTCCCTAGGGACGTACTGTATAATGTATAAGGGATGTTGGAATAAGAGTATGATGTATAAAATCTGGGTTAGATTGGTATATAAAAATATTATATGAAAACAATGGCTTATATTATATTACTATTATTCGTAATAGAACAGTTATTCAGTAACATGACAGTCGTTGAGTCAAGTTGAAGGCTTTATGGGCGACTTGACAAAAAAACCAACTGGAGGTAACCTTTGCCAGAAACTGTCCGTTTCATCTCTGCCATAGGGCTGGCGACCGAGTCTACTATTTTCCAATAGAAAGCTGTTTTAGTTCTATTCTATAGCGGTTCTATTGCGATTAGGTCAAAAGTAGGTAGTCTACTAAAACTATTTTGTATTTCACAATGACACTTCTCAAGCTGCAGAATAGAGACAAAATAGCTGTTTTTAGTTATCAAAGTATGAATAAACTCTACCAAAAATGCAAATTAAGAGCTACTTACAGGCACTACACGTGTTGATAACATTCTATCGGCCGGCCGATAGAATTCTATAGGAGCGCAATTGTAATAGTAGACTACGAAAACTGTAATTTTTTTCTGTCGGCTCTCTATTGAGCGACGATTTATATTCTCTTCTGACGCGATTCAATTAGTAGACTTGGCCCCTTGGTAGCCCGAGTATAAAACCTCTTGGGATCGGCCGTATGTTTTATTAAACCTCAGTAGAAAAAAAAACATTTTCTTTCTATAAAAATTACAGAATGTGCAGATAGAGGACTCTGCAGACTGAAAACTACCCATTTTAAAAGTCATGTCAATCCATTGATTGGTAATGACGGGAAAGAATAACAAACAAAGAAACACCTACGGTTTATATCGCTACATATTATTAAACAAAGTCCTTCATGGCGTCTGTGTTAGCGATATACTCAAAAACTACTGCACCGATTTTTGTGTTGTTTCACCAATGGATGAAGTGGTTTTCGAGGAATGTTTTAGCATATAATTTGTTAAGTTTTTGTATATATTGGCTAAAATACGAGTATAACTTGATATTTGTTGAAGGTGTCGAATTGTCACAACGCGGGCGAAGCTGTGGGCGTCAGCTAGTTAATTTATAAAACTGAGCAGACTAACGAACGACGTTTGAAAACTGATTATGTTGTACAGAAACCAATAACTAATATTAAAATACAACGTAATCCTATAAGCCTCTTTTACGACATCGGTTTCGTGTCAGGACCTCTCCTGTGATATTGTTTGTAAAAAATACACATCTTTTCCTTTGGCACGATTTTATTGTGATGTGCAAATAAACCTAAAAACGCTTTCAAAGTAATGATAACTGGAAATCGGTGACAGTTTGCCTCTGTTTCATTGCTGCTTTATGTCTGGTAACAAGAAGGGTGTGTAGCGGGCGCATCTGGGATAGACGCTCGGATGATGATGATGACAAGAAGCGTGTAACGTTACAAGGAGAACTTGAAGTGTATAAAATGTTGTATAAAATATCATAGTAGTGAGTCACTTCTTTTGTGACTGTGTATCTTAAGTAGTCAGTTCTCTCAGTTCTGAAATAATGAAAGAAATATACCCCCAAAAACTAGCACAACAATAAACGATAATAAGGATTCACTTCACCAAACATGGCGTCTCATTCCACAACTTATGAGCGACACATTTCAAGATTAACCCGCCACGCGCTGTCAAATCATAGCCTCACATCTTTGTGTTCGTCTAGATTGATTTGTGGCGTATAACGTTGGATGAGTGAAACATTTTGTGGGGAAAATATATCACTGTATTACACTTTTGCTTCCGATAAGTATTGGAGGGTTAGATAAGTTACCCTTTTGGGTTGACGCTAATATTTTATAGGGGTTTCTTTGTGTAAAGATAGAGGAGCTGACAGTACATTTGTTAGAAATTATACTTATTTACAGACAAATGTCAAAATATTGGGATTTTTTAAATTGACATACAATCTTATGCAGGATCTAGACAACTGATAAACTTACTTTTATATTTCTAAATACACATATATATATATGTTATACATAGGAAACACGAAAACGTCTCACAGTACGAAACAAACATTAGCGGATTGAAAAAATAAATAAATTTGTTCCTGGTTGAAATTTGTTGAAGGACTTCAGTTAGGCAGTCGATTACACAACCACTACGCAACCAAGGTTGTCAAAATCACAAGTTGCACAAAAAGCAAGGGGTTGACCATGTGCATCGAAGAATTGATAGTAAGAAGGACCAGACGATTACTACGAAAAGAAAGAATTTATTGTGATTCTAAAGTCTAGGGGTCTAAATTCGTATAAACTAAGTTAACAATTTATTTTACGTGTGGAAATCCTCATGGATGCTATACCGAACTTCTACCGACTAAAACCACACGGTGCCCTTCCATTTGCAATTCATTTCAAATTCGGGTGCAATCCCGCTTCTTTGGGCTGCATTTGAGTGCTATCCTACTTCTTTTAGGGGATGAAAGGCGTACGCATAGTTGTCATGTCACGCCACCGTCTAAAGCTGCTTCTGTAAGGACGGCGAGCAGCCCACCCTCCATCCTCAGGCCCCTGGTCATGGAGGCCGGTGGTCCTGGGCGAAGATCAGTCAGCGGAGACATCTGTAGCGTAGTGTAATCTTCTAGGTCTATTTATAAGCTCCAATTACAGAACGAGGAATACTTCTTGCTCCCTTTCGCTCGCGCCTTATAGAGACGAAAGTAATAATAGTACCGTGTGTCAAGTTTACATCAAACTGTATGTGAAAATAGCATAATTTTTGCAATATTCGCATACAGTTTGACGTAAATTTGCACGTAAAAACGCATCCGCAACCTGTAGAGAGATAGAGTTGTTTACCATTCGTCTTTCCCCCGAGAATCTCATATTGGAGAATTCCGTTAGCCGGGTTGCAATGAATAGCCCTGCTAAGTGCCGGTTGATGGCGCCTTAGGTCGCCTTAAGACGTTGAGGGGTGGATAAATTAGTCAGTTTCGAGTAGGTCTCGGTGGTGTAGTTGGTAAACGTGTCTGGTGCGTTGAACCAGAAGACGCTGCGCTGGTTTGAGTCAAGCTCGAGACTCAAAAATTGTTCCACTTTAAAATTTAAATTTAGAAAAAGTTAGCATACTTATTGCTTTTCAAAATGGCCTATTCTGCGACCTGGTTGGGAAGAAGGAGTAACACTGCGGAGTTTGGTGTGTAGGATGGCCCCAAAAGACCGGGAGTCCGTTTTCCTGCGTCAACAACCATTCGTCTGTAGTAATTAATGTATGAGAAAAGTTTGACGACCCCGTCACGCATAGTTGTATGAAATATATAGAGTAAGGTGTCTCCAGTAGAGGGCGCGTGGGTTACATTGATAACTTAGTTTGTGACTTCAATATTACACTAATTAAAATATACAATCACCAACACTGATAACAATATTACATTAGCAACTTCACGAGAGTAGTAGAAGTTATAGCCGCAATTAGTGGCACACCACTAACATAGTTCTATTAATTAATACATATGAAATATTCGCTAACATCCACTAGTAGACTAATTAATAAAGCTTCTATGTTACGAGTAACACAACCATGCAGTTAAATTGGTGTAAGTGGAATATTATTGGAATATAATATCTGCTATTATTTTCAATAACAATATTATTTGTCAATTATTTATGAACTAATCATTTAAGCCAAAAGTTTGTGACTATGTATATTTGCTTCTTAACGCGCTCAAACGTCTGGACTTGGATAAAATTTGTGGTGACATTCCAGATTAACACACTTTTTATCCCGAAAACAGGTTCTGTGGGAAGAGGGTATGGGAAAATTTACGAAGCAAACTAATTCCAGAGCATTCTTTAGTTTAATATAAGTAGTCTCATGTACCGTATTAAAAACACTAAGGTTTGTTAATCATGTGTACTACACCTAGTCTATGCTTTAAGCTAAAATATATTTTAGTGTGTCTTAAAATTTACAACTTTTTATTTACGAAATTCCGAGTTAGGTCGTTTTAGTATGATGATAACTGCGATGACACTGCCTAATTTTTTGGAATGGGTACCTATATGAAACGTTCCTCCACGGAATGTGTAGAAAGCAAAACGCACTAAGACAAGAAATTGTAAGCACTTTCTCATAACTATTTTTTATACCACTGAGGTCATAAACGACACTTAGAGATAAATAGTTCGAAAAGATTCAGATATTTCATACTGAAAAATTATGGGGTGAGATCTTCAGGTCCCAGCTCTACCTAAAGGTACCACTTAAAAGTGGTCTAGTTGCGAACCACCGAAGGAAGAAAAAAGCCAGGATGGTTCGGATTCTGTCGGGAGCTATCCTTCCGAGGGCTCACCCGGGACTTCCAGCCGTAGACAGATGGAAGGGATACGTGTGGTTTTGATCGGTAGGAGCATAGCATCCATGAGGATTTCCACACGAAAAAAAAAGAGTGATTCAGCAAGAAGCAAAACCGAAATTGATGGCACATTATTATGGTGGTATCGTTAAAACTGGGAGAGACCTATATCCAGCAGTGTACGTCTATATACTGAATAGATAGATACTGAATGTAACTACTTGCAGCTCTGATTGTTAAGTAGAATCACCATCCGCGTAAAATAAACAACGGAACCGTCAAACTAAGTAAAACAAGTTAACGTTTGACTTTAGGTGTTGGCTGCTGAAATATAAATAAACGAGCCTCGCTGCCGGGATCTCAGGACAGATAAATTATTATCGCGCAAATTATAATTTACGAAGCACACTTTGTATTAGCCTGTTAGGAGCTTTGAGTAACGTCAGATTTTGTGTTTTAGCTTATGCCTCTGTGGCGCGGTGGGAGTGTATCCGACTGCTACGTAAGAGGTCGTGGGTTCGATTCCCACCCAGAATAAAACTTTGTGTGATGAGCACGATGGTTTATTCTGTGTCTGGGTGTTATTTATCTATAATTTAATATGTATGTATTTAGTAATATAAAAGTATGTTTATCAGTTATCTGATTACCATAGTACAAGCTCTGCTTAGTTTGGAATCAGATGGGGTTGTGTGAGTTGTCCCAACGATATTTATTATTATTATTTATTTCTTGTTACGAGAAATTTTATAGGAAATCGGATCTTCTTCGCTGTAAATGACTAATGCGGTAGCGCAGTGGTAGTGTATGCGACGGCCGCACTGAGTTTCCGGGTCCGATTCCCCGGAATATAATATTTGTGTGATCCACAAATATTTGTTTGGATGTTTCATATATAAAATATGTTTGTATTTAGAAATATAAAAGTACGTTCATTGGTTTTCTAGATCCCATACTACAAGCTTATATTAGCTTACTTTGGGTCAGATAGCACTGTGAAAAAAAACTACCTACAATAATATGTCCCACAATGACGATGAAAATAACGGCTAAGTGAGAATCAAAATGAGAATACATCAAAAAATAATACACTACAACACATTTAGGCACCCGCGTTTTGGCTTCGTCCGTTAGTCAGCAAGTGAGGTCGATTGACCCTTTAGATCTTGCAGAGACCTCTTACACCCCTTTATTAACTTCTACAACACAACAATTATTTTTTTTCGACCACTTGACCAGGTTGCTCAATATCACAAAAGTACTCGGATACCCATGCATGTATAAAGCGATTAATGAATCTACAGGAAGTGAAAGAAGTATGCATGGATCGAGATGCCTGGCGATCTATCCTCTCTGACTACCCCGTCAGGAATACAGCGTGAAGATAGTTAAGTATAACAAAATTATTACAAATCTACACACAATAACAAAGAAAAAGATGCGATTTATATTTTGCATGAAAAGCAAACTAATAACTGTCAGGAGTCGACCAATCGCGTCGACTACTTCATAAGTATGCTAATGTCGCCTTTTTGTCCACTAAATTACGATATTAAAGCGGGTGGACTAGTTAGAAAGTCTTAAGCTGAGTTCAATATATTCCCTGCTTTTATTATAGACAAAGCCTGGGTGTAATGAGTTCTTATTGCGGGGTGGAAAATGAGGAGGGGAGAAATGGAAACGGTAAAGTTAGCAATGAAATTCTGGTGAGACAAATTTTAGATAGAAATGTTTAGTTTTTTCCTCTAGTTTAATGGTTTTTATTTGTCTTTGTTAATCAAATTCATTTTGTTACGTTGACCTATTTGTTTTAATATCAGACCAGAAATCAATGGTTCTACTAGTCTAGTCCTTATATACATTTGGAAATGCTAATGAACCGAGAAGCCAAATTTTGGATATTACGTGCTGGGGCTAGACAAGCTCAAGTTGAGGGTTGATGGGTTTTCGGCCAAAAGTAAAAAATATAAAAAATAAAATAATAAAATTGTAAAAGTCGAAAAAAAAAATAAAAAAAATATTAAAAATATTTTTCGTGTCTCAACGGGGAACCGAGTTATGATCAAAAAACTGAATTTAACTTTTTTCAAGATGGCGGAAAACCCATCAGGTTATTTTGGTCGACAATTTGAACTTAAGCCTTTCTAGCCTCCCCCCACGTAATATCCAAACTTTGGCTTTCTCGGTTCATTTGCATTTCTAACCCGATTTTTCCGACGTAATGACTGGACTATACTAGAGACGCTTAATATCGTCTCATCATAATTACTACAGACGAATGGAAAGCAAATGACAGGCTAGGAGTGCGATTTTCACCTACATCCAGACTTTATCTTGCCACGCGGTATTATTTTGTCTCTAAGTGCTAACGGCAGAGCAAGCAACATTGTCTACTCTATGGTTTAATTCGCGTTCCGAACAAAATACATACTTTTTCACTAAAGAACAAAAGAAGCGCTCGTAGACCCTCTAACTCAGTGTGCTGTGAACGACCACTGCGTCAAGCAACTTTCGCTATGTCTGGTCTTCGGATGGGTGCCTTTGTGGCATTCACATTTGTGAGCGTTTCCGTGCTTCGCAAGGCAAGTTAACCCGTTGGTCCCGGTTGCCAGTAATTTGGCAGTCGTAAAGCCAAGTTAAAGGCCTTACGGGCGGTTTGACAATTTTCAAGGGCAGGTCAATGGGCTCCTGTTTCGTGGGACAAAAATGTATACTGTGAAATATGGGCGTATGGTATGGTATGTCTCTGCATACCCCTATCGGAGATTAGGGCTTGGGAATATGTATGTATGTATAGAACAAAAAGCCTGTATTTTGGTCGGAACGTGACAAATTATATCTCGACGATTTCGAGTCCAAACAAATCTTTTGCTCTAAAACGACTGTAAATTCACGTAGTATAATATATTATTATCTTAGCTTTCTAAAACATCTAACCCCATTTAATCCTATCCTCTCCAAAGAACACTAGTAAACACGTTTTGGCTGTAAACGATGACAGTACGTGTGCGTCGCTTGGCGCGCTGAAACCGGTTTTATCGAATTCAACACTTTGTACACAGCGGCAGCAGAATATAATGGAATTTCTCATTTTATTTCTAGAACTATGTTGAAACAAACCAAATTTCAATTTAAACTTAGAGCAAGGGTTACCAACCAATTATTTAGAGTAGGGGTGGCGAAACGATCGATCGATAGTAGTAAGGCAAAAATGCATATGCGATGGTCACACCATGATTCCAGTGGTCTGTAAACGATCACTGCGTTAAGCAACTTTCGCTATAACTGGTCAAGGATGGGTGACCACTTTGTAGCATTAACATTTGCGAGTGCACGTTAAGCCGTTGGTCCCGGTTGCCAGTAACATGGCAGTCGTTAAGCCAAGTTGAAGGCCCTAGGGCCGCTTGAATAATTTAAGGTAGCCACAACTTTCGTCCGTCTATTTCAACTCGACAATGGGCTCACCACGTATAACATAGGACAGTAATACACACGGTAAAAAGTGCGTGTATAATATGCCTCTGCCACCCCTTCAGCGATAAGGCGTGATTAATAAACAAACAAAATTTTAGTTTCACGTTTCAATAAGTATGAAATTGGAAGAACGTACATTGTTTTGACATAAACAGTAGTTTTTGAGACTTGCAATTACTTAGCAATTGGCCACCCCTGATTATGAACTGACATGAGCCTGGAGTATTAATCATCCAAATTTCTTCCCAGTTGCGCCTCTTAGGGGCCCGGGGTCCATTCCCTGACTATTAACTACGCTTTGACCTCTATCGGCCGTACGACGGACATAAGTGTTAGTGATCCATGGTTAACAATGCCAAAATAGTGTAAATATATATAATTTTTGTAAATATTGTGGGACATTTTTTATCTGGAAGATATTTTTTGTCTGAGATATGCGTTGTAAAAATGTATAAATAAATATTACTTTCATAAATACTGTGAGACATGTTTTACACAGCGCCTTCTAGCCCAAAAGTAACAAAATATAAAAAAAAAGTTTTTTTTATGTTCAAGTCGGAATACAAAATAATTGGAACTATAATATATATGTATATATATCTAATATGAATATCGTACAGTTCCAATTATTTTGTATACATATTGAATTGAAAACATCTTCTATTAAAATTGTTAATAATAAGAGCAAAATGAATAGAATGAACATCAATGGAGTTCTATAAATTTCAATAATAAAAATTATTTTTACTGATAAAATGTCTCACAATATCAAATTTAATATAAATTATTATATCCTTTCCCAGAACTACAACAGAGTCTGAGAAATAATTACTACCCCGGAATTAAATTTCAATGACATTATTGAAATATCTGAATCAAATACCTTGTTCAGCTTGATTGATATTGTATATAGCTTTAATATATATTGTTGCGACCTTTTGAGAGGGTCTACTTGCACGAGAGACAGATGAGAGATATCAATTTGCACGATTCCACTGGAATACTTGAAAATTAACGTGAATGTGTATTTATATTGCACAAATGGATTTTTATGCTTATCATGTAATTTTTAATGTCTGGATATATCAAACTGGATACATCTTGGTCCATATATAGAACCTTTATTTTCATGCTATTATGGTGGCAGACTAGCATTCGGCCCAGCTAATCGAAAGTGCTTACTGTAATCTGTAGACAATTACAACACCAGAGGCTCCTGGAAGTCGCGGCCCAATTGCCGTATTGAAATGGATAGGAACAGACTGTGGCTACTTGCTGTTGAAAATTTTCAACCCGCCCATAAGGCTTTTAACTTGGTGTAACCGACTATCATGTTACTGGTAATCGTAATCAATGAATGGTATTTGTATATATATATATGGTATTTTAACTTTCGAACCAAAAACGTTCGGAAGTTAAAATACCACACACCAACTGAATCGTGAGATGATTAACGCTGTAATTATTTAAAAAACACTGGAGCGACCATCGCTTGCAACCTCTGGATAGCGTGTCATATACAGACATGTCATAATTTTAAGAGAGAGCGCTAAGACACATTAAATACATGATCAGTAAGGGAACTTCATGCAGACGTGTGTAACTACTAACACAGTGACTTGTAAAGGACATGTACAGGTCCCAGAAGCGGATGAAGCAGTACTGAGTAAGTCCAGATGCGGTTCTCTTTCGTCGACGTTTAGTATAGATACATTAATGTTATGAAATATTGATATAAACCTTAATCTAGAAATATAACTATCATTGTGTCTATCTCAGACAAAGCGTAATTCATTATATTGTACAAAAAAATCGAATTATATTAATTACAGAGACAACCCTAACGCTGTAGTTACCTATGTAATTTAGCTTTAATTAAATATGTACTGTGAATATGATATGCAAAAAAATCAGTCAAAATCAAAATGTGCCATCTCGCACAATCGTGCGAGTTTTCTGCGTGCGAGTTGACGAATAACCCAATGACACCAGTCGGATTAAGACGAGTGGTAAAGCTAAACAAATAAGGGACAAGGATCGCGTTAAATTCCGGATTTGCTGACGAGAATACGAGGTTCTATACTAAGAATGAAATATTATACTCAGATATAAAGGAGGATTCTTCTTTTTCGTTTCTAATATGAGACGACTCTTTGTTGGCTGCAATTACAATAGATGTAGTGTATGTGTGTGTGTGTGTGTGTGTGTGTGTGTGTGTGTGTATTATTATATTTACATGTGTGGTGTTTGTTCATATGTATCTTTGTTTGCATGTCTTGTATATCTTAGCAGAACTTATTATTATTCTATGTAAGAAAGTAGCTCTTCAGTTTTCATTCTTTTTCGAAGGAACAAAAAGTCTTACTATGCTTTAATCCTGTTAATATCCTTGTACTGTTTTCGTGTTTAGTTTACGTGTATGATTTCTTGCAAATAAAGTTCTACTGCTAATAGTCGGGCAAATGGAGGAAAGGGAGCGTTTAACAGAGTTAGGCAGAGAAACATCTCGGTGATTTCTCATTCAAGCAATTAAGATAATGTGGCAAATAGTCAGCATCTTACAATTTGCATTTAATGCTACAATTTGATATATATAGGGCTTTTTAGCATAACTTTTAAGACCACTCTTTGTGCCATCTCCAAAATTAAAAAGATGCGTCTTTGCAGCACCTTCGCATACTACTATGCAGTACTGTTTTTTACTACTTGTTTGCGAGCAAAGTGGCAGCAACAGCACACACACTCGTTTACTTGGAGCTGGTGTACTTGGTGACCGCTTTAGTGCCATCGCTCACCGCGTGTTTTGCGAGCTCACCGGGCAACAGGAGCCTCACAGACGTTTGAACCTCCCTAGAGGTGATCGTGGACCTCTTGTTGTAGTAGGCTAGACAAAAGGCCTCTGCGGCAATACATACTGGCAGAGCGCTAGAAAGGCAGATACTAATTTATTCTGAGGTAGGGCATCTCGTAGGGACTTGAATACAATATGTATAAGTCGCCTGACTCTGGTTGTTACCAGGTCTATCTACTTGTCCCATCTCAGCCGACTGTCCATCTATACCCAAGTATTTCACATGGTCGATTCCAACTAGTTCTGGACAAGAGCATTCTAATTGGACATTGCAATTATGAGCTTTGAGAGAGAAATTAGTTTGGGGTTCTATCAATTTATTTATGGAAAAAGCAACGAATCTAGTTTTGTCTAAGTTTAGAGTTAGAAGGTTCTTTATCAACTTTTCGAGTTCCGGGGCTTTAGTTAACTTCACATGCAAGCGTTACACTGCTGACTTATTGACAAGGTTCTAGCGTAGGTACTGGGAGCCTGGAAAAATCAAATTTGGGTTAAATTCATTAGAATTTTGAGCTATTGGACTTGCACTCATTAGCACATTAGACTAATGTATGAAATCCATCAAAACTAGGTTACCCGTTAAAGATATCAATACCTGTCGTAGAATAAGCACCTTAGACTTATAATGGGCTGACCATTCTTTGGAGAAACTAAAGAGTTCTAAAGTGGAAATCGTCATTTGGCAAAACGATATATTTACTGCGAGAAAGACTGAATGAACTGTGAAGAAGTGTAGATGAACTGCTTTCTCAACCTATATGATTTCACGAACAGTGTAGTTATAATTTAGCTGTAGTAGTTTCAATGACATTTCTTACCACAAACTTATTTCAATCTGTTTGAACGTAATTTTAGTCGAATACCGAACACTTTCCAAGGATTTCTAAAGGAATAAGAATTTCAATCCCAATCCCGACGCTGTCTAACACAGAACGGAGCTATCTCGACACGCTTGACGGACCAATCACTCTAGTACACAATGTGGGACATTGGGTTCCTATTCCTGACATTTGCGCAGTGATAAACCCGCGCTATGAACTGTATCATTCATGAGTGCGCAATCTGGATGACTTTTAGCCGTTGAGTTTATGTTACTACGTATATAAACCATAAATACATATATATTGACACGCCTATATCCCCGAAGAGATAGGCAGAGGCATACTTTACACCCACATTTTACCGTATACACTTTTTTCCCACGTAACAGGTGGTGAGCCCATTGCCGTGTTGAAATGGACAGGTGCAGGTTGTGAATTTTTCAAGCCGTCCATAAAGCATTTAACTGGGCTTAAAGACTGACATGTTACTACCACTTTGTGGCATTTACATTTACGAGCGTTTCCGTGCTTCGGAAGGCACGTTAAGCCGTTGGTCCCGGTTGCCAATAAAATTGCAGTCGTTAAGCCAAGTTGAAGGCCTTATTGGCGGCTTAAAAAATCAACAGCAGGTCGCCGCAGCCTGCGCCTGTCCATTTCAACACAGCAATGGGCTATGTACGTATGTTATACAAAAAGAAGTGGTTCTCAATTTGACTGTACGTCTTTATGTATGGTTCTTGATGTGTTATCGTTTATAAAATGCAAGACGTTTTCAGTTACCCTTATTTTTACTGATAAAATGTCTCACAATATCAAATTTAATATAAATTATTATATCCTTTCCCAGAACTACAACAGAGTCTGAGAAATAATTACTACCCCGGAATTAAATTTCAATGACATTATTGAAATATCTGAATCAAATACCTTGTTCAGCTTGATTGATATTGTATATAGCTTTAATATATATTGTTGCGACCTTTTGAGAGGGTCTACTTGCACGAGAGACAGATGAGAGATATCAATTTGCACGATTCCACTGGAATACTTGAAAATTAACGTGAATGTGTATTTATATTGCACAAATGGATTTTTATGCTTATCATGTAATTTTTAATGTCTGGATATATCAAACTGGATACATCTTGGTCCATATATAGAACCTTTATTTTCATGCTATTATGGTGGCAGACTAGCATTCGGCCCAGCTAATCGAAAGTGCTTACTGTAATCTGTAGACAATTACAACACCAGAGGCTCCTGGAAGTCGCGGCCCAATTGCCGTATTGAAATGGATAGGAACAGACTGTGGCTACTTGCTGTTGAAAATTTTCAACCCGCCCATAAGGCTTTTAACTTGGTGTAACCGACTATCATGTTACTGGTAATCGTAATCAATGAATGGTATTTGTATATATATATATGGTATTTTAACTTTCGAACCAAAAACGTTCGGAAGTTAAAATACCACACACCAACTGAATCGTGAGATGATTAACGCTGTAATTATTTAAAAAACACTGGAGCGACCATCGCTTGCAACCTCTGGATAGCGTGTCATATACAGACATGTCATAATTTTAAGAGAGAGCGCTAAGACACATTAAATACATGATCAGTAAGGGAACTTCATGCAGACGTGTGTAACTACTAACACAGTGACTTGTAAAGGACATGTACAGGTCCCAGAAGCGGATGAAGCAGTACTGAGTAAGTCCAGATGCGGTTCTCTTTCGTCGACGTTTAGTATAGATACATTAATGTTATGAAATATTGATATAAACCTTAATCTAGAAATATAACTATCATTGTGTCTATCTCAGACAAAGCGTAATTCATTATATTGTACAAAAAAATCGAATTATATTAATTACAGAGACAACCCTAACGCTGTAGTTACCTATGTAATTTAGCTTTAATTAAATATGTACTGTGAATATGATATGCAAAAAAATCAGTCAAAATCAAAATGTGCCATCTCGCACAATCGTGCGAGTTTTCTGCGTGCGAGTTGACGAATAACCCAATGACACCAGTCGGATTAAGACGAGTGGTAAAGCTAAACAAATAAGGGACAAGGATCGCGTTAAATTCCGGATTTGCTGACGAGAATACGAGGTTCTATACTAAGAATGAAATATTATACTCAGATATAAAGGAGGATTCTTCTTTTTCGTTTCTAATATGAGACGACTCTTTGTTGGCTGCAATTACAATAGATGTAGTGTATGTGTGTGTGTGTGTGTGTGTGTGTGTGTGTGTGTGTGTTTGTGTGTATTATTATATTTACATGTGTGGTGTTTGTTCATATGTATCTTTGTTTGCATGTCTTGTATATCTTAGCAGAACTTATTATTATTCTATGTAAGAAAGTAGCTCTTCAGTTTTCATTCTTTTTCGAAGGAACAAAAAGTCTTACTATGCTTTAATCCTGTTAATATCCTTGTACTGTTTTCGTGTTTAGTTTACGTGTATGATTTCTTGCAAATAAAGTTCTACTGCTAATAGTCGGGCAAATGGAGGAAAGGGAGCGTTTAACAGAGTTAGGCAGAGAAACATCTCGGTGATTTCTCATTCAAGCAATTAAGATAATGTGGCAAATAGTCAGCATCTTACAATTTGCATTTAATGCTACAATTTGATATATATAGGGCTTTTTAGCATAACTTTTAAGACCACTCTTTGTGCCATCTCCAAAATTAAAAAGATGCGTCTTTGCAGCACCTTCGCATACTACTATGCAGTACTGTTTTTTACTACTTGTTTGCGAGCAAAGTGGCAGCAACAGCACACACACTCGTTTACTTGGAGCTGGTGTACTTGGTGACCGCTTTAGTGCCATCGCTCACCGCGTGTTTTGCGAGCTCACCGGGCAACAGGAGCCTCACAGACGTTTGAACCTCCCTAGAGGTGATCGTGGACCTCTTGTTGTAGTAGGCTAGACAAAAGGCCTCTGCGGCAATACATACTGGCAGAGCGCTAGAAAGGCAGATACTAATTTATTCTGAGGTAGGGCATCTCGTAGGGACTTGAATACAATATGTATAAGTCGCCTGACTCTGGTTGTTACCAGGTCTATCTACTTGTCCCATCTCAGCCGACTGTCCATCTATACCCAAGTATTTCACATGGTCGATTCCAACTAGTTCTGGACAAGAGCATTCTAATTGGACATTGCAATTATGAGCTTTGAGAGAGAAATTAGTTTGGGGTTCTATCAATTTATTTATGGAAAAAGCAACGAATCTAGTTTTGTCTAAGTTTAGAGTTAGAAGGTTCTTTATCAACTTTTCGAGTTCCGGGGCTTTAGTTAACTTCACATGCAAGCGTTACACTGCTGACTTATTGACAAGGTTCTAGCGTAGGTACTGGGAGCCTGGAAAAATCAAATTTGGGTTAAATTCATTTGAATTTTGAGCTATTGGACTTGCACTCATTAGCACATTAGACTAATGTATGAAATCCATCAAAACTAGGTTACCCGTTAAAGATATCAATACCTGTCGTAGAATAAGCACCTTAGACTTATAATGGGCTGACCATTCTTTGGAGAAACTAAAGAGTTCTAAAGTGGAAATCGTCATTTGGCAAAACGATATATTTACTGCGAGAAAGACTGAATGAACTGTGAAGAAGTGTAGATGAACTGCTTTCTCAACCTATATGATTTCACGAACAGTGTAGTTATAATTTAGCTGTAGTAGTTTCAATGACATTTCTTACCACAAACTTATTTCAATCTGTTTGAACGTAATTTTAGTCGAATACCGAACACTTTCCAAGGATTTCTAAAGGAATAAGAATTTCAATCCCAATCCCGACGCTGTCTAACACAGAACGGAGCTATCTCGACACGCTTGACGGACCAATCACTCTAGTACACAATGTGGGACATTGGGTTCCTATTCCTGACATTTGCGCAGTGATAAACCCGCGCTATGAACTGTATCATTCATGAGTGCGCAATCTGGATGACTTTTAGCCGTTGAGTTTATGTTACTACGTATATAAACCATAAATACATATATATTGACACGCCTATATCCCCGAAGAGATAGGCAGAGGCATACTTTACACCCACATTTTACCGTATACACTTTTTTCCCACGTAACAGGTGGTGAGCCCATTGCCGTGTTGAAATGGACAGGTGCAGGTTGTGAATTTTTCAAGCCGTCCATAAAGCATTTAACTGGGCTTAAAGACTGACATGTTACTACCACTTTGTGGCATTTACATTTACGAGCGTTTCCGTGCTTCGGAAGGCACGTTAAGCCGTTGGTCCCGGTTGCCAATAAAATTGCAGTCGTTAAGCCAAGTTGAAGGCCTTATTGGCGGCTTAAAAAATCAACAGCAGGTCGCCGCAGCCTGCGCCTGTCCATTTCAACACAGCAATGGGCTATGTACGTATGTTATACAAAAAGAAGTGGTTCTCAATTTGACTGTACGTCTTTATGTATGGTTCTTGATGTGTTATCGTTTATAAAATGCAAGACGTTTTCAGTTACCCTTATTAAATTTTACTTGTGACATATCTAAGTTGAAGTCACTCTAAGGAAATTCTTAAATGTATTTATTTAATTTATTATTAAGAAAGTTCGCTAAGCCTGGCGATCTGTACTCTCTGACTACTCCGTCAGGGATATAGCGTGAAGACAGTTTTTAGTTTTTTTTAAGCTAAGGACTACAATTGGGCTTAGCAAATACCATAATACTGGCGTCTGTGTATGCTGTGGAATGCTCGTATTTGGAAATGACTCAAACGGTCTTCCATCTCAACACTGACTGTAGCGTAAGATGCTTAACGCAGTGAGTGTTTATAGAACGCTGAGCTAGGCTGGCTACGAGCCTTTAGGCTTTAACCATAATAGAGCTGTAGGGTGACCTGTATAAGGGCGCACGATAAACTATCACTTCGCTATGGCTTGTCACGGATGGGTGACCACTTTATGGTATTACCATTTTCGAGCTTTTTTTTTTAAAAGCATTTTATTCCCGGTTGTCAGTAACATGGCAGCCGTTAAGTCAAGTTAAAGGCCTTATAAACGGCGGCTTTAAAAATTTCAACATCACGTCGTCATTACCTGCACTTGACTTTTGCAGCACGGTAATAGGTTCATCACCTGTTACGTGGGACAAAAATGTACACGGTGAAATGTGGGCAATAATATACCTCTGCCACTCCTTCAGGGATAATGGTATGACACGTTTAAAGAAAGACTTGTGCATTTAATGCAAAAGCAACAATTTCTTTTCTTTCTTCAAATAATAATTCCCTCATTCCATTATTTGTATTTCATCTCAAATGTACAACCTTGTAATTGTTACATTAACATATTGTTATATCATGTTCTTCCCTTTTGGATACATGTAAATCGGAGTTTTGAACCTTACAATGTCTAAAAATATTAGCCTACATTTATTGCCTTGAGCCCGATTGATAAGGGTTTTGTTTGAATTACCGTACATAGTATATTTTGTATATTGTTAAATTCTATACAATGAATTCCGATACTGTTGTAGATCTGCTAGAAGATACTGCTATTTATAATATAACATCATTCACGTGACAAATGGTACCAACGAAAATGTTTTTTTATTATTATTTATGATCTTACATACATATCTCTTGGATGAAAACACTTATACTTTTCCACATTTTTTATTTTAACCTGACTCAAAACTTTGAAAATGCTGTAAGAAAAAACTGTTCGAAGAAGTTTGTTAGAAATCTGGCTAAAATAAAATGTACACACATAAACTTACCTATTATTTTTATCACATTTTATACTAAACATATTTATTGTCCTTTGTTCCAGTATTTTATAAATAACTACGATAGAATTACAGGTAATAACGCCAGTAGTGTGGCGGTTCCTTTTGCGCAGACGCATGAAAACGCACGACTTACAAGACGATCACGACAGGTCACTCAGGCGGCGACACTTATCACCTCCCCCATTATTATTTCTACTGTGGTCACAGAATAAGTAATAGTACTACCACAGCCGAAAGGTTTACTCTTTATACTGTGGTACCACAGCCGAAAGACATATTACCAATAAAAATACCAGTTTCTTCTTAGAAAAATAGCACTTATAAATAAAATTATTAAACACATGTCATATGCGAAGCTGCTTGGCACAGTTAGTGCCAAGCACCTTGGCATATGGCATAACCACCGTCACACTCATTAAACCCATACCAATATAGAAATTTGCCTGCTTTGTTGACATTTATAGTTACTGCTCCGCTTTTCTGGTAGTAGCGTGAGGATGAGTTGCCTTCCTCTCTAAATTCTCTATCCAACAAAAAAGTATTTTTCAATTTGAATCATTAGTTCCCGAGATAATATTCAAATAAACTCCTCAGTTTTATAATAATGTAGACTTTTTTTCTATTTTAATTTTTTTGGGCGGCTTGAAAAATTTCAACAGCCGGTAGCCACAACCTGCGTCTGTCTATTTCAACACGGCAATGGGCTCACATCTATACTAATATTATAAAGCTGAAGAGTTTGTTTGTTTGTTTGTTTGGTTGAACGCGCTAATCTCAGGAACTACTGGTCGGATTTGAAAAAATCTTTTTATGATAGATAGCCCATTTATCGAGAAAGGCTATAGGCTATATATCACTACGCTACTACACTGGGGAGCAGAGCAGTAGTCATAAATGTCAAATCGGGCAAATTTTTATGCATCATTGTAGAATTTATAAGCGACCACGGGATTAAATAGGTGCGACGGGAGGTCGAAATATTCCACGGGCGAAGCTGTGGGGGTCATCTAGTATACCATAAAATATGCCTCTGCCACCCCTTCGGGGATAAGGAGTGATGGATAAATAAATAAATAAGAGTTTATCGCATACGTTTGTTTACTTATCTTTGAAAATCAAATAAGGATAAAAGTATCAAATCATTGACTTCCAAGACCTTTCCGAAGTATCCAATTACTTTTACTGTACGCATCATGAAAATGGAAGTCCAAAGGATAAAATATCTATTTTTCATCGCAAGATCACCGTCGACGATCTGTAATCGTTCAAGGGCTCCGTAAACAAATATTATATATTTATACACATTTAAGATATGTATTCATTTGTATTTCATGTGTTTATCTAAATTCAACTCTATTGCTTCAAACACAGGGTCAATTTATGATAACACATTTGTAACCTTTCACTATGTATGGAATATTCTTTTTTTTTATATTTGGCACGTCAAAGTGGCGTCGTCCGCCTGACTGTGGTAAGCAAAAACGACTACCCGCGATTGTGGTCGCTATCTCAACCAGCCAACCATCAGGGCTCCGATGGCGACCCTCAATTTGACGGAGAAATATGCCATTTCACGCTTCTCTTAAAGAACCAAGGATTGTAAGAGGAGGGAAACACGTGCGCCGGTAGAGAGGTCCATGCTTTTATGGTGCGACATAAGAAAGACCTCCGGAATCATTCCGTTCTGAACAAGATGGCGTTCACAGTGTACTATGCTGATAATAATATAATTTGATACCTGATGATAATAGACACGCGAAAACCGCAAACACAAATGTCCTGAATGAAAACAGCGTTTTTAGAAAGAATTCTCTAAACTGTCAGTTCCGGACACAACAAATGTCATCCCAACTTTGTAGTTGTAAATATTTGAGACGAGTCTTGAATCAAACAACAGTTTGAAACAAAACTCATCTGTCAAGTTTGTTTGCCCGTTGTGTTTATCTTTTGTGATTGATTAATTTATTATTGTACTAGTTGATGCCCGCGACTAAGCCCGCATAATGAAGCTTTCCTGTTCCCGTTCCCCACAGAAACTTGTTCCTGGGACCAAATGCCTAAGTCCAGTCTTGGGCTCTAGACTATCTCTGTACCAAATTTCAATTAAACTGGTTTAGTATTTTGGCATGAAAGTGCGACAAACTGAGAGACAGACAAAGTTACTTTCGCATTTTTTATATAAGGATAGGAAAAGTACGTTTTCTATAAGCAGGAACCATTTATTTTTTATTTTCTCCTAAACAATTTAGCAGTGTTCTGTAAACGATCACGGCGTTAAGCAACATTCGATATAGGTGGTCCTTGAATGGGTGACCACTTTGTACGTGGAATTAACATTTTGCAAGCGTTTCCGTGCTTCGAAAGGCACGTTAAGCCGTTGGTCCCGGTTGCCAGTAAAATGCCAGTCGATAAAAAGTCAGCTAAAAGAATTTTTACAGTAGGTGGCCACAGCCTGCGCCTGTCCATTTCAACACGACAGTGGCCTCACCACCAGTTACGTGGGACCGTTTGGGGATAAAGGCGTGACAATTTATTTTACCTGCGATACTATAAATGTTATGAATCCACTTGGAATCCACACACTTTCACACATACTCTCTCATACACACACACACATATACACACATCATATTATTATATTAAAGATCACCCTTTCTGTATGTTGTTGATATCTACATCTATAAAGGATTCAACTTTCATTAACGTTATTGAAAAGTTATTCAAAAGGAGTGTTAGAGAAACTTTTGCAGGGTACAACCCTCTGACGGTAAAATGTCGTTTATATTACCTGTCTAATTAGGGTTGGAGTCGCAGATACGGGTATAGATAAGAAGTTAATATTCAGCTGAGCGTATGTGTTACTTCAAAGAGGCTTTCGAAGGTTTTACAGTGTTGGTAGCGCGACGCGGTATTTTTAAGAGTTTATGTATGCTTATATTCTGGTTAGAATGAAATATAAATAAATATATATCGTAGGACACTTTTTACTCAGCGCAATATAGCACATATAATGAGCTTAACGTGGGACAGTGGGGCAGAAAAATGGGCCTTGGGTAAAAGGCGTGATACATAAATAATATATTACAAGAAAACTGTACAAAAAAGGAGTGTTGGGATTATTACAATAATGACAATGATGCACCGTCTAAGTGTCGAAGAATTCATTCACATCAAAATCAACCGGTAAGGTTTCCATAAACGGCTGGCCGCATTGCCACGTTGTATGGCAATGCTCATTCTCTGAATAAGCACTATAGAGTCACGAGAAAAGTCGACCAGTTGATTTGCGATATCTCTATATAGCGAACGAGCACTTG
The DNA here is from genome assembly GCA_948477245.1 of Thumatha senex. Taxonomy (NCBI): domain Eukaryota; kingdom Metazoa; phylum Arthropoda; class Insecta; order Lepidoptera; family Erebidae; genus Thumatha; species Thumatha senex. Next base: position 28,725,310 of record OX419732.1, read on the forward strand.
GGCCCTACGAGCCCAGTGTCTCGACCCCAAACTGAAAGATAAATAAAGCAAGCAAGCAAACAAGCAAGATTATATACAGTAATACTCGTATGTCCATTTAGTTAATACAAAGTATATTACTTATACTTTTTTATTAATTGAAATTGTATAAGTACTATGATTATGTTATACTTATTTTATACTGCTATCTTCTGTCCCCGATATCGCGCTGTACTATCTGTGTTACTACGGAATATTTCCAACTTCCGACAAAGCTTCTAAAACTTGACCTAAATACTAGTTTGAACGCGAACATACGCCATTCTGCAGTGAAAACTATAAAATTAAATGTTTCTTCAGCAAATTTCGCAAAACAATGTTAATGCTATGCGGAAAAATGTTATGCACGTTTTACCTGCATCATTTAACATTATATTTAGACAAATAAATTAGCAACGGGAGTTGTTTTGTTTGATTGAAGAACGTGCTTATCTCAGAACTCCTGATTAAAATAGTTTTTTTTATATGTTAGGTAAGCCATTTATTGAACAAGGCTTTAGGTTATATTTCATCACGCTACTACCCAGGAGAGCGGAGCAGTAATCATAAATGTTAACATGTTGATCAAATGTTCATACATATTAAGTCAAGTTAAAGGTCTTATGGGTGACTTGAGAAATTTCAACAGCAGGTAGCCACAACCTACTTCTGTGTATTTTAACACGGCAATGGGCTCACCACCTGTTACGTGAGACTAAAATGCATACGGTCAAATGTGGGATAATAGTATGTCTCTACCTACGGCTTCGGGGATAGAGGCGTGACAATATGTATGTATGAACAATTTCACGTAAAAGATATCTCATTAACTGGGACATTTCTTGGACTGAAGATGCTTCAATTCTACAATGTACAAAATTTGTGCATGAAATTTTAAATAAATATCCAGATGGAATCACTGGACCGCAGCTAACGAACTAAAGATGTCGACAGAAAATCCTTGTGCAATGTTTACAGTGTCCATATTTATTTAAAGCATAATCCACGTTCTAGTCTAGATAAATGTTTTGTTCTGTTTGTGATTCCTTTGTACTGTAGTTTTCACTGGTTAGAGAGTTATATTGACTAAATAGATGAAATGGGACTAAATATTTTGCAAAAGTAGCGATATTTTGTAACAAAATTCATAGTAATGTGATAACCTGCTAGGGCGACAGTAAGACACAGCCTTTGCCACAGGTAAATGCTGATGAACAATAGAGATTGTTCTGTTTGAGAACAGGACGATCTCCATCCTTCATCCAGGGCATTAGCAAAAGGGACTACGGAAAAGGTACAGATTTCCATGAAAAGGTGTGTCTCCTTTTTTAATGTATATAACTCCCACGAAGATCAGCCCACTGAGAGCTAAAAGGTGAGATCACCATGTTGGACTCAAACTGACTATAACCAGATAGTGCTCGTTTGTTATTTTAAGTGACCAGTAAACCCGATAAATAAATAAAGCGCAAGATTTTGTTTTTTTCATTGACTGCGTTATTCTTAGATCTCCTGGTTCGAATTGAATATTTTTTTTTAGTATTGGGAAGCTCATTTATTGAAGATTTTTTTAGGTTATTTATTCATCCCGCTACTACCCAGGAGGTTGCCTGTAACGTGGCAGTCGTTAAGCCCACTTGAAAGCTATAAGGTATAAAAATATTTTTTTGCCCAGTCGATTGAGAAGGAATTCCTATTTTTCCTATAGAAAAGCGCACGCATGAATAGTTGCGTCGCCATCCAGAACCTGCTGGTGACAGTTAAACACAGCCCCTAGGCAAATGGTGATGAACAATAGAGATTGTTCTGATTGGGAACACACACACACACACAGAGAGTGGAGATCAGTCATCTAAGGTTAACATTAAATCCTTCAGTAGTATTTATATATAGTTATCTATATATTTTATATCCTACACCGTTTAAAGTCAGTTGATAAAATTACTTGGCAGAGCATCAAAGTAAATATTTAAAGTAAACAGCGGTCGAATTACAAATTAAACAACGTTAAATTCATTAGGAAACAAACCACAGAAAACATCAACTTGAGCGCCTAATAATTTGAAAGTTACGATATTAACAAAGTTTTACATCTCTTTGAATTACAGTTACAAACAAAGGCTACGGACAAGATACGAGTTCAATTATATAAAATAAATTATATTTGTTGCCTGTTTCTTTAAAAAATAACATGTGTGGTTTGTGTAAAGCGCTGGGAGCTTTGTGAAAACTGTTGAGAAAAGTTTTTTTTTTACCATGTTACGTAAATATGTTGTTAAGTTCACCATTGTGTAGTAGAACATTTAAACACAAATATATTTAAGTTTGTTTTACAGGAGGCCTTAACAACATCTCTGGGGCCGAAGCGACCTGTCCTTCTAGTGGTGCACCGGTTTACTTACGGTAAAGAAAACGACTTAGGTGCTATTCGAGTTCGGGAGGTCAGAAGGCAGTTCTAAGATAGCTGTTCCTAGCAGCTACTTAAAAGTGGACACCAGGCTCCGAATCTAGATAAGGATTAAAAACAACTGGGAACACACTAAGATAGACAACAGAGATGTTTAAGTAAGTTCGCAAGTATGTATTACTATTATACCTTCTTTGCTACAATTTTTCCTTTACACTATATTTTATATTATCTTTACTACAATTTTCCTCTACACAATATTTCAGCCTCTTAAAAAAGACGTCCGTCGATCGACATCACTTCATATAAAATTCCCGACAGTACTCACGAAATACGACAGGTGTTCTCTATGCTTGCACACACACCTGTCGTGTCATCGTATTATTGTGTTATAGCTCAAAGAATGTGTTATAGTAACGAAGTTTATTGTTTGAAATTGAGGACAGATAGAACTACACACGTAATGTGAAGTCCTATGACCTATAATCCTTTGGCACAAAGGGATTTTTTAGACGAGGTTATGTATGGATAATATCTGACTGGTCATGATCTACTCGTAACGAGTTATATTGGACTATTGTCAAGAAAATACGAGTAGAGTACTATATAAATATTTTTTGTACACCTATTTATCCAGCACAAAAATTCTTATAGCGTGATGTAGGAATTTATGGTCTTTCTTAGTACTGGTTGACGCTACGAAGTAAGTATGAAAGAAGAAAGAAAGAAAGAAGTATGCATGGATCGCGAAGCCTGGCGATCTGTCCTCTCTGACTACCCCGTCAGGGATACAGCGTGAAGATAGTTAGTTAGTTAGTTTGGTTGACGCTACGGAATATTTTTCATGTATTCTTTATTAACTCTATTGTATGTCTAAATATTGTAAATAGATTTTAAAGATACACGGCAGTAGCACATTACAATATACATACTTACAGATGAAAAAATATGTGTGTGTACCAGAGTACACAGGTAAGAAGTGAAACTTTTTTACGACTTTTTTTCACAGCTATAAAACGATAAAAATGTTTCACTTCAAAAATACACAGTAGGTACATGCATACAAATACATTATTTAGCTCATAAATGTATTGTGGCACTGAAATTTCTAATCAAAAATACAGATGGTGAAATAAGGTCTCTACCCCTTCGGGAGAAAAAGCGTGATTATGTAAGTATGTACATATGCAAGTTGTTTTGTACGGTGGCCGAGCTGCGTCTGACTTAAAGTTATATGAGGCAAAAGGAAGTTTTATTGTTGCTCCAGCAGGGTTGGCCGGGTCGAGTTTGGTCCAGTTTGCTTCGTAGCAAAACATAATAATGTTGATGTCCACCTTTTTGAGGAAAATTCTACGAATACATTTCTTTGAGTTATTAAACAACTATTTATATCTTAGGATATAACGTTAAAGAGTTTATTGGGTTGAACGCACTAATAATTAAAACTACTGGTTCAAACTAAATTTATTTTTGTGTTTGATAACCCATTTATCAAGGAATGCTATAGGCGATATATCGGTACGTTGCTACCCACTTTTCACCAAGTGTATTTATTTTAATTCTATGAATTTTATTTTAGCCTGTATAATACAGTACATACCATCTTTTTGTAAAAATAAGCTGCAAACATTTATACTCTTTAATAATAAAATCACCTGTCACAATACAAAGTTCGAAATGGTTTTGGGTGAGCTATCTCTTACAATTCGCTGAGTACCAACAATGGAGTGACGACCATTTGCCCTTACGACATATACCATAATAATGCTCATTAGTCCGATGTAGCATATTGCTACATCGCAATTCACTGCATTCTTAAATACCGTTAAGTGAATTGATTAGGGGTACCATTGTTCATTGACTGCCTCGGTGGCGCGGTGGTAGTGTATGCGACTGCCGCGCATGAGGTCCCGGGTTTATATAAATACCCATAAGACCTTTATATAAATATGTATATCCGTTGTCTAGATCTCATAGTACAAGCTTATAGCTTAGTTTGGGGTAGATGGCGCTGTGTAAAAAGTGTACCACAATATTTATTTTTTATTATTAGAAATATTATATTACACTAGCTGATCCCCACTTGCCTTTACCCATACTTCGAACCCGGTGGCACGCATTTAATCATGTCGTTTATAAATTTTACAATACCTACTGTAAGAACATTTACCCAATTAGTTGACATTTATGAATACTCTGCCTGTGTCTGCATGATGATATGACCTTTCACGATAAATGGGCTATGCAACACAAAAATTTATTTTGCCATTGGAACCAGTAGTTACGGAGATTAGAGAGCTCAACCTAACAAACAAACTCTTCAGCTTTATATACTAGTACAGAGTATAGATGGTACATTAAGTTTCTAAAGATTGGGCTAAGTGGAGAAAGAAAAGTATGAAAGTGGACTTTAAGCCTAAAACAAGAGACAACCGTTTTATTTTTGGCAGGAAAAAATGTCCCTTCCGCACTGTCCCGGGAGCAGGGTGTGGCTCCCACCCACTAAAATAACCTGCCGTGTGCCTGCTCTGCGCATAAAGAGTGATTGGTCGGGGCTGTGGCAAAACTTCAACGACCCGCTCAACGCTAGCCCGCGGGTGGCATGCGGAGTCGGTCTTCTAAGTCTATTCTGCTAACTGGGCAATGTCCTGGCACACACGGTCATCACCCCTTCTCGGGAGGCTGTTTGCGGGTGGAGGACTAACCCCGTTCCATCCACCCGCGGCCCCAGAGACAACTGGGTCTAACTCTTGATGTTGGGATCGTTGAAAATTGATATAAGATTATTTTTAGGAGTCATCAGGAAGGCCCAGAGTTACATAGGAAGATCATGTGAGCAGATTGCTCAAGAACGGAAAACTCAAAAGTACGCGGTTACCCAGAAGTGCATGTATGAAGCGATTGACTACCCCGTAAGGGATACTGCGTGAAGATATATAGATAGATTTATTATTGTTTTATTTCACTCAAAATTTCATGGCGGACAAAAAAAGTTTTTAGCAAACATTATTACCCCAGCGTCTTCTGGTTCAACGCACCAGACGCGTTACCAACTACACCACCGTGACCTGCTCGTAATTGACGAATTAATCCACCTCTTTACGTCTTAAGGCGACGTCAGGCGCCATCTACCGGCACTTAGCAAAGTTGCACGGTACGAATGTATACCTATGAATGTATATAGAATTGCATCTATAATCATTCGATTTGTCATGACACCTGCCTAAACATTAGAAATAATTTTGAAAAGCAATTAGTATGCTAACTTTTTCTAAATTTAAATTTTAAAGGGGAAAAAATTTTCAGTCACGAGCTGGACTCGAACCAGTTAGCATACTAATTGCTTTTCAAAATTATTTCTAATTATTACACCAACTAAACAAAAACCGCCAAGTATATTTTTTGTAAACACAACCAGTATTTAATTTATCCTTTTTCACAGGCTGTAAGGACTCAGCAGTTTCACACGCTGGGATAATTATTTAGGAAATGTTTACAGACTTAACTATTAACAAAATAATAGCGATTTATACTTTTCAACGCTCCGCCCTTTGGAGAAAACTACGTAAAAATGTTTGGTAGATATTATGTTTATCGCTTTCAGAGAGACAAACGCGTCAAGGGGTTAAATAGTTCACAAATGTCCACAAGAAACTACGAGAAACTAACTATTTTCATGCAGTACCCCTGACGGTCTAGTAAATGACAGATCGCCATGCTTCGCGATTTATGCATACTTATTTTACTTCCTGCAGATTCATTATTCATTTCAAATCTGTGTATCCGATTACTTTTAATTTAACCTTTCTGTTTTTTCCACTCACGTGATCTTCGTATGTAAACTCTATTTCTACCAGTTTTTCATTTAACTTGATTCATTACGCATTATTTAGAATTCCGTTTATAGGAAGAGAAAGTAGAGTTAATTCGTGTAGCCCTTTGTTTGCTTTCTGTTAGAGTCAATTATTTTCGTTAGTGTTGATTTTCAACGTCCAGACATGTATGTCGCAAAAAAGTGAATTCTGAACGCAAGGAAAGCTTTCAAAGGACAATTTAAATAAAAAAAGAAAAGACTTTTTGGTACATTACGTTGATTATGAATCTCAAAATAGATATGAATTTAGTTAAAATAATATATTAAAGTTACATCTTTTACCTTAGAAACTATAGCAAATACATTATTTACAAGAAAATTAGAAAATAACCTGTTTAAAAACAAAGTAGTAATTATCTGTAATTCCCACGTTGAAGGTTGATTAATTACACGGAGAGTAAGTTCCCGCCGGTACCACCTACAAAGCCATCTGTCAGAAGGAAATTAGTTCATTTCCTTTAGGCTTGTTCTTAGGACATTTTCTCAGAAGTGAGTCTTCACAGCGTGCATGTAATGTAACCCTAGAATCAGAAGAAACTTTCACGTGTTTTAATATTTATTTCTAGCCGATGCCTGTGACTTCGTAAGCGTGAAGTTACAACTCGATAAAATTATGAAATATTTTTTTTTTATTAGGGATCAACTAGTATTCAGTCCCTTTGTTTCGGACTCCGGGATCTTCTTTCCTTCTTTTTCTCTAGAGTTCGCAAGGTCTTCAGCAAGCCTAGTTATGTCACTTACATTTCGACAGACTTTCGAGACATTCAGCCCAGGTTTTCTTCATTCCATACCTGGTGGAAGTGTAAAGTACGTTATATTATTACCCATGTGTTCGGGCTTTTTACACAAAAACGTTCAGGTGATTCGCGCGAAGAAATCTGCCGGTGAAATTCCATCAAGTTCAAAGTAAGTTAAAGTAATAATAAGTTAAAGTAATAACCACAGCTATCAATCAGAAAACATTCCAGTCTTCAATATACCTTGTCGTGAGACCAATAAGTCAACAATGACATGCGAGTTCCCGCATAAGTGGAGGGAGAAGGTTATGTTAGAGGACCCCTGGGCGCATAATATATAACTGTAACTCAGAATATGATGATATTATAGTAAAAGTCATTTCATGACCTCAAAATCAGTCACAATAACATATAAATCCGAATAAATTACTTGCATTTACACCTACTAAACATAGCCTTTGTTTAGGGGAACCGTATACTTTCGATAGCTGTAAATCTTGAACGTTTGATTGGAACGGAAGCAACATGTATAATTTTTTAAACGTGTTATACAAAAACAGCCTAGATGTGATGATCAACATTTATTCTGGGATACAAGTATCAATCATATCCATCCATCCATCATATTCTATAATCGGTACAGGCACTTTCTCTATTAACAAACCAAGTACCACGTAAATTCCTTCGGTCCTTTAAGAGTTTATCGTGAACATATAGAGAGTGACATTAATCCTTTTACAGTTAGTTTTATTTCCGTGTCATTTTTGGTATACATGTGTGAAATCCATAAAACAGTGTAAGTTTAAATAATATTTACAAATAATGTTTCACTATTCTTTTTATGTTTGAAAATCTCTTCCATCTTAATCATTGACTATGCCCATCTCTATTTACTGTACGGGTACAGTAGGAATTGAGACCAAAATAAAACTAATCTCTTAAATGGATCGTAAAAATGACGTAGTGAGGTATACGAACTGTAAACCTTTATATAGATCAGAAATATAACTAGTTTAGTATCAACATAAAATGAAGGAAAACTTCGTGCTCTGATTTTGTTAAAGTAATATGATTGAATATTGCATGTATTGTATATCTACGAATTACTTGTAAATGATCTTTGTAAATTTGGTGTGTGACCCAAAAATGCCAAGTTTAAAAAGACAGGTCCATAAAATCAGTATTAGGCCTGTTTTCTGTTCCTTTACAAGACAGTAAGACGTGGCCACTATTTGCACGACACAAGAAGTAGCTGCATATCACAGAAAGTAAAATGTGGTGAATGTGGAGTCACGCGAATGGATCGCGGGAGTTACTCCTGCATCCATTGTAGCCTTCCTGTCCTTGACATTGCAGATATGTTGTACGGTTGTCACCTCGTATTGTCATATCATGCGGCAACCGCCGGGCTACACGTAAGCGCTCGGATGTTAAAGATCTTTGTTAATCAGTACTAAGTAACCCTTCTAATTCAAATTTTAAATTAAAGTTTCATTTTAAATAGAATAACATCAACCACAATACCCTAATGTTCCCGTTAACCCCTATAGCTAAACTAAATTATTTGTTTTACGAAACTCTTCACGAGGTACCTACTTGTTATAGTACATTATCTTAATCAGCAAAGGCAATGTTTCTGCTCAAACTTTGTATTATTACTCTGAGCTCTAAACACTAAGCTTCAGGGGCTACGTGCGCTTCTAGACTATTTATTTTATTTGAAATTTCTAGTCCTCAAGGATTTTCAGTTGATAAAACATTTGCTACAATAAGTATGAAACATATCTACTTATGATCTTTTGTTTAACTTGAAATTAATTATCGTAATCACGTGTAATGTTGAATGTCTACTATACGATTAACAGCTTTTCACTAAATGCACGTGCAAGATTTTACGATTCTTAGGTAAAAAGATAGAATTTTCCTATCTGTTTGATCTGAATAATATTTGAAAAGGCTGGACCAATATTAACGGAACTTGCACTTTCAAAATGTGGGATTGGGGGACAACCGTAAGCAACAAATATCTCTGTACTAGCTGACCCGCGCAAGTTTAGACTGTGTAGCTTATTAAGCGTAGTTCCATTGGGATAGTTTCCATGGAAATATCGGGAATTTCGTTTTTATTTCTTATCCAAAGACTTAAAACACACAATCATCAAATTTCAGGTTTCCATGTTTAATGTTTAACCACGCGGTTTACTGACATAGTTTCGGTTCCCGTGGGAACACCGAACTCGCTGTTAATACAGGCCTTAGGAGATTCTTCTAAAACAGGTGTAGGTACGTAAGTACATGTTACTAACTTTGAAAATGACGATCTTCCATACAACCGTTTATCCCTTATTTACGTCCTTAGGGGTAAAAATTTCATAGGGGGCACCTACGTGTTAAAAGGAAACCTCATAGACTTCGTAGCTATTTTTTTTAATATAGAAGCAGAATATAGAACCAGGTATAAGAAATTTAGTTAGCAACACTAAATTTCTTATACCTGTTTAAAAATGAAGAATTTCCCAAATAAACTTTCAACCCTTGTTTACCCCCTTATAGGTAAAATTTAGCAAAACCGCGATACACGTACATATTTATTTGTAACTAAAACAGGTTACATAAATTCATGTTTCTAACTTTGAAATTGACGAACTTCAATACAACCATTTATCGCTTATTTGCTTCCCTAGGGGTAGAATTACGCAAAATCTTTTCTTAGCGGAAACCTACGTATTAAAAAGAGTCTCCATACGAAGATTGAGCTTCACAGCTTTGGTAGTTTCAGAGATTTCGTGATCAATAAGTCAGTCAATATAGAATTTAAAAAAAATGTATAAAAAATAATTAATAAAAATAATTATGAGGTTATATGATGAAAAGAGACAGAAAGAGGGAGAGAAAGAGAGAGAGAGTTACACACCTGGCCCTGCACGCACTTGTTCGTGTGCTCACTTGGTTGTAGTAGGCTCGATACACATAAATCAAACGGCATGCCATTACGTGACGATTTATATAAAATGGCACTACCCGTTAGCGCGTTAAAGAACTTTGTTCCAAAAAATGCAAACTGAATGTAAAAGAAAATAGAATAGAGAAAATCCAATTTCAGCTATCTGAAGATTCTCACCCTTGGATATTAATACGTTCTTGTTATATAGGTCCCTAACCTCTAAAATATGCTGTTTACCACTTCAGAGATAAAAAGAACACTGTAACCTTCAATGACTGGACCCATATCATCACGCGAATATAAAGCCGTCCCTTCTCATATTGGTATAGAGCGCGAAGAGCAGTCATCAATTATCGCGACGACTTTCACGTTTTTGCATAAAAGGTTTTATGTAGGACAACGTATAGTGGCTTACTTGAGCTACTGTATGTTTACTTGAGCCTGTTATGGACATAATACGCTTTTATACTGTTTGCAAAAGTGCTTGGAGGGCTTGCGTATCTATTGTCACGTCTTTATCTCATTTTAAAGAGCACTGAGGTGGCAGACAAGCATATGGGTTTACCTGAACGAAAGTGGTCACTGTATCCTATTATATAAATATCAGTCTCTCTTAGTAGAACTCCTTCGAGAAAACCCAGACAGGTCATAATTATACAATCTAAACGTATTAGTTCTTTCTTCAACCAAAAATATATTCATATTCATTTATTGCAAAATATAAACAACCAGGTATCGAACAATGGAATGACGGAGCCTGTGAGATAGGTAAGTGTGTTACCTGTAATTGGTGCACCTTCTGAGAAACTGGCGAGGTCATGTAAAGGAGAACTAGCAATAAAACCACGTCTTACCCGCCTGGTCAGCACGGAGTAATGCCAATCAGCGTCACAAAATGAGAACACACGGTGTGTGTTATGGTGAAAACTAGAAGAGGCTTAGGTACAACAGAGCGTTTACCCTTGGACCACCTCCGTGGTTCACCTGGGTGGACCACCTCCGTGGTTCACCTGGGTGGACCACGGGCAATTACTTTTTCCCGTGGTTCACCTGGGAGGACTGCGATAGACTGATTTGATTTAATTTCTTTGGGTTTTACCATATCTAAATAATATTAAACTGAACGATCTGTGAAAAAATGCACGTAATATATTCAACAGCCTGTAAATAATATTCAAAAATATTTCTTGAAGGAGCATAAAAGAAAGCTTAGTTAACTAACCTTTGGGTCTCTTCCACTTCCACAAAGAAAATTCATGACAAACAATAGAATTTATTTTCCCGCGTTATTTTTTGCGAGTTCACCTACCAACTCAAGTCATTGTTCGGCAAAATTTAATGCAAACAATATGCAATTTAAGACACAAAGCAAATTTAATAAACATGGTTTGTGTAGAAGCTTCAAGTCTTTTCAGGAATAAACTCGAATATGTGTTATTGTTGCGCAGTTTAATGTTATTATTATAATTTTTTTGAAAATGTTCACATACCAGGACGAGACCACTTATACGACTAAACTAAATAGAGATTCTCTCTATTTTGTTTAGTCATTTATGTGAGTGAATATCTATACTAAATTGTAATTTGAAAAGTGTGTTTGGTAGTTTGTATCAGGTGCTAGTAACATTGCTATAAAAATTTTTACAAGCAGGTCGCCACAACCTGTGACTCTCCATTTCACGGCAATGTGTTTACCATCTTCTTATCTCCCCCAGTCATTGTAGAAAACATCAAAAACTATCAGCAGTTTTACGACCTTCTGTTGACTTGTTCAAATAAAGACTCCTTCATGGTCAAAATGATGAATGGGGATACCGTCAAAGTAAATGCCAAAGAGGAGAACTCCTACAGAGCGATTACTAAATTATTGTTACAAAATAATTGCCAATGGCACTCGTATGAGAACAAACAAGATAGACCGATTAGGGTCATAGTCAAAAACCTACACTTATCGTGTTTGCCAAATAGAATAGTTGAAGAACTAAGTGCTAACGGTTATAAAATCCAAGAAGCAGTAAATCAATTAAGTTGGAGGACTAAGGTACCTTTAAATAGGTTTATGCTTTCCTTCCAAAACGATGAAGACATAAATACGATCTATGGTATTAAGTCCATACTAGTTTGTAAGGTTGAAGTGGAGCCGTTAAAAACATCTATGCTAATACCACAGTGCAAAAGATGCCAAGCATATAGTCACACACAGAAATATTGCTCCAAGGAACCCAGATGTGTGAAGTATATTGGTAAACACTTGACTAAAGACTGCACAAAATCTATAGCAGTAAAACCTAAATGTGTTCACTGTGATAAGCCACATCCAGCTAACTATAGGGGCTGCATGGTAGCCAAAGAACTGCAACAGTTAAATATAAAACTATAAAAAAAAAGGTTACTACATCTACTACTCAGGCCCCTATTGCTAAGAACAATCTCCTTTTACGTTTTACACACCAAAGTGTTTCAAATAATGTATCTTATGCACAAGTAACGAAAGCTATTCAACTAAATTCCCAGCCACAGGGACACGCTCCACAAGCCCTCAAGACAGGAGACTCCAATATAAATGAAAATATAAATAAAATTTTAAACATTTTAACTTTTTTTGAACAAAGGTTGAAAAACCTAGAAAGTAGTGCTGCTACACAGCTACCTATGTGATGCAAAAATGAAAAATACTCTAAAAATTATGGCGTGGAATTCAAACGGACTCCTAAAGCATCGAAACGAGCTTCAGGCTGTCCTTGTCTCAGAAGAAATTGATGTGTGCCTCATCTCAGAGTCTCACTTTAGCTCCAATAAAAGCTCAACGCATGCTTGGGGGCAGCGTGGATCAGTGTAGTGTCTTATTTGGCTTTAAATATGTAAACCCCAACGATATCGTTAAAGTATTCAAGTCACTTAACTCAAAAAAGACAGCTGACTTGTCGGGTCTTTCTGTAAAATTGATTGAGTCTATCATTATTAATATATCACCACATCTAGCTGAAATATTTAATAAATGTGTTGATAAAGGAGTGTTTCCAGATTTAATGAAACACAGTAAAGTAATACCTCTATTTAAATCTGGATCCAAAACCGACCCTGGTAATTTCAGTTCAATTTCAATATTACCAGCCATTAGCAAAATTTTTGAAAAAATTATATTGCAACAATTACAAGCTCATTTTAATTTAAATATGCTATTACATAAGGAGCAGTATGGGTTTACAAGAGGTCGTTCTACCATTCATGCAGGTGTGACACTTCTGAATCATATATATGACGCCTGGGAGAATAGACAAGATGCTATTGGTGTATTCTGCGATCTCGCCAAAGCATTTGATTGCGTTGACCATAAAACACTGTTGGGAAAACTCTTTTACTATGATATCAAAGACTCAGCACTGAACTTTGTTGCCTCCTACCTAAATGATCGAATACAACATGTTGATGTCAATGGAATTCGCTCCTCTGGAGCATCTGTTTCTACGGGCGTACCGCAGGGATCAATTCTGGGTCCGTTTCTATTTTTAATTTATATTAACGATCTGCCATTCTATATACAGAACTTGTGCGACATTGTTCTATTTGCTGATGACACGTCACTTATTTTTAAAGTTGATCGCACGCTTAGTAATTTTAACGGCGTAAATAGTTCACTTGCCCAAGTTGTAGATTGGTTTACGACTAATAATTTGCTACTAAACGCTAAGAAGACAAAATGTATCAGATTCAGCATGCCTAATGTCAGGAATTGCGGTACAAATATAACATTGAATGGTGATACCCTTAATCTTGTAGAATCAACTGTATTTTTGGGGATCACTTTAGATAGCAAAATGCAGTGGAATGCCCAAATAACGTGTCTTGCAGGTAAACTCAGCTCGGCAGCCTTTGCCGTTAGTAAAGTCAGGCAACTTACTGATGTGGCAACTGCCAGGCTGGTATTCTTTAGTTATTTTCATAGTGTCATGTCTTACGGCATTTTGCTGTGGGGCAAAGCAGCTGATCTACAAGTAATTTTGTACTTCAGAAGAGAGCTATACGTGCAATATATAAATTGAGTGCTAGAGTGTCTCTTAGAGAAAAAATTAAAGAAATTGGCATTTTAACGGTTGCATCACAGTATATATTTGCAAATGTTATGTTAGTTAAACAGAACATACATTTATACAATAGACACAGTGACATACATTCGATAAATACTAGAAATAAGCATAAATTAATTGGAACGCATCATAGTTTACAGAAGGTTCACGAGTCTTTTGCAGGAATTGGCGTACATCTATATAATAAAATTCCTTTAAACATTATGAACCTGCCGTTACATAAATTTAAGGTGGAAATTAAGACGCACCTCTTGAAAAGGGCCTATTACACAATTAATGATTATTTGAATGATAAAAATAAATGGAAATGAGTTGCTTGCTCTTCGCTCGAGCTTTTTAATATTAGAATGAATCTTGTGTTATATTCTACTTGTCTTGAATCTGCAGATATATATTGACTATGCCCATCTCTATTTACTGTACCGGTACAGTAGGAATTGAGACCAAAATAAAACTAATCTCTTAAATGGATCGTAAAAATGACGTAGTGAGGTATACGAACTGTAAACCTTTATATAGATCAGAAATATAACTAGTTTAGTATCAACATAAAATGGAGGAAAACTTCGTGCTCTGATTTTGTTAAAGTAATATGATTGAATATTGCATGTCTTGTATATCTACGGATTACTTGTAGATGATCTTTGTAAATTTGGTGTTATTTGTGACCTAAAACTGCCAAGTTTAAAATGACAGGTCCTTAATATCATCATCAGGAACGGAAGCAACATATATAATTTTTTAAACGTGTTATACAAAAACAGCCTAGATGTGATGATCAACATTTATTCTGGGATACAAGTATCAATCATATCCATCCATCCATCATATTCTATAATCGGTACAGGCACTTTCTCTATTAACAAACCAAGTACCACGTAAATTCCTTCGGTCCTTTAAGAGTTTATCGTGAACATATAGAGAGTGACATTAATCCTTTTACAGTTAGTTTTATTTCCGTGTCATTTTTGGTATACATGTGTGAAATCCATAAAACAGTGTAAGTTTAAATAATATTTACAAATAATGTTTCACTATTCTTTTTATGTTTGAAAATCTCTTCCATCTTAATCATTGACTATGCCCATCTCTATTTACTGTACGGGTACAGTAGGAATTGAGACCAAAATAAAACTAATCTCTTAAATGGATCGTAAAAATGACGTAGTGAGGTATACGAACTGTAAACCTTTATATAGATCAGAAATATAACTAGTTTAGTATCAACATAAAATGAAGGAAAACTTCGTGCTCTGATTTTGTTAAAGTAATATGATTGAATATTGCATGTATTGTATATCTACGGATTACTTGTAGATGATCTTTGTAAATTTGGTGTTATTTGTGACCTAAAACTGCCAAGTTTAAAATGACAGGTCCTTAATATCATTATTAGGCCTGTTTTCTGTTCCTTTACAAAACAGTAAGACGTGGTCACTATTGGAGCGACACAAGAAGTAGCTGCAAGTCACAGAAATGAAAATGTGGTGAATGTGGGGTCACGCGAATGGATCGCGGGAGTTACTCCTGCATCCATTGTAGCCTTCCTGTCCTTGACATAGCAGATATGTTGTACGGTTGTCACCTCGTATTGTCATATCATGCGGCAACCGCCGGGCTAAACGTAAGCGCTCGGATGTTAAAGATATTTGTAAATCAGTACTAAGTAACCCTTCTAATTCAAATTTTAAATTTAAGTTTTATTTTAAATATAATAACAGCAACCACAATACCCTAATGTTCCCGTTAACCCCTATAGCTAAACTAAATTATTTGTTTTACGAAACTCTTCACGAGGTACCTACTTGTTATAGTACATTATCTTAATCAGCAAAGGCAATGTTTCTGCTCAAACTTTGTATTATTACTCTGAAGCTCTAAACACTAAGCTTCAGGGGCTACGAGCGCTTCTAGACTATTTATTTTATTTGAAATTTCTAGTCCTCAAGGATTTTCAGTTGATAAAACATTTGCTACAATAAGTATGAAACATATCTACTTATGATCTTTTGTTTAACTTGAAATTAATTATCGTAATCACGTGTAATGTTGAATACGATTAACAGCTTTTCACTAAATGCACGTGCAAGATTTTACGATTCTTAGGTAAAAAGATAGAATTTTCCTATCTGTTTGATCTGAATAATATTTGAAAAGGCTGGACCAATATTAACGGAACTTGCACTTTCAAAATGTGGGATTGGGGGACAACCGTAAGCAACAAATATCTCTGTACTAGCTGACCCGCGCAAGTTTAGAATGTGTAGCTTATTACGCGTAGTTCCATTGGGATAGTTTCCATGGAAATATCGGGAATTTCGTTTTTATTTCTTATCCAAAGACTTAAAACACACAATCATCAAATTTCAGGTTTCCATGTTTAATGTTTAACCACGCGGTTTACTGACATAGTTTCGGTTCCCGTGGGAACACCGAACTCGCTGTTAATACAGGCCTTAGGAGATTCTTCTAAAACAGGTGTAGGTACGTAAGTACATGTTACTAACTTTGAAAATGACAATCTTCCATACAACCGTTTATCCCTTATTTACGTCCTTAGGGGTAAAAATTTCATAGGGGGCACCTACGTGACTACTCATAGACTTCATAGCTATTTTTTTTAATATAGAAGCAGGTATAAGAAATTTAGTTAGCAACACTAAATTTCTTATACCTGTTTAAAAATGAAGAATTTCCAAAATAAACTTTCAACCCTTGTTTACCCCCTTATAGGTAAAATTTAGCAAAACCGCGATACACGTACATATTTATCTGTAACTAAAACAGGTTACATAAATTCATGTTTCTAACTTTGAAAATGACGAACTTCAATACAACCGTTTATCGCTTATTTGCTGCCCTAGGGGTAGAATTACGCAAAATCCTTTCTTAGTGGAAACCTACGTATTAAAAAGAGTCTCCATACGAAGATTGAGCTTAACAGCTTTGGTAGTTTCAGAGATTTCGTGATCAATAAGTCAGTCAATATAGAATTTTAAAAAAATGTATAAAAATAATTAATAAAAATAATTATGAGGTTATAAGATGAAAAGAGACAGAAAGAGGGAGAGAAAGAGAGAGAGAGTTACACACCTGGCCCTGCACGCACTTGTTCGTGTGCTCACTTGGTTGTAGTAAGATCGATACACATAAATCAAACGGCATGCCGTTACGTGACGATTTATACAAAATGGCACTACCCGTAAGCGCGTTAAAGAACTTTGTTCCAAAAATTGCAAACTGAATGTAAAAGAAAATAGAATAGTGAAAATCCAATTTCAGCTATCTGAAGATTCTCACCCTTGGATATTAATACGTTCTTGTTATATAGGTCCCTAACCTCTAAAATATGCTGTTTACCACTTCAGAGATAAAAAGAACACTGTAACCTTCAATGACTGGACCCATATCATCACGCGAATATAAAGCCGTCCCTTCTCATATTGGTATAGAGCGCGAAGAGCAGTCATCAATTATCGCGACGACTTTCACGTTTTTGCATAAAAGGTTTTATGTAGGACAACGTAAAGTGTGCTAAGTTTGTTTACTTGAGCCTGTTATGCAACAGTATAATACGCTTTTATACTGTTTGCAAAAGTGCTTGGAGGGCTTGCGTATCTATTGTCACGTCTTTATATCATTTTAAAGAGCACTGAGGTGGCAGACAAGCATATGGGTTTACCTGAACGAAAGTGGTCACTGTATCCTATTATATAAATATCCGTCTCTCTTAGTAGAACTCCTTCGAGAAAACCCAGACAGGTCATAATTATACAATCTAAACGTACTAGTTCTTTCTTCAACCAAAAATATATTCATATTCATTTATTGCAAAATATAAATAACCAGGTATCGAACAATGGAATGACGGAGCCTGTGAGATAGGTAAGTGTGTTACCTGTAAGTGGTGCACCTTCTAAGAAACTGGCGAGGTCATGTAAAGGAGAACTAGCAATAAAACCCCGTCTTACCCGCCTGGTCAACGCGGAGTAATGCCAATCAGCGTCACAAAATGAGAACACACGGTGTGTGTTATGGTAAAAATTAGAAGAGGCCTAGGTACAACAGAGGACTGCGATAGACTGATTTGATTTAATTTCTTTGGGTTTTACAATATCTAAATAACATCAAACTGAAAGATCTGTGAAAAAATGCACGTAATATATTCAACAGCCTGTAAATAATATTAAAAAATATTTCTTGAAGGAGCATAAAAGAAAGCTTAGATAACTAACCTTTGGGTCTCTTCCACTTAACAAAGAAATAAATATTGTGGGACACTTTTCACACAGCGCCATCTAGCCCAAAGTAAGCTAATATTAGCTTGTGTTATGGGATCTAGTTAACTGATAAACATACTTATATATTTCTAAATACAAACATATTATAGATAAATAACACCCAGACACAGAATAAACCATCGTGCTCATCACACAAAGTTTTATCCTGGGTGGGAATCGAACCCACGACCTCTTGCGTACCAGTCGGATGCACTCCCACCGCGCCACAGAGGCAGTCGAAAATTCATGACAAACAATAGAATTTATTTTCCCGCGTTATTTTTGCGAGTTCACCTACCAACTCAAGTCATTGTTCGGCAAAATTTAATTCAAACAATATGCAATTTAAGACACAAAGCAAATTTAATAAACATGGTTTGTGTAGAAGCTTCAAGTCTTTTCAGGAATAAACTCGAATGTGTGTTATTATTGTTGTGCAGTTTAATGTTATTATTATAATTTTTTTGAAAATGTTCACATTCCAGGACGAGACCACTTATACGACTAAACTAAATAGAGATTCTCGCTATTTTGTTTAGTCATTTATGTGGGTGAATATCTATACTAAATTGTAATTTGTAAAGTGTGTTTGGTAGTTTGTCTCAGGTGCTAGTAACATTACTATGAAATTTTTTACAAGCAGGTCGCCACAACTCTCCATTTCAACACGGCAATGTGTTTACCATCTTCTTATCTCCCCCAGTCATTGTAGAAAACATCAAAACTATCAGCAGTTTTACGACCTTCTGTTGACTTGTTCAAATAAAGACTCCTTCATGGTCAAAATGATGAATGGGGATACCGTCAAAGTAAATGCCAAAGAGGAGAACTCCTACAGAGCGATTACTAAATTATTGTTACAAAATAATTGCCAATGGCACTCGTATGAGAACAAACAAGATAGACCGATTAGGGTCATAGTCAAAAACCTACACTTATCGTGTTTGCCAAATAGAATAGTTGAAGAACTAAGTGCTAACGGTTATAAAATCCAAGAAGCAGTAAATCAATTAAGTTGGAGGACTAAGGTACCTTTAAATAGGTTTATGCTTTCCTTCCAAAACGATGAAGACATAAATAAGATCTATGATATTAAGTCCATACTAGGTTGTAAGGTTGAAGTGGAGCCGTTAAAAACATCTATGCTAATACCACAGTGCAAAAGATGCCAAGCATATGGTCACACACAGAAATATTGCTCCAAGGAACCCAGATGTGTGAAGTACATTGGTAAACATTTGACTAAAGACTGCACAAAATCTATAGCAGTAATACCTAAATGTGTTCACTGTGATAAACCACATCCAGCTAACTATAGGGGCTGCATGGTAGCTAAAGAACTGCAACAGTTAAAAATAAAACTATAAAAAAAAAGGTTACTACATCTACTACTCAGGCCCCTATTGCGAAGAACAATCTCCTTTTACGTTTTACACACCAAAGTGTATCAAATAATGTATCTTATGCATAAGTAACGAAAGCTATTCAACGAAATTCCCAGCCACAGGGACACGCTCCACAAGCCCTCAAGACAGGAGACTCCAATATAAATGAAAATATAAATAAAATTTTAAACATTTTAACTTTTTTTGAACAAAGGTTGAAAAACCTAGAAAGTAGTGCTGCTACACAGCTACCTATGTGATGCAAAAATGAAAAATACTCTAAAAATTATGGCGTGGAATTCAAACGGACTCCTAAAGCATCGAAACGAGCTTCAGGCTGTCCTTGTCTCAGAAGAAATTGATGTGTGCCTCATCTCAGAGTCTCACTTTAGCTCCAATAAAAGCTCAACGCATGCTTAGGGGCAGCGTGGATCAGTGTAGTGTCTTATTTGGCTTTAAATATGTAAACCCCAACGATATCGTTAAAGTATTCAAGTCACTTAACTCAAAAAAGACAGCTGACTTGTCGGGTATTTCTGTAAAATTGATTGAGTCTATCATTATTAATATATCACCACATCTAGCTGAAATATTTAATAAATGTGTTGATAAAGGAGTGTTTCCAGATTTAATGAAACACAGTAAAGTAATACCTCTATTTAAATCTGGATCCAAAACCGACCCTGGTAATTTCAGACTAATTTCAATATAACCCGACATTAGCAAAATTTTTGAAAAAATTGTATTGCAACAATTACAATCTCATTTTAATTTAAATATGCTATTACATAAGGAGCAGTATGAGTTTACAAGAGGTCGTTCTACCATTCATGCAGGTGTGACACTTCTGAATCATCAAATGACGCCTGGGAGAATAGACAAGATGCTATTGGTGTATTCTGCGATCTCTCCAAAGCATTTGATTGCGTTGACCATAAAACACTGTTGGGAAAACTCTTTTACTATGGTATCAAAGACTCAGCACTGAACCTTGTTGCCTCCTACCTAAATGATCAAATACAACATGTTGATGTCAATGGAATTCGCTCCTCTGGAGCATTTGTTTCTATGGGCGTACCGCAGGGATCAATTCTGGGTCCGTTTCTATTTTTAATTTATATTAACGATCTGCCATTCTATATACAGAACTTGTGCGACATTGTTCTATTTGCTGATGATACGTCACTTATTTTTAAGTTGATCGCACGCTTAGTAATTTTAACGGCGTAAATAGTTCACTTGCCCAAGTTGTAGATTGGTTTATGACCAATAATTTGCTACTAAACGCTAAGAATACAAAATGTATCAGATTCAGCATGCCTAATATCAGGAGTTGCGGTACAAATATATCATTGAACGGTGATACCCTTAATCTTGTAGAATCAACTGTATTTTTGGGATCACTTTAGATAGCAAACTGCAGTGGAATGCCCAAATAACGTGTCTTGCAGGTAAACTCAGCTCGGCAACCTTTGCCGTTAGTAAAGTCAGGCAACTTACTGATGTGGCAACTGCCAGGCTGGTATTCTTTGGTTATTTTCATAGTGTCATGTCTTACGGCATTTTGCTGTGGGGCAAAGCAGGTGATCTACAAGTAATTTTTGTACTCCAGATGAGAGCTATACGTGCAATATATAAATTGAGTGCTAGAGTGTCTCTTAGAGAAAAAATTAAAGAAATTGGCATTTTAACGGTTGCATCACAGTATATATTTGCAAATATTATGTTAGTTAAACAGAACATACATTTATACAATAGACACAGTGACATACATTCGATAAATACTAGAAATAAGCATAAATTAATTGGAACGCATCATAGTTTACAGAAGGTTCACGAATCTTTTGCAGGAATTTGCGTACACCTATATAATAAAATTCCTTTAAACATTATGAACCTGCCGTTACATAAATTTAAGGTGGAAATTAAGACGCACCTCTTGAAAAGGGCCTATTACACAATTAATGATTATTTGAATGATAAAAATAAATGGAAATGAGTTGCTTGCTCTTCGCTCGAGCTTTTTAATATTAGAATGAATCTTGTATTATATTCTACTTGTCTTGAATCTTCATATATATGTTGGAATTTTACATTCTACAGTATAAATAATTTGAAACCCCAGGCAACTAAAGGTATGGCTGCGTTTAGTCCCAGTAATAACTACATAATTATATGTAATTTGACTTTGTTGTTGTGTGAGCACCATGTAGACTTATTTATTATTTTGAAATTGACATGATAGTTGCTGTGCAGTTTTTGAGTATGTCATGCTCGCCTAAGTGTCCTGGCAGTGGTGGCGTATGTATCGGGTCGCCTTATTCCCTATAATACGGTTGAGTAGGGCGATTGCTGATATAATGCGTCATACCCGTGAACGGGTGCCGTCAGTTGGGACTGGTCAGCTCATAGCTGTTATAGCAATTATTACAAATAATCTTATTTATATTTAAGGTAAACTTAAGTTTAGTCGACTGTTCTCACATAAATCCAAAGGAACAATGTAAGTGAAATTTTAATGTTGTAAGCCATTCCTACATTTTAAAATGGCATCCATTGACTTACTTGCCAGATTCTTCTTCTTCAAGGGTAGGCTGCCCTTAGAACCGGCAACTATAATTGCTCTAATTTTGATATGATTTTAAACACAACATTGATTATTTTTTTGTTTGTATAAATTCATTACTATATAATTGGTCAAATATCATGTTAATCAAACTAATGTAATTACTGGCGTTTAGATAAGATTGGCCATGAGTTTCATTGCCAGGTTCTTCCTCAGGCTCCACCTATTGCTTTGCGAATCTGGCAGTAAATGTAGAAGCATTATTTTTGACGTTCATAAGTGTTACTTTGTGACCTAAATGAATAAAGATTTATTATTATTATGTTTCTTCTTTTCACGGGTATCTTCTTTTTTTTTATGAAGATACCCGGGCTTTTGGTAGGCGTACATGGGGACATACTGGTCCAACACGCAGAGGCCCTTTGAGAATTTTAATCTAAAAGGAAATGGGACCCCCACTGCAGACAGTCCACGCCCGCCTTATGTAGAAGAACGATAATGGATCACCTCCAATGGGAGTTAAACTATTATAAAATATGCTAACTAAGAAATGGGCTATTGGGTTGGGGGTATGAATAGAATGGGGTAAGAAGTATGTATGGATCGCGATACCTGGCGATATGTCCTCTCTGACTACCCCGTCAGGGATACAGCGTGAAGATAGTTAGAATCGTACATTTACATTAATGGGTATAAAATATTTCAACAGGAAAACCCACTTACTGGCCTAATGACCCAAAAAAAAACCCCAAATCTGATCGACTTTATCATTTATAAAAATCTGTCAGCTACATATCTTAACATACAAGAAGGATTTGATATGAATTCCGATCATTCTCCTATTATATTAACCTTAAGTGATACTTTATTCCAGAAAGAAAGCAATCTTATTTTAGTAAATAAACACACTGATTGGGATAGCTTCAAGTTGTATCTCTCAAAAACAAAGAGCAATTAGATAAAGAAGTTTCAAAATTTGTGACAGACATCCAAAGGAGCGCTTGGGGAAATACACCTATTTTGAAAAGAAAATACGTGAGCCACAGCATACCCGTACGACAACATATCCGTTAGAAATAAGAAATCGCATTGCCATAAAAAGAGCTCAGAGACAAAAATGGCAGAGATCTAGATATCCACCTGATAAAACAATATTAAACAGACTCACAAAAAGACTAAGTAAAGCAATACAGAAAGTTCATGATAATGCTACAAAAGTAAAATACTTAGCTAAACCAATTAACAAGTAGTGGGAAAACAGAATATTCCCTATGGAAAGTCACTAAAAGTTTAAAAAAGCCTATTGTTCATGCTTCACCCATTAGACAAACAGATGGCAAATGGGCCATGAGCAATGAACAAAAAGCGACTATATTTGCAGAACATTTGGAACAATTTTTTCAAACAAGCGGTAAGGAAAGCCCTGAAAGCAACTGATTTAATTTACCACGACAACTTTGAAATCCAATTAGTTACTCCAAAGGAAGTCAAAAATATGATCTTTAACTTGGCTAAAAAGAAATCGCCTGGAGACGACCTCATCACTGGTGAACTCCTACAAAATCTACCACGTAAAGCCATTATAAAACTTACAACACTGATCAATGCCGCATTCCGATTATAATAAAATAAAAAATAAAAATATATTTATTTTGCATAGACCATTTTAACGGCGCTTACAAAATGTCATACACTATTTAAAATATTTAAAGCGACCACCGGTTCGGAACGCGGCCCACCTGAGAAGAACCGGCAAGAAACTTAGGAAGGCTTTTTTTTTGATGGCCTATTTACAATTTAATATTATTTCACTTTGCCAGCAGATCATTTCCAGGCGTCCCTGTCCTGCAAATAGTCTGTAACGGAGTAAAAACCTTTTTCACAAAGCTTGTTTTTAATAAACTTTTTAAATTTATTTAAATGTAAATTTCTCAGGTCACAGGGAAGCTTGTTGTAAAAGCGTATACAGTTACCCTGGAAAGAATCGCCAATCTTATGTAGTCGACTGTGGTGGACTGAAAGATTATTTTTATTTCTAGTGTTTATATTATGTTTATCACAGAGTTTAGAAAACTGTGATAGATTTTTCTGGACATACATAAGATTGGCAAAAATGTATTGTGATGGTACGGTTAGAATATTTACTTCTTTGAATTTTTCTCGGAGAGAAACTCTGGGGCCCAAATTATAAATAGCGCGTACAGCCCGCTTTTGTAGAACAAAAATAATATTTAAATCTGCAGCACTCCCCCAAAGGAGAATACCGTAAGACATAATACTATGAAAATAGCTGAAGTAAACCATTCTAGCCGTATCCACATCTGTTAGAGTCCTGATCTTTTTTACAGCGTATGCAGCCGAACTTAATCTAGAGGCTGTCTTTTCTATGTGTGGGCCCCACTGCAAATTGGCATCAATAGTTATACCTAGGAACACAGTTGATTCTACAAACTCTAACACTTGTCCATTCAGTTGAACATTGGCCGCAACTTGTTTTACATTTGGTAGAGTAAATTTTATACATTTAGTTTTATTTTCATTAAGGCAAAGATTATTTGAGCTGAACCAATGAACTACTCTTGCAATTGCATTGTTTACATCGTCATAGTTATCTAATTGTCTTTTAATTTTAAAAATTAATGAGGTGTCATCTGCAAACAAAACAATCCTATTCCTGTCCCCTACATAAAATGGTAAATCATTAATATAAATGAGGAACAAGAATGGCCCAAGTATCGAGCCTTGCGGCACACCCATTGTAACCATGGATCCTACAGAACGTGTACCATTAATATCGACCCTCTGTATTCTATTGTTCAAATATGAAGACAGAAGGTCGAGAGCTTTGCCTCTTATTCCATAGTGGTGTAATTTTTTGCACAGCGTTTCATGTTGAACGCAATCAAAAGCCTTTGATAGATCGCAAAATATACCTAATGCATCGTGCTTGTCTTCCCAAGCTTCATGAATACATTTTAATAACTCAACACCAGCATCGGAAGTTGAGCGCCCTTTCGTAAACCCAAATTGATTCGCATGGAGTATTTTATGACTATTAAAATGGGATAGCATTTGATTCAAGATTATTTTTTTAAAAACTTTTTTCAAAGTTGGCAGCACTGACACTGGTCGAAAATTAGACGGCTCTGTAGCGCTGCCAGCCTTGAACAAGGGAACGACTTTGCTGTGTTTCATTAAATCAGGAAATGTACCACTAGAAACACAGTCATTAAACACAGTTGCTAGATGGGGCGCAATTACCTCAATTATACATGATGCAGTTTTGACCGATAATCCCCAAATGTCCGCGGTTTTCTTAATTTCGATACATTTAAATGTCTTTACAATGTCCTGAGCACAAATATCTGTGAATACAAATGCATCCCTGCAACAAAGAACAGATTCTTCTAATAAAAGTTCAGCGGAACTGGAAGATGCTTGGAGAGATTTTGTTATCAATATAGGTACATTTTTGAAAAAATGTTCAAACTCCGTAGCCACTTCCAGGTCCCCTGTAACATGGCAACCATTTACTTTTAAGTGGAAATCCCTTTCAGTCACTAAAGATCTACCGCATTCAGAGTTAATGATGTTCCAAGTCATTTTTATTTTATTTACAGAATTAGAAATTTTATTTTTAATGAAGTTTGACTTAGCAAGATGACACGTTTGTTTAAATATCTTTGAATAATTTTTAACATATTCCTGAAAGGTTTGCCTAAAATTATATGATTTTTCTGAATATAATTCAAATAATTTATTTCTACTTTTAAAGATACCTGGTGTTGCCCAGTCACTGAAAACAGGACGACCACCAATCTGTAGAGTTTTTGAGGTAAAAACTTTGCCAAACTCATCATTAATCAAATTAAATAAGTGTTTATATGACTGGTCTACACAAGTGAAGTTAGGTAGATATGGTAATCTCTTTAATACATTTTCTTTAAAATTTTCAAACGACTTTGGTTAATTGGTACATATTTAATTTGTTTTTTGCTGACTTTGTTACTACTTTTAGGAAATTTTATCCATTGGCCACGATGATCTGACTCCACAGGATCCACAATACCTTTATCTATAGGTTTAATATCAGTGAAAATATTATCAATACATTTTGCACTGGTGGCTGTAATACGAGTTGGTTCTAAGAATGTACTATGCAGATTAAAGGATTTAAATAAATTTTTCATTTTATTTCTCTCTGATGGAGTTAATGATGTATCTAATATATCAACATTAAAATCTCCACAAACTATTATAGATTTCTTAGAACATTGGCATTTGAACAGTGCTTCTTCAAGCTTTTCTTCAAATTTAATGTAAGAAGCATCAGGGGGACTGTATACGCTTAACAAGATGAAATGCTCAAACTCAATACTGGCAATCTCAATAACTCGCTCAATGGAGAGGGCTACTAAATCCTTACGTTCTTTAAATTTTAAGTTTTTATTAATTAATATTAAAGAGCCTCCACGTTTAGAATGTTTTCTATTGAACGAGCTAGCAACCTGGTGATTTACGAAGTTCAACAATGTGATTTGATGATCTTTTAACCAGTGCTCTGTAGCACACAAAATATTAATAGAATTTGCATTAATGTATAGCTCTAACTCTAAATCTTTACCATTTATTAAACCTCTAACATTATGGTGCACCAGGTTTATAAAAACAATATTTTTACTAAGATTATTCTCAGGGGCCAAAGTCAACTGGCCAGATTTATTATCTGTTGTCCTATAAACTAGTTTTTTGGAATTTCATTTTCCAAATGTGAAGTATCTAAACTATCCTGCTCAATAAAAGCAGTTGTACTTGCCAATAATTTGGCTTGAAAAATTAAAAAATTAGATAGCAACAGAACTACCTTTCGTTGTAAAAATTTTGATAGAAAATATCTATCTAATGTCAACAAACTATTATTATTGAAAATTATGTTCCAATCGAACAATTCAATTTTTTTGAAATATGATACCATGGTATGTAGTTTCATATTTAATTTGTATCTTAAGTGATTTTCCTTGTGGCTCATAGCAGTGCTGTATGGCAAGGTGGACAAAATTACTTGTTTTACTTGCAGACTTGATAACTTATCAAAAATTTTTAAAAGTTTGTCACTATTAATATTGCCTCTTCTGCCAACTAGCACCACTATAGTAGACTGCATGCAGTGTGTACCAGTCAATATAAAATCTATAATTTGAGAGTATGAAGCTCCTGGATATGTATGATTTATTACAGAATGACTTAACTGTGATAAATAATGTCCAAAATTTTTACCTATTTCATCGCAATAGACTATGGTCTTTGCATCACTTTTTATTTGCAACTTTTCTATTATACTCGTAGATGCCTCGCAATTACTACTTGAACTTAATATACTATTATCCACACTGCACACAGTTTTAATTGGTGAAAATTCATCATTGCATCTAATTCTTTCACAACTTAAGGGTGAGGAGGGAACATGGCCTGCGGATGTCAATTGGTCATTTTGACAATGACATGAATTTACTAATTTACCTATTAGCCATAGGTAAATTAGTAAAAAAATAAACACCTGTTCCCTACTCTGTTTCTCTGCTGTTTCATATTTATATGAAATTGATTTCAAAGAGTCTTGAAGTCGGTCAATCTGACATTGAAGGGCCTGTGTATCAGTTTTGTACTGTTGTGCAACAGTATCAAGTTCTAACATATACATATTTACCTGGTCAATCAGTTGCAATCTCTGTCTATTAAGTGACATGCTATTTATAAAAAACTTGTATTTATGTATCATTTTTTTAGATTTAGTAATAAACTTTTTAATTTTTAAATATTTCTTTAACTTATTCTTACTACACTTAATAATTTTTAATGATTTAGAATAGCCCCCGGTTTCATCATCAGAAGTGAGGTCTATGACAATGGAAGGGTGAGCTGTAGCAGTATCTAAGCTTGTAGCCATCAGTTCATCGAACAAACTCTGATTAGATTGAACCACTGTGCTCTGTTTCTTGTCTTCTAGTTGCGATATTTTGATTTCCGATCGTTGTAGCTCCTCCTTTAGTATTCTAATTTGGTGCAGAGTTTGTTCATAATGTTCCCTACATGAGTCAAAACTGTCAACTATAAGTTGTAACCTATCCCGATCCTGTAAGGTATCAGTATACAGTGAATGCAACTGTGCCAGTTCTTTTTTGAGTTGTCCGTTCTTACTTAAAATACCTAGCAGTTCTAACTCATTTTCGTCCCTTTCCTTGTTCAGTTTATCGCACTTCTCCCTAAAAATCTGTAATTCTTTCAACGTTAATTGAAGCCTTGCCTCTTGTTGATGAGCCAAGGCCTTACGCGTCATTATCATGTTATTAGTATTCGACGTTTTGTTATAATTACGTGCTACAGAATCAGTAATTATTAGCAAAGTAGACTTAGAGCAAAGAAATGCGAAACAAAACGAGGTTATGTTTTATTCATAGAAAATTACAAAATCACACTATTAATGGACATATGAGGATGTAAAAGTAAATAAACTCACAAACCTTGATTGAAAAAACTATAAGTTTTATAAATCTTACCAAATCCAAGTAATAATTTCAAATATTGAAAATTTTTCCGATGTTCTAACTGTCACTACACCGGTACAATTTTTAAGTTTATATTTATTTACTTTTAGCACAATAAATGGTGAAAATGATTATTTAACACTCAATATGGTATTATTTGGCAATGATGAATTGGTTTTTAATTAAAATTATAATTATTTTTGCAATATTACAATATAAAATACGGAGCCAATTGAAATCAGCTGTTATACCTAGGGTTGCCACAAGGAAAAAAAAAAAATTGATAAAAATTGATGAAATTGATGAAAGATGAAAAATTGAAATACGTGCCCATTATATGGAAAGTTGCTGAAGTAATAATGATCCCCAAACCCGGAAAATCCCCTCAAGAAGTAACATCATACAGACCAATATCACTTCTACCAATCATTTAAAAATTATTTGAAAAACTACTTATAAGACGGTTAAAATCTACACACATCAACACGGTCTAGGGATATTTCATACTCAATTAAATAACCCGAAAAGTACTTGCCGCATTGGGATCTTTTATACACCGATTTGTTTGTAATTTATCTCAGACTAATTCTAAATTCAAATTTTTGAAAATTCTTTTGTTTCGGTGGCATAAAAATGTCTTGATGTGTAGGAGAGGGAATTTTCATTTGTGCGAAATTTAGAAAACAATACGAATTACGTTTAGTTACAGTTTTTTTGAGGTATTGTAGCCATGCAACGCCAACATTTGACGAGGGCGGAGATGTTACGAGCTGTGGGAATGCTGGAAGCTGGGTCTGTTCAGCGTAATGTTGCTGAGGCCATAGGGACCCGCCAAAATGTAATTTCAAGATTGTGGACACGCTATCGTGCCACAGGTGAAGTAGCGGAGAGGCACCGGGGGCCAAGTCGCATCACTACCCCCAGACAAGACCGATTTTTGCAAATTACTGCGCGAGCTCAACCAAATGCAACGGCGACTCAATTGGTCCAAAGGCTGCGAGTGGAACACCAAGTGTTTGTGAGTGACCAAACTGTAAGAAGGCGACTGCATGAAAGCAATCTACGCTCTCGTAGACCACTCCGGGTCCCACCTTTACGGAGAGGCAATCGTGGACGACGATTAGAATGGGTTCGGAACCACGTGGACTGGGGCCGTGAGCAATGGTCCAATGTGCTGTTCACGGATGAATCCAGGTTCGGCTTCCATCCAGATTCACGAAGGACGCGTGTTTGGCGAGTTCCTGGACGATGGAGCCGTCTTCAGAACCCTCAGGAAGTTCACCCATACCAAGGAGGAACAATTATGGTTTGGGCAGGAATTCGTCTTGGAGGACGGACGGATCTCGTTTGGGTGCGGGGCAATATGACGGCAGAACGATACGTCCAACAGGTGCTGGGGCCCGTAATCTTGCCCCACAGAACACAAATGGGGCAAGATTTCCTGCTCATGCACGACAATGCCCGGGCACACACGGCGAGAACGGTAGCAGCTTGGTTACATACAGACAATGTTAGGGCCTTAGACTGGCCTGCTCAATCGCCAGATCTAAATCCCATTGAGCATGCGTGGGATATGCTGCAAAAGAGAGCTCTGAAGGAAGTTCCTGAAAATATGGCTACAGAAGATCAACTTTTTCGCACCTCAGAAGGACATGGGACAATATTCCGAAGACATTGACAACCTTGTTCTGAGCATGCCGAATCGTTGCCGATGTGTTATGAACATCATGGGCGCTTTCTCAGACTACTAACTTCAAGTTTATAAACACAAATTAAATGATTTTTCTATTTTTTTCAGTTTTTACTCATAAATTAAAAGTAAATTCATGTACGGTTTCCGTCTATGCTTCATTTTTTTTCATAAAATCCTGAAATTTTAATCGAAGTACCTTAACCATTATTAAAAAATGGTAGAATATTAAACAACGTATCTTTTAAATATATACATGTCATATAAACAATTAACACATTGATAGTAATTCGCTATTTTAAAAATATCCCTAGACCGTGTTGATGTGTGTATAATAGAAGACAGAAAATTGATTTCCAATTATCAATTCGGCTTCAGAGAAAAACACTCCACGATAGACCAAATACATAGAATTACCACCGTTATAGAAAAAGCCCTAGAAGAAAAGAAAGTTTGGTCTACAGTATTCCTGGATATAGCACAGGCATTTGATAAGGTGTGGCATAAAGGTCTTATATATAAATTAAAGAAAATGGTCCCAAAACAATTTGCAGATATTCTAGAATCCTACATAACTGAGCGAACATTTAGTCAGATATGAAGATGCTTATTTTAATCTCAAGCAAATAAAAACTGGAGTATCACAGGGATGTGTCCTTGGCCCTGTACTATACCTATTGTACACCTGTGATATCCCAGAAATAAAAAACAACGTTATTGCAACTTTCGCAGATGACACAGCCATAATGGCTACAGGTGTCACTCACAAAGACGCCGTAGAGAAAGTACAAAGTGACATCAATTCCATCACCGATTGGACAAAAAAATGGCGAATTAAGTTAAATGAGTCCAAATCGACTCATATAGACTTCACAAATCGAAGACCTAACTATACACCGGTATAAATTAACAGTAGCATAATACCATATGAAAATACGGCAAAATACCTGGGTATGACGCTTGACGCAAAGCTTCGCTCGAAGGCTCATGTCAAAAAGAAACGCCAGAAGTTAGATCTACGCTACAAGAGTATGTACTGGCTACTTGGCAGACATTCATCATTGTCAGTGAACAACAAAGTTATTTTATACAAACAAGTACGTATACGTATGGACATACGGTATTCAGCTTTGGGGTTGTACAAAACGCACTAATGTTGAAATTATACAAAGGTTCCAAAGTAAAGTACTTCGGAGTATAGTAAACGCTCCCTGGTACACTAGAAATGAGGACATCCACCGGGACTTAGGAGTGGACCTTGTTATTAAGGTTATGAAAAAATACGCCGAAGCTCAAGAAAAAAAGACTTCTTCAACATGTGAATGTCGAGGCTATCCAGCTCCTTGACGCCACTGTCACTGTAAGAAGATTAAAAAGGACTAAGACTTTTGAGTTAGTTTAGTAAAAATAGTGTTACGGAGTGCAGTGAAGTGCTACCCCTGAAGAACAAATGTCATGAACAAATGTGTACATTATAATAGAGACCATTAGAAAAGTGCCAATGGACACATTCTTTATTCAGTAAGTTTTTTTAGCAAGTTGAGTTAAATTTAAATTACTTATTAGCCTCAAGGCTAGATTGTAATTGTTATGAGGTAACCAAAAAGTTACATCATAAAAAAAACAAATCTTCTTATGCCAACCCCTTTGCGGATAAAGGCGTGACAATAAGTAAGTATTTAACTATGTTCAATAATTGAAACTTTGTATTCAAAGATTTACAATATACAAATTCATTTTAACCCTGGTTTCATAGTTTGCGGTTCTGGTTATTTAATTAGGAATACTGTTTCAAATTCCACTGGCTATAGGCGGTTTAATGAAATTTACATCATGGATGTAAATATTAATCTATTGTCTTGTTATTATTTATGTTATGTGGTATAGGAAGTATGTAGTATCGAACAACGTACTCAGACCAATATTAAAAGTGACTTTGTTGCTTTTTTCTGTAAGAACTTATTCCACCTGTATTCTCATTACTGTTACTTCTGAAAACCAGGATCTATAGCAATGACAATACCAGAAAAGTAACACCAAACTTGATCTCGGTGAAGTCTCAGGAGAAGTCAGCAGGTCTTGGAACCCGTATTTAAATTAATGCTAAGAGATTTTGTTTGTCGGTTTGTAAATCGTTTGATTTACGTTTAGGAGATGAAGAGATATCATAATTAAACATGGCATCGCAGTAAAGCATCTAGAACTGAATAGGTTTCGATAGACTCGAAAGTATTTTGTATTTTTATTACTAGTAAGGACTAGTGACCGATTTTACTCTTACTTTTTGTACAACCTACTGAACAAATTAATGTGGTCCATTGTATTTAAACCTTTTCAAAACCTATTTGGGTCCTTGGCTGAATCTTTTTGTAAACTCTGGATATTTTTGTTAATGACTCCTCTCAAGAACAACTT
This sequence comes from Thumatha senex, assembly GCA_948477245.1. Taxonomy (NCBI): domain Eukaryota; kingdom Metazoa; phylum Arthropoda; class Insecta; order Lepidoptera; family Erebidae; genus Thumatha; species Thumatha senex. Next base: position 28,758,259 of record OX419732.1, read on the forward strand.
GTAAATACGGATCAGAAGTGAGATGGGTCAAAACGTAATATTTTTTAAATATAGTATATCTAATACTTGCTTTTCCTCATCATCAAACATTTGAAACTACATTAATATCATTAAATATACACATACACGCTACACTAACATAGAGCTACGCTTAGCTCAACCTTTAATCTGTTGTAAAACATTTAAGCCGCTTCTAACGCGACGTCCCATCTGCATAGGTAATGTGACCGTAGACTTACCCACATTGAAAACGGCTTTAATATTCAACTCTATCTTGAATTGGGTACTTGTTATTGTCTATCGGGGGTGTAGACTCGTATATTACACGACTTATCCTTTATGTATACGTATTGATAAATCTAGCTTGGTTAACAGGAAAACTTCTAGTAATTTCCTTCCGCGGACTCAGTGTTCTACAAACGATCACTGGCTTACGCAAATTTCACTATGGCTAATCCTCGAATGGAAGACCACTGTGTGACATTTACATTTGCGAACGTTTCCGTGCTTCGGAAGGAACGTTAAGCCGTTAGTCCCGGTTGTCAGTAACATGGCAGTCATTTAGCCCACTGTAAGGCCATATGGGCGGCTTGAAAAATTTCAACAGCAGGTCGCCACAACCTGCGCCTGGCCATTTCAATACGGCAATGGGCTCACCACCTGTAACGTGGGTCAAAAATGCATACGGGGAAATGTGGGCGCATAGTATGCCTTCGGGGATAAAGGTGTGACAATATGTAAATATGTATGTATTTATAGTATTTAATACGATAAACTTCCAAAAATGTATTGACTACTTTCTATTTAAAATAAGACTCTCACAAGTAAACAAACTACGAAAGGAATATTGTGCGTGAAGAAAGTTCGTTAAGTTTGTTAAAAAAATGATGCTCTCATTAATCAGTATTAGTTGTAAAATTCAAAGAAAATTAAATTATTATCAGCAAAAACATGTCATTACACAAATTATACATACATACATACATATTATCACGCCTTTCTCCCCGAAAGGTTTAGGCAGAGGCATATAAAACGCCCACATTTCACCGTATGCATTTTAGTCCCACGTAACAGGTGGTGAGCCCATTGCCGTGTTGAAATAGACAGGCGCAGGCTGCGGCGTCCTGCTGTTGAAATTTTTTTAAGCCGCCCATAAAGCCTTCAACTTGGCTTAACGACTGCCATTTTATTGGCAACCGGGACCAACGGCTTAACGTGCCTTCCGAAGCACGGACCTGGGATGGGTCTAAAGGGCCAAAATAAATTCAATAAAATGTGTCTATTTTAGATGTTAAATTTAGAAGAAATTTTGAACCCGTTGCCCTTTTTAGTGAGGTGGTAACAAAAAGGCTAAAAGGTCTTATGTGCTGGACACTAATTAGCACGACCAATTAAAGTCCTGGTAGTGTCGGACTCAATTACACAAATTATACTACAGCAATAGTATTCATTGAAAGCATAAAATCATTCTAAAACAGGAATATTTAAAAAATAATGTGCACAATATATTTAAAGAATTATTTATGTAACAGCTTTGTATTTCATAAGATATTACGCCGCCAAATTCGGATCATTCCAGTTATTACCCGGCCAATATTACTGAAACAAACCTGGTTAATATTATTAAATTAACACGCGAACGGCGCGCCCGACATTTATGCCAGAATATGCTATTTCGCAAAACTCGCAGTATAATACAGAAATTTACGAGGTAAAACCTACTCTAGCTAATTATATTATGTACAAAGAAAAAAAGTAGATACTGCACTACTAACTGACCAAAATGGCCCGCTTGGTACAGAAAAAGTCATTTATTTCGTTCTTTATTGCAGTTTGTCAAAAACTGAAGTCTGAACATAACCAGTGTATTTTCAAAATATTGTGGGATCCCGCAGGGCCAAAAATTAAGTTTGATCGCATCGCATTTTGCTAAATTGCAATCCGTAATGGCGAGTAGTCGTGTTGAAATGAGATGAGAGATAGTTGATATTTATTAAGCCACCCAATTGACCTTCATTTTGGGCTAATGACTACCATATTAATGATAACCAGCTGTTCGAAGTGCCTTCTGAAGCACAGCCACAAACGGTCATCCATCTCAGGACTAACCGTAGCATTAGATGCTTACCGCAACAAATCATTACAAAACATTGAGCTAGCGGGATAACACTATATAGTAAGAGGCAAAAAATATATACACCAAAAGTTTCATAAAGCATCATCCTCAACAAGATCATAAATATGGAAATATCTAGGAGTTCATAAATATGTACACATTGTGTGGTTGTCAACTATGTATGCACTAAGTACGATAAAAACTTCAGTAATATTATAAAACAGTATTTTTTAAACACATATTTGTTTGCAAAAGTTCTAATTCCCTGTGAGGAGAATAGATGATCTTTTTAAACTGCAGAAATATGTTTACATTTAGACCATAATAAGTCCTTGGATTGCGAAGTAGATTTTGTGAGCTCTGAAAGATGAGAATGGTAAAACGGCAAAAATAAATGTCATTTTACCAGCGTAGTATCAATTTACGAATAAAGGCAGGTTTTATAGGGTCACACAGCTTATTACAGTTATTTTCACACGGCGAAGAACCCGACCCTAATCTAGTAAGAAAAATACGAGAGGTGAAGAATTGCCTTGTATGAGTTTGTGTCGATGGTATTTGGATTGGGAAGTGTTCATTCAGGAATCACTTACATAAATACACATATAATGTAACAATACTACGTTAGTTCTTGATAATATGATTTTTGTAAAACACCATACACGTTTTTCATATGTTTGAAATAGTTAGTCCCGATGATTCTCAGGGCCTCAGGACGGTTGGGCTGCCCGCCGTTTATAAAGAAGCAGGCCTTAGACGTTGGTTTGGTGTGATAGCTACACGTGCGGCTGTCACTTCCTGGGTCGGAAAAAATATTTTTGCGACCTCCAAACGTTTATTCCGGAGCATTATACATGCTTATATTAGCTCAATTTGGACTAGATGGTGCTGTGTAAAAAAATAATAAAGCATCCCACAATATTTAAAGATACAGGATAACAGTCCGAGACTACCAGGACTTAAATTGGTCGTGCCAATTAGTGTCTAGCACATAAGACCTTTTAGCCTTTTTGTTACCACCTCACTAAAAAGGTAACGGGTTTAAAATTTCTTCCAAATTTAACATCTAAAATGGACACATTTTATTAAATTTATTCGGCCCTTTAGTCCCACCCCAGTTCCGTGCTTCGGAAAGCACGCTAAGCCGTTGCCAATAAAATGGCAGTTAAAAAAATTTCAACAACAGGTCGATACAGCCTGCGCCTGTCCATTTCAACACGGCAATGGACTCACCACCTGTTACGAGAGACAAAAATGCATATGGTGAAACGTGGGCGTTTAATATGCCACTGCCTACCCCTTCGGGGATAAAGGCGTGACAATATGTATGTATGTATGTAGGATAACACCCGAGCCCGCCAAAGGAGCGGGATAAAACCCAAACCCCTCTGAAGATGAGACCGCCGTGACGGATAAAGTCTATTAGGAGCCCTTGGACTATACTCCGAGAGCTCATTTTGACTTTGGTCATAGGCAAATGGAAGGGTAACGTGTGGTTTTAGTCGGTACAATTTTGCCATAGCACCATAAGGAATACCACACTATTTCATTTGAAACAGTTAAACAGATAAAATAATTAAAATAGGCTTTGTGAAAAAGTAGATTATTACGCTGTTAAAGACTATTTGCAGGACAGGAACGCCTGGAAATGATCTGCTGGCATAGTGAAATAATATTAAATTGTAAATAGGACATCAAAAACAAAAGCCTTTCTAAGTTTCTTGCCGGTCTTCTCAGGTTGGCCGCGTTTCGAACTGGTAAATATATTAAACTAGCTGACCGAGTCTATGACTCTGCCTACCCCTTCGGGGATAAAGGCGTGACAATATGTATGTATGTATGTAAACTAGCTGACCCGCGCAACTTCTTAAGCGCCCTTAAGGTATTCTTATCTCTCGTAAATGAACCGGTCGACCGATTTTGTGCAAACTTCATCTAAACCATTTACTCAATAGTCCGAACAAAGCCTAAACATTTGGTTTGGATGGGTGAGCCTGTTCTTGAGTTATATATATAACATATATAGATTGATTTATCTTTAGTTCTAGTTTTTTTTTGTTTGCGCGGGGAATGACATTACGCACCGTCATTGCGGGAGCAGCAGGGACGGTGTGTGAGGCTCCCGGCCCGTGGGAGAGCGGCCGTCTTACCCACTAAACCCCGCGGTGTTCCGCCTCACCTTAAAACCGGCTCGCAGGGTAGGCCTGAGGTTAAATCACTGGTATGACATTTTGTAAGTGCCGTTAAAGTGGTCTATACAAAATAAATCCTTTTTTTTATCTACAGTAGTTTTTTTAAATATCGTAGCAGTACTAGGGTATAGGGCAGGTAGCTCTAAAACCTAAAGCGTATGCAGACAAAAAAATTGTTACGAGCTGGAACTGAGAAGATAATATTATTATGACCTTATGAGGATAACTATAGATGTGAATAACTATAGACCAATATCTTTAGCCACTGTTACTGCAAAGCTTTTAGATAGTCTGCTTGACAAGCTCTTAAGTATAAATTTAAATATTAATGACAGACAATTTGGATTTAGGAGTGGGTTATCAACAGAGGCGGCCATTATGACACTTAAGAGCACAGTCCGGTATTATACGGAGAGAAAGACACCTGTATATGCATGTTTTTTGGACCTGTCTAGGGCCTTTGATGTCATTCCCTACAATGTCCTATTTAATAAACTATCTACTGAAACAAGTCTACCATGTGACTTAATAAATATGTTTAAGTATTGGTACTGTAATCAAACCAACACAGTGAGATGGTCGGGTGATTTTTCTGAGACATATAGGTTGGAGTGTGAGGTCAGACAGGGAGGTCTGAGCTCCCCCAAATCTCTATATAAATAAGCTGATCGATGAACTGAGCAGCATGGGTGTTGGTTGCTCAATTGACAATGTTTCATTTAATAATATAAGTTATGCAGATGACATTGTCTGTTGAGTCCATCGATCAGTGCACTCAGGAAGCTCATAATCATATGTCCTTCAGGTTTTGTTGATCCAGATTCGAGTTATGTTTGGTCTTCCAGTGTTTTTGCCGAGTATTTGGGTGAGCCAATAACCTATTAGCGTCAATGATGATCCATCTAAGGAAAAAAAAAACTAAGTTGGATACTAATATTCAGTTCAATGTTTTAATGTAGAATAAGTTTGTACTATTATTGCTGTGTGAAGTTAGGTTGTACTCGATTGTGGTGTAGGTTATAGGGAAATAGTTAATAGTGGTAAAAATTATAAATAGCGAGTGGGTGTACTTGATACAATGAAATATAGCAGAGTTCATTTACCTTTCATGGATGCTTGGTTTCGGTTCGCTTTGGTGTAGTTTTATAAGCAGTACAGTATTTTCATAGGCTTTTTATTTAACAAATAAGTATTTTATTTTGCCTGGCGGCGCCGGGTTTCACTTAAGGATGGCACTGAAAAACAGATATACTGAGAAATATCTTAGTACAAGCTGAGTGTCGTCCTATTTGTGGGTTACGCATTGGACTGAATGATTTTATTGTGGATCAGTTACGCTAAATGCTGCATGTGCTAGACTTAAATTTATGTATTTTTCCTTACTTTTCATGTTCACAGTAGGTAATTCTATAATTTTTCAGCACGTGCTAGCCACGTAATTATGACAAATCACTTCACGTCACGCACCTCATTGTGATATGTCAGAAGTGTCAACTTTTTTTTTATGTACATAGATTTTTTTTCCTTTATAAGCTTTGGCTTTTAAGCCATCAGCTTAAGAAGTTATTAGTCATACAATTTAGAAAAACAATGTTTAAACCTAAATAAAATCTATAAAGTGCTATTATTTACTATTTTTTTAATTATATTACATTAAAGCCAGAGTTACAAATATTGTAAAAGCAAAATCTTGAGCGTATTAAATTAGTCCGAATGTGCTAATATAATAATTATACAGAGGTGTATACAATTGAGGGTATTTTAAAAATTCTTGCACATTGAGAGGAAAAGAATCATTTACATCTAAAATATCTTTTGCTAGGCTAATTAAAAGTAAACGTTGAATATTAAAATATTTACACTTTAAAAATAAATGATCTAAATCACAAAAATTAGCAAAACAGTATTTACATATAGAATTATTATTAAGTTTAAGTCTGTACAAATGTGAAGGAAATTTACAATGTCCAATTCTTAATCTACATAAACTAGTAATAAGTTCTCTGCCTGGATAGGTAGGGAGTTTTACAAACCAAGCGATAGTACTGGGAACAGGAATAATTTTGGTGAGCCATTTTCTTTTGCTAAGACGGGAGGAGTTCAATAACTTAATCCAACGCTTGTTTTGATTATCCTTTAAAAAGTTGACTAAATCTAGATGAGGTACTCTGTATTCCACGTTAGTTATATCAGAGGCAGATTTGGCAAGAGTGTCAACTAATTCATTGCCAAAACTGCCTGAATGCCCGGGTACCCAACAAAACTCTACCAAAATATCACTGCAATTACACAAATAAACTAAGTGCCTAAGCTCATAAATCAAGTAATTACAACTATTGCTTATAGATTTCTTCTCCAAAGTCGATAATGCACTCAGTGAGTCTGATAAGATAATTACTTTTGAGAAGACATTATTCTTGCGAATATTAATAACATACTGCAAAGCGAAAACCATTGCCAATATTTCTGCAGAATAAATAGAAAAGTAATTACAGCAAGAAAATACTTTGCCAGTTTTGTTAGAAGAATCATAAAAGGCAAAGCTTGTCCGATGGTTAGTTTTGGAGCCATCAGTATAAATTTGAATAAAATCTACTTTTTCCTCCATAAACTCATAAAAATCATATTTACAGGTAAATTTATTAGTTGTAACTGGAATGTGCATCAACATTGACTCGTAACTATGTGAAAAACAAGGTATATACTTATTCCAATAAACTACATCTTGAAATTTAAAATTCAAGTACGTGACAGAGTCAACGATAGAAGTGAAAACAGTAAGAGGTGTATTATACTCCGGTACTGTAAAATGTTCCAGAAGTCGGCCAGTTAGCACATTATCGCGACTAATTAAATTTTAACAAAATTTATCAGTAAAATAGCTTCTCCTTACAATTAGAGGAGTTACACAAGCCTCAACTTCTAAAGAGTTTATGGGTGATGACGTCATAGCTCCAGTGATGATACGTAAAGCACTATTTTGTATTATGTCAAGTTTTTGAAGTAAAGTTTTAGAAGCAGATGAGTAGAGAATACATCCATAATCAAACTGGCTGCGAACTAAAGATATGTATAATGTCTTGAGGCTCTTAGGATCAGAACCCCAACGCACTCCAACCAGAGATTTCAAAATGTTAAGACGTAACTCAGCTTTTTTACATATATATGTAACATGAGGACCCCAAGATAATTCACAGTCGAGTAAAATACCTAGATACAATTCTGAAGTTTTGAAAGGTAATAAAACCTGTTGGAAATATATCTTAGGACGGTTAATGTAATATGGACTAAACAACATAACTGAGCTCTTTTCGATGTTAACTTCAAGTTTAAGTTGGGAGCTTAGAATCATACTCAAAGATTCTAAAGCATTGTTCATTATAATTTCTCCTTGCCTTACGTTATCACATTCTGTGTAAATGACAAGGTCGTCGGCATAAAAAGAATATTTAACTGATTTCGGGATGGCTTTCATGAAGTTTACAATGCATAAAATAAAAATTAATGGAGAAATTACAGAGCCTTGAGGAGTGCCCTTATATGTACGATTTGGACCATACAACTTTTTTTTGAGTTTTAAAAATATCGTACGGTTGTTTAAAAAGTGGAAAATCCAGAACAAAACCGAGCCAGGTATTCCGAGGGATTTAGAGGAGGCTTCTAATTAAATATTCATGATCTATGTTATCAAATGCGCCTTTTATATCTAGGAAGACCGCTAGAGTTAACTTATTACATTTGGAATTGTTTTGAATGTCACTTATAAGACAGCTCAGATTGTACATTGTATTTTCATCTTTACGAAAACCAAACTGATAGTCTGGAATTAAAGAATTATGTTCAATATACCATTCTAGGCGATTTTTTAACATAGTTTCGAAAATCTTTGCAAAACAAGATGTTAATGAAATAGGTCTGAAAGAATCTAATTCATTAACGTCCCTGTTTGGTTTTTTGATGGGGACAACAAATTGAATTTTCCATATAGGTGGAATAATCTTTTGCTTCCACATTTGGTTAAAAACATTCAAAAGGATGATTTATACTTCATTTGGTAGATTTTTGATGACGGCGTAGGGTATGTAGTCAGGGCCAGGAGATGTGTTCTTCTTTTTACTATCTAACGAAGCTTCCAGTTCAAAAAGAGCAAAGGGTTCCTGAATCCATTGAGCGGATTCTGACCCCTGAACTAAAAAAATTAAGTAAAAATTTTGAGAATACTGAACATAATTTCCGGATGCTATTTTATTTAAATATGCATCGGCGTTGGAAGGGGTTACAAAGAAATTAAGCGAATGAGTATTAGTGCCTAATTTTGCAAATTTTAACCTTTTAATATGACTCTATACTACTTTTACAGGAGTCATTCTATTAAAAGAAGAACAGAGATTGACCCAACTAAGCTGCTTTTGCTCCGATAAGGTTCTTTTTTTCTTGGCGTCGAATTGTTTGTACAGGATATAATTTTCAAGTGTAGGATAACTTTTATATGATTTAAATGCAAGCTTGGATTGATTGACTGCCTGAGAGCAAATATCATTCCACCAAATTATAGATTTGCGTTTTTTAAAATGGCAATTATTTGAATTCTTAGAAACAATAATAAAACGTCAGTTAGGTTTTCAATGAAGTCATCATAACTTATTAACGGTTCGTTATTTAGAGAGAAATTTGAAAATTTCCTCTCACAAAGTTCCTTAAACTCAGTCCAATCTATTTTATTGAAATTAATACTAGATAAGCAACCTGTGGTTAAATCATCGGAGTCTATCTCAGCTTGAGAACTTTGACTAGGTGAGGTACTGTTATATAGAACGCCAACTATAATTGGCTAGTGATTGCTACTCATCAAGTCATCGTGAACAATGAAAGGACAACTAGTACTCACCGATGGTGAGGCAAATGCTAAATCCAAGACATTACCAGATTGACCGAGAGCCGCTATAGTAGTTTCAGTGAAATCACTCAGACAAACGAGGTTGTTATCATCTGCAAAAGAATTGATTATATTACCCCTGCCGTAGTTAAATCGTGAACCCCAGGACAAGTGGTGAGCATTAAAGTCGCCAATTATCAAGAAATTTTTACTTTTAATTTTGACGAAAGTGTCGGTCAACATATTCAAGTTAATTTTGCCATTAGGAGTAGGAGGAATGTACACAGAAAGAATTTCAATCGATATAGAACCAATTTTAACAGATATCAGTAAGTTTTGAAAATGATAATTCGAAGGTGTGTCAATTAGAGTGTATGTATACTTAGCTTAATATATAAATATAAATAAAATAAATAAAAGTAAAATAAATAAAATGTTGTCCGAAAAGACGTATTTTCAAAATAACAAAAAGTTAAATAAGTCTAGACTAAATATAGCGACACTTAACACACGAACATTAAAATCGCGAGAATCCCTATTAGAATTAGAAAAAGCATTGGAAACAGTGAAGTGGGACATTTTAGGCATATGCGTAGTGCGAAGAGCTGATGAAAGAATAGAGGAACATGGTAATTATATATTTTATTACAAAAACAGCATAGCTGGCCTTTACGGAGTGGGATTTTTAGTTAAAAAATATCTAAAAAACGAAATATTGGAATTTCGAGGAGTATCAGATAGGTTAGCCATTTTAAACATTAAATTACCAGGCCACAAAAGTCCTACTTCAATAATTCAAGTATATGCGCCGACTGAATTGGCCAAAGAAGAGATAAAAACGATTTTTACAATAAACTGAGCGAAATTATGATGACCTTGAATAAGAATATAATTATAATGGGAGATTTTAATGGAAAATTAGGAAAGAGGAGAAAAAATGAAGACAAAATAATGGGACCACATACAACAGGAAAAAGGAATGACAATGGACAAAGGATGATAAACTTTGTTTTTGAAAATAATCTACAGATAATGAACAGCTACTATAAAAGGAAACACAACAGGAAATGGACATGGGTGTCACCAAATGGAAGAATAAGAAATGAAATTGATTACTTTATAACAAACAAACCAAGATGGTTTTCAAATATAGACATAATCAATCAATTTAATTACAACACTGACCACAGAATGCTTAGAGGACAATTATACGTAATAGAACCAAAATTTTCAAGGAAAAACATTCAGAAAAATACATTAAATCAATCAATACCACTACCACTACCTGAAAACATTCCAGAGTCATTATATACAAATTTACGCAATGTAAACAAGTACAAGGAAATTCAAGATAAATACGACGCTCTAGAAAAGGAACTAAGAGGAATGGAAATTAAAATTAGAACCGCGAAAGCTGGGAATGACAAAATTGGACCTGAAGCAAGCAAGTTGATCATACAAAGGAAATCTATGCTCCGAGATAGAAAAAACAACAGACATGAAATAGTAAAACTGAGTAAAGAAATAAAATTGCAGATAAGAAAACACAGAAAGAAAACTAGAACTGAAACAATAAACTATCACATAGAGAAACTAGGTGGAGTTAAAAAGGCATGGATTGAATTAAAAGATAACCGACGTTGGATCGATAGTATGAATCATCATAGAAATAGGAAAAACAAGACAAATAGAATCGAAATATTAGACGTAGCTACCAAATACTACCGTGATTTGTACAGCAATGTCGAAACATTAAACGAATATAGTTACGCGGTAGACTGTAATAGGCCTAATAATGAAGAAATCCCATGCATACTGAGAGAGGAAGTAAATAAGGCAATAAAATCACACAAGAAAGGAAAAACACCAGGAGAGGACTGTATATCTAACGAACTGCTGATAGGATCATCGGAAGTTACAATAAACATCCTTACAGATTTATTTAATGAAATCCTCCGCAATGAATACATAACTACCCAGTGGACCTTGTCAACTGTTATACTATTGCATAAGAAAGGTGCAAAGGATGATATAGCTAATTACAGACCCATCAGCCTAATGTCCAATGTATACAAAATATTTTCGAAGGTACTGCTTCAGCGCTTGACAAAGATATTGGATGAAAACCAACCCAAAGAACAAGCTGGATTCCGAAGCGATTTCTCAACAATAGACCACATCCACACGATAAAACAAATTGTTCAGAAATGTAACGAGTACTGTATCACCTTCTACCTTGCGTTTGTGTATTATAATAAGGCATTTGACTCGCTAAAACATGAAAAAATATGGGAAGCCTTAGAAGCGCAAGGAGTAGACAAAAATATGTACGCTTAATTATTAACATATATAAAAACATGAAAGCGAAAATAAAAACAGAAAGACATGGGGAATATTTTCCCATAAAAAGAGGAGTGAGGCGAGGTGATCCCATGTCACCCAAACTTTTCTCAGCGGTACTCGAACACGTATTTAGACGCCTAAAGTGGGACGAATATGGACTTAATATTAACGGAGTACAACTTAACCACTTAAGATTTGCAGATGATTTAATATTAGTCTCTGAAGATCCAAATAGCTTACAAAAGATGGTAAAAGAGTTAGTATATGAAAGTAATCAAGTGGGATTGTCAATGAACAGTGCAAAAACTAAAATAATGACTAACTCTAAATATACTCCTATTACCGTCAATGGTAATGCTATAGAATATGTAGAGGAATACTCGTACCTTGGACAGATCATATCTCCGAAAGACCTCACAACAAAGGAAATAAACAACAGAACAAATCTAGCTTGGAAAAGATAATGGTCCCTCAAGGAGATTATGAAAAACCCTCTGGTACCACTGAAAGCCAAGAGAACAATATTTAATTCATGCGTTTTGCCTGTAATGACGTATGGGTGTCAAACATGGAGCTTAACAACACAAAATATACGAAAATTGGAAACCTGCCAACACAGTATGGAACGGAGCATTCTTAACATCAAATTAAAAGATAGAATTAACCTAGAAACTATTAGAAACCAAACTAAAATTACTGATGTTACTTACTGCATTAAAACACTGAAATGGAGATGGACAGGTCATATGATTAGGACAAAAAAGGATAAGTGGTCTAGAGACATAACAGATTGGTGCCCAAGACAACACAAAAGAAAGAAAGGGAGACAACGCCGCAGAAGACGATATTAAACGAACAGCGGGTATTACATGGAGAAGACACGCGCTGAACCGCTCTCTGTGGCAGGCTTTAGGGGAGGCCTATGCTGGAAAGCAAGACAATCTTCACGTACCGGTGTCAAATGATTAAATTAAAATATACCATAGGTTAAGTTTTATATTTTTGTGCAAGATTGTTAAATAAAGGCTATTATTATTATTATTATTATACTTAGCTTTTATAGCCACTGCAATGCTTCCATGAAGCCGGTCAGCATCATATCGAACGATGTGATACCCTGGCAATTTAAATGACTTTATAGGGTTCAACCAAGTTTCATTAAGCAGAATCATATCAATATTAGTATGAGTAACGATAAAGTGCTTTAACTGGTCAATTTTTGGTAATATACTACGACAATTCCAATGAAATATATTCAATTGATTAGCATTACAATTTGTGCTATCCATAGACTAATTAACTTGTAAAATTACTAATGAGCATTTCTTTTATGAGTTTAGAGGAAATAGTTGCATTAGCTTGAATTGGATCGGATCTTTTAATTGTTATATCTACAAGTGTTTTAGTCAAAATGTTTAATAAATCGTCAGAATTAAGTATATCAGTGAATAATGCCCTCTTTTGAGGCATGTTAATTAGTGTTCTTTTGTTTTTCTGATGTGTTGTTGGAGTGGATGTTTGAGAGAATGCAATAGTTGGCAAGGGATAATCTTGTATGGGTCTAGCGGCCATGTTAGCATAAGTCAATGTACCATTAATTTTATTTTTCAAGTCTTGTATTTTCGTTGCTTTCACAGGGCAAGATGTACTAACAGCCATGTGTGGGCCATTACAATTTGTACACTTAACATTGTCTTTATTATCATAGTCTTTAAAGAAATGATTACCAGAGCAGATGGAGCAAACCTGTGCACTCCTGCAAGAACATCTGCTGTGGCCAAACTTGTAGCAGATAAAACATTGGCGAATTGGTTTGACGTATTCCTTGACATCAAACCAGATATAATCAAATGTCACATGGTCTGGGTGTGTCGAACTGAGGAATGTAATTAATACAGTTGGGGTTGGGACAAGCAAGCCATCAATGTTCTTTCTCATAAAACGTTTTACTCCTATAACCTCAGCAGTTGATTTGATATTAGACAATAAGTCATGTTCAGTTATGTCTATTGGCGTTTTAATTATACCTTGACTCTCTAGGTGATCAAATGGAATAGAGGCTTTCCACTCATTTTCCTCCAGTAATCGTTTATTTAATAGGAAATAATTGGCATCCTTAAGGTTGTTAAAAAATATCTTCAACAGATGGTTACCTATAGGTTTAACAAACATTACCCCAGAGCAATTGATAGATCTTAAAATTTTATTTGCTTTCATTATATCCATTTTGGTCTTATTAGTACCACCTATTACGTGGGACAGGAATCCACACGGTGAAAAGTGGGCATATGATATGCCTCTGCCACCCCTTCGGGGATAAGGCGTGATGGATATTTATTTATTTATTTATTTATTTATTAGTAGATGTGGATGATAAAAGTATTGGGTATTCCTTTTTGCCATTTTCTGTGTAAATATGATTGTAGTCTTTGAATAAGCCTCTTTTGGTATTTACAAATGCAGCTGACATTTTTGGTGGTGAAGATTCATCTGCTGAGGAAAGTTTTCGTTTGTGGGCAGAAGCCCTACTACCACTGTCTTTAGTCATAACTTATTTAAACTTATTAACAATTATTTACACACTTAGATTATAGGTTTTATTTGAATTTAAACGTAGAAGGGCGACTATTACACAATTTTAGAAAATAATTATTGAAAAAGTCGCCACTACATTCGAAAGTTCGCGCCCTTTTTTCTCACTTTTATGTACATTGATGTGATCCATAAATAAAAATGATTTTCTTTCTTTTCTTCTTTTCATAAAAGTATGAGACCTATGCTGAGGCTCAGGGATTGAGGTACAATGCCAAGAAAAGCAAGCTACTCATTTTCAAAACTGGAAATAAAACATATTAATTAGTGCCACCAGTGACATTATGTGGTTGTTATATAGAAATAGTTCAGCAATTTAGGTACCTTGGTCATTGGATCACAGAGAGTGGATCAGATGACAATGATATAGAAAGGGAGCGTAGGGCACTAACTGTAAGGTGCAATATGTTAGCTCGTAGGTTTGAAGGATGTGACTGTCATGTAAACATATTTCCTTATTTAAGGCATACTGTAGTGCTTGAAGGCCAATTACAAGTTTTCACACTTATTAATATGACTAGCAATAGATAAGTTTTTATGTTTTCACATTTACTCTGGATTTTATCTGAATTAAAGAATTATTATTTGTTTCTTCTTCACGGGTATCTTCTTTTTTTTTTCTTACGAAGATACCCGGTCTTTTGGGAGGCTTACATGGGGACATAGAGGTCCAACACGCAGAGGCCTTTAGAGAATTTTAATGTAACAGGGAATGGGACTCCCACTGCAGACAATCCACGTCCGCCTTATGTAGAAGAACGGTAATGGACCATCTCCAATGGGAGTTAAACTATTGTACAATATGCTAGCTACTATTGGGCTATTAAGTTGGAGGTTAAATGAACTGAGTGATTAGAACTATGGATGAAGACGGCGTCTGCCATTTTAATATATTATTATTATTATGTCTCTTCTTTACACGGGTATCTTCGTTTTTTTTTCTCATGAAGATGCCCGGACTTTTGATTGGCTTACATGGGGACATAGGTCCAACACGCAGAGGCCCTTTGAGAATTTTAATCTAATAGGGAATGGAACCCCCACTGCAGATAGTCCACGCCCGCATTATGTAGAAGAACGGTAATGGATCACCTCCAATGGGAGCTAAACTATTGTAAAATGTGCTAACTATGAAATGGGCTATTGGGTTGGGGGTTAAATGGTTCGGATGAATTAAGCTATTGATGAAAACGGCGTCTGCCATTTTAATATATTATTATTAAACTACTGGCAGACGGTGACTCGCCAACTCACTAGATGGGCCCCCTATACAATCGCCATAGTCATGATAAGCCTGTAAGGCGACAGAGGGCAACACCGGTGTAAGCGGCTTGGGGTGTCGAGCGGTGCGGCGGCGGTTTCACCTTCGTGGGATAGGCCCGGAGCGGGCTTCCCCGTAGTTATGCCCTTGAAAATGACACTTCCACCCCCGAGCATATAGCTCTGGCTCCCTCCCTCTGACCGGCCAATTAAGGCAAGCCAGGGTTGAGATTTGCTGCACTCCCGAGCACTATCACTGCTCTCCCGTTAGGCCATTAAATCCTAACCGGTGCAGAAGGGCAACAAAATTCTAAGGAATCGGGACCGATGTGTAGCCACGCACATTCAGCTCGCCATAAGCTGCCCTGCGGGTGTGAGCTTTTCAATAACTTACTGATACATTTTTTGTTGGTATCAGAAAGTGGATAAATCAAAAAGCGAATCTACTATGCCCTCATAGGGTTGCGTTAATCCTATAAAAGTTAACGACTGTCCTCGAGGGGTTATTATTATTATTATTATTGTCTCTTCTTCTCGGGTATCTTATTTTTTTTCTTACGAAGATACTCGGTCTTTTGGTAGGCTTACATTGGGACATAGTGGTCCAACATGCAGCGAATTTTAATGTAACAGGGAATGGGACCCCCACTGCAGACAATCCACGTCCACCTTATGTAGAAGAACGGTAATGGACCATCTCCAATGGGAGTTAAACTATTGTACAATATGCTAACTACTCTTGGGCTATTGAGTTGGAGGTTAAATGTACTGGGTGACTTGAAACTACGGATAAAAACTGCGTCTGCCATTTTAATATAATATCATCAAAATATTTGCAGACGGTGACTTTTTTATTAGGACTAATCCCACCCGCATTCACATTACTGTGACTTCTGTAAACCAGGATCTATAGCAATGACCAAAACACCAGAAAAGTTACACCGAGCTCGATCTCGGTGAAGTCCCAGGAGAAGATAGCATGTCTTGGAACCCGCAACGAAATTAATCAAAAGATAATGTGAGGAAGTAAGAAAAGAACGTAATTCCTCCTCCTTTGCAAAGCGGGAGATCTGGCCAACTCACTAGATGGGCCCCCTATACAATCGCCATAGGCATGATAAGCCTGTAAGGCGACAGAGGGCAACGCCGGTGTGAGCGGCTGGGGGTGTAGAGCGGTGCGGCGCCGGTTTCACCTTCGCCGGGCAGGCACGGAGAGGGCTTCCCCGTAGTTATGCCCTTGAAAATGACACTTCCACCCCCGAGTATAGGGAGCTCTGGCTCCCTCCCTCTGACCGTCCAATTAAGGCAAGCCAGAGTTGAGATTTGCTGCACTCCCGGGAGTAGCACTCTCACTGCTCTCACATTAGGCCATTAAATCCTAACCGGTGCGGAAGGGTAACATAATTCGAATCCAGAAACTGGAATCGAAGAATCGGGACCGATGTGTAGCCACGCACATTCAGCTCGCCACAAGCTGCCCTGCGGATGTGAGCTTTTCAATAACTTACTGACACACCTTTTTGTTGATATCAGAAAGTTAATGACTCAAAAAGCGAATCTACTATGCCCTCATAGGGTGCGTTAATCCTATAAAAGATAGCGACTGTCCTCGAGGGATAAATTATTATTTATTATTATTATTATTATTGGAGATAGACTGTGACATTGAAGTTATTGCTAAAGTCTGCCGAACACTAAATAATCCAGCGATAACCTTCAGAGAGCTTTTCTAAACCCATTTCACTGTAATAGCGAGCCTAAAGGTGACATTTATTTCTTGACGAATTTAAAGTAGTTTATTTCCTAAGATTTGTCCGAATACTATTTGGAGAAAACTAAGGATTATTCCTAAGCTTTTGTACTTTATTTTTTAACTATTTATCAAAAGAAATGTGTGTTGTGCTGTAGTATTATGCCAATAATTGAGATCTAATGAAGCCGTCTTGGATAGTTCAAATTCTTGTTAATTATATTACATTTCACTAACTAAATGTGTTTGACTTCGTTCATTAGAGGCTCCATGATCTATTGCCCATTAATAATGTAGCTTATACATTCGAAAACAGATATATCTAGTGACTAGCTTTCATCATTGTCAAATTACAACGAGAAAGTTTTTCCTTCAACTTGACATGCCGAAGAGAATCGATTCGCGTCTTCTTCTCACTTCACGCATTCTTCTTTCCAAGCATGTGTAATACAATACTCCGAGTAAAGAGACTATATATGGGGAACACTGTATCATCGAAACGACTGAAAGCAGTGCCGTGAGCGACTACGGCATCCGGAGAGCTTATCGTGACACTTTACTGCGGAGTGTGGTTTATTTTTTTAATTGGGACTAATTCCACCTGCATAGCCATTACTGTGACTCCTGTAAACCAGGATTTACAGCAATGACCAAGACCACAAAAGTTACACCGAGCTCGATCTGGGTGAAATCCCAGGAGAGGTTAACATGTCTTGTAACCCGCAACGGGTTTTAGGAATTTGGAAAAAGAACGTAACGCCTCTTCTCTCCTTTGCAAAGACCTTAAAAAAGTACTAACTAGGTGTAAATCCTATAGAAAAGGGGAAGCACCACGGTAATAGTATATTATGTAAGCTATGTTTAATTCCAGTAATATGTATGACAGAAACGTTGGAAAGCACGAAAAATTGACTCCAGATGCCACTAGATCCGCATAGTAAACTACTCCTGATGTTACGAGCACTTGTAGGAGTGTGGTTTATTTAATTATATCCATCTTTACTAATTACGACAGAGATTGTCGCTTGTGAAAAGTATACAAATCAATGCAATTTGCTATATGATTCTGCATTTTGGATGTGAGGTTAAACAAAGCAGTATTTTGAAGTCCTTGTACTAACACACCTACAAATTTAAACTCACAAGAAATGGACATTAAATAATTATACATTCCCCTATAATTGTCACATTACTTTCATTTTCAATATAGACAAAGTAATACAATTTAAATAATCGTCCATCGATAGAAAATAATTGACCAACGATTACCTACGCGCCTTCCTAATTTTACCAAATCAACATTTATTATTCAAATTATGCCAATCATATATAGCGTTGGCATTTAAGATAATTATTTTAAAAATCAGTTTTCTGATGAAATTTGCTTGATAATCAACAAATTAGATTTACGTTTTTTCGACGGTTAATTGCTGTCTATAGTAGTGAAGTTATAATTTAACTCCGAAATTTCAAACCAAGGCTAACGATATACGCGCTTGTGGGAGTGAAATTAAAAATGAAAATATTTTTATTCATGTAGGTCACAAAGTTACACTTATGAAGGTCATCATTATTGCTTCTACATTTACATTTACTGCCAGATACGCAAAGTAATAGGTAGAGCCTGAGGAAGAACCTGGCAATAAAACTCATGGCCATTCTTTTTAAATCGCCAGCAATTACATTAGATTTTTTTTAATTTAAAACGAATCGATCTTTTACATTATATTTTTCATATTTCGTTATTATTATTTTTCATATTACTTATAGCTACTTACATATGACTTAGAGCTATTTACACCCATGTATTTTTACCATTTATATAGTGTGAAGTGTAATAATATGCCTTGTTACACAATTTGGCCTTGACTGTTGTCTTAAACATGTATATTCTAATTTCGTTGGGAAGTTTTTCATAGAATCGTATACCTATATTGCCCCAAAAAAGAATTGCTGATTATTTCTAAACGAGTAGAATGTAATACAAGATCATCTTTATGCCTAGTGTTTACATTATGATTATCACCTTTTTTGAAGAAATGTGTCAATGGTTTTGTGCAGATAAAGCAATTTTTATAATTTTATTTTTTAAATATTGTTAGGACAACTCACACAACGCCATCTGATTCCACACTAAGCAGAGCTTGTATTATGGTAACCAGATAACTGATAAACATATACTTATAAATTTCTAAATACATACATATTATAGATAAATAACACCCAGACACAGAATAAACCATCGTACTCATCACACAAAGTTTTATCCTGGGTGGGAATCGAACCCACGACCTCTTGCGTAGCAGTCGGATACACTCCCACCGCGCCACAGAGGCAGTCAAATAAAATTCTCATATATATTGTTATATAACGGTAAGAATAATAATTAAAAACGGTAAGAAAAAAACCAGGAACGTCTAGAGCAAGTGAATGAAATTGTGTATTTAGGAAGTATGTTTAGCGCGGATGGAAGATGTGATTCGGATGTAGAACGGCGAGTAGCTGCCGGAAACAAAGTTAACGGTGCTTTGTCCCAGTTAGTAAAGCGACAAAGCATCGTAAAAGAAGCACGAATGGCGATTCATAACGCAGTGCTAGTGCCAACTTTGCTTTACGGTAGTGAAACCTGGGTATGTCAGCAGATGCATGAAAGTAAATTGAATGCTGTGGAGATGCGATCACTTCGAAAATTGTGCGGCGTTACCTTGGCCGACCGAATACGTAACGAAGTGATACGGAATATGGCAGGTTTGAATGAAAGTGTCAGCGTTAAGCTTGAAAAGGGCGTGCTCCGTTGGTTTGGACACGTCCAACGAATGAGTGAGGAACGATTGACGAAGAATATATATTGTTCAAAAGTAGAGGGTAGAAGGAGTCAGGGAAGGCCGAGACTTTCATATGAAGACCACGTGAGCAGATTGCTCAAAAACGGAAAGGTCAAAAGTACTCGGATACCCAGACGTGCGTGTATAAAGCGATTGATGAATCTCGAAGAAGCGAAAGAAGTATGCATGGATCGCGAAGCCTGGCGATCTGTCCTCTCTGACTTCCCCGTTAGGGATACAGCGTGAAGATAGTTAGTTAGTTAGTTAGAATAATAATTTGTTTGAACCTTTCTCTTAGAGATACTCTAGGACCATATTGGTATACCTATTGCTCTCACAGCTCTCTTCTGTAAAATAAATATCGTATTAATGTCCGCCGAGTCTCCCGAGAGAAGAATTCCATATGACATAACGCTGTGGAAATAATTGAAATAAACTACAGTATTCTAGTCATTTCAACATCAGTGAGTCGTCTTATTTTTTTTTTAATGCATATGTAGCAGAGCTTAATTTGTGTGTGTGGTTTCCACTTTTACGTTCCTTATATTTCGTATTGGAGAATGAAATAAATATCAAAGTCATAGGCTACAATTTAGAATAGAAACGAAGGAAATTTAAATTGTGTACCAAGTTAAATATCCATCACGCCTTATCCCCGAAGGGGTGGCAGAGGCATATTATATGCCCACTTTTCACCGTGTGGATTCCTGTCCCACGTAATAGACAGACGCAGGTTGTGGCTACCTACAGTTGAAATTTTTCAAGCCGCCCATAAGGCCTTCAACCAGGCTTAACGACTGCCATTTTACTGGCAACCGGGACCAACGGCTTAACGTGCCTTCCGAAGCACGGAAACGCTCGCAAATATAAATGCCACAAAGTGGTCACCCATCCGAGGACCAGCCATAGTGAAAGTTTCTTAACGCAGTGATCGTTTACAGAGCACTACGTCCACGGGGCCACGAGCGTGTGTACCAAGTTAACACTAGATTACAAGGAGTCCCTAAGTTATCTATTTTTTAAAGGGCGGCCTTATCGCTAGAAAGCAATTACTTCGAGGCAACCTTGGATATGTATATGCATATGATAGATGTTCTTTTTTTGGCATAAAACAGTCCTTCACAATACTCATACCCCAAGCGAACTTCGAGAAAACGAGTCGCAAGCTTACAGAAATTAAGAAGTGAAATATAAAATACCAACGCGAACAAATGTCAACGCCTTTCTGTCAGCAAATATTGGTTTGGTTTAACCTATTTTAAAAATTAAATATAAATCTCGATTAAACAGTAATAGCTAGTTGAAAATTGATTTACATAATTTTATTATTTCTGTAATGACACAAAGCTAATTTAATTTAGCATAAACAATTGAGCTCGTCGACTGAAATATATTATTTTGTTTAAACAACAAATCAAATTGCAACCTTATTATACTTGGATAGGAAATAAAATTAAATAATTGAGTAAATGCCTGGTCAATTCACAGGTGTATTTACAAAATTATGATTAGTTGGGGTTTGGACGTGCGTGTTCGTAAGGACTGAGCCACACCGACAAAATGCTTTACTTTAAAAAAAAAATTAATACCGCACAAGTGCAAGTCAGACTCACGCATGAATCTATAAAAATAGAAAAAAGTATCATCTTTTGTATGAGACCCCCTTTAAATACTTATTTTATTTTAATTATTTATTTTTAAACTGTATGTACAAATAAATATTCTATGTATATTTTAATCGTCTACGTGATGCTGTTAATATTCAGCCAAAATCGGGAAAAATATCACGTTTGTTATATGGGAGCCGCCTAAAATATTTATTTTATTCCGTTTTTAGTGTTTGTTGTTAGAACTGCAACAGAAAGATATCAATATGTGCAAATTTAAACTGTCTCGCTATCACGGTTCATAAGAAACAGTCTGGTGATAGACAGACACACAGACAGACAGTGGACTCTTACTTATAGATTTTAGTTTTTACCCTTTGTGTATGATACCCTAAAAATGCAAACAGTTACTGACAGATCTATCAACACAGAGGGTTATCGAAACCTTTTTTTTATTAATAATAATAATAAATCTTTATTCATTTAGGTCACAAAGTAACACTTATGAACGTCAAGAATATTGCTTCTACATTTACATTTACTGCCAGATTCGCAAAGCAATAGGTAGAGCCTGAGGAAGAGCCTGGCAATAAAACTCATGGCCACTCTTTTCTAAACGCCAGTAATTACATTAGTTTGATTAACATGATATTTGACCAATTATATAGTATTGGATTTATACAAACAAAAAAACAAAATCAATGTTGTGTTTAAATCATATCAAAATTAGAGCGATTATACTCGTAGTTGCCGGTTCTAAGGGCAGCCTACCATTGAAGAAGAAGAATCTGGCAAGAAAGTTAATGGATGCCATTTTAAAATGTAGGAATGGCTTACAACATTAAAATTACACTTACATTGTTTCTTTGGATTTATGTGAGAACAGTCGACTAAACTTAAGTTTACCTTAAATATAAATAAGATTATTTGTAATAATTGCTATAACAGCTATGAGCTGACCAGTCCCAACAGACGGCACCCGTTCACGGGTATGACGCATTATATCAGCCATCGCCCTACTCAACCGTATTATAGGGAATAAGGCGACCCGATACATACGCCACCACTGCCAGGACACTTAGGCGAGCATGACATACTCAAAAACTGCACAGCAACTATCATGTCAATTTCAAAGAAATAAATAAGTGTACATGGTGCTCACACGATAACAAACTCAAATTACATTGTATATTAGTTAATACCGGGAATAAACGCAGCCAATTTAGAAACCTTTCGTTGTCAGACGTTTCAAATTATTAATAATGTAGAGATGTAAAAATACAACATTTATATGCAGATTCAAGGCATATCACAAGATTCATTCGAATCCTAAATAGCTAAAGCGAAGAGCAAGCAACTCATTTCCATTTATTTTTATCGTTCAAATAATCATTAGTTGTGTAATAGGCCCTTTTCAAGAGGTGCGTCTTAATTTCCGCCTTAAATTTATGTAACGGCATGTTCAAAATGTGTAAAGGAATTTTTTTATATAGGCGTACGCCAATTCCTGCAAAAAGAGTCGTGAACCTTTTGTAAACGATGATGCGTTCCAATTAATTTATGCTTATTTCTAGTATTTATCGAATGTATGTCACTGTGTCTATTGTATAAATGTATGTTCTGTTTAACTAACATAATATTTGCAAATATATACTGTGATGCAACCGTTAAAATGCCAATTTCTTTAATTTTTTCTCTAAGAGACACTCTAGCACTCAATTTATATATTGCACGTATAGCTCTCTTCTGGAGTACAAAAATTACTTGTAGATCAGCTGCTTTGCCCCACAGCAAAATGCCGTAAGACATGACACTATGATAATAACTAAAGAATACCAGCCTGGCAGTTGCCACATCAGTAAGTTGCCTGACTTTACTAACGGCAAAGGCTGCCGAGCTGAGTTTACCTGCAAAACACGTTATTTGGGCATTCCACTGCAGTTTGCTATCTAAAGTGATCCCCAAAAATACAGTTGATTCTACAAGATTAAGGGTATCACAGTTCAATGTTATATTTGTACCGCAATTCCTGACATTAGGCATGCTGAATCTGATACATTAGGTCTTCTTAGCGTTTAGTAGCAAATTATTGGTCGTAAACCAATCTACAACTTGGGCAAGTGAACTATTTACGCCGTTAAAATTACTAAGCGTGCGATCAACTTTAAAAATAAGTGACGTATCATCAGTCGCACAAGTTCTGTATATAGAATGGCAGATCGTTAATATAAATTAAAAATAGAAACGGACCGAGAATTGATCCCTGCGATACGCCCATAGCAACAGATGCTTAATGTAAAGGATATTGAAATAACCGTAGGTAAAGCCGATTTAGGAGTTGCAATTTTTGGTAATTTTTCCGAGCCAAGTCTCATTACATAATACCTATAAGCAAACCCATCTGATTGAAAGTTTATTGAAATTACTGTGGTCATTGAAAGTTTGCCAATACCAGGAGGTCGAGTCTGCTATTTCAATCGTGTCGAAATGGAATCAAAAACGTCGCCCAATAGAAATCCACCTGTATAATTTTTCAGTTTTTCGTAGTCTACAATTACAATCGTACTCTATCGGTACTTCTATCGGTCGGCCGATCGACATCTACTAACACGAACCGCGCCAGTGGCCGCTAGTCAGTTTCATTTTTGATAGTCTACTAACATTTTGACAGCTAAAAACAATGATTCTGGTTCTATTCTACGGCTTGTCAATAGTAGACTCGGTCCACTGAAGAGTTGCACTCGCTCTGCGTAACGTAAAGGCTGCTGCCGCCTCACGTGTTGCATTTACATGATATCAGACATTCTTTGCAGTGTTTTATCGCATGTTGATAATAATATACTCCAAGGAACCATACTATACTACAATAATTGAAGAAAATTGACTGTCTCAATGGTGTAGCGGTAGTGTAAACCGATTTCCGTGTTAAAGATTTTCGGATCGAATTCCGGGTTGCAACAAACATATCTATGTGTAATAAAAAAGATAATAAATAATGATTTATTTGTTCCATAACAAGACTACACAACTTATAGCTAGACAGTCTGCTTTGCAATAGCATTGACGCAAGTTGAACTTCGGTACCCATGATAAGATTCTACTTGTGTTATGGGTACCAGGTGTGATCTCCAGATATTAGATTCCTATGAATAATATGTATATGTTTAGAAATATAACAAAGTTTATCGCTTCATACACGCACGTCTGGGTATCCGAGTACTTTTAACTTACTATCTTATTAGGTGACCTAAGTATACACTTCATTTAATCCCAAAGAAAACGCTCCACTATACTTACTCAAAATATACTTGAATAAATACTATCAAAGTGTGGAGCAAGGCTAACATTACGAGGGTACGGATGCGAGTCGCAGGAATCCCATGGTACCGATAAGTTTTGTAAATCTATAGCTATAACCTTCGATATTGTTGCTGACTGAATATTTTGTTACTTTTAAGTTATATCACCAAGGGACAGGTAGAGGCGATGGGACGTTATAAAATGTTCTGTTAGAAAAATGTTGAACTCATTTATTGAGAGACACGACCGTCAATTGTCTTTAATAAACTTATGTAATTGATTTTTACGGGTTTTCTCCACGATGACCTGGTACGTTTTCAATTGTACATGGGAATCCCTCACGTAGTTCACTCTGTGGGGTATGTTTGGACTGTAATCCAATAAAAACACATATCCTTCATAGCTGTATATCAACAGGATATACCATCGCAAGAAAATCTCTGCAGTGCTGACCAGCCTCTGTTACCAATCCTGGTGAGCCCTGCCTGTTGTTCGAAGTTAAAGCCCACTTTCTCTATAGTGAAGCTGACTCTGGTATTACCTTTTGCTAGGGCCAACAGCTAGTCCGAACCATTTCCCCTAAGCCTACGCTCATGGAAGACGGAGACTGTTTTAAAATCTCAGACACCGGCCGGTCTTTTGAGATACGGGGGAGTGAATCTCGTATCTTCAAACAAAACAAGAAGGCAGAATCCCACTATTATAATGACGGCATTGAGAGAGCTTTCGCTCTTTAGACTAACACATGCTGTTCCATCCACGCTAGAAATCTTGCCTATGTGTGAAGCATCGCGTCCTCGTAGGAGCCCGTACACTGGTGATACTTGGCCATTAGTAGGGTTTGATGCAAAAACTCACTGAAGCAACTACTATCTTATAACCCCACTCAGTCTGAAAACCTTACAGTTGGCAAACTTCCAATTAAAACCACTGCAGTTCAGATTTTTCCTTTGGAATCTTCTCAAACTTTCATCTAGCTCTGATTAGAAAATTCTAAAGTTCATTGGTTTCTTTTATGACTCTGCAAACTGGGTCGTGCAGGTGTTTCTTTTTACTTAAAGTAATTTGAAGTCGACTTGGGAGCTTTGCGTAAATCAGTCGTTAAATTGGATTTAAGTCAAGTTTTTGAGGTTTAAGAAGATTGATTGCGCATTCGTAAGAAAATATTTTCTGAATACCTACTGTCAAATGTTGCCAAATTCAAAACATAATAAAGCTGGTCATTGTGGTTTCTTGGGCTCCATGAATCTAAACATACTTGATATCTTTTTTAAGTCAATTTTAATACAATTTTTATGTGTATGTATGTAATTACCTCAGGGGTTCAAGTGATCTCACCTGCTCACTCGAATTTCAGTTTGGGTTCCAACTGGAAATATAGGAAGATGAAGAAGTCCATTAAACGACGACGTGAATGCAGCTACATACGGGGTGAAAACTCATACTGAATACAGCTAAGGTTGTCTAAGGAATAAATAGTAATACGGCAGAATTTACTTTAAGGGCAGAGGACTGAGTAGGTAAAACTCATACTTTTTTTAACAATTATTTAAAATTTTGCCTACAATAATGTGCATTAAATGGTTATCTAGTCAATTTTGTGAATGTCAGTGGAAGTATTAGTTTATCAATTACGCCTTATCCCCGAAAGGGTGGCCGAGGCATATTATATGCCTACACCATGTGTATTCCTGTCCCACGTAATAGGTAGTGAGCCCATTGTCGTGTTGAAATGGACAGACGCAGGTTGTGGCTACCTTCTGTTGAAAATTTTTATGCCGCCCATAAGAACCACAACTTTACTTAACGACTGCCGTGTTACTAGCAACCGAGACCAACGGCTTAACGTGCCTTCCAAAGCACGGAAACGCTCGCAAATGTAAATACCACAAAGTGGTCACCCATCCGTGACAAGCCATAGCGAAAGTTGCTTAATACAGTGATCGTTTACAGAACACTGAGTCCACGTGACCACGAGTGCTTCTAAGTACTTCATAATATATGTTGACCTGTATTATGTATACTGATTGATCTAAAAGATGCTTACAGTGAAGGATAAAAGGCTTATAGTAAAATTTGGACGTATAGTATGCCTCTGCCACCCTTTCGCAGATAAAGTCATGACTGATAATATCTGAAAGGTCCCTATTAGAATTGCTTCGCAGAGTATTTACAATAATTTGCAGTGATTACTACTTATAGATATCGTGACACCTGTCAGCTTGAGCAGAAGAATTGAAAAAACCCTTAAACTGTATGTTTCCTTATAAATAGTTAATAAGTTAGTTAATAATAGTAAAAAAAAGTGTGTGTGTGTACTTATGTACACGCGTCAGAAGATGGAGACTTCTTTGGCGTAACAAGACAAAACTCTTTCTAAAAATGTTTATTTTTCGCCTTATTCTACGTTTGTAGAAAAGACTAAAATGACAACAATAGCTAACTTCGGGGTGTTTGAAAACTACTTTAAATGTAGTTATAAGTTGTCATGGAAACACTTATCATCTAACTTCAGGGTGTCAGTTTTTCGTGACGCACTGCGCGCGCATCGTAAACTTACATTTTACTCTCATCATTTTTCCCTAACGCGCTGAAAGACGTATAACTTAAAAAAAAATGAGTTGTGACGTCATGGTCACAGAGTACCTATGTGTATGAGCCGGTAGGAAATCCTACCATAATGCCATTCAAACTAGTGTTGTCCTTTAATTATAGCGTGCCCTGCATTTTGGTAGCCCCAGTAGCTCTTTCCATTCCTGCACGACCTGAGATTGGTGACACACAATTTCTCTTAGATCCCTTTTTAGTGCTTCCTTACATCCTAGCTAGAGTGCGGCAAGGGTTTTTACTATAAAAGTATCGCCTATTATTTCTCCCTGCCCCCTCATAAACACGACACTGGACTAACTGAGAGTTGTTGTCATAATAATTTATTAATTTATGATTTTATATATAAACTATACTAGCGGCATGCTATGATGGCCGTTTTGACATATTACAATAGTTATGATACTTTACTTGTTTTACATAAGTACACTGTTTTCTACCGTAGTATAAATACCCTCTAATGTGGTCGACTATTCACATATTTCTACAAATAAAATATAATTAAAATTAATACGAAACTTCATGAAAGGACACACGTCAAAACGGCCATCATAGCGTGCCGCTAGTATAACATTCGAAAAACTCTTGCCTTATACTAGGTATACATAGAGTTCTCTAAAAGAGAATCTACGTTTATGGGTTACCATAAAAGCTCATAGTGTGATGATATTAGTCTTGGTTATAAAAATACTTGGCACGTACCGCCAACATTGCCCATGTATAAAGTTATAAATCTGGTTGCGCTTGTAAGGTAAAAAGTGTGAATAAATATTCTATAGGCGTGTTATCATGAATACTATATTATATGCTATTAAGTAAAAAAGGTTTTTGGTGAAATAAAACATAGAGGCCACCCCAGAAATCGGATATCGTAAAACGCAATTTAAGATACATCGACCTAAGAACAGTTTGATTACGACGTATGTATATACTACGCGGGACTTCACGCGAAACAATTTCGTACTTACATTCACCGATCTTTCGAGCGCGTTGCAGCGCCCTTGGTCGCGGCTGGACTGATAGTGGTGGCGTGGTGAGAGTAACTTCTATGCACAAATTAACTCACCTTTTTCACACATACTTTAACATAGACAATGAGCCCATTGAAATGTTTAAACATACAGAGAGAAGTAGTGGCAACCTGCTGTTAATATTTTAAGTTACTAGAAACCCGGATCAAATAGTTAATAAGTCATTTCAAGCACTAAAATGTTCGTAAGTAGAAATATCAGCTGAAGGTCACCTATTTCACAACTTACCTAAACATATACCAAACTAGGTGATACCCCCCCCCCCCAACGGCTTCGCCCGTGATATACTTCAATCATAAATTCTACAATTATGCCTAAGATAATTCCCGATATGTCGACATTTATGACTACTGTTCCGCTCCCCAAGGTAGTAGCGTGATGATATATAGCCTATAGCCTTTCTCGATAAATGGGCTATCTAACACAAAAAGAATTATCAAATCCGACCTGTAGTTTCTGAGATTAGCGCGTTCAACCAAACAAACAAACTCTTCAGCTTGATAATATTAGTATACTCGTAGATACAGTTTATTGACGTCTGATTACGTACGAGTTAGCTACGAGCTTTTCTACTTACAATTACTATAATATGTAACTTTTGTTTGAAAGGTCGTGGTATTTAAAGCTACAAATTACAAAATGTATTTATCGATATAAGATATAACGCCAAGGTGATTTATAAAACAGGCTAATTATCAGTAGCGGACGTCACTGAACTACAAAGGTAATGCTTAGAATTTACCATGTAGAAATAAACCTTTAAACTTGTAGGTTATTTATTTATAAATCACGCCTTTTTTCCCCGAAAGAGTAGGTAAAAACATACTATACGCCCACATTTCACCGTAATCATTTTTGTCCCACGTAACAGGCGGGGAGTCTCTAGGTTGTGATAACCAGCTGTTGAAGGTGTTCAAGCCTTCAAAAGGCCTTTATCTTGGCTTAACTTGCGTTCTATAACACGCGAAACGTTTGTAAATGGAAATGCCACAAAGTGGTTACCCATCCAAGGGTCAACCATAGCGATAGATGCTTAACGCAGTGATCATTTACAGAACAATGAGTTAACCGGGCTACGAGCGCTATTGTAGTTAACTTAAATAATACATCAGATACACATATTAAGTACCATTATTTATAAGACGATTACCCAATTTCCTGTGTCGATCGACACAAGTTACATCCCAGATAAGAACTTGATATATTTTTATTCTTTCTGCATAAATGTATATACGATGTTATATTCGCTAAAGAAACTAAGGGTTGGCTATAATGCTTTTCCGCGGTTTTTTTTTGCACGCCTCATAAGCGAAGCGTTGAGGTGGGTACTACTGTCACTTCGCGCATAGCATCTGATTTTTCAAACTTAAAATGTCTCTATTTGTCATATATTGCACTTGTAAAATAATACTACACACACATATCAAGAAAAAACACTATTTTTAACACACATGATATTTTTGATGCCATTTTTGTTATTTAAACTAGTTAAAAAACTGTTTAAAAAAGTTCCGTCTTGGACGTCCGTGTGTCTGTATGTTACGGATATTTTCTTGTTAACACGATAACGACTGAAATACTTTACTAATCAAGTCTTTTTTTCTCTTACGCTTCAGTATAATAAGGAATAGAACCCTTTCAATTTTCACGGTCTGATTCGATGTGGTTTAATTGTTTTTATCTTTACTTTATTTATTTCATAACCCCTACACGATAAGTCATAGCAAAGTTTGTAAGCTTGGCATTCTATTTTTTTTATAATATATTAAAAGCGTGTGAGGTGTGCACTTTTGGGTTTTCCAATTTTTTTTTATATTGCTGATACAAATATTGACTAATATTAAGCTATCCTTTCCTTCTAATTAACTTAACTATCTTCACGCTGTATCCCTGACGTCAGAGAGGATAGAACACGTGGTCTTCATATATATGTAAGTCTCGGCCCACCCTGACTCCTTCTACCCTCAACTGTCACACAATATATGTTCTTCGTCAATCGTTGCTCATTCATTCGTTGGACACGTCCAAACTACTTCTTTCTTCCAATGTCGTTTCCTTTAAAAAAAAAAAAAACGTATTAATACATGTGTTCACGTGTGACCACTTTGTGGCATTTGCATTTGCGAGCATTTCCTTGCTTCGGAAGGCACGTAAATGTGTTCACGTGTGACCACTTTGTGGCATTTGCATTTGCGAGCATTTCCTTGCTTCGGAAGGCACGTAACGTCGTTGGACCCGGTTGCCAGTAACATGGCAGTCGTTAAGCCCAGTTGAAGGCGGGTAGTGTATGGGCGGCTTGAAAATTTCAACAGCAGGTCGCCACAGCATCTGTCCATTTTAACACGGCAATGGGCTCACCACCTATTGCGTGGGACAGGAATACACATGGTGAAAAGTGGGCATATAATACGTATGCCTCTGCCACCCCTTCAGGGATAAGGCGTGATAGATGAATAAATAAATAAATTACATAATACTAGTATAATACCTACATAGACAAATTGACTGCTCCTAAAAGCTAATAAAAGCGGACCCTGGGCTCCAATCCCAGTACAGTTTGGAAGTAACTCAAAAATTGCTAAGACGATAAAGTATGATAGTCAATTAAGCGGAAACCCGAGTATAATCAACAAAACATGTATAAGTAGGTTTAACAAATTGTACACGTTTATTCATGAAACTGCTTTTAAATGTCTCTAATTGCGGTAAAATTTATTACACCTATCTACATTAGCCTTCAAAATGGCGGCATTAACATAATACTTTACCAACTTTTATAGCTTAACACCGGTCGTATTTATGTTAATCCAGATTGCCTTACCACACGCAGTTTTGAACGGCTTTTTCATAAGTGATTTTTTTTAAAAACAATTGTTCATTTTTGGGCGAAGATTTTGAAAACTAAGTAAATAAAATCAGGTGATTGAATTTTCTATCGTCGATTAATCAATTAGTCCGTTTGTATTCAAAAATATTTTATTGTATTATGTATCCTTAACAATTTAACACTTTCACTGCGTTACGGCAAGTATTTGGCCGTATTTGACTCTCAGCTAGTGCGGCAGCTCGTTGTCCTTGTTTTGCGCACGGTGCGGGGGCGATTTAACTAAGTTCCTGAAGTGATCTTTTTAATATTGTTGCTTGTAATATAATAATATTGTACACTAATAATATACGGAAAAATAGTTACCGTAACGCACAGTAAGGTAATTATTTTCATTCAGTGCGGTACGGCGAATATCTTGCCCCGCACCACAAAGCATGCGTCAACGCTGCGGTTCATTTTGCATTAGTGTAGATACGTAAGTGCTCGATATTTTTAGTGAAAAATATTACGCGGCCCAGCTACCTTACAGTGAGAATGTGGAAAGTGTATGGCAGAACATTAGGGATACTCGTAGTATGGTAAATGCCGCTGTGGAAGTGTGTGGGGAAACGAAAAGAGGTATATGAAGACCACATTTGCAGATTGATCAAAAACGGAAAAGTCAAAAGTACTCGGATACCCTGTATATTTTTAGTTCTTAGTTTTTTAATTTATATTATTTCGTCAAATTAAAGTTCCTAATATTGTGTGATCTCATTTTCAAAATGATTCAAAGTAATTATGAGAATTTGGTAAATAATTATGTTGATTTATATTACTCAGTTGAATATGATTGTTGAATCTATAATAAAAAATATTTTTAACATATCGATAATCATTTCGTAAGTAAACCCCATCCCTAGCATTTTTTCACTTCTACGCTGTACGACATTATATTGCCGCGAATGACTGGTGTTGAAAAATCTCTGTATATTTCAAATATCGCAGAAAACCCGGGGCTACTGCAGCTAGGTATATACGAGGATGTAGTCTATCGATTTGTTGATAAAAATCATTGATATGGGCGGTTTCCACGTCTGTATGGACTGTGAAAGTCAGGTTCTGGTACGGCAAAATAGAAGTCGTAACGCATATCAGGAAATATAGATACGGGCAGTATTTGTCTCGTATCGCACTAGCAGAAAATTTAGATTTAATGCTGCCGCAGTGAAAGTGTTAACTACCTACTGTATAATATTTATGAGTAATTACACACAAAATAACATCAAAAAGCTACAGAAGAACGAGTAACGTACCGACAGATGCACCTTTTATTTCTAATGTTATCTAGTTTTTTGCAACAGCTAGTAAACTATAATTCCTGACAATTTATTTGAATAAATAGTAAACTAACTAATAAAAATAAACTCAATAAAGCTTTTTCATTAAACCAGACTTATGAAATCTGTAATGATAAATGATCAAGTAAAAATGTAAGCAATATAAAGTAGCAAATTTTGCCGTGAGATAAGATTCAAAGTAAGTTTTGGGGCTAAATTTTATTAATGCTTACCTATTGCGTAATAATTTTAACATGGAATGTTATTTGTATTTTGTTTTGTGTATTTAATATGGAATGAAAGCTACCTCACCTCAACCTAAAATATAAAACCACACAGTCTTAAGTCGAAGTTTGAATACATTATGGTCACAATATACTATGCTACATTATGTTCTAGGTGCATTGAAATTTCGACTGAAGACTCAAGTCGGTGTGCGCTTTTGGACATTGTTTACCTCCTAATGTAATCTTGTTTTAAGTAGGAACTATTAATGTGAAAATATAGGGAAGGAGTCAGGGGAGACCAAGATTTACATACGAAAACCATGTGAGAAGAACTGTAAAAGAGTAGAGTCAAAAGTACTGGGATACCCAAGCTTCTCAGCTATTTTCATTCAACTCTACCATAGCCATATTGGTCAGACAGTAGCAAGCTAGAGACTCTGGTTCTGCAGATTTTGGTGGAGACCTTTTTACCTACAGCATAGTTAAACGTAGAGCTAGATCAGAAGTAAATAGCATGTGTGAAAAGCTATGTCGTCTGTGATCAAAACACTGAAGTACGAAGAAGACATTACAACAGCCACGAAGAAGCAGGAAGCGTTTGATCCTAGCATCGTAGTAAAGAGGCACGATGTATGTAGGTACGAGTATGTTTTATATTGTTTCAAAATTTCGTTTTATTTTAATGCAAGGCATTCGAATTAGAAAATAAAAGCATTTATTAAACATCGATTCCATTGTTCTGATTTAAATCACCTTTCCACTCTTCTAGATTGGACACCGGTTTTATGTTGGGTGGGTTTACCCTAAGGGTTTCCTATATCCATTTGAAATTTATTTATGAAGAAATTTATTAATAAAAGAGGTAAATAAGGTTCCTAATAAAATGTAAATACGAGCACTCTGAAGGATAACAATGAATCTTTTTGTCATCTTATAAATATTCAAATCACTACGAAATACAGGAAATCTAGTTTTTTAGATTTTTCAATCAGAACTATAGCGGCGTCGTTCTATATCATAAACTAAAATTTGTGGAATATAAGTATATATGAGTTTGGTTTTCATGACAACATCGCCATGTACTAACAATTTTATTGATGGTATAAATTATACAAGAGAATTAGCAGTGCCATCCAACGTGGCAATGCGGTTAGCCTTATGGGAACATTAATAGTTGACTTCGCTGGAAAGGAATTTTCGACGCCTACACAAGGTTTCCCTGCCTTGTACATTGTCCCCCCACCCTTTATATTCTGTAAATATTTCTTTATTGCATTATTAGTATGTATAGCTATTAAATCTTTTTATTTTATATTCATGTGTTTTATATTTATGTTATTATATATATTTTTATTACTGTAAATAAATAAACCGTATCTTTTACTATTTTAGAGAAAATTACGTCATGTTACGATAATGTGTAACAATTCCTTACATCATCCTGATAAGGCCCCTTCCCATCTACATGGAACCAACAACAGAGCTGGTGCGGCGTCGAGACCTGGTCCGTGGGGTCCTAACGCTATAAGGCTTATTAAGGAAATAGCAAAAAGATTAGTCGACATCACAGGAGACCGAAGAGCTGGCAGCTACCTCGGACAAAGAATTAGTCTAGCTATTCAAAGGGGGAACGCTGCCAGTATCTTCGGAACCTTGCCTAAAGGGACTCCTTTTAATAATATATTTTAGTTTATATTTTTATGGTTATTTAAAAATTTGTATTTAATCAATTATATTCTTATTAATAATTATATTTTATGTTAGATTCAAATATAATTTAGGAATTTATCCAAAATTTAAATACTGCTTCTTTTAGAATTTTCCTCTGTAAACATATCTAACACAGACGGTACTGAAAAATACACAGTTAATAATTTTATCCTTACAAGAGCCTTACTTTATTCAAACAATCAGTGAAATTAAATCTTGAATCTGAAAATCTTATTTGAAAGAAAAACATGAATAATTTATTATATTAATTAATTTTTCCATCGGGGTAGGCAAAGACCACCTTTCACATGCTACTATCAAGCTCGCCGTGTACTCTTGTACATTTCCTTGTCTTCTATTAATCGACACATGCTTAAGGCAAGGTCGACCCCTAGTACTAAGTATACTTTGAGAAAGATACTGCTATAGGTCGACTTTGTCTCTCAAACTTAAATTTCTAAAATAAATTCAAATAGGTTTCTTGTAGCATGTCAGCATGTTCCATCCTAGACCTCCTCGAAGTAGTTATATTTATGAGTAAAAAGTAAATCGGTTTCGTCGATATGCTTTCATCCTCCCTTTGCACTCTATCCAGCAGTATCCTTTTTGTTTATTTTGTTCTTCTCATAACAATTCCACAAATCACGCTGTTCTTTTGTATATCCATAATAAATGTCCCTACAGTTTCACTTTCCTGAATTATCATTACCACTGCATGATTTTTACTGTCGTACCTCTTTTATCATACCCAACTTCTACTACCATACTTAAAAGTGCCGACTCTGAGTCTTCTATATATGTACAGTAAATCTTGCTTTTTCAGACATATTCTAGCTACTCATAAAGTTCTAAATTACCTTGCCTCATTCAGTTGAGTTGTACCAAACCAACGGAGCACGCCCTTTTCCAGCTTAATGACATTTTCATTTTGTTATGTATTCTGTCAGCCAAAAATTATATATTAAATTGTTTTATTTGTTTTAGATTATACTTATTTCTTTTTAGCAGTCACTTTGTGACGCGTAATAGGTACACAATTTTGAATGTAGGCGTCGCAATAAAAAGAAATTCAAATACTCAATTTAAAACGTGGAGAAATGTAAAGTACATTGTTATCTACGTAATGGTAAAAAGGGAAGCATCTGTAATAGGTGTTCGTGTATTAAGCCCAACCTCATTTTCGTTTGGATTATAGCAGACTTTAAATGTTACTGTACATTTGGTATTGAATTATTATCATCAGAGGTCTTGTCTACATTTTTTGGTACTTATGTTATGGCATTTATATTTGCGAGCGTTTCCGTGTTTCGGAAGGCACGTTAAGCCGTTGGTCCCGGTTGCCAGTAAAATGGCAGTCGTTAAGCCTGGTTGAATGCCTTATGGGCGGCTTGAAAAATTTCAACAGCAGGTAGCCACAACCTGCGTCTGTCTATTTCAACACGGCAATGGGCTCACCACCTATTACGTGGGACAGGCATCCACACGGTGAAAAGTGGGCATATAATATGCCTCTGCCACCCCTTCGGGGATAAGGCGTGATTGGATTTTTATGTAGAAAGGTATTCTCTTTTCCAATAAAGTTTATAATATATTTCTATTCTGTTTTATAATGTTTTAACATGTATATTATACGATAATACTCCTTTGAACTTTTGTAACTAAGTGTAACAATCTTTGAACATTGAATGAATACAAAACTTCCTCAAACCGTTACTCAATCTTTGCCAAGTTCACCAGTTTCAGACTGAGTTGCGTACAGCTACGAATAATGAAACTCATCTCTTTCCACTTCGCGGTATAAATATGGTAACATTACTCAAGGGAATGTGAGTTGTTTAACAAAATTTTATTTTTCATGAGATCATAGATCTACAAGATTTTTAGAGTAATCGCATTAAAGTGACTATTAAGCAAACAGTTTTAGAGTAGAGACCGCGACTCGGCAAAGGTATGGTAGCACAAACCCCTGCATGATAGATCAACGACCTATAAATAGTCGCAAAGAAGAATTGGATGCGAAAGGCGCAGGACACAGTTCTGTGGCGTTAATTTGAAGAGCCCTGAGAGTGGTTAAATACCCTAGCTTGATTGGATTAATTGATTGATAGAGTTCCATAGTTCATAATATACGTGTGTGTACGTAGTGTACGCACATTGTCTCACATATGATGTGTGATACTAGTGACGTATAATTGCAGTACTGTGTTATTTTAATTGCCTGGTTCTTTTCTGACAGTTATTCTAGTTGACTTGTGAATCAGGTAATAAATGTAATTTGTATATGTTATTTTGTGACTACATGTTTAAAGAATTTTTAATTTATATGAGCGACTGCGTAAGTTGTCACGAATAAAAAAATTACTGTGTTAAACATATCAAAAACGCAGATAATTTTCAATCTTCTTTTCGTCGTATCGTTCTTTGTCATTTTGTCGTGTAATGTAAGGCCTATGCCTCTATGCCGCAGCCTCATTCGTTGTCAGGACCATATCAAGTGATGTTGACTTGGGCCCCGAAGATCTCGGTTAAATCCAAGTGCCATTTTCCAATACTTTAATTCTTTTTTTTTAATCTATACTAATATAAAGTACTATAGTTATTTTATTTTTAATGTTGTTTTTGCAATATTCCGCTTTTAAAAATGTTGTACGATGTCGACACGTGTTTCGCCTACACATTACCAAGACTGTTTCGCAGACAGTCTTGATAATGCCTCGGCGGATTATTGCAAAAATAACATTCAAAACAAAATAAATACTCATTTTTATTTTTTTATTTTATTTTTTTTTATTTAGGAAACAGACAGTCACATACAATTTTTTTTACAAAATAAATGGTACTAATAGACTTTGAGTTCCATAGTTTTATAAATACGGTACTTAACAATAGTAGGTATAGGTAGGTATCAACGTATCAGTTTAAAAGAGCATACAGTCAAGCATCAGTTGAAAATAATCATTCAATGCAATAACAATACAAACAAACATAATCCTTTAAATAGTTATTTTAAGAGTTCTTTGCGTAATTCTAATTTATAAGTAGCCAAATTATTGTTTAATACATCAAGGTGAATAAATTTATCATTGTATGTGTCAACACTTGGTAGGAAGAAGTTATTACCAGCATAAATTGTTTTATAAAAAGGCACTGAAAATAAATTCATTAAACGAGAACAACGTCTGGGCACTCTAAAAGCTATCTTTTCCAGTATGTGAGGGAAGTCCACATAATTATTTAATATTTTAAAAAGAAAGACTTAGTCAAACATTATCCGTCGATTAGTAAGGTGGTCAGGGAATGGCGGCTAAGTGAGTGTTTATATGTAATGTATTCGTAATTACTGCGATAATCCAATGATTTTACAAACTTTTTCTGAATTTTTTCAATGCGATTGCTATGACAAGCATAATATGGATTCCAAATAATGCAAGCGAAATATAAGAGCGACAGAACAAAGCTAAAGT
This sequence comes from Thumatha senex, assembly GCA_948477245.1. Taxonomy (NCBI): domain Eukaryota; kingdom Metazoa; phylum Arthropoda; class Insecta; order Lepidoptera; family Erebidae; genus Thumatha; species Thumatha senex. The sequence continues at coordinate 28,796,305 of OX419732.1, forward strand.
ATAGTATTTTTAAAGTCTGAGCTTTCTTAAAGGGTTTAGAGATCCTTAGTATAAATCCAAGTTGACGAAAAGCTTTATTAACAATATAATCTATATGTAAATTAAAAGACAATTCACAATCCATTACTATACCTAAATCCCGCACTGATGTAACCCTATTTAAAATGCTATTATTGATGTGGTAATCAAAGTTAAGTGGGTTAAGTTTACGAGTATATGAGATAGTAGAAAATTTGTCTACATTTAAATACAGTTGATTTAAGGAGCAATATTCAACCAGGCGTTCCAAATCTGATTGCAAAAGTGAGCAATCAGGATTTGCTATTATTTTAAAATTTTTAGCGTCGTCAGCATACATCAAAAATTTTGAATTATGTAAAAAATTACCTATGTCATTAATATATAAAATAAAAAATAATGGCCCGGCATGGGATCCCTGAGGAATTCCTGAAGGAATTTCCAGGAACATTGAGACATACCCCTCTACAGATACTGCTTGGGATCGGTTCCGAACATAAGAATTTATCCATCGCAATAGATCACCATGTATTCCAATAGCCCACAACTTCTCTATAAGTAGATCATAATTTATTTTATCAAAAGCTTTAGAAAAGTCGGTATACACGACGTCCACCTGAAGCTTCTTTTCCATGGCATCCACTAAAAAGTTGGTAAAACCATGCTGGTTGACAGAAATATGATTCTTTAATACGTTAACTAAAGCACAGGTTACCATTTTATCAAAAACCTTTCCGAATAAGTTAGTTGTCGATATAGGTCGATACTGAGAAACATCGTTCCATTTTTCATTCTTTGGAATAGGAGTTATGATAGCCTGTTTCCAGATCGATGGAAATATACCCGTTGCCAATGACTTATTATAAATAATATGTAATGGTAATGTTAATTGATCTGCGCAGTTACGAATATATATAGGATGTATACCATCAAATCCAGCTCCTTTTTCTTGTCAATATTTTTTAATTCTTTATTAATAGTGTTCTTGGTGATGGCTATAGAATTAAGAGTTACAGGAGAGTTTAAAGGTGGGCAGTCGAGGTCGTAAGTAATTGGACGTGGAACGCTTTGAACGAAAACTGAGTTAAAATATTCATTAAAAAAATTACAGCTGTCTTCTCCACTGTTAGAAAAACGGTTATTAAATTTCATCTTCTGAGGAATATGACAAGATGGTAATTTTGACTTTACATATCGCCAGAACAGTTTGGGACATTTATTAATGTTTTCCTCGCTATATGTAATATAATTTTGATACTATACTTTTTGAAGGTCGGACTCTCTTTTACGCAGTGTCGAAAACGTTTGGTAGTCTAAAGGGTTTCCGTATCGTTTCCATCTAGTATGATATTTTCTTTTTTCTTTACCTAATTTAATAAGCGGAATTGTATACCAAGACTGATAGCGATTCGAATTTAATACTTTACGTTTGGGAACATGGGCATCAATAATGTAATTTAGAGTAACATAAAAAACTTGTACCATAGAATCTAAGCCATCAACACTAGAACTCGACAGTTTTGAGTGCCATTTAACAGTTGCCATCTCACCTCCCCCTTCACCTCCCGAATCTCATTCTGTTCACTGAAAGTTACATAACAAACGTTATAATATTGTACTATTTATATGACATCATTTTGCTACTTGGGAAGTGAGTAAAACTCATAAATTCCGATGTTAATTTCACCAGTGGATCACTATCTGTGGAGCATTATCATTGAGCCCGAGTCATTATCATAGTACCATTTCGCATATTTCACATTAAAATCCCCAACAACAAATAATATATCATTTGGATACTGTTCCATCAAATTACCAACGGAATCAAAAATCAAGTTCAATTCAACCTCATGGCGGTTACCATGAGGTATGTATACGCAGCAGATGTGTAAAAATATGGGAACAGAAGTGGAGGTCATATTTGTAGACTGAGTTACAGGAATACTTACCCACAAGTGATCTGTATACATAGTCGCTTTCCATTCCTCATGCAGAACAGGGTTTTTTTCTCTACGTACTGCGTCAATGACACCAGAACCCCTTTCCGCACTCACAACAGAAGCATCCCTATCACACCGAAAGACTACATATCTGTCATCAAAGTATTCTGAACTGTACAAATTCATATTCAGCCATGATTCAGTTATACAATAAATGTCATAGTTATTAAGAAGAATTTAATTTAAAAAATGATGAGATTTAGTTCGCAGTCCCCTCACATTCTGATAATATAAGCTAATTAAGGAAGAGAATGTATAAATTGAAAATATAATTTAATAAATATATTATTTACATGGCCCTGGAAATACAAATATGCCCCAAAAAACCTCCTCCGACAACTATCGTAGTAATAACAGTGCACTTTAGACCCTATTATCGCACAATTACTTATAAATAAAAAAAGAAAACACAAAATCACGATATGCAACAACCTCATAAAACGCTTATAACCTGCAATACATAATACATTGTTTTTCAAAAAACAACAAACCGGCACAAATATCGTAATATCACCACATAGTCAAACTACATTCATGAAGTCGTCATAATTAGAAATACGAATAATCTTTGATGTATCAGCTTTTCTCAGAAACATTTTACAATCACGGACCCATAGGTATTTATAACCGTGCTGCTCCCTGATCTCTCGTGCACGCTTCAGTAAAAGTTTATTGGCCGGTGTTAGATGGTCACTTATATAGACATTTGCAGCTGGACCTAACATTCCAATGTCAGCGGTAGTGATGCCGCGGCGCGCACGTATTGCAGCTAACAGCTGATCCTTACTACGTTGTCTAATATAGCGAACAATAATAGCCGGTGGTCTGTTTGACACATCTTTTTGCTCGAAACGTCGAACACGGTGAATGCAATTTATTTCGGTTACCTCCAACGATAATCCCACTTTGGTGTAAATGTGGGACAATATAGTATTCAGGTTCTCACTTTTATTAACTGGTTCCCCCGAAATTTCTAAATTTTTTATTCTAGATTGTTGATCTCGTATATCGTTTTCCTTTCTCAATCGAATATTTATGCTACGGAGTTCCTTGATATCATCATTAGAGACACTAAGATCTTTTTCTAATGAGCTTATTTGGGATGTAACCAGTTCCAAACCATCTAGACGTCCCTCCATGGTCCCTCCAAACGTGTATTTACGTCCTTCCAGTGAGTAGCTAGATCTTGAACCGTAACATTCATCCGATTAACGTCTAATTTCATTTCATCAAAATCCTTACGAAATTCCTTTAGCTCCTTCAGAACATCAGCCAAATTAGGTACATTCTGTGAACCCATTGTGTTACGGCAACCAATGCAACGCCAATTCTCCTTTTTTTCTACAGTCATCCTACGGTATGTCGTTTCCGACAGACCGGAACAACCGAAGTGTAGGTAGGCACTACACTGACCACACAAGACTCCATCAGATACCTCATCACTACTCTTTGCACAGAGACCCATTGTATACAGTTTTTATCCCAACAATTAACTGTAAACACTTTAATATTACTTGCGTAGTACCGTACAAAATAGTATTAGTAGTAGGTAATCTACTCGAGGCGATCAATAGGCACGACAACAACTACCGCGCACACAACTATACGTGACCGCGTCAGAGACGAGAATTACGTACTACTATACTATGTTTTTATATACTACTCGGGACTTCACGCGAAATAATTTTGTACTTACAATCACCGACGTTTGGAGCGCGTTGCAGCGCCCGTGGTCACGGCTGGACTCAGAGTCCAAAACAGTACAAAATTGTTTCGCGTGAAGTCCCAAGTAGTATATAAAATATAATTATAGATTTTTAAAATGGATTTCCGCAATGTAACGCCTGATTCAATTAGTTGTCTATACTTATATTTAAAGTTAATAATAATAGTAGTTTATTTACCACATTATTACAGGAAACATGCGAACATAAAGGAGTGCTTATATTCTAATGTCACTAGCGAGTGGATGCTGATTCCCAGACTAGGCTATTGCCTGTATTATACATTTTCAACATAAAGGTGTGTGTGTGTGTTTTCGTGTAGGTTGTGGGGAAAAGGAGAGTTCATGTATGGTGTGTGAGTAAGGTTTCGGTTTCATGATAGTTTATTCATGATAAGTTGTTAAAGCCGTGTGGTAAGTTTGTGTTTTGTTTCATGTTTACGGAGTCTTGAAATATTTAACGATTTATTTGCTATATTATAGAGTTTACAGCTCAGGCTTTTGAATTGTGTTTGAGCTAAGGAAGTTTTGCAGGGCACGATAGGGCACACTGCTTTTATGCTACGCTGATTTGAGTCAGGTATGGGCACTGTTCGGTGTTTTTAGTAGAGTTTTTAATACGAAGAGCTGACGTACTGTTAGGACTTTAGCATCTGTGTACAATAGGGTGGTCGGGTACAGGTTTCTTTTCATTACCTTTAATATAGCCCTTTGCACTCTTTCTAAGCCGATGATGTGGATTTTGGCTGCTACGCCCCATACTGTGATGCAGTATTGTATGATCCATTGGCTCAAAGCCATGTAGACCGTTTGTAATTTCCCTAGAGGCATGGTGTCTCTCAAAGTTTTAAATATGTGTATTAGACGCCTAGTCCTATTTATCATTAAATTTATGTGGCTGTCCCATTTTTTACTTCCATCAAAGGGCTCCACCTCTACCGGTTTTTCCCAGACGTTCGTGAACGACTGAGAATATCCTGGCTGGAGGTTAATCACTGTGTTGCTCAATTTCTTACAAGACATGGTAACTTTAGGAACAAATTAAATAAATATCCATCACGCCTTATCCCCGAAGGGGTGGCAGAGGCATATTATATGCCCACTTTTCACCGTGTGGATTCCTGTCCCACGTAATAGGTGGTGAGCCCATTGCCGTGTTGAAATAGACAGACGCAGGTTGTGGCTACCTGCTGTTGAAATTTTTTAAGCCGCCTATAAGGCTTTCAACCAGGCTTAACGACTGCCATTTTACTGGCAACCGGGACCAACGGCTTAACGTGCCTTCCGAAGCACGGAAACGATCGCAAATGTAAATGCCACAAAGTGGTCACCCATCCGACGACCAGCCATAGTGAAAGTTGCGTACCTCAGTGATCGTTTACCGAACACTGAGACGTCGGGGCCACGAGCGCTTCGAGGAACAAATTACATTCGTTTAAGCTGGTGGAGTCACCGTCAGTGTTCAACTGCTGATGACAAATATGATCAGACCGCCCATCATATACTTTGGGAATGTAGCATTTGGCAAATCGAGCGTTATAATATGCTTAATTGTTTACATTTAACACCGGGAGTAGTTTACTATGCGGATCTCGAGGCATCGAGGGTGAATTTTCGTGCTTTTAAACGTTTCTGCCATACATATTACTGGAATCAAACATAGCTCACATAGGACCCATACTATATGTACTATTACCGTGGTGCTTCCCTATTTCTATAGGATTTACACCTAGTTGCTGTTCAGGTCTCCCGCTTTTCAAAGGAGCGAAGAGGCATTACGTTATTTTCCTACTTCCTCACATTATCTTCTGATAAATTTCGTTGCGGGTTCCAAGACATGCTAACATCTCCTGGGACTTCACCGAGATCGAGCTCGGTGTAACTTTTCTGGTGTTTTGGGCATTGCTGTAGATCCTGGTTTACAGGAGTCACAGTAATGGGAATGCGGGTGGGATTAGTCCCATTTATGTCCCATTTTAGGGCACCGTCTATCGAAACACCCAAATATTTCACGGTTTGTCTCTGGGCAAGCTCACTGCATGTACAACTGTTTCAGCATCTTCTGTTGAAATACCTTTGCGAAAGCCATATTGGACTTGAAGAGTTTGTTTGTTTGTCTGTTTGGTTGAACGCGATAATCTCAGGAACTACTGGTTGGATTTGTAAAAATAATTTTATGTTGGTTAGCCCATTTATCGAGGAAGGCAATAGGCTATATATCACTATATATACTAAAATGGAGAGCGGAGCAGTCATCATAAATGTCAACAAATCAGGCAAATTTTTATGCATTATTGTAGAACTAGCTGTCCCGTCCGGCTTCACCCGTGACATACTTCGAACCCCGTGGCACCCATTTAATCCCGTTGTTTAATAATTTCACATTCACAATAATGTATGAACATTTTCCAAATTCATTGATTACTTCTCCGCTCTCCAGTACCAAGTCGAATTAAATTAATTTCTTTGCGCCTAATTTTTAATTTGCGATAACTCGTAAGATATTCATTTAATTTGCAAGGTGTAACACAAAATAATCTTCATGAAATGCTGAAGCCAACTAACGTAGTAAAAATGATAAGGATTAATAGCATATTTGTGTAAATAGCCTTCAAATTACCGCTTAATAATTGCTGTTTTTTTAAAGTATTAAAATGGATATAGTATATTATTCTTAAGAGATAGACATATGTCGTCGCGGATTTTTTTGTAGACCTTTATTAGAAACACAATTGCACTATACATTATTTTGTTATATCTCAAAGGGTTTAGGCAGCGTTTTTGTTGAAAGCTCCCAGACGGCTTATTTTTTCCGACATTCCTAACAAATATCGTTATAATTTGGTCAATATATACAAAAACTTAACAAATTATACATAAAACCTTTTATGAGAATCACTCTAACTATTAAAAAAACCGTATAGTAATCCGTTGCGTAGTTTTAAAGATCTGAGCATACATAGGAACAGACAGCGAACAGCGACTTTGTTTTATAATATGTAGTGATTTATAAGCGATGGGATCGAATAGGTGTGACGGGAGTGCGAAGTATGTCACGGGCGAAGTCGTGGGGGGTAACCTAGTAACTTATATTATAATTTATGACGTTCAGAACATGAATATTAATCACTCAACACATTCGCAAACCAGATTAATTCTACAAATTTCTCTCGTTTTGTCACAAATGACATTGCAGAGTTACTGAAAATAAATTTCTCTGATATCGCTTGATAAATCTTTCATATATAAAAAGTTCAGACCTGGCGGATGCAGGAGAGAATAGTACACGGTCGGTTATCTGAATAAAAATCACATTAAAAATGGTAAAACTGGTCAAGTTTCAAACTGCCTTGTTATGTAAAACGTACTTAGATTTTATTCTTTGTGAGATATAACTTAATTATTTCTTACATAACGATATTTTATCAATGTTATTAAAGAAATTTTATTTATTTATTTATCTATCACGCCTTATCCCCGAAGGGGTGGCAGACGCATACATATTGTATGCCCACTTTTCAACATGTGTATTCCTGTCCCCCGTAATATGTGGTGAGCCCAATGTTGAAATAGACAGACGCAGGATATGGCTACCTGCTGTTGAAATTTTTCAAGCCACCCATAAGGCCTTCATCTTGACTTAATGAATGCCATGTTACTGGCAACCGGATTATTTATTAAAGAAATAATTACTATATTCTAAAGAATTTCTTATTGAATAAATAAGATCTATTTAAGATTTGTTTTGAACTAATAATAAATACTCACCTGATAGAAAGTGTAAAAACATTCTAAGAATTTCTCCATACTGTAGATGTTACGAGAAACCCAGGTCAGGAGCAGCCATGATTCCACAATTTGTACGTAAATAAATAAATATTGTTGGGACAACCCACACAACGTCTTCTGATTCCAAACTAAGCAGCTCTTCACAATAAGTTTTATCCTGCGTGGGAATCGAACCCACATCCTCTTGCGTAGCAGTCGGATACACTCCCACCGCGCCACAGAGACAGTCAAAATATAAGGCTGTATTATAATTATAGGCTTTAAATGCCTTAAAAAGTAATGTAATGCTTTAAAAAGTAACTAAATACACAATCTAGTTATTTGAAACATATAATATATAGGTATGTATATATATATATATGTATCATGTACTTAGTTTATCATGATATACTTCATATCCAATACATAACAATAAGTACAAAATTAAAATCAAGAAAATAAACGAATATATTTTTGAAATACATATCGTTTCAAAACATAACACATCTACACAAAAGCGTATATTTATTAATACAAAAATATTAGATGTGAAAAAGATTCTTTTAAACATGTATGATCGCAAAATACGACTGAAATTATGTGACGGGGAAGCAGTGAAATTGAGTTTGCATAATATAATACGTTATATCGAGATCCTTCAAAAATTTTTAGCTTAGTATATTGTAGTAGCGACTTTCCAGTTACTTTCAAAGTATACCTGGATTTGAAAGCCTGGGATCTACTCTTGTTGGTTACAAGGAGCAGTAATGTTTTTCAATCACGCCTTATCCCCGAAGAGGTGGCAGAGGCATATTTTACTTTTTACCGTGTGTATTCCTGTCCCACGTAATAGGTGGTGAGCCCATTGCCGTGTTGAAATAGACACACGCAGGCTATGGCTACCTGCTGTTGAAACTATTCAAGTTGCCCACGAGGCCTTCAACTTGACTTAACGACTGCCAGAATAACTTCCAAAGTGTGAAAACGCCCGCACATGTAAATGCCACAAAGCGGTCACCCATCCATGACCAGCAATATTGAAAGTTACTTAACTCAGTGATCGTTTCCAGAAAACTGAGTCAGTGGGGCCACAAGCGCTTATAGATATAGATTTGATACCAAAAAATAAGCTGCTTCCTGGCTTATATATTGGTATCTGTTCATGGATTTTGCTGTACGGACGTTGCTGACCGAATAATATTAATAATAATATTGTGAGACATTTATTTACACACCGCTGTCTAGCTCAAAGTAAGCTAATATAAGCTTGTGTTATGGGATCTAGACGACTGATAAACATACTTATATAGTTCTAAATACATACATATTATACACAGAAACACCCAAACTCCGAAACAAATATTTGTGGATCACACAAATATTTTTTCCGACCCGGGAATCGAACCCTGGACCTAAGTCACAGCAGTCGCATACACTACCACTGCGCCACCGAGGCAGTCAAAAACGAATATTTATCCCCAACAAAAGACAGACATATTTTTTGGGAGTTCGGGTATTTGTTATCTTAATTTTAATAATATATATTATTAATGCGAAAGTTTGTATAGATGTTTGTATTTCACTTAAAAACTACTGAATAGATTTTAAAAAAACTTTACAATAATATAGCTTATATATATCACAATAACACATAGGCAACTTTTTATCCCGGGAACATGTTCCTGTGGGAAACGGGAACCGGAAAACTTCTCTACGCGGGCGAAGTTGCGGGCGTCAACTAGTGTATAATATGTATGTATTTAGAAATATCTAAGTATGTTTATTAGTACTAGACCCATACCAAAAGCATACTAGCTAACTTCGTGCAAAATGGCGCTGCGTAAAAAAAATACGCTATACTTTGTATCTATTTTAAAATGGCATCCATTGACTTTCTCGCCAGATTCTTCTTCTTCAAGGGTAGGCTGCCCTTAGAACCGGCAACTATAACTCTAATTTTGATATGATTTTAAACACAACATTGATTATTTTTTTGTTTGTATAAATTCATTACTATATAATTGGTCAAACATCATGTTAATCAAACTAATGTATTTACTGGCGTTTAGAAAAGAGTGGCCATGAGTTTTATTGCCAGGTTCTTCCTCAGCCTCTACCTATTGCTTTGCAAATCTGGCAGTAAATCTAAATGTAGAAGCAATATTCTTGACGATCATAAGTGTTACTTTGTGACCTAAATGAATAAAGATTTATTATTATTATTATGTCTCTTCTTTTCTCGGGTATCTTCTTTTTTTTTCTTGAAGATACCCGGGCTTTTGGTAGGCTTACATGCAGAGGCCCTTTGAGAATTTTAATCTAATAGGGAATGGGACCCTCACTGCAGATAGTCCCCGCCCGCCTTATGTAGAAGAACGGTGATGGATCACCTCCAATGGGAGTTAAACTATTGTGAAATGTGCCAACTATGAAATGGGCTATTGGTTTGGGTGTTAAATGGATTGGGTGATTTAAGCTATTGATGAAAACGGCGTCTGCCTTTTTAATATATTATTATTAAACTACTGGCAGTATATTATTATTATTATTATCTGTTTTGAATAAACAGTCATCTCACGCTCAATACATTAAATAAATATAGAATATTTCGCATTGAATGTTTCGCATTCCATAAGGTATACTTAAACGTTATTTTTTAAACGTAACGTTTTGACCTCGAAGGCACATTTTGATTCTCGCATATGCAATATCTGTAGTGGTGAAACTATGATTCTACAGCGGTTTTACGTAACGTTTTGACCTCGAAGGCACATTTTGATTCTCGCATATGCAATATCTGTAGTGGTGAAACTATGATTCTACAGCGGTTTTATGTAACGTTTTGACCTCGAAGGCACATTTTGATTCTCGCATATGCAATATCTGTAGTGGTGAAACTATGATTCTACAGCGGTTTTACGTAACGTTTTGACCTCGAAGGCACATTTTGATTCTCGCATATGCAATATCTGTAGTGGCGAAACTATGATTCTACAGCGGTTTTACGTAACGTTTTGACCTCGATGGCACATTTTTATTCTCGCATATGCAATATCTGTAGTGGTGAAACTATGATTCTACAGCGGTTTTACGTAACGTTTTGACCTCGATGGCACATTTTTATTCTCGCATATGCAATATCTGTAGTGGTGAAACTATGATTCTACAGCGGTTTTACGTAACATTTTGACCTCAAAGGTACATTTTGGATTCTCGCATATGCAATATCTGTAGTGGTGAAACTATGATTCTACAGCGGTTTTACATAACGTTTTGACCTCAAAGGCACATTTTGGATTCTCGCATATGCAATATCTGTAGTGATGAAACTATGATTCTACAGCGGTTTTACTTATTCTAAGTATCACTTTTCTTACAAATTTCTTTACCGCTATCTGACTTACGAACAAAATTGTCTATTAGTTAACTTCAGTTCTATTAATAAATTTCCTTAAAATGTTATTACATCGATAAGTTTAATAGTGAAACTAAAACTGAACTTATTTTATGGCAGGCGATTTTGTAAATTTATGTTCTTTCATGACAAGTTTTTATACGCTTGGTTCAATGTTTTGCTTTTGAATGCACATAATTTAATAAAGACACCTTCAGAAGGCGCGTTATGGCGTTTGTCCTGGTTGCCAGTAACATGGCAGTCGTTAGGCCAAGTAGAAAGCCATATGGGCTGTTTGAAAATTTTTAACAGCAGATAGCTACAACCTGCGTCTGTATATTTCAACATGGTTATGAGCTCACCACAGAAAGAAGACAGGCATACACACGGCGAAAAGTGGGCGTATAATAAACCTTTGCCACCCCTTCGGGGATGAGGCGTGATTGATAAAAATAAAGATGCTTATAAATTAAGCAATTATTAATGTTGACGTTGATTTTGTTGCTCTCTTCTTGCAACTATTATTATTTTTATTGATAATGTTACTCGTAAAATATCAAACAGTCGTGGTTGCCAACATTGAAGAGTGGACCAGGGTAACCGAGCTGTGATTATTATTAATATGCATTTTGATATTCTTCGTCAATCACTCTTCAGCAATTTGTTGGATGTGACTAAACCAATTTTATTAATATATTTTACAATATATCGGTGGTGAATTCCTATTTCATATTTCCAATCTTATTCCTCAATATATCCAATTTTAACATCAGAATTCTGGCATCTTCATTTTCACGCAGAATCAAAGACGCGACGCAACACGTGATTTATTACATTCAAGAAAATAATATTAGAGAACATTTGAGCTCTTTGTATGTACATAATGTATGAAAGAGTTTAATATTGGCCATATAACCTTTTTTGGCCGTAGATTCTAATATTACTAACATTTCAAAGCTATAAATAAATAGTAACAAGCTGAATCGGAGAATACATGACTATTTTCCTTGTTTTATTTAAAAAAAGAAAACACTCTCTGGACCAACCTGATTTATTATCTGTATAATACAATAATTCTAAAACTGTTAACCCATATTCAGCGAGGGTACATCACACGACCACAATTGAATTATAGTCTGCTGACTTCTGCAAACAATACATTAAGTACTACTAAAATATAATGAAAGTTTCTTTATTCATGTCGTTTACAAAGTAACACTATGACCGTCAAGAAAGTTATTGCTTCTACATTTATATCTACTGCCAGATTCGAAAGACAATAGGTAAAGCCTGAGAAAGAACCTGGCAAAAAAACTCGTGGTCATTTTTTTCTAATAGCCAGATGAACACTCGTTTTCGCTTACATATTGAACATAAAAATGACATTCCATCGACAAAACACAGAAGCCACTTAAAATAGTCACCCCTTCCCACCCTACGGCACTTGAACCCTCCCCAAAGAAGCGGAATAACACCCGAACCCTCCAAAAAAGCGGCATTAAACCCGACCCCCGAAGAAAAGAACGTGGTAGCGAATAAAGTCTGTTAGAAGCTCTCCCGGGGCTCACCCGAGATTCCTGGTCGTAGGAAGAGCACCGTGTTTTTTTCGTCGTTGGTAGGAGTCCGGCATAGCATCCATGAGGATATCTACACCAATAAAAAAAACCCATACCACCCTACAGCGCAGTTCTCGACCTGAACAATCTAGTGTTTCTTTACTCATCTCTACTCAACATATTAATAGCACTTTTTGTTCCGGAGTTTGAGACGTTCGCTTAGGTCCCAAACAAAACCTAAGATAGTTGTTTTGAAAGCAGCTTTTGTATGCAAACCTTTGATAAATATTTTGTTATCACTGAGTCATTATTTGATTTCAATAGTGATACATTTTATGGTCCTATATATCAACCATTGAAAATGATAATCGTAATATCCTGTCCCGTATTTCCGTATTGTAGCGACTTCAAAGGTTTACCCTGAAAGTAAGTAAAAAGTTTGGGTCTCGTTTGTTAGATTTGATTATATATCGCGAAACGATATTAAATGATTATATCGACGTCGCTCCATTGAGCTAGTGTGGAGTAGACACTAGGCACGGAAATATTTTAATAAATACCTATAATAGTATACATACACACATACATAATACATTTTTTTTTTAATTTTCTTTTTGTTTAGGTTAGTTCAGGTGGCTAGAACATTGCCCTGGTAAGGCACAGCTTCAATCCCCGTCTCGAAACGAATTGTCTTTTTCCACTTTATTAAAAACTTTTATATGATGTTACTTGCTGCTACGGAACCCTTCATGGGCAGGTCCGTCTCGCACTTGGCCGCTTTTTTACATTTAATGAAAAAAAAATTAGTCTTAGTAATGAACTTACTGAAACTTACTGTCTGTCTATTTGAACGCGTTGAACTCAAAAACCAACGAATACATTTTCCAACTAATGGAATCAAGCATCGTGTGACGGTAATCCCAATTTTATACACATATTTTTGATAATTCAGTAGCATGATTTTTGTATCAATATATACAATTCTCGTTTCACAGTGTGTGTTGCCGTCCTCCGACGAAATGACTTGGCCAATTTTTATCAAATACTTCTGCATATGAAAAATAGATTACGGTCGAAATCAGTCGTTATCAATATTTCATTACTACAAGTGATAAGGTTGGCTGTTTATATGACAAAATATAATTATGGTCAGCTAGTAATATTTATTATTCGAAAGGTCGAGGCGAAGTATCGAGCGTCAGCTAGTTCTTAATAAAGAATATTGGAAGTAAGTAGAAATATATTACCATAAATTAAATAGTATACATATACCGTAGACTATATAAATCGCTTTTAACTTAGCAGGCATACTCAGTTATCTTTACCCCGTAACAACAGAACTTCTTCTTGTTATCATATAAATAAAAATAACTTCCTCAAATTCTATTGATCCCGCCGATTCCTCAATTGAAGGGACCCGGTGGGACATAGCCAGACATTTTTTTCCTCGTAGCGGTTGCCACAAAACGTGAACATACCGGTGAAGGTGACACTCTTGCTGCTTATCTGCAATGTCACGAACGTGAAGGCTGCTTTTTTTTTGAGTGGCCACGCCTCAATACCATGTAAAACGACAGCCTTCAACCTGACCGACATTTTTGGGTCACAAATGACACCAGTCATCTCCCGCCACTTGGATCATGCGGCAGCAATGCGTGTCTGGACGTCGCAAACTTTTGTTTTTTTTTATCAATATTGGTATTAAGCAGTAATCATTTAACTTGGAAGCGCTCGTGGCCTCGCGGTATCAGTGTTCGGTAAACGATCACTGAGGTACGCAACTTTCACTATGGCTGGTCGTCGGATGGGTGACCACTTTGTGGCATTTACATTTGCGAGCGTTTCCGTGCTTCGGAAGGCACGTTAAGCCGTTGGTCCCGGTTGCCAGTAAAATGGCAGTCGTTAAGCCTGGTTGAAGGCCTTATAGGCGGCTTAAAAAAATTTCAACAGCAGGTAGCCACAGCCTGCATCTGTCTATTTCAACACGGCAATGGGCTCACCACCTATTACGTGGGACAGGAATCCACACGGTGAAAAGTGGGCATATAATATGCCTCTGCCACCCCTTCGGGGATAAGGCGTGATGGATATTTATTTTATCATTTAACAAATTTTAAAAAATATATTCACGAATATGAGACAGAAAGCGAGAGGTTAGTAAGAGAAAGTACAAGACGTAAAGACCTTCAGACCAAGCGCGTCCCGCGACTTACCGTGGTTAAACATAGTACTTACCACATGTCAGTAAAGTTATTTAATAGACTGCCTACAGAAATAAAAGGGCGAATTTTTATCCAAATTGAGAGATTTCTTGATAGAAGGGTGCTTTTACTCCGTAGATGATATTGGTTGACTCCTCTTTTTTAAATCATAAATTAGTTGATTATTATTAGTTGATTATTTTTAATTTTACTATCTGAATTATTATTATACAATCTAAGACATTACTGTTCTGTTATTTTATATCAATAAATTTATGTAATTTTAATGCATAATGACTTCGATGTAGTTTTTCGCCCAAATATTATTAGTTTTAGGATTTTGTGTTATTGACATTTTATTTTCTTTTCATTAATTGTACTATGTGTTTGTTTCATTGTGTTTGTACATTTGCTTTGTTGATTATCTGCTGGTTTTGTTTTTCTGTGCCTATGTCCAACACAATGTAATATTTGTTTGTGTTAATAATAACAAATATATTAGCATAAAATTTAATAGTATACAAATATTCCATAGGTTATATAAATCGCTATTGCGTTAGCAGGCATACCTAATAATATACTTTACCCATGAAAAACGTACCTAATACTCTCTTCTTTTATTTTTTAAAAAGTTAATTAATTAAACGAAAAGAATTTCGATTAAATAAATAACTTTTTCAAAAATATTAATAAATCATCATCATTTTAAAATCACCTATTTTGCGTATCTTTTTTTTTGTTTGTAACGCTAATTTATGGTGAAATCTAAAATTAACTATATATAATCGAGTTTCTTATCATACTATGTCGTAGTTAGTATTTTGACTCCAGTTATTTTTTGCTTTAGCTTTATGTGAAATCTATAAATTGTATTTTTGTTTCTAGAACCATCATGATCACTTTACTTTGGGTTATGGTAGCCCTCGTGGCGATAGTCTTATACCTTCGCCAGGCTTATTCGGAATTATCAAAGAAAGGAGTGAATCATCTTCCAGTGATCCCATTCTTTGGAAACATTTTCTGGATGCTCATGAGGCGTGAACATCTTGTTGAGACCATGACTAGGACATATGCTGCCTTTCCCGGTGATAAGTACGTTAAACATATTTTTGTAATGCCTTTTTATAATTTTTGTGATTGAATTAATGCCTTTTGCTGAATTAGGCCTGGTATAATAAATAATAAAATAAATTAATATCCATCACGCCTTATCCCCGAAGAGGTGGCAGAGGCATATTATATGCCGACTTTTCACCGTGTGGATTCCTGTCCCACGTAATAGGTGGTGAGCCCATTGCTGTGTAGTAAATAGACAGACGCAGGTTGTGACTACCTACTGTTTAAATTTGTCAAGCCGCCCAAAAGGCCTTCAAACAGGCTTAACGACTGCCATTTTACTGGCTACGGCAACGGCTTAACGTGCCTTCCGAAGCACGGAAACGCTCGCAAATGTAAATGCCACAAAGTGGTCACCCATCCGAGGACCAGCCATAGTGGAAGTTGCGTAACTCCGTGATCGTTTACAGAACACTGAAACCGCGGGGCCACGAGCGATTCTAAATACATACATATTAAACATAGATAACAACCAAACACCAAAAAAAAATTTGTGGATCACACATTTACTTGTTTTTGTTTTGCCTCATAAATGAACCAAAAATCTCCGCGTGACAGTCGCAGACACTACAGTCGGGATCGCGAAAGTTCTTGTTTGATGTTATGGAGAATGGGTGCCATATTGACCTCAATATCAGGGCCTGGTACACCAAAATAATTTAAATTGTATAAAACTATGTTATTATGAATATCTTGTCAACATGTGTTTCAATATTTAGATATTCATATTTTTATTTCAATTACCTATTTTCATTAATGATTTAAAATATTCATATTTATGGTGGTGGGTAAATATGAAATAGTGAATCCGGTGTATGTGGTCCATGATATGGATTTAATAAAAGATATAACCGTCAAGAATTTTGACCATTTTGTAGATAGAAGAGCACTGACTCCCGAATATGATCCCACTTTTGGAAGAAGTCTATTAAGTCTCAAAGGTTAGTAATACTAATTCATTTAATTTATTACTAACGGCTTTTTAATATTAATAAATGTTGTTTATGTACTCATTCATCAGAGAATTTGATCGAATACGAGATTACCATTATTACAATATTTTATTTTGTCAATTCATTTCCTAAATATTACAGGTGAAGAATGGAAAGCGATGCGTTCGACATTAAGCCCAGCATTCACTAGCTCCAAAATACGACTGATGGTGCCATTCATGGTAGATGTCGGAGAAGAAATGTTGAAAGTTTTGAATAAAAGAATAACAGAGTCAAAGAGTAAGTATAGATTAACAAAGCCTTATTTGTAATCTAATTTTTTATATATTTAACAGTAATCGATCAGGGTAGAACCCAGGGTGGTGGGGTAAAAACCAGAAAAAAATTCACTGGTAAAAAAATATAAAAGCTCCCAATTTATGATTAGGCGATGTCGAAGCGATCTTTATAGGCGATGCTACTCTGCGGTACAACACTACGCGCCGCCGATCCCCACCGTCATTCTCACTCGTACGCTATCATCGACCGTGTACACATGTACTTACCTATCGTCTATTATTTACTTATTGTACTGAATTATAGTTCATGTAATATACGGCTTCACCGACTTTCGAGTCTTATTCAAAATATATCACCCAAAACTTCAAGATAATATCGTGTCATAAGTCATTTGTTTATATTTTCCTAATTATATTGAAGCTATCACAAAGTCACTTTTTGTTGATGAATCTTCGAATTATATTTACTAAATCTATGAAAAACACACAATCCGGTTGCGTTCAAAAAGTGTCAGTCATTTAATACAGTTAATTTATTCAGAGGGCTACATCGATGTCAACCTCAAGGATCTTACAACGCGCTACACCAATGATGTAATTGCTACCTGTGCTTTTGGTCTAAAAATAGAATCCCAGACTACTGACAGCCAATTCTATATCAAAGCTAAGGACATCTCAAATTTCACTTTCACCCGAGTGTTGAAGATATTCTTCTATTGGTGTTTTCCTTCAGTCGCAAAGGTAAGTTCGATTTATAGAATATTCAATTCTTTAAAATGTACTATATCTATTGTATCGCACATTGCCAATGGTACTCTGGTTCATATCCGGATGATGATTGTTTCATCACTTAACGAGATTTCTTTCAGACAACCTCGTTAGTCATAGTAATATCGACTAAACAATGGAGCAAAATTTTTCTCAGATAGTTTTATATATTTTTAATAAAGTGGAAAAAGACAATTCAATTCGAGGCAGGGATTGAACCTGTGACCTTTGCCTAACCAGGGCAATGTTCTAGCCACCTGAACTACACGAAACGTATCGAAAATTAAAAATGTATGTGAAATTTTGCAAAATAATTGCTTTAAAAATTTATCAATATACTGAGTGGAGTCCATTGCATCAATGTTTAAAAATGGTTGTAACACTGTTTATTGGTATCGAGTTGTTCATTAGCTCGATAGATGACTCTGGTCATACTCTTAAAATGCCAATTTAAAATATGGTGGAGAATTTCAACTTGATTCGATACGGTTCGGGTAGTTCAGGTAAAAGGTCACAGGTTCAATCCCTGTCTTGAGACGAATTGTCTTTTTCAACTTTATAAAAAATTTATGAGAAATTTAGTAAAATAATTGCTTTAAAAATTTATCAATAGATAGTTTTATACCACATGGTTGCAAATAGGATTGCACGATGAAAGCTCTTGGGATTCATATCTTAATGCTTTGAAAGTGGTGAAAGTGCCTATTTACATTTGCAACATCATTTAATACCTTCTCATAATTAACTTCTAGATGCTGAAAATGCCACTCTTTACACCAGAAACTACAAATTACTTTACTGACGTAATGTTGGGTACTATGAAGGACCGTGAAAAAAATAATATCATCAGACATGACATGATCAACATTCTTAATGAAATAAAAAAAGGTGATTTATTTTATAATATTTAAAGTAAAAACAAAAAAGTGCACGGCTCACACGCTTTTATTATATTATAAAAAAAATAGAATTTCAAGCTTACAAACTTTGCTATGAATTATCGCGTTATGTATTTTAATTATGGGGTTATGAAATAAATAAAGTAAAGATAATAACAATTAAACCACATGGAATCAGACCGTGAAAAGTGAAAGGGTTCTATTCCTAATTATACTGAAGCGTAAGAGAAAAAAAAAGACTCGAATAATAAAGTATTTCGGTCGTTATCGTGTTAACAAGAAAATAATCCGTAACATACAGACACACGGACGTCCAAGATGTAACTTTTTAAAACAGTTTTTTAACTAGTTTAAATAACAAAAATGGCATAAAAAATATCATGAGTGTTAAAAATAGTGTTTTTTCTTGATATGTGTGTGTATATATTACAAGTGCAATATATGATAAATAGAGACATTTTAAGTTTGAAAAATCAGATGTTTTGCGCGAAATGACAGTAGTACCCACCTCAACGCTTCGCTTATGAGGCGTGCAAAAATAGAATAAATAAATAAATATCCATCACGCCTTATCCCCGAAGGGGTGGCAGAGGCATATTATATGCCCACTTTTCACCGTGTGGATTCCTGTTTCCACGTAATAGGTGGTGAGCCCATTGCCATGTTGAAATGGACAGACGCAGGTTGTGGCTACCTGCTGTTGAAATTTTTTAAGCCGCCCATGAGGCCTTCGACCAGGCTTAACGACTGCCATTTTACTGATAACCGGGACCAACGGCTTAACGTGCCTTCCGAAGCACGAAAACGCTCGCAAATGTAAATACCACAATGGTCACCCATCCGAGGACCAGCCATAGTGAAAGTTGCGTAACTCAGTGATCGTTTACAGAACACTGAGACCGCAGGGCCACGAGCGCTTGTATGTATGTTTATGGGATGATGCCGCACGTCACACGACTAAAAGAGTTACAAAAATATTGCAGGTCAACTAACACATGTAAAAGAGAATGAATCTGATGGTAGCGCCGGCTTCGCCACAGTTGAAGAATCAGACGTTGGTAAAAAGAGGCATAACATAGGTAATATACCACTATTAAATATTTTTCTTTACTAAACTCGCTAACTATTTTCACGTTGTATTCCTGACGGGGTAGTCAGAGGTTCAACAGGTTTCGCGATCCACGCATACTTCTTTCGCTTCCTGCAGAACGAAAACGCTTACGCAAAAGTACCCATTACGTAGAAAAGGAATACTAGAAATAAAACCCTTTACTTAAACCGTCTGGAAGGCGCGATACAGAAATCCGAATAATGCCCCAAAATGAATAGTGTGACACGACAACAGCTTCTAGTCGCCGGTGGTTGCGCTGGTGTTAGTTACAGCAGCGGCCAGGTTAATGGTGGATCATGGAGTGAGAAGAATCCCTCGCTCAAATACAGTTACCTAAAATACTGGCAGTCTTAGGGCCGTATTCCAGAACTTTTATCAACACTCAAGAAACACTTGAGAGTAGATTTTATAAGGCAAAATCTAGTCTCAAGCGTTGATCGAGTATTAAGAAACGTTCTGGAATGCGGACCTTAAACAGTGGTCCTCAATGAGAATCAATATCATTGAGAAGCTTGCTGTCACTCAGGGAGTTATAATGTGCTTGTCTGTGCTTGGAGTATTAATTCGTGGTTGATTTGAAACGAAAATCCTAATGTGGAACGCTCGGACTTAAACCTCCTTTATTATATTCGCAGTTGGTAAGTATTTATTAGTACCTGGCTGATCGAGAGAGAAGACAATGTTCTTGGCACCCATTTTACTAACATGAAGCCAGTTTAATAAAAAAAATATCGTATAACTCGAAAATTATGCTCTAAAACTAACATATCATTATTAAAAGCACCAAACGGGCAAATACTGAAGATACTAGTCACATGACACCCTGGACATTTGGACATAGCCTAGCTCGATCGTTTATAGTTATATTAGAGATATTCAAAATTCACATTTATCAAACAATCACAGCTATTATAAAGGTGAAAATTTAAGAGTGTGTATGTTCTAAACACTCATATAACTAGACAAATTCGAACTGACACCCTGGAATAACACAAGGGGGTAAATAGGCACAGGAAAAGTTTACCACCCAATGCGGGCAGGGCAATGTCTTCTAATCACAAATATTTTCTCATTTGATAATTTATAGTTTTAGAAATCATTTTTAATTTCCAGAATGGACAGACAAAGAGTTAGTTGCTCAAGCAATTATATTTCTCATCGGAGGCTTTGATACGGTATCAATAACTATGACATTTATTCTTTATGAATTGGCCATTAATCCTGACGCACAGGAAAAATTAGTGCAGGAAATCAAAGACAATGACCAAAAGCATAATGGCAGTTTTGATTTTAGTTCTATACAAGGCATGAAGTATCTAGACATGGTGGTGTCAGGTGCGTCCTTACGTAAATTTTATTCTTTTTTCAATCCCTTTAAAGTTTTAAAATGGATTTGGTAAACTTTAGTTTTTATTTCATTGTTTTATTGTTTCCAGAGGGATTGAGAATGTATCCACCTGCTCCGTTTATCGACAGAAAATGTGTGAAAGATTACAACTTTGGTAGGGTGAACAAAACTTCAAATCAGGATTTAATAGTGAGCATTATTTAAGGATTATTGTATTAAAACAATTCATTTGGTTGCATGGGGTCTACTTGTTACTGATTAATTTGATTATTTTGATTCAGCTATTACGTGAGATGGAATACATTTCCATTGTATTATGAAAAAGATTGATGGCTTCAGATGTAACTGGGACTAACAACTTGTTGACAATGATGATTGATCACTTTAAAAAACGGTAAAATGTTTACGAGATTACACGTGATAGGTCACAAACGCTATTTGTCATATTCACTGTATGATATAGTCCGCGATAAGTCAGTTACACCTTTGTCACACACGCATTATGTCACTATCTCAATTCGTTATAAATGCGTATTGTCCCAAACGTTTTTTGTCAAGAACGCGATGCACTATAAGTACGATTCATCGTGTATACAGTCACTACTATGTTTGAATGTGTGCGCCTGTGTTTGTGTGTATGCGGTCGGAAGTCGTACTCACCAAATTTTGGGAACGACCATCGCCCATAAATCATGAAAGCCAAGCTTCCGCCCTCAAATTAAAAATTAAAAAATAATTAAAAAAACTCAATCTTATAGTACCTAAGTATCTATTAATAATTCTAAAAAAATACGTCGCGTTGGGCGACCGCTCCTAATTATTTAAAATCTACAATTATTTTTGTCATAAGTATCACACATGCCTATGTTGCTTTATTATTTATTTTTGGTTGTCGCGGGCAAAAATTGGTAGCCGTCCTACCAATTAAACCCCGCGGTGTTCCGTTTCACTTTAAACTGGCTCGCAGGTTAGGCCTCGACCCCCTCGTGCAATGAGATCAGCTGCACGTCAATACGACGGCAAAGATTAGCTTCTACCGGCCGAAGCTGGGGGCAACGATAACGAAGCGCTACTACCGGCCGGTACAGCTTCCATCACTGCGCAGGCCTTGAAGGCCTGCCATACCGCGATCCCCACGACATGGGGTCGACTGTCGAGATATTGGTACATTAGTTTCGCACCGTCATCCCAGCTTCGGGGGCAGCGGGGATGGTAGGAGGGACTCCCGGCCCTTTGGCGGCCGTCCTACCTACTAAACCCCGCGGTGTTCCACCTACTTCCCAACCGGGTCGCAGGATAGGCCTGAGCGCTATTCACTGCGACCCGGCTAAGGGAATGCCCCACGACGAGGCTCTAAGGTATAGCATGAAAATCCGTTGCAGGACCATTATTATCGTCATGGGTGATTTTACTGACTACTGATTTTTCACAGACCTAACTGTTAAAAACAGAATAATTTTTCTTTATTATTACTTTTTTCTAAGAAACACATTCATTATCGCTTTTACCATTATTTCACGTATTTATCTTTATTTGAATATAAATGTGTTTACGCAAAAAAAATAGTTTACTTTTATTCTGGAGTGTATACTAAAAAAAGGGGTTTATAAAAATATCTACACGCTGTATATTATTTTTAATGAATTTTGAGTCAATTGAGTAAATCCAAAATAACCCTAGACGGTGTTCTTGGTTATTGTTTTATTAAAATGTCGTTATGTAGTTGCTTGCACTTATTTTTCATAATCACTATTATGATGACCATTACAAAGTTAAGTTAACTATTCAAATCACTTTGGATTGTTCTTTATTACATTTCTTTTTAGCGGCTGTGTTTATTTTTACTGATTTTATGTTTTTACAATTGAACCTTAGTAAAGAAGTTGCTTAAAGTTTGTTGAACTAGTCAAGATTAAATCTGAGAAAATAATAAATATGAATATAAATAACATAAACATAACATATTGTCACGCCTTTATCCCCGAAGGGGTAGGCAGAGGCATAATAAACGCCCTCATTTTACCGTATGCATTTTTGTCCCACGTAACAGGTGGTGAGCCCATTGCCGTGTTGAAATGGACAGGCGCAGGCTGTGTGAATATAAATAAATATAAATATATTGTGGGACACTTTTCACACAGCGCCATCTAGCCCAAATTAAACTAATATTAGCTTGTGTTATGGGATCTAGATAACTGATAAACATACTTATATATTTCTAAATACATACATATTATACCTATATATAGGACATACCCAAACTCCGAAACACACATTTGTGGATCACACAAATATTTGTTCCGACCCGGGAATCGAACCCGGGACCTTTTGCGTAGCAGTCGAATACACTCCCACCGCGCCCCAGAGGCAGTCAAATAATTAAACTGAACTAATTACATTATTGTACATATCAATTTGGTCTCTTTAAATAAATGTCAAAATTTTTAGAATCCTATCTTATAGGAAAAATAATTTATTGTGTGTCGTCTCGTCTCGACCCCGAGTAGTCTTCGTGCTGCACCCAGGTATAAAACAAGGTAAAACATGGGTGCGGACTAAGACAAATTACGTTTATGACAAACGGCGTATATGATGGAATGAGCATATAAGACGTGGCATAAGCATATAAGGGCGTGCTCCGTTGGTTTGGACACGTCCAACGAATGAGTGAGGAACGATTGACGAAGAATATATATTGTTCAAAAGTAGAGGGTAGAAGGAGTCAGGGTAGGCCGAGACTTACATATGAAGACCACGTGAGCAGATTGCTCAAAAACAGAAAGGTCAAAAGCACTCGGATACCGAGACGTGCGTGTATGAAGCGATTGATGAATCTCGAAGAAGCGAAAGAAGTATGTATGGATCGCGAAGCCTGGCGATCTGTCCTCTCTGACTACCCCGTCAGGGATACAGCGTGAAGATAGTTAGTTAGTTAGTTAGTTAGCATATAAGACAAACAGTAAAGTATCATGCAATCGCGATTTTAGTATCTGTCATTTTCTGTACCAGTAGATGATTGACGAGTGCTTAAACCGTGTGTTTCTTTGACAGGTCTACAAAGGTGATACTATTGAAATTCCAATTTGGGCATTTCACCATGATCCTCAACTATTCCCTAACCCTCACAAGTTTGATCCTGATCGCTTCTCTGAAGAGAACAGTCACAATATCAAACCTTTTTCTTACATGCCTTTTGGACTTGGACCCAGAAATTGTATAGGTTAGTATCGTTTATTGCCCGTAGTCCACCTTTGTAATTCACCTGGGTGGACCACGGGGCAATTATATTTTCCCATGGTTCATCTGAGTGGAACACGGGCAATATTTTTTCCCGTGGTTCACCTGGGTAAACCTCCCAGCCACAACAGGACACTCCACTTTGTTTAATTTTTAAATTAGTTATCTGTATTTTATTTCTATAAATGTCTGTCAGAAAAATGATTTACTTACACTAACAATACTCCTTAATTATAATAAAATATCGCTAGTGGTAATGACAAACGGCTTGTATTGTATACGGTTTGTACAAATCTGTTTAGAATGTATACACAGTTATTATATTTTGAGCCGGTTCGCGTCCGGCATGACATCCGATGGGATTGCCACGCGTTAAAAAAAAACCAGTTCATAAAACCCTAAATGACAATTTTTGGTTTTGCGTGACGGTTTCGTACTTTGTAGCGCTACAGTCATATTCGGTGTCAAAAATAGTACTCATTCTTATATGTATTATACAAAAAAAAATCGAATCATAAGAAGACAGTACGTTATTATTTACGAGATGTTTTAATACCACTTTTTCAGGTTCACGCTTTGCTCTCTGCGAAATCAAAGTAATTTTATACATTCTTCTCCGCAAAATGAAAGTAACCCCTTGCGAGAAGACTACGATCCCACTTAAAATGATCACTGGGGTTCGTATGGCTATTAAAGATGGTGGATTGGTGCGATTCCAGATCAGAAAATAATAAATAAGTTCAATAATATATTATACCTAAGTTACCATTTTATTATAACACTCACCCCCGTGACGCACTTTAAACCCCGTGGCACCTATTTAATGCCGTCGTTTATTAATTTTACATCTCTCATATTCGGTAAGTATTATATTACCCCCAAATGGGGTTTGTAGTTGTAGGTGATCAATTAGCGCTCTATGGTAATAATGTAGCTAGTAAAGCCCAAGGGCGGTAAGTATTTAAAAAATAAAAACTTCGCTCTTTCAAAAAGTTCGCGTACATCTAACCATCATACTGGCAATAGACATCATGCATTCAGCCCAATGACAAAAGAGGTCGCTTCACTATTCAGCCTTGTCTTCGTATGAGTATAATAGTCATCAATTTGAAATATCGAAAGGCGAAGCTCAATTTCGTTCTTAAAATAAAATTATTAAAAATTTGAAAATTGTTCTCATTTCCCTATAAATTTTAACTAATAAAATGTTTTATTCTTGTAATGCCCGTTTTTTTCTACTTGCCTCACAATCGAGATGTAAGAGTAGTTAGCTCGGGTGTAAGCATCAATTGCACCCTCGAACTATAGGCGCCCTCGCTGCGCTCGTGCGCGTAAATATCTCGGGCTGCAATTGATGCCTTACAGCCCTTGGCTACTAATCTAGTATTACATCTCTCATATTCGGTAAGTAGGTCCTTATAACCCCTAAATGGGGCTTGTAGGTGACCAATTAGCGCTCTAGGGCAATAATGTAGCTAGAAAAACCCTAGGGTGGTAAGTAATTTAAAAAAAAAAACTTCACTCTTTCCAAAAGGTCGCGTACATCTAACCATCATACTGGCAATAGACATCATGCATTCAGCTCAATGACAACAGAGGTTGCTTCGCTATTCAGCCTTGTCTTCATATGAGTATAATAGTCATCAATTTTAAATATCGAAGCTCGAAGGTGCGAAGCTCTATTAAGTTCTTGAAAAAAAATATTTAAAAAAAATGGTTTTATTAAAATGTTTTATTCTTGTAATGCCGGTTATTTTTCTACTTACCTCACAATCGAGATGTAAAGCAGAGTAGTTAGCTCGGGTGTAAGCATCAATTGCCTCCTCGAACTATAGGGTAAATATCTCGGGATGCCTTACAGCCCTTGGCTACTAATCTACTATTACAATACCTACTGTATGAAAATTTTACCGATTTGTTGACGTTTATTGATTACTGCTCTGCTCTTCTGGGTAGTACTGTGATGAAATTTAGCCTCAACCCTTCTCGATAAACGGGGTATCCAACACAAAAAAGCATAAAAAAGCTGATGATTCCAACACGTCTCTTTTGTATTCGATTTCATCATCGGCATGGCCTACTATTTTAGCAGCTTCCTGGAAAGTTTTACAATTTGGATCACCAAGATTTATGAGATTCGTGTAACTGCGACATGGGTATATTTACAGTAGTATTCATGTCTTTATACAAAACTGTTGATCTCTGTTAGGTGCGACCCAAAACAGATGCGCAACAAACTCACCTCTTTGTCATTTAATCAAAAAAATATTTAGGAAGTTTCATGAATTTGAGTATTATTAATGCTCAGACTTTTTGAGTGGACAATGTATTTTTCATAAAAAGCTATTTAACTCAATTGGTCAAATTCTTCTACAGCAGGGCGGTTGAAATACGTTATTAAATCCGAGCAGGCCCGTTGCGTGGCTTCGGCTTCAGTGCCGGGTTTCAAATGAATGTTGCTGTTTTTCGCGATGAACTGACAATTGTTTGACATTGGGTTCGTGTGTGGACACATCGAATTCTAACGTCCTTCATCAGGACTCTTTGTGATATATTTGAACAAATATTTTACCACTTTGGGTTGTGTGGATACTTCTAAATTGATATAAGCATCGTACTTTAGAATCAGAGTCGCGTTGTAAGGAACAACCCATGTATCATTTACAGTAACTTCTTGACCGCGATTCTTTGTAACTGCTTCATTTTTACTATTACCATACACGTAAATAACACCTTTATCATCTATGTGTCGGTTTCACGTTTTGGAAAAAGTTTTGAACATTTTCTTTTCATTATCCCAGCAAGGCATGTCTATTCTGTGCGGAGTACTATAAGGACCGTGAATCGTGTGGTTTAAAAAGGCCTCTATTCATTTTTCTTCAACTTCTGACGCATTAAGTATATCAGTTCTGATGAATTTATCTATATCTAAATTGTGGGTTGCCTTTTACCCTAATACATGTGAGCATGTGGTAAACATCGCTAATTTACCAAAACAACGGCCCGATCTGATATCACGCAACAATTCCGTCAATTTATGTTAAAAAATCTGGCGCAAACGGTGGGATTCATCCTGTTGCTTCGAGTGCATTGTTGGATTTCTTTCCATTAGTGTTGCAAGTGAATGTTAAAAAAGGATGGGTTACCTAATCTACTTACTAAGGCAATAGCATCGGAGTATTTTTGTTTCATGTATCGCGGCCATCCCATAAAAGTGCTCTGTAAATAAACACGACCTAGTACGATTCCCTCTCCCTGGATGGTTCCCATCCTTCTACAAGCTGAGCGGACCTAAGTGCATCATTCGAGTTATGTTTTTGTAGACTGCTAATAAAACGTAACCGTTCCTCCGAAATCCTGTAATACATATCTACTAACTATTCCTCAGATAGCCTGCCTGTTTCAGAGAACCGCGACTCTGAAAATAATAAACATTGCACCAGTATGTGTTTTATTTAAATATGTTATGATTGTGGTAACAAATTATTGTTTTCTTTATTCAATAATTACACATATCAATTACATTTTTAAATACATTATATATATAAAAAATATATTAAAAATATAAAAAATAGTATCCCACCAGCATTGGGTACAGGGACCAAGCTACCGGTGGTCAGGACTGTAGAGACAGAAATTTTCGCACAATACGTGCCGTGCCCAGAAGAACCGCCTTTTGCATCAAGCCCTTGACCCAACTGCCTAACGCGAGCCTCTTGAGATGTTGGTCGAGGCTCTTGGCGATCAGACCATGTGCCGATACGACTATCGAAACAATAATCGCTGAATCCACATCCCACATGTCGACAACCTCTTGAGCAAGGTCCAAATATTTTATTTGTTTGTCCTTTTCTGCTTTCACAAGATTCTCGTCATGTGGTATGGTTATATCAACGATTAATGCAAGGCGCTCTGACCGATCTATTACCACTATATCAGGCTTATTGGCTACAATAGTCCTGACAGTGATAATGGATCGGTCTCAGTACAACGTAACGCGACCATTTTCTAGAACTGGGTCGGGCGCATATCTATAATACGGTACCTCTGAATCGACAAGATTATATTTTAGTGCAAGTTGCTGATGGACAATCCTGGCCACTTGGTTGTGCCTATGCAAATACTCACCGTTGGAAAGACGACAACAACCAGAAATTATATGTCTAAGAGATTCGCCAGGTAGGTAGCATGCCCGACATATGTCAACCGTACCATCTCTCAGAATATACTTCCGATAGTTATTCGTCATAACAACTTCGTCTGTAATTGCACAGACAAAACCCTCGGTTTCTCCAAATAGATCACCGGAACGTAGCCAGGATACAGATGCTAATAAATCTACATCAGGCCCATGTAAGGCCCGATAAAATCGTCCATGCAGCTCTTTACTCTGCCATATTTTCTTGCGATCGTCAGTACTAAGTATTACTGGTTCGCGCCAGTTCTCTTTGGCAAGAGCGAGTGGGGTCAGTCCGTTATCTACTGCTACCACATCTCTATGCATACCCACGCTAGTATGAATAAAATATTCTCTAAGGTTGCATATCTCACGGTTAAGCAAGGTTTTGGCGTTTAAAAAGCCAGACCTCCACACTTCCGTGGGATATATCCCAGGATCACACTATGATCAGGTTGCTCCCATCTTCTATACACCCACCTCTCATCTTTTTGGAACGAACGATTTTGAGCATAGCGATCTACTCTCTTCCTGTATCGTCGTATACGATTTGCCCACGATTATTATTATTATTATTCTCTGTATTTATATAATGAACATACATTTTTAAATATATCTAAAACAAATCCATTTAAAATATGAAAATTAGTGACCCACCGGTATCGGTTACAGGGACCAAGCGACCGGTGGTTAGGGCTTCAGAGACAGGAACCTCTTCACAATGCGTGCCATGTCGAAGAGAACTGTC
Source organism: Thumatha senex (assembly GCA_948477245.1). NCBI lineage: Eukaryota > Metazoa > Arthropoda > Insecta > Lepidoptera > Erebidae > Thumatha > Thumatha senex. Next base: position 28,825,600 of record OX419732.1, read on the forward strand.
TTCTGCATCAAGCCCTTGATTCAGCTGCCTAACGCCAGCCTCATAAAATGTTGACTTGGCAATCAACCCATGTACTGATACGACTATCGGGACAATGATTGCCCAATCCACATCCCACATGTCAACAATCTCGTGAGTCAAGTTCAAATATTTCAATTGTTTCTCTTTTTCTGCTTTCACGAGATTTTCGTCATGTGGAATGGTAATATCAACAATCATTGCGCGACTTTCTAATCGATCTATCACCACTATATCAGGCTTATTGGCAACAATAGTCCAGTTAGTAATGATAGATCGATCCAAGTACAGTGTGATACGACCATTTTCAAGAACTAGGTCAGGTACATACCTGTATTAGGGCACCTCCAAATCCACAAGTTTATATTAAAGAGCTAGTTGCTGACGAACAATCTTGGCTACTTTTTGTGTTTATGCAAGTACTCCCTGTTAGCAAGACGGGAACAACGAGAAATAATATGTCTTAAAGATTCACTCGTACGATGACATGCCCGACAAATGTCAATTGTACCGTCCTTCAGAATAAACTTTCGGTAGATATTCGTCATTACTACTTCGTCTGTAATTGCACAAACAGAACCTTCAGTTTACCCAAAGAAATCCCCAAACCGGAGCCAGGAAACAGGTGCTGTTAAATCTACATCGAATCCATATAGGGCTCGAAATAATCGTCCATGCTATTATTATTATTTAACTTGTGATAATTTGTTACCGTTCTTATCTTATTTGTTTGGGTACCAGCCCGGATTGCCTTTGGGATACAGCAGTGGACACAGAAAGCTTTCATACAAGGGATGCATGATGTCGACAGAGTGTAGTTTCTGACTGGTTCTAAGTTATCTGGTTACCATAGTACAAGCTATGCTTATTGTGGAATCAGATGGCGTTGTGTGAGTTGTTCCAACAATATTTATATTTATATATTCCCCTCTTTATATACTAATGATAGCTGCTGCTTCTCTACCGACAGGTAAGTCGCCTAAAATATTTCCAAGGGTCGAACTAGATGTTTGTAGAAATTTAATAAAGGCCTCATCTTATGGTTCCTGGTTTAGGCGTTTAAAACAATCGATTTACGGATTTACATTGTGCGTGCGCTGAGTGTTCCTTACCTACTCATTATACCACCACTAGATGACCCCCCCCCTCCCCAGCTTCACTCGTGATATACGTGATATACTCACGTCGCACTTATTTAATCCCGTCGCTTATAAATTCTACAATAACGCATTAAAATTTGCCCGATTTGTCGACATGTATGACTACTGCTCCGCTCTCCACGGAAGTAGCGTGATAATATATAAGTTATAGCCTTCCTCGATAAATGGGCTATCGAACACAAAAAGAATTTTTCAAATCCGACCACAAGATCCTGAGATTAGCGCGTTCAACCAATCAAACAAACTCTTCAGCCTTATAATATTATTTGGTACTAAATGAGCTCCACAGCTTCGCCCGTGGTATCCTTCCGAGGGCACAAATGGAAGGGCACCGTGTGGTTTTAGTCTGTAGGAGTCCAGCATAGCATCCATGAGGATTTCCACACCTATAAAAAAAACCATCTCACTCTACAGTGCAGTTCTCGACTAGTACTATTTACTGTTCCTCTACTCATCTCCACTCAATATATTAATACCACCATTTGTTCCGGAGTTTGAGACGTTCGCTTAGGATTCCAACAAAACCCAAGATAGTTATTTTGAAAGTAACTTTTGTATGCAAACATTAGATAAATATTATGTTATCACTGTGTCATCATTTGATTACTGTAGTGATACATTTTATGTCAACTATTGAAAATTATAATCGTAATATACTTTCCCATATTTCCCTATTGTAGCGACTTCAAAGGTTTACCCTGAAAGTACGTAAATAATTTGGGTTTCGTTTGATAGATTTGATTTTATCCTATCGGGAAACGATATTAAATAATTACATCGACGTCGCTGCATTGGGCGAGCGTGGCCTAGATACTAGGCACGGAAATATTTTAATAAGCAATATATATTTTAATAAGCATTTACATCAATTGTTATTATTATACATAGATATTGTCGCGCCTTTATCCCCGAAGGGATACGCAAAAGCATACTAAACGCCCACATTTTACCGTATGAATTATTGTCCCACGTAACAGGTGCTGAGCCCATTGCGTTGTACTAGCTTTGCGATCCTTTGTAACTGTTCTTGGTTTGTATCTTTTAGCATTATATTCCATCATGCTCCTACCTAATATATTTATTCAAATATTATAATTAGTTTAATATTATCTTAGATTATACATACATATTGTTAAATTATTTCTATTGTTATGAAACAATCTAAAATTACAGTTTAATATTATAATAAATTAATGCTAAACTTAACTAACCAAAAATAACTAAAAACCAAAGACCTAACATGCGTCATGAAATTTCAGAAGACTGGCATGGCAGCATTGCCACGTTGAATGGCAATGCTTAGCCTTTGTACGAAAAATAAACCAGCCTTCTGGTCACGAGTAGTGTCAATTAGGTGCTTTACAAAGCGGTTGAAATAGACCGCTTGGACCCCATGACCCTAACGTCTCGACCCCAAACGGCTCAAAAATGTTAACACTTACGAGTTGCGAATATTTCTGCCGTTTAAGGGTCTCTGCAGAAGCGGCGGTGGCACCGGCACAACCAGCAGTACCGGAAAGATGAGTAGGAGAAAGAGTGTCGACGCACGTAGCGTCCCACACCAAACACCTACCCATCCTCCGCGGCATTAAAGACATATCGTCCGGTCTCTTACCGTCGTCACGCGCCAAACCCTTCGGTTCTAGTTTAGCCAGTCTTGTCTGTCCATTTATTACGCTATTATTATTACGCTAACATACAAGAGCATGTCTTATTATTACGCTCTTCTGCTACCTTGTGACTTTCATATTGTGGAAACACTTCCAAGCAATGATCTTTGGCATTTGAAAACAATGTTAGCCAATTACCGTATGAATTAGAACAGACTAAGATTGCTATTTATATAATTTATAAGAGTATAATAATGTACTGTGTTATTCGTCCCCATATTATGTATAGAGGACGCATGTCACGGTATGGGGCCAAGCGTGCTGGCTGGTCGCAGCGATAGCCATTAGGCAAATAAATAATTATTGTTTTTAAATTAAGAATGGAAAATAAAAGAGGATAGGCTGATGTCACTTCGGAAAATTGGATGGCTGAGCTCCGTGGCGACGACTTCGCTGCCGATTGCCATCAGTGAAAATCCGGGTTAGATTCTGCATTGAATGTGCAGTCGCGTTTGTGAACCGTATAATAAAGTTCCATGTAACAATATCTCGCGATAAACCCAAATAAACACTTTCGTTCATTTCAGTGCTATTTGTTCATATTTAAAATACCGGTGTATCCCACGTCCCTAGCTCAGGAGTGGGCGTGGACTAGCAGTGTTTCCAGTACCAGACAGTTGCAAGCCCACACCTCGTACTCCTGTTACTGTTGACTCCGGAAGGGCGTCACAGTACCTACTTACAAAATTTAAGCTTGTTTGAAGTAACTACAAAGATATATGTTAAGTAAGACCCAATAATATAAGTAACAGCAGTTTACAAATATTATGGTTGTCTAGCTTTAACGTGAATTTACTCCAATATTTATTAATTAACAAATATAACACAAGCTAAAATGAACACTAGCTTTCTTGACTTTTAATTACATGAGTTTGTTAGTGCCTCTTCAAAGAACGGTATAATTAGTTCTATTCTAAATTAGTTTATATACTTAGTGAAATCAAAATCTTTAAAGTAAGCATACATATTTACATTATATATAGAAAGTGGGAACTAAAAGTCGTACTAACCTAACTCTTTAGTAATTTAAATATAACTGCGAAATCTGGGCTTCGGCGTCGTAGTGTGTTTGTTAACTCATTCGGGAAAAAGTTATAGCAAAACGTATATAATTTTTTTATTTAATTTTTATTCGTAAAGTATATTAACCTGATTTGTCAAGCAATGTCGATGTCACTTAACTAGTGCATAATTGTCATTTAGGTCGGTCGATTGCCCTGTGAATTTTTGTGGATATTGAAACATACTCGTATTAAACATCATGAGAAATTATCCCCGTAAAAAGTGATCATTGAAAAATTTTCACCGTTTGAAAATAGTATGTTCTATTTAAATCTTATAGGTCATTAAAACTTACAAAGAAAAAGGAATAGTTATGCCAAGTTTACAAAGAATTAAACATTACAAGACGAGGAACTTCCAACGGTATCCTTGGATAGCAATACGTAGTTGTTATTATTCGTCCCAAGTCCCACATAACCTTATATTATACCTCAAGTACTCCGCATAACCGTATCCCAACATGTAAATAAATCGTTTATCTCAGTTAGTACTCGTAGCGAAGTTTCTGTTGTACCAAGTTTAGCCAGTGAACCAGTTAAACGTGTTAGTTGTTCTTTGACTAAGGGTACTGTTGTTTGTCCGACACAACCTATGAAATAATGAATTTATGATGATTAAATTATCTTAAACATATATTATGGGTTTTTAACAGTTTCTAAGCCTCTAGGAGTGTATTGAAGCATTTAATTAGAGAGATTTTAAAAAAATATAATGGTGTTTTTGGGCAGCATAATGCTTTGTTTGGTGTGGTTAAATATATAAATTTTGTAGGGCATTTTTTTATACAGCGCCGTTTAGCTCAAAGTAGGCTAATATAAGTTTGTTTTATGGGTACTAGAAGACTGATAAAAATACTTATTTTTAAATACATAAATATTATACATAGGAAACACTCAAACTCCGAAACAAACATTTATGGATAACACAAATATTATTTCCGACCCGGGAACCGAACCCTGGACCTCAGTCGCGGCAGTCGCATACACTACACTGCGCCACCGAGGCCGAGGAGGTTAGGTGTCTTAGAATACGTTTTTTTTACTTAGAAATCTTCACCATATAGATTTCCACAATAATGATATACAGAGTCGTCACAACATGTAGTTTGTTATTTTGTTTTGTTCAGATTTTATCCGCAAAGTTGTCTTTAATCAGAAATATTTTCAAACTCTACTTAAATAAATAATTATAACAGTAAATTAATATTTTGCTTGTTCTCTGAAATGTGAAAGACCATACGTGAATACATCAGTTGAATCTTGTATTTGTTTTATTGTATTACAAATAGTAAGAGTTACAATTTATACAGGAATAGTTAATATCATGACATGGTGAAGTTTTCCCGTAACTTGGTTCCTGAACCAATGAACTACTCTTGCAATTGCAAGAGTAGTTCATTGGTTCAGCTCAAATAATCTTTGCCTTAATGAAAATAAAACTAAATGTATAAAATTTACTCTACCAAATGTAAAACAAGTTGCGGCCAATGTTCAACTGAATGGACAAGTGTTAGAGTTTGTAGAATCAACTGTGTTCCTAGGTATAACTATTGATGCCAATTTGCAGTGGGGCCCACACATAGAAAAGACAGCCTCTAGATTAAGTTCGGCTGCATACGCTGTAAAAAAGATCAGGACTCTAACAGATGTGGATACGGCTAGAATGGTTTACTTCAGCTATTTTCATAGTATTATGTCTTACGGTGTTCTCCTTTGGGGGAGTGCTGCAGATTTAAATATTATTTTTGTTCTACAAAAGCGGGCTGTACGCGCTATTTATAATTTGGGCCCCAGAGTTTCTCTCCGAGAAAAATTCAAAGAAGTGAATATTCTAACCGTACCATCACAATACATTTTTGCCAATCTTATGTATGTCCAGAAAAATCTATCACAGTTTTCTAAACTCTGTGATAAACATAATATAAACACTAGAAATAAAAATAATCTTTCAGTCCACCACAGTCGACTACATAAGATTGGCGATTCTTTCCAGGGTAACTGTATACGCTTTTACAACAAGCTTCCCTGTGACCTGAGAAATTTACCTTTAAATAAATTTAAAAAGTTTATTAAAAACAAGCTTTGTGAAAAAGGTTTTTACTCCGTTACAGACTATTTGCAGGACAGGGACGCCTGGAAATGATCTGCTGGCAAAATGAAATAATATTAAATTGTAAATAGGCCATCAAAAAAAAAAGCCTTCCTAAGTTTCTTGCCGGTTCTTCTCAGGTGGGCCGCGTTCCGAACCGGTGGTCGCTTTAAATATTTTAAATAGTGTATGACATTTTGTAAGCGCCGTTAAAATGGTCTATGCAAAATAAAGATATTTTTATTTTATTTTTATTTTAATATAAGTAGCCTATATGTTATTCTAGCTATTATTACTGTAAAGTTTCAACAAAATCCATTCAGCGGTTTTGGCGTGAAAGAACTTCAAATATTGTTACTAATATATGTCGTTGAGACCACTCACACATCGCCATCTGATTCCAAACTAAGCAAAGCTTGTACTATGGTAACCAGATAACTGATGAACATACTGAAATATTTATTAATACATATATATAGATAAATAACAGACACAAAATAAACCATCATGCTCATCACACAAAGTTTTATTCTGGGTGGGAATCTAACCCACGACCTCTTGTGTAACAGTCGGATGCAATGCCACCGCGCCACAGAGGCAGTCAAGAAGATCATCATAAGAATATTAAAAGCTTTTGAATATATTTCCTACCCTACTTGGTAATTTACCACGAAGAAGAGCACTTTTTAATTCAAGCTGTGGGATCTTGGGAACCTTTTTACGATCCTACAGGAGATTCTTTTTCGCAGAGCCATCCAGTTTCAATGTACCAACAGCACCCATAGCTTTTGAGAGATGCATCGGCATTAAGGACCTCCGCACACTAGCTTCTTTTAGTATCCGCAACCGGCGACTTAGTAGCTTTGTGGAAGCAAGATACAGCGACCGAGCTCGACACAGTATCAGTGTGCAGTGGCTCTAACTCACAGTTTGAACCGAATGGATCTCGTGCGTGTCTCCAATAGCTTATATTTTTAGACCGTTTCATAGTTTTAGCATCTCTACTACTGACTACTTACGAGAGAATAAAACGATCATATATTATGAGATGGGCAGTGTTTTTAACAGTCAGCTACGGAGCCCTAAATTGCTTGTACCCGGAGCTCTCATATTTCCTGTGTAAACAAAATTGGTTTTTACATTGAAAGGGCTTTGGGTGAGATTTTTGAAGTAAATTGTATACCTAATTATGAACCTGAAAACTGTTTGTGTACATAGAAAAAAATTAACTTAAAATGTCTTGCATTTTTTAAAATTAAATTACTTATTATTAGTTAGGTATAACTTGGGCAAGTTTTCGAAACGGATATATGAAATTCAAATGTGTCTGTTTGTAATTACGAATGAACAAATTTTCACAAAAAAAAAATAAAACAAATACAAACATAAAAAAACCAAATTTAATTTTCTTTTGTCTATTTGTCTGTTTATTCCAGCTAATCTTTAAACGGATGAATCGATTTTAACAGGACTTTCATTAGCAGTTAGCTGAAGTTATAAGCAGTATCGGGATCGGGACCTACGCGGGGCGTCTGCTAGTAAATATATATATTTTGAGCCTAAATAAAGCTATTATATGCATGTGCCATTGAACATACTTATTTCTAAAACACCAAAATTCCGAAACATATTCTTGAAGAACCTTATCACATAAAAAAGATGTTCCGACTTGTGACTCGAACTCAAACAGAACTCGAAAGCAATTAACAAATAATTCTTAGGAGGAATTCTTCGACACCTAGTCACGGCATAACTTGCAGTCTTTTTCCAGTCTTGTACTTGTAATAATCCCCATCCCTCTTTTAAGATCACTTTCTTGTTATGTCTATCTGTCCGTGTTTTAGTACTGTTTTCTGTAAATATGTTAAAATTTAAATGTATATTTGTTGAGTTATTGAATACTAAATAACTATTGTGGGACATTTTTTACACAGCGCCGTCTAGCCCAAAGTAAGCTATATAAGCTTGTGTTATGTGATCTAGACGACTGATAAACTGATGACAGATATTATACATAGGAAAAAAAAAATTCGGATACAAACATTTGTGGATCACACAAATATTTTTTCCGTCCCGGGAATCGAACCCTGGACCTCAGACGCGGCAGTCGTATACACTATCACTGCGCCACCGAGGCAGTCAAGATTTTGAGAAAGTTCTTTATATATAAGAATAATTCATATATATATATAAAGACACATTAGCCGTGTAACAAGGGAGGCGACTGCTAATATCCTTAATTCAAGATTAATGGCCAACAGGTTGGGTCGAGATAAAGGACAGCCCTCTAATTGCTTTATATTTATTATAGCAAGTTATTTCTTGTTTGTGACCGCAATCAACATGTCAGGGGCTCACTATTTTATTTTATCTTCTAGATACAAATATAATGAATTTTGACAACTAGGGCTGTAGCAAGGGTTTGGTGGGTTGGGATATAAGAGGCCCTACTGAGATCTTCAGGGCCGAAACGACCTCACGAGCGAGCATCTGCTGACGAGGCAACGACACAAACACCCTTACAGGGTTAGAATTTCAAGCCGCAGTTGCTCCCATCAATGCCAAAAATCAAAAGCCAAACAATAGTTAAGTATGTGCCAGTAAATGGCGCCTACGCCGTATTAAAAAATGCCGGTGGAAAAATTCATCAGTTCTGATACCTTAGTACGTTAGGCAGGTCACCCGGTAAGTGAGAAGTCGCGTGTTTGAGTCTCGTTCGAGGCAGAAACTTTTTCCACCTCTTATTTATGAAATGACGATATTAACACTATGTTACATCGTGTAGGATCTGCACTGATACCACAAATTTAAAACTATACTTTAATTTACTATAAACAAAAACAATAACATTACAATTAACAATCCTCGTGTCGAAGCGCTCGTGGCCCCGTGGTCTCAGTGTTAGGTAAACGATCACTGAGGTACGCAACTTTCACTATGGCTGGTCGTCGGATGGGTGACCACTTTGTGGCATTTACATTTGCGAGCGTTTCCGTGCTTCGGAAGGCACGTTAAGCTGTTGGTCCAGGTTGCCAGTAAAATGGCAGTCGTTAAGCCTGGTTTAAGGCATTATAGGCGGCTTAAAAAATTTCAACAGCAGGTAGCCACAACCTGCGTCTGTCTATTTCAACACGGCAATGGGCTCACCACCTATTACGTGGGACAGGAATCCACACGGTGAAAAGTGGGCATATAATATGCCTCTGCCACCCCTTCGGGGATAAGGCGTGTTGGATATTTATTTATTTATTTAATTAACAACCCCCCACTGCTAGAAAAAGGGGTTTCAGGTTATGGTGGCATGTGATATACGGCGGGTGACCTGAAAAGGACTGAAAAAAACGTTTCAGGCGCCTGAAAACAACGGCAATAGCGATAAAATGTTAATAATGTAGTACGTGAAAGAGCCTCCTCGGAAACAGCTGGAAACCGCTTTTCTAAATTCTTTTCCTACAAACGTTTTAAAAAGCTTGTTGGGCAAAGAAATTGACCTTCAAAGCTTTTTTACTAGTCCACCGGCGCAACAATAATTTTGTATGTTTTCAGAAATTTAATGTTGTTTAGATCCCGACCGCTAAGTGAAAATAAATTCAACTCAAAAAAAATACAAACGAAAATAATAATACGCCTTTAAAGTGCAAGTACTTTCAAGTACAAATATAAATAGTAATTACTTGAAACTTACATATTTTGTAAAGTAAGTACCTTTTCCACTATAATAAGAATGCGACATGGCTAAGTCTTTATCCTTCAGAAACACGCATAAGAACTGAATATTTTTGGGTTCTTAGAAAAGATATATAAAAATTTATGCTTTCCTTCATCTTATTATAAGGGACATCTGGGAGTGATGGAATTTATTACTGAGTAATATTTGAATAACATTTTTAGGTACAGACGAGTTTCTTTTCGTAAATTCTTATACTTATATAGATATATGCGTTGTTAGATCAAAATATAACACAAAGTAAGTCATAATATTTCATGAACTATTACAACTTATAAATTAATTAGACAGCTTTAGACAATATAGACAATTATTGTATTTGTTTTGTTTCTTTGACCCTCTTTCCAGTCGCACAGAAGTAAAGGATTGATGTGATTTCTTGTACAGGGATAGCTTTAGGTTTATAGCATAAAATGATATTTTTCCCACGGGAACTGCGACCAAATTTTAAATGAATAAAGCCGCGATCAACTTCTAGGAATTTTTATAAAAAACATTAAGTTGTTTAGAATTTCTGTCTACTTGAAATTATGTACATACATACAGTCAGAGGCATACTATACGCCCAAATTTCACCGTATGCTTTTTTGTCCCACGAAAACGATGGTGAGCTCATTGCCGTGTTGAAATGGGCAGCCGCAGGTTGTGGCGACCTAATATTGAAATTTTTCAAGCCGCCCATAAGGCCTTCACTCAGGCTTAACGACTGGCCATTTTACTGGCAACCGGGACTAAAGGCTTAACGTGCCTTCCGAAACACGGAAACGCTCGCAAATGTAAATACCAGAAAGTGTTCACCCATCCGAGGACCAGCCATAGTAAAAGTTGCGTATTCACTGATGATCGTTTACAGATCACTGAGTCCGCGGGCCTCGAGCGCTTGAAAACATAATGTTGCCTAGAATTCTGTCTCCTTGAAATGATGTGTATGTTTACAAATCCAGTGTGGCTTTTACAGTGAGCATGTCACAAACATGACATGGGTCGCGCTGAAAGCTGTATTGCTCTGTGTTAAAATACTATGATTCATAGTTACTTCTATAAGATTTGGGTATTATTTACAATTGTATTTTTTTAGGGTTTATAAAACCTCTTGGCTCTGAATTGTTATTATGCTAGCGTCTAATTTTGGATGCAATTTCTTGTTAATCGTACCCTACCCTGCTTGGGTAGATGATGACTCTCTCTCAATATAAAGATAGAGGCGTAGATGTACCTAAAAGGTTAACTTTGGTTAGGTCCATTTTCGACCAGGAATCAGTTGAATAAATGTGCCCGTGCATAGAGTATAATTTTTTATAATATATTTTCAAACAAGAAGATTATATTTGAATTGGATATGAAATAATTTTTATTGTTATTAAACTATTCAGATAATCTTAATTTAGTTAATATAAGTACTCCTTATAAAATATAATATTTTCGATTTCTGTCAAAGTTATAATTTGTACGTTTAGGGCAAGTTTAATTAACTAATGTAAATGCCTCAAAGAGGTCACCCATCCAAGGACCAGCTATAGCGAATGTTGCTTAACTCAGTGATCGTTGACAGACCACTAAGTTAGCGGGACCACGAGCGCGCTACGGCAATAATACGTATACGCTAAGTTCACTCTCTTTGGCAATTAATGGTATAAACACAAATTATTATGAAGCGTATAAAAATTAAGCGTATAAAATATATTGAAGCGCTCGTGGCCCCGCGGTCTCAGTGTTCTGTAAACGATCACTGAGTTACGCAACTTTCACTAAGGCTGGTACTCAGATGGGTGACCACTTTGTGGCATTTACATTTGCGAGCGTTTCCGTGCTTCGGAAGGCACGTTAAGCCGTTGGTCCCGGTTGCCAGTAAAATGGCAGTCGTTAAGCCTGGTTGAAGGCCTTATGGGCGGCTTAAAAATTTCAACAGCAGGTAGCCACAACCTGCGTCTGTCTATTTCAACACGGCAATGGGCTCACCACCTATTACGTGGGACAGGAATCCACACGGTGAAAAGTGGGCATATAATATGCCTCTGCCACCCCTTCGGGGATAAGGCGTGATGGTATAAAAAGTTTAAACCATTTTATCGTTGAATTACAGTTCATATTCAAGCCTTTTAAACTGTTTTCTTTCTCATGAGTACTACAACACGTTATAGTCCCTATTTTCTTTTCGTTCTGCAAAATATAAACCTCAGAATCACAAAATAGCACCCATTTATTCCGACGACAGTTTCATTATATTTGTGTCAAACTTCACAATATTTACGACCTCCGAGTACAACGCGTTCCTCGAGCAATCATCAAGATTACGGACATGTGTCTTTACTTACTGTCTAGCTATTTTCATACTTACATGCTTATCTATATGCGGATTCAAAACGGAAGCATTTGATTGTCCTATCTTTCAACGTACAGTTCAAATTACTGACGAGTATTAGCACAAATTTAGAAAAAAAAACCATTCGAAATCAGTTTTGACTAAAATCTGAACATTGAGAAAAATATCCTACTGGACAGATCAATCTAGCCATCAATCTGATCAATGGGAAATACCCTGGAAAATGGCAAAAGATTATCTTTCAAATAATTATTACTGTTTATAATTAACTCCTGTGTCGATTCGGAAATGATAAAATATACACAAGAACTTTACTGATTGACTTACAAAATTTAAATCGCAAAGGGATAATTGACAGTGTGTGGGTCAATACCACATACACGGTGTAACTTCCACCATTTATTATTAGATTCCCGTCGACCAGATAGTGCGGCCTTACTAACACCTGTTGATGTTCATCCCATAAAGGTAATGGGCTCACCACATTGACCTCGGTCGCCGATGTTATACTCAATTCTATTGGTTTTCGATACTTTGGCGCTAACCATTTGTATGTATATAACCAACATTTATTGGCTCTTTTTATGTGCTTTTTATTCGCAAGTGTCATAAAATAGTAAAACTTGTAAATAAAGTTTAATATTAGGATTATAATGCTGCAAGAAATATTTTATAACTTTTCAAACGTTAAAAAATTAACATATGTATGATACTTACAATGATCGTTACGTTGTTCTTACAACGAGACGCTTACAGTTCATTTTGTTTTGACATTAAAATCAACTGCCATTTGTTCATTTCAGCGGTACACGTTGGACGTGACCTCGTGGCGACCATAGACATGGGCAATATCATCCTGCAAACAATGATTTAATTTTAAAATACATAATTGGCGTTCCTAATGATGAAAAAAGACATTTATTACGAACTAGCTGTCCCGGCGGATTTCCTACCGCTTTAATTAGTTATTAGCTGAGTTATAAAGCAAGAAAAGCAGCTTCTCTCTATGTAGCTCTAAAGAATTGTTTGATATGATGTCTATGGCTACTTCTTTTCATCGAATGGCTCGCCATAGACAGGATGTTCACCCTTAGACTGCGTCCGGAGCGCTCGCATACGATAATAGGTTTTCTTTCGCGTACGCTTGGATTGTGGAATGTGCTCCCGATTTACTCAAACATCTACGGTATGGGGTACTTCAAAAGAGGTCTTAGAAGGTTTCTAAATGATCGGCAGAGCGAGTGCTGCACCTCTAGACAACCAAGTGACTCTATTTATAAATTTCTAAACAATAAACTAAAGATAATCAAAAAACTTCTAAATTTCACGGGCAGGAACATTTTGTATTGAAAAATTTAATGTTTTTTTTTTTTTTATGGCTTTATTTATTATGTTTGTTCCTAGCCGTTTAAACCTACCCTGATCCTTTATAAACCTTTAAATATGAAAATCAAATGAGACTAACGAACATCAATTCATTTTAATATACAAGATGTAATAAATCACTGTTTCTTTTCCGATCCAGAAACATTGATTGATTTAACAACATACATAAACGCGCCAAACCGAATGATTTAATTTCTCTTCTACGTAATCCAATATTAACTTTTGTTAACATTCCTTTGTGTGTACTGCTTCATATGTAAGAAGTGTACTTTCTATGGAAAACATACTCTTCATTGATTTATCTTCTATCGTTTCCTCTTTCCAGTAACATTTAGTATTGCTCCTCGAACATGTTAATCTTGGGAGACATTATATTTTCGTCTTAAATTCACCTCTGCAATCTATGATATTAACTCTTTGATAATTATTATAAGAACTGCCGTAGACAGATCATTATTTACTTTCCTTGTGTCCTGTGTCGCTGAATTTCAGTTCACGAAAAATAAATTAAAAGGTAAGCGGTAAGTTAGATTAAAAATTTAAACGTTTAGCCTCATTCTCGTTAAATTTGGTAATCATTCCAACGTGGATTCCCGGGGCTAAAAAGATATGATTTTCCTGAACATCAAATAGGTATACTTTGTTACTTTCTCTTCCCTAAACTGATTCCAAAAAAATATAATTTTATTTTAACTTTGAACTTTTTTTTCAAATTAGTTAAATTTAGTTAGAATATAATAAAGTAGTTATGATCATTGCTCAAATTCAAAAGGTTTCGGACCACATAGGAGGTCGTGTTGGAAGTAGGTACCTACCGTATTGACGATATTAAGAAAAAAGACGTGTGGCACTCGGAGACTGCCGCGGTAAAGAACATACCTTTGTTTTTCTTTAATATTAATTCAAGTTACACTAAATAAAAAAACACCCTCACCCTCGACCTCGCCCTCGTCCTCGCCCTCGCCCTCGCCCTTGCCCTCACGCTGTATTCCTGACGGGGTAGTCAGAGAGGACAGATCGCTAGGCTTCGCGACCCATGCATACTTCTTTCGCTTCTTGTAGATTCATCAATCGCTTCATACACGCACGTCTGGGTAACCCAGTACTTTTCACTTTTCTGTTTTTTTTATAATATGGAAATACCTAGAATAAATAATTTTTTTTGGGATAATGCCTTTGCTACTCGTAAATTAAAGGTGGAATGGAAATTGAATACAAAATACGATAAAAGTAGAAAGTAATAATTCGATTGTTATATGTTAATAATTATTTCTTTTGTTTTATGTTACGGGTACCTTTTGTTTTTGCGTGTAGCAATGAATTTTTTTCTGAAGAAATACAGAATAAAAGTTGTATGCTATATGCACCAACATTTTAGCTAGTCTTCGTACTTTAAAAAAAAATCGGACCAAAGTGTACTTAACATTGTGCACCACATTGGCATGGGACAGTTAGAAACTTTTTTTAGGATCGAAATTTAAAGGACAAAAGTGAACGAAATCATTTTTTTAAATGTCAATTAGTTTTCTATTTAAAACTAAATTTATAAATCTGATCACGATCCTTTAAATATTCAGATGTCTAATATATAAAGGCAATGTATGAAAGAAAACTCTTCTTAATTTGAGACATGGGATGCAACGGCTGTTAAAAGTATATCACGGACGAAAAATTCAACTCACATTAAATTCAGAATATTTTATTGCCAATATATACATTTCTTGATGTTACAATAGGTACAAATATTGATGTTAGTCTAAAATTATCGTATTTCGCCAAATTCTGCCGGAAGGGAAAAATCTGCTAATTGCCTTTTACAATAAAATAAAAAAAAATTGAAATGTTTATATCGTATCACAAATTTTGTCACAATATGTTTAAGTAGGAACTTCCATGTACGCTAAACAATGCTTGTGTTTGGAAATTCCACATTCATGTACAAAATTAAGATTTGAAATACTGTTATTACTGTTATTTACCGAGTCATATTCACACCTTCAATTGATCTAGTCGATTTTATGAGATACAATGTATCTCAAAAAATACTATATACGATTCTCTTCACTTCAAACCTCAGTTTTAACAGACTGTTTACACTGTAGATTGACGGCACTTGGTGGAACTTGCTACACATCTGGAACTAAAACACTTGTACTGTTCCACTTATTTAATACTTAAACCTGACCGGTTTCGCCTTACGGCATTTTCAAAGGTTAGCACATATTTTGTCAATTCTCTCAGTTTTAACAATTTCAAATCGAATCTAATTTTATAAGTTAAACAAGGAATAAAATTTACCGGTTTTCTAAAAACCTGTTTGTTTTAATTTAGATTGAACAATTCATATACAATTAATGTGATCAACGATGTAAAAAACTTCTTAATTGAAATTAACAATTTCACGGAAATTTAAGACACGTTCGTGTCGTAATTTTCTCTAAGTAAAGGTGTTTAAATAAAACATTAGATAACTCCGGCGAAGAGAACATGTGCGGGGCACACAGACATACATTATCTTACATCTAAAGCTGAAGATTACGTGCACGCTGAGAAACATGTCTTACCTTCAGTAGCGACGTCAAAGAAAAATGACACGTTAAGCGAGATACACGTGTACATGAATAATTTAGTAGACGTTTTTCCTGTTGGCCTTTGATTGGGATTTCATCTTTTGAGCAAATTATATTTCAACATTTGACGTTTTAAAGAAGAAAATTCAATAACATTCGAACTATCCAAGAAAGCATTTTATGCCAACCCTTTTACTATAATGGGAAGAGGGTGTTATAATAATAATATATTCAGTAAACCTTTCCTCAGACTTTCCCGGTCATATAGTGTGAACTGTTGGAGGAACAAATTTGTATTTATGGTTGGACGTTAAGGTATGATAAAGATTCCGTGTTTTTCTTTACACTTTGTGGTATTTACATTTGCGAGCGTTTCCGTGCTTCGGAAGGCACGTTAAGCCGTTGGTCCCGGTTGCCAGTAAAATGGCAGTTGTTAAGCCTGGTTGAAGGCCTTATGGGCGGCTTGAAAATTTCAACAGCAGGTAGCCACAACCTGCGTCTGTCTATTTCAATACGGCAATGGGCTCACCACCTATTACGTGGGACAGGAATCCACACGGTGAAAAGTAGGCATATAATATGCCTCTGCCACCCCTTCGGGGATAAGGCTTTACTTAAAGATGTATAATATGAAAATTTTTTGTATAAAATTGCAGTTGTTTGGATAGAGTAACTTTTAAAAATAAATATTTAGATTCAACGATATAAAGTTTATTTCTTATCGCATTTATGAATTATAAATACTTGAATATATTCAATTATATTTGTTACATAATTTTCAGTAAAGTTGAAAGTTTAATTAAAAAAGTTTTTTAGGAAATTTCCTGGATAACTCTCAGACCAAGATGTCGTACTTGCAAGTTTATAATTTATAATTGCAACGTAATAATTTCACTTTATAATTTCAATTAATTATAGTTATACCAAACGGTGTCGATTGAAAACAACTACTCAATCAATAGTTTTGCTATAGTTAATTTTAGGAAGATGATTAACCGGAAGACGGATTACTATGAGGCTAGTCATGGTGGGAGCTAATGTTTACAGCGGGAGCGGGTGGACCGCCATCGCGTTTTTCTGCTAGCTGGGCATACTCGAAAGAGGTGGTGGAGGGATTAGTAGAGAACTCTGCCACTCGAGTTACGCAGCCTGCGGCGAGAACGTTACGGACTTGTTTTCCCTTTTAGCTACCATAACCAGGGGCCCTAAAAATGCTGGTCGCTGTCCTCACAAAAGCAGGACCAAAGTAGCAGCGTAACGTGAGAATTACACGAAGGCCTCATACTCTAAAATGCGGTTTTACGCACGAACTAACCCTTAAGAAGCGGGATAATACTTGCACGCGTCTTTTGAATTTGTAGATAACCCTGAAACATCCTTACGAGAAGTTACCTGGGGCCCGCCCTGTACAGATAGATAGGTATACATCGGTTCATAACCTACAATACCTACAGGTTTTGTTTCTATTTTTCCTCATCTTAGCCATGAGCTCTTCCGTTACTCAGTAGATGCAGATGAGGCTAATTTGGACCCAAAAGATCTCGGTGGTGCTTTATAAGCTGCGCAAAGACAGATGAATAAACAAACAGTCGTTAAACTATTAGTTCGCTTGTACACACTATGAATTTTTTTATCTAAAATGCAAGAAATCGTGTCGTTTCTACACACGAATAGTGTTTTTTTTGCCTCGTAGTTAACAACGTTTTCTTTATATACCAACGAATATAATATGCCTACCCTACGCACGACTGCCCGAAAACATTATTAACGTTCACACGTTCCTATTCGTCTTGTCTGCAGTAAACACGATGAGATTTCATGTCTAGATCCTACAAAATTCTTGTTGTGTGTATGATGTTGCTTTCTGCAGCAGGCACGTAGAACTTTTTTAGCGTGTTGGTACACCCTAGAAGGTCCTTAGAATAGAACATCTTGTTTAAAACCCCAATAAAGCAAAGTCTTTTAAAAATCAGACCACAATAATAATTAATTTAAAAAAATAGTATTTAGACGTTCTTACAGAACTTATATTAGCTTAACTTGGGCTAGGCGGAGCCCAAATTAAGCTAATTAAGCTTGTGTTGTGGGATCTAAACATGTGATAACTGATAAATATCATACACTTATTTCTATAAACATACCGAAGCATTATTCAAACTCCAAAACAATAATTTGTGTTATTATTATTTATCTATCACGCCTTATTCCGGGTGGCAGAGGCATTATATGCCCACTTTTCATCATATGTATTTCTGTCCCACGTAATAGGTAGTGAGCTCATTGCCGTGTTCAAAATAGACAGACGTAGGTAGTAGCTACCTGCTGTTGAAATTTTTCAAGCCACCTCATGGCTTTTAACTTGACTTAACGACTAACAAAAATAGATGACAAAAATAGTTGTTCTGACCCAAAATGCGATCCCTAAGGACAGTCTCTTACAATACCACTTATGCTATTCAGACATGTGTCAAAAGTTAGTTTAGTATAGTTAAAATAGAATAATACAGCATAAAGTGAAAGGTAAAAAAAGTCACAGTTATTTGTGGATATCTTATTATATTTGTCCATACATGACAACCTCGTTTATAAAACATGGGTCATATCGCGTTGTACATCCCAAGGGAAATACAGCCTGTAACTTGTGCCACACATTTGTCTACAAAAAATAACATAACATTTTAACTTTTGCGATCCCCAATAACTTATCCCAAACTTTATAGCCCACGTAGCGTAAAAGAAATATTTATTGCGTATTTATAAAGTGTTATCAATATTAAATGCTCTTTCCAGATAACATGCTGGCTGCATACACTTTGGAGTAATTGATGGAGGTGTGTAGGTATATGATGTTGCTTTCAGTTTACGAAGTATTGTCGCCTACATTATATTTCTGATCATAGCCTTTTAATATTACTATTTTCCTAATTATTCTGATGCGCTCGTGGCCCCGGTGACTCAGTATTCTGTAAACGATCACTGCGTTAAGCAACATTCACTATAGGTGGTCCTTGGATGGGTGACCACTTTGTGGAATTTACATTTGCGAGCGTTTCCGTGCTTCGGAAGGCTCGTTAAACCGTTGGTCCCAGTTGCCAGTAAAATGGCAGTCAAGGCAGTAAAAGGGAAGCCAGTTAAGCAGATAGTATTGATTTTGTTGTACAAAGTCATCCGCCACTTCTCGCTGTCTGTGTGTATCTTCGCTATAAACTTAAAAACTACTGACTGGTTTATCACTCAAGACATAAAATTCATCAATAGATAGAGTGATTCGCGAAGTCGATTAAAGTATACATTTCATTTGTCAAGGTTTTATTATAAATTGGCTAAATTATAACGATAATCGTTTAAAATGTAATGATTGAAAAATATCAAGCTTACTGAGGGCTTTCATTCAATTTTGGAAATCAAAGCAATATATCACTAAATTATTCCTTTTTATAGATCTACAAAAACTTTCGCGGCATATGTAAATTGATTTTACAGAAACTTTTATCAAAACTGGTAGTACTATTTCGACCAATTATATATGCAGTATATTGTATAGTTTTAAATAATGTTCACATAAAAAATAAATCTTCTATCAACCCAAGACACAACAATTCTGTCTTCAAAAAACAATAAATCTACAGATTAGCTTTGTAGTATAATAATGTATTCGCAGCCGCTCTCTACAGTCTGCAACGGATATTTGGAAGTGTCCCATCGCTGACGGATCTCATTTGAATATAAACCAAATGTTTCTATAATATTTAGCAATGTCAACATATATAAACAGAACATTTGGGTTTTGTGTAAAGCATATTATACGTTTATGTTTTCACAAAGTACTAGGACAGCTGGTAACTGGTAAGCTAAATTATGCTTAAAATTATTTGCTAGTTTTTATACAAGTTAAAATTGCTCACTCTACTACTGTGCCAACGAGGCTGTATCCACTCAATAATAGGTCTGCAGATAGCTGTTTACTATATTATATCCAGATAATAATTAGTTTTATAAGTAAGTATTGTAAAGTAAGGTGTAAGGGGTCCCACTGCTAGGGTTGCACCTTCTGACTAAAGGATGAGGTCACGACACAGGCGCACCTGTTATAAGTATGCGGGGTTTGTCGCTCAGGACAATGCTAAAAATCAAAAGCAAAACGATAGCTGTTTCCAGAAGACAAATAAAACAGGACAGACAGCAACTAGGAATATACAAAGATGAAGAGGTAGAAGTAGTATGATTAGTATTGGCAGGGCGTATGCAAGGAGCTCTACACAGAAACATTAAATAAACAATAGACCTCATGGTTGACACCACCTCAATGTATAATTCAAACTTATTTAAACCGAAGCACATAACTGCCTCCGTGAGTCGTATATCCCTATAATATTAACCGCTCTGTAGTGGCAATACAATTTCCTTTGCCAACGTGAGTGTGAATTTAATATTTATGGTAACAGACTTCTTAGCTTTCAGAGCTGTGACTACCTTAGTGTAGACACATTATTTAATTCTATAAAACGATTTAACTGAATTTTGACTTTTGAAATGTAAAGGAGTCTTACTCAGATATTTAAGCGTCTACTTTTGTGGTTTGAATTCTTGATAACTGTAATGAAATTAAAAATTATGTGAAAATCATTAGAATAATCAAGTTAGCTTTCAATAGAGAGTATATTTATTTTTAATTTGTTAAATTATTACTTGGTCAAGATGTCGGGATGATCGATTATAATTCTACTTGCAGGTTATCCAATACCATAGAAGTAAAAATATTTGATAGGCAACCAGCAGTCCAGCCGCGACCACGGGCGCTGCAACGCGCTCGACAAAATTGTTTCGCGTGAAGTCCCGAGTAGTATATAAAATATGAGGCAACCAGGAATTTTGTTAATAGGCAACCAGGTTGCCTACACAGAATTTATGCTTGAAGAAGTTCACAAACATATTACGTACCGTCAGCAATTGCGCGCTAACATCATACCACTATGTAAATGTAAACATTGGACTTTGATATAAATGTAATGAAACTGTCGCTACAGTAAATTAATGTATTTTGCTTTCTAAATTACGTTCCTAAACTTTCTGAAACTGGCAGAGCTTTTGTTAGTTTGATTGTAACTCATTCATGCGAGAGTGGGTGAATGGATTCGCTTTGTAACTATTTATTTTACTTACTTTTGATTCAGGTGATAAGATGTACATATAAATAAAATACCAATATTATAAAAAGGCAGTTTGTTAGATAATACGCGTTAATCTACTATCAATACTCACTCCAGTCTATATATCTTCATGCCTTTACTCAAGGGAGTAGAACAATAATCACAAATTTTGGTCTGCAGCGCGAGTGCTACACCTCTATTGTTGTACATGGACTACGGTGACCATTTTCCATCAGGTATGCCGTACGCTTGTCTGCCACCGCAGCGGTATAATAAAAGTTAATAAATTGGGCAGACTTCCAGACATTTTTGTAAGACTAATATAATTTCGGAAATAATGTAATTAGGGGTTAAAGAGAAATAAGTGCGTAGTTGGGAGGTACAGAAAAAAAAAATTAGAAATGTTAGGACGCAGTTGGAGAAATATGAAAATAATACGATATACACATTAGTAAAAAAGAATTTTGAAAAGTCAAAATTACTCGGATACCCAGACGTGCATGTATAAAGCTATTGATGAATTTGCAGAAAGCACAAGAAGTGTACATGGATCGCAAAAACTAGATACCCCATCAGGGATACAGCGTTAAGATAGTTAGTTACTATTATTCCTATCTCTCCATCCTACTCTGGAGACTGAAGTCCGCTTTTGAAATTGTGACACGACAATACATTGCTCTAAAAGCTTGGAGGTCATCCATCTGCAAGAAGAGTGTCCTATTTTGAGTGTCCCTTGAGTCACAGTGAGGCGGGAAACCTCTGTCCTTATTTGGGGGCCCACACAAACCTCATGAGGGTATAATTCCAGCATATACAAAAAATCCCTGACATACTTACCTACATACAAATACACAAATTAAAATTAATGTAAAAACTTTTCATCATTTGGAAGATACACAGATCCAGATGAACATAGACTATACAAATTACTTAAAGTTATGATCATATTTGGCAGGTCAGCTTTCAGAGTGTTCGCTGTGTGAACGTTAAAGGAACAGAAAAATAATGTCTGACCAAATTATATTCCTCAAAATATTAAAAAAAAAACCGTGCAAAAATATTTTTTTAAGAATAACCAATACAGTGTGTGTGCACAAGTGAAAATTTTACAGGTATTGCTATTATTGTTTGTAAACTTTTACGATTTTTACTCATAATAAATGATATTTCGGGTCTAATTCGTGACGATATTAGGTAGAAAGCCTACTTTATACTTCCCGACCAGATTACTCCAGCCATGACCATGGCTGGTGTAACCCGGTCGAAATATACTTTAATATGATTAAACAGGTCACTGTATCTGGTACTGAATTTATTATAAACTAGTTGACGCCCGCGGCTACGCCCGCGTAGAGAAGTTTTCCCGTTCCCTTTACCCACAGGAACTTGTTCCCGGAATAAAAAGTAGCCTATGTCCGTCTCCTGGCTCTAATCTACCTCCCTACAATTTTCAGCCAAATCGGTAAAGCCGTTGTATAGTTATAAATAGTGTAACTAACACGACTTTCTTTTAAATATATAGATTACTATGTATCACTAATTTCACCATTCAATAAATTTACTTTCAATATTTCAAGGATTAAGGTAAAGGCACCCAACTCCGAGGGGTTCTAAAAATGGCACCTAATTCCGATGTATTTAGAATATCGAGATTTATTTGCAATTCACAGGTTCTTTTTGTCTGTAAGATAATTTATTCAATAAATAATTTATCTATCCATGTATATAAGAGCAAAAGGGGGTTTGGTTTGTCTACATTTTAAAATATATAAGATAAGTATTTATAAGATAAGTAATATATAAGATAAGTTTGACGCCAGCAGCCGACTCGTAAATGCTGTTCATACATTTCAGTCCGTATGCACGTGAGAACTACAGTTTTCTAAATAGCGTTTTAAAGTATAATTTTATACTGTTTGACTTCTTCTTATGAATGAAATATTGGGACAGTTATATTTTTTACCAAAACCACATATTATTTGACTATGTTTTAACTAATTAATGAGAAAATCAGTATTTAAAATACCGCGGCATTAGGGGCCAAATATTTTAGCTGGTTCCTAATTCCCAATGTATACCACGGAAATGCGATTTCATAGACGTTAACGTTTTTGTAAATTTTGAAGGCTGTTTCGTGATTACGATTTTGATGTTTTGGTTTCGGCTAATTAAATAATCCACAAATATATATATATATATATAATTCCGATGTACAGTGTGGCGTCGCATTTACTAATTATAGCAGGTCGAAGATTGTCAATTTAGATACTTTATTAATTCGTTATAAGGAAGAGCTAATTAAAAAAACAATAGTTATTAATGTGTTCTGATATAATCCTCCGGAGGATTTATATAATATATAAAACATGGCGAAATTAAATATTAATTTAATTAGATAATATTAAAAAATCTTTAAGATTTTATTACTCGGAATTGAAAAACTTGATTCAGTATTGTAAAACTCTATTCCGATGTATATAGGGCGAAATTATATTTCTCCTCCACTTTGCACGGTTGTCGGCATCCCCTGTAGTGAGACTATTGGCACGCATGTCATCCTTTACGATGTCAAGTCAGCACTTCTTTGGTCTTCTCTCTTACCGGGACACGGCGGTGCAAAATCCATATTTACACTCATAGAGAGTACACTCTTGGTGGATCCGGGAGGACATATCTTTTATACCACGGTAGCTCCCATACTCCTGCACTGAGCTCTTACCTTTGAAGACTGGAGTAATCATACACAGCCTCTATTGGTTTCGGATCCGCCCAGTGAGGAGCACACGCTTAAAAAGGTTTGCTAAGATGCCCACACCACACAAAATCCGTCGCCTTCCAGGCCTCAATGGTGACTCCATTAGGGCCGGCAGCTTTCTGATTTTTCATGCGGCGAAGCGAATTCTGAACTTCTTCAAATGTTAGCAGTGGCACTAGTTCCTGATTCGGACGGAGGTCTGGAGTATCAAAATTGATTCATCCGTATGAGAGAAACAATGCCATACACACACACACACACACCGTTAAAAAAAAAATTCTAAGAGATAGATTACATAAAACATACATTCATATTGTCACGTCTTTATCGCCGAATGGGTAGGCAGATGCATATTAAACACCCACGTTTCACCGTATGTATTTTTGTCCAACGTAAAAGGTGGTGAGCCCATGTAAAAGGTGGTGAGCCCATTGAGAGATAGATTAAGACTGATTTAAATTCAAAGACAAACAAATAGATTTTTTTTTGCACATCCTGTTTTATTCTCACTGTTTATCTAATATTATGTACACTCGGAATTAGGAGCTAAATACATCGTAATTAAGATTTTTACATCGGAATTGGGGGACTTTTAACTTTTTTTTTAGTTTCTACAAACAACTTTCTGTCAAACTGACGATATATTTCAAAAATAAGATATAAATGAAATATCTTTATTCATGTAGGTCGCAAAGTAACACTTATGAACGTCAAGATTATTGCTTCTACATTTACATTTACTGCCAGATTCGCAAAGCAATAGGTAGAGCCTGAGGAAGAACCTGGCAATAAAACTGGGCCATTGGCCACATGGCCACTCTTTTTTAACCGCCAGTAATTACATTAGCTTGATGATGAAATAATGTTTGACCAATTATATAGTAATGAATTTATACAAAACAAAAACAAAATCAATATTGTGTTTGAAATCATATCAAAATTAGAGCTATTCTATTTGCCAGTTCTAAGGGCAGCCTACACTTTAAGAAGAATCTAGCAAGAAAGTCAATGGATGCCCTTTTAAAATGTAGGTGTGGCAAACACTAAAATTACACTACAACATTAAAATTACACTTACATGGTTCCTTTGGATTTATGTGACGACAGTCGACTACACTTAGTTTGCCTTCAATTTAAATAATATTATTTGTAATAATTGCTTTAACTATGAGCTGACCAGTCCCAACAGACGGCACCCGTTCACGGGTATGACGTATATATCAGCCATCGCCCTACTCAATCGTATTTTAGGGAATAAGGCGACCCGATACATATGCCACCACTGCCAGGACACTTAGGCGAGCATGACGTACCCAAAAACTGCACAGCAACTATCATGTCAATTTCAATATAATAAATAAGTCTACTTGGTGCTCACACAATAACAAACTCAAATTACATATTTGTATATTAGTTATTACCGGAACTAAACGCAGCCAATTTAGAAACCTTTAGTTATCTGACGTTTCAAATTATTCACAATGTAGAAATGTAAAAATACAACATATATGCAGATTCAAGACAAGTACAAAATAACACAAGATTCATTCGAATCCTAAATAGCTCGAGCGAAGTGAACTCATTTCCATTTATTTTTATCATTTAAATAATCATTTATTGTGTAATAAGCCCTTTTCAAGAGGTGCGTCTTAATTTCCGCCTTAAATTTATGTAACGGCAGGTTCATAATGTCTAAATGAATTTTATTATAGAGGCGTACGCCAATTCCTGCAAAAGCGTCATGAACCTTTTGTAAACGATGATGCGTTCCAATTAATTTATGCTTATTTCTAGTATTTATCGAATGTATGTCACTGTGTCTGTTGTATAAATGTATGCTCTGTTTAACTAACATGATATTTGCAAATATATACTGTGATGCAACCGTTAAAATGCCAATTTCTTTAAATTTCTCTCTAATAGACACTCTAGCACTCAATTTATATATTGCACGTACACTCTTCTGGAGTACAAAAATTACTTGTATAACAGATGCTTTGCCCCACAGCAAAATGCCGTAAGACATGACCCTATGAAAATAACTAAAGTATACTGGCCTGGCAGTTTCCACATCAGTGAGCTGCCTGACTTTTTTTACGGCAAAGGCTGCCGAGCTGAGTTTACCTGCAAGACACGTTATTTGGGCGTTCCACTGCAGTTTGCTATCTAAAGTGATCCCCAAAAATACAGTTGATTCTACAATATTAAGGGTATCACCGTTCAATGTTATATTTGTACCGCAATTCCTGACATTAAGCATGCTGAATCTGATACTTTTCGTCTTCTTAGCGTTTAGTAGCAAATTATTGGTCGTAAACCAATCTACAACTTGTGCAAGTGAACTATTTACGCCGTTAAAATCAGTAAGTGTGCGGTCAACTTTAAAAATAAGTGACGAATCATCAGCAAATAAAACAATGTCGCACAGGTTCTGTATATAGAACAGCAGATCGTTAGTATAAATTAAAAATAGAAACGGACCTAGAATTTATCCCTGCGGTAGGCCTATAGCTACAGATGCTCCAGAGGAGCTAATTCCATTGACATGTCGTATTCGATCGTTTAGGTAGGAGGCAACAAGGTCCAGTGCAGAGTCTTTGATACCATAATAAAATAGTTTTCGCAATAGTGTGGTCAACGCAATCAAATGCTTTGGAGAGATCGCAGAATACACCAATAGCATCTTGTCTATTCTCCCAGGCGCTATAAATATGATTTAATAAATAACCATGTTGTTATGTTACCTAATTTTACAGAAAGGTATACCAAGTACTAAATTTTTAATCATTTGTTAAGTTTTGGTAAATATACCGCGGAATTGGGTGCCTTTACCTTAGTATATTTGGAGTTTGAAGCAAACAAAAGTTATTAATCAAAAATTTACAAATATTTTATTTGATCGAGATGTGATGACACCGATGGTTGGATTCTTTTTTTTTGTTTAATACCAGAGTTGAGTATTTCCGTAATAATTATGTTACTTGTTACCCAAAATTATAATGTCTCGCTATTGAAAGAAAAAAAAAAGCAAAATAATATGAAAGGATGACTTAGATTCTGTCTTGTCTCAAGTCGACGTAACCTGCTCGTAGTGTAGCTATTAAATGGCGAATGAGGCTAGGGCGTTAATTTCTAAGAAAAACAGAACACCGCTCATCTGAACGGTGTTATGTTTTTCTGGGGTGTGTTATTTTAAATGCTTACCATCCTAGACGTGTCTTGGGAGAAATGTGGAAGAAATGCCATTTGTATGACGTAGCTGCCCCCGTAACTTCTTATACGCCTTCCCCACGTGATCGGAGACAAGGTGGTAGCAATAAATTAGCTAAAACAATAATAATTGAAAAAAATATTTAGAAGGGTGTCACAGCATCATACCCTGTGACAAGTGAAAAGCAAGCGAATACACTCGACGCCCGCAAACTCTGCTTTGAAAAACCTACGCACCAGGAAGCCGAACAATTAATTCTTACCTTCTTTTTTATTAAAGTGAATAAATACATCTTGGTTCGAGACGACGTGATTGAACCCGTGACCTTTGCCTAACCAGGGCAATGTTCTAGCCACTGAACTACCCAAACAGTACCGAAACAAGTTAAAATTCTTCACTATATTTTAATCGTGATTTAAGAGTATGACCAATTCTTACCCTGTAAACTGGTTTAAAACTTCATATCAAACCCATTTCAAAAAGGTGACCCAAACCCTCTTCAATGACCCTAACTGAATTAAATACTTTGTAAACCACGCTAACAAGTATTATTAAAATTCACGATTAGATGAATAAAGGTGTAAGGAAAGACCTCGCAAATGTCTAAAATTTCTTACTAAAATGTTAACACGATTCTTCGTGACATTTGCTCCATTTAATAAATACCCAACTCCCCTATTTGTTCAGATTACAGCACCCGTGTCTGAGGTCTAATCCGACTGGTGTCGTTTGTCACCATTTAAGTGTTTCACGCAATTGTCGGATGGCGCTTCACCATAAATATCTTCACATAGGATTTTGTTAATTGGTGAATAATATAGACTATCTTTAATTTTCTACTAAGCTAAAAAGAGAAAGGATATTCCAGCTTGATTGTAAATTATAGCGATGTCCAGGGATAGCTAAAATATTGCTGCTTAAGATACTTATTTTATTCCGCTCCGACAGTGAAGGCTTGCATCAATTTCCACAGAACCAATCGATACCAAAAGGAAGATATTAAAAAAAAATCCTTTGCTGTTGAACGGAACACTTATTCTCTAGGTCACTACTGTATCCCATGATGATTAGATTCCCATTACAGAAGTTACATTAATGAGAGTGAGCATGGTAATGTATCGGAGTAAGCATGGTAGTGATTGGTATCGGGACCATTTGGGAAATTTTATCATCAAAAGGTTTATGATAATGCCTCTGTCTACCTTTTCGGGGGCAAATATATGACTGATAAGTTAAATATGTAAGCTAAGTATATTAAACCGTTTGTCATTTTTATTTATTTAATGTGAACTGTCAACAATCTTGGGTATCTTATGCCAAATCCATTTATGAAAAAGAAACATGACCGTGAGTCGGTTAAAATTATACTAAATAGAAAACAAAGTCCATTCGTAGTAATTTGAACAGAATATGTATGTTAGTATAATTCGTACAAAAGCTACCATAACTCTAATGTTACAACAAAAATTAATAAAACGTGAGCTCAAAGCGGAATGATAAATGACTGCGAAATATAAATTAGTTGTCACACGCAAGGGAAGCTATTTGCGTGTGTATATTGTGACTGAATTTGTATAAAATATAACTCTAATAAATTAGTTAATTTGAGTTATACTTTATTATTAGATTAAATTTTATTTGTTTACTTTTTCGCAATAGACAGGGTGTTCGCCCTCACACTTTGCGTCCGGAGCGCTCGCATACGGTTAAGTCCGATAGAGGATTTATTCTGAGTACGTTAGATTGTGGAACGAACTCGCTGTCTGGGTTTTCCCGAACGTCTACAGTATTTGGTTCTTCAAAAGGGGTCCGTATTGGGTTGCATAAATTTAAGAGGCATTATTTAAAATGCATAACATTTTTCGGCATACTCTTCGTTTCGCATAACGTTCAAACAGAATAAATCATAAGGCATACTTTTTTTTCCCATAACTTCTTTATAATAATGATATACTCGCATAAAATGATTACGCATATTTTTTTTAACAATAACGATTACTAATCATAACATTTATTGGCATCTCACTGTATGGCATAAAGATTACAAGTCATACATATAGAATACCATAATGTTAACGAGTACATATTTTTATATTTATATGTAAGCTTGAACTGTCTAAGATTGAAATGCCCACTGATTAAAAATGTCGATAGTCACTATACTAAAGTTCAAAATGAAAACACTTATATAAAGAATATATAAATGAAATACAGAAAGAAGTAGGTAACTAGATTAAAACAAGCGATTCAGTTCTGACGCATCGCCGGCCGCTGCCGCGGCACGCTCGCTATGCTCGCTCGGCTCGCGCTTAGTCAGGAGGAGTGTTAGGTCACAAGTGACCTAACACTCCTCCTCACTTCTCTCGTCGTCGCACCTATTTACGACTTTGCTCAAGACGGGTCCGTATTGGGTTGCATAAATTTTCGAGGCATAACTTAAAACTGCATAACGTTTTTTGTCATACTCTTCGTTTCGCATAACGTTCAAACAGAATAAATCATTAGGCATACTGTATTTTCCCATAACTTTTTTATAATAATGATAAACCCGCATAAAATGTTTACGCATAATTTTTTTTACAATAACGATTACTAATCATAACATTTATTGGCATATCACTCACTCTCGCGTAAAGATTACAAGCCATACATATAGAATACCATAATGTTAACGAGTAAATATTTTTATTAAGCTATTGCATAGTTTTTATCGCGGGCTTTAATCAAGAAATTCCGTTAGGAAAAAAACCTAAGACGAAGGTCGAGACGAGGTAACACGAATTTCACCGAGCACGGCCGAGCGTTGGCTTAACGTGTATGTACATATATTATATGGTACGATTGTACGAAGCTCGCACGGATCGAGACGTAATGATAGTAAGTGTGAGTGTGAGGTTGAGGATGAGGGTGACTGTGAGAGTGAGGGTGAGGGTTTTTTTTTATGGTTTTTTTTTTGTTTTTTTTAGTGTAACTTGAATTAATATCAAAGAAAAACAAAGGGATGTTATGCAATAGCTTTATCGCGGCAGTCTCCGAGTGCCGCGATAAACACGTCTTTTTTTATATCTAAGCTTGAACTGTCTAAGATTGAAATGCCCACTGATTAAAAATGTCGATAGTCACTTTACTGAAGTTCAAAATTTAAACACTTAAATATAGAATATATAAATAAAATACAAAAAGAAAGTAGGTAGATTAAAACGAGCGATTCTATTCTGGCGCATCGCCGGCCGCTGCCGCGGCCCGCTCGCTTCGCTCGCTCGGCTCGCGCGTTGTGGTCACAAGTGACCTAACACTCCTCCTCGCTTCGCTCGTCGTCGTACCTTAATACGACTTTGCTCAAGACTAGTCTAAAATTAATAACACTTAAAATATCATTTCATATGTTACAGCTTACAAACTTGGTTATGAGTGAGGTGATTATTTACAATGGTGTCTTATCACTTCTTAAATATTCTTAGTCAAATTTATTATTCCTTTATGATTTAAACGGTTATGTATGCATTAAACGCATAATGGATGTATGCCTCCATTATGCGATTTGTATATAAAAAAAAAAACTATAATAATATCATAATTTATGCGAGAAAACTTTATGCTGAAACTGTTATGCCAAACTACATTATGTTAAAAAAGATTATGCGATCGAAAGGGCTTCCCTTCAAAAGGGGTCTCATAAGATTTTTGAAGGGTTGGCACCGCGAGTGCTGCACCTCCGGTGTTGCAAGCGTTAACATAGGTATAGTTTGAGAAAGTCTGGAATTTGTTCAACGAAATTATGTTTATAAAAAGTACGAAGTAACGAATTTATAAAAAGTAGTATACTTATTAAAAAGGGGTCCGTACGAATATACTACATTTCCGTAAACTTACATTAAGTACCATCCTACTCGAAAAATAAGTACTGTAAAAGTTGCCCTAAAAATACCTACAATCTGAAATACACTCCTAACTGCCACAGAGGCAGTGGAATGATTCAAATGATAAGCAAAGTCGTAACAGCCCTATTATATATTCAATTTAACAAATACCTTGGAGAAAGGCTTGCAAGGACAATTGAGACTGTTAATACCATTACCTAAATTGTGTACTCCCCTGGGTATCAGGCTCTTAACCCGCGCAAGATATTTTAATAATGAGCTACGATGTTTAACACGGAGTTGTAGTAGTGAGCTCTCAGTATATCCGAGTATTTCTGCTGGCTTTAAATTTAAATTTGACAAAGGTGTTCTAAAATAGGAAATTTAATTCTGAATTAATTATTTCTATTGATAATAGAAATAAATGCTATTATAAACATATGAAACAAGTGCCTAAAAATGCCTTTTGAACTATTCTAGCGACACGCTATAATGGCCGTTTTGACATATTACAAAAGTGATGATATTTTACTTGTTTTACATTAGTACTCTGTTTTCTACCGTAGTATAAATACCCTCTAATGTGGTCTACTATTCACATATTTCTACAAATAAAATGTAATTAAAATTAATACGAAACTTCATGAAAGGACAAACGTCAAAACGGCCATCATAGCGTGCATCTAGTATAGATCCTACAGTAACGGACTGATAAACAAAGTTATGACAAGTTTATCTTGCATGTAGAAAATCATAAAAAAAAAACATCATGGAAAGCAGATTTCGATAAAGCAAGGAATTTAAGCGAGGACTTCAGGTGCAACCAGGAATAACGCTCGGATGTAATCAGTATCAGTCTTTACTCCATTTATCATCGGGAATAAAATTAAGGGAAGGATTTTGCAAGTAAAAATAATGTAATATAAATTTGTAAGTAATGAAATAAGTTTCTTTATCTCTTATTTCCGTAATTTTCTTGTGAGATATTAAAATTTTATTTGATATCTTATTTGTTACTGTATGTGAACGCGCTACGTGCTTTAAACTTTATTAATATATACTTTTTTTGAAACTTACTTGAATATACTTTTCACGTTTTTGTGAACTTATGCTTTTCAGCACAACACGGCGTACATTTGATCTTGTGTTAAACTGTGAATATAATTAGATATCGAAAGTCGAAAGAGTATTTATAATAATATTGTGGGACACTTTTCACACATCGCCGTCTAGACCAAAGAAAGCTTATATTAGCTTGTGTTATGGGATCTAGATAACTAATAAACATACTTATATATTTCTAAATACATACATATTATAGATAAATAACACCCAGACACAGAATAAACTATCGTGCTCAACACACAAAGTTTTATCCTGGGTGGGAATCGAACCCTCTTGCGTAGCAGTCGGATGCACTCCCACCGCGCCACAGAGGTAGTCAAGTATTGAAGTGCCGCCAAAGCTGTAAAGTGAATATTATTACTTTAAGAGATAGTAGTAGCTACGAGTGTATACCCACTCTACTATATCCATTTTATTCAGGACTTCAGTTGTCTCCGGTGAGCTAGGGGAGACGGATCGAGGGGATGCAGTAAGATCGTGGTCCAATGCGATATTAAAAATCTCTGCATGTTATGAAACATTAGATCTAATAAATTGTTGTATAACTGTCGAGAAAGGCGAAAATTACTGCTGTGTTCTAGAAATTTGACATATTTATAACAATTTCAAAAGCAATCAACTAGCTAAGCGTGTATTACTGACTCTACATAAACTGATATTATAATATTCAACTGCTTTTGTTCTAAGTTAGAACACCTTGAGTGAGATTTAATTGGGATCCTGAGGGGACGGTATAGCCAGTCATTTGTCCCCCATTTAGTCCGCCGGTTTCCGAAAGACCATACCAACGAAGGCGACACTCTTGCTACTTATCTACAATGCCATTGGACTTGAAAGCTACCTCTGATGCAAGAGGTCCTCACGCGGTTCAATTCCACACATTCACCACAGCATTTTCATTTCCGTGACACGCAGTTTCTGCTTGTTTCTTTCCTGTAGCGACCATATCTTACTGCCATGTAAAATGATTCCTGTAGATATTCTATGATTAAGACCACGTGAGCAGATTGCTCAAAAACGGAAAAGTCAAAAGTACTTGTATACCCAGACGTACATGTATAAAGCGATTAATGAATCTACAGGAAGCGAAAGAAGTTTGCATGGATTGCGAAGCCTGGCGATCTGTCCTCTCTGAATACCCTGTAAGGTATACAACGTGAAGATAGATGGATATTCTATACTATATTCCTATTCTATAATGAAACAAAGGTATAACACATTTGAAATCGAATATCCAACTCTTGCTGTGGTTCATTTATTCCAATAGTAACTCCGTCAGCCAGCTTTGATGTTTTTCACGCTATGTAAGCGATAGCATTGTGGTATGGCTCCATTATCGGCATGGAACAAAGGATTTTGATGTCACAGCACAAAATTGGTTATTGAATGAGAATAAAAGTGAAAATCATTCGAAGTTATAATCAATGACTCTAGAAAGAAGGCTTTTATTTGGGGCCATATAAGTACCATAGTGAGGATGAATGAATGGTGTCAATAGAATATCTTTTATATTTAATTTTAAAATTAAAGTTTCATTCACTAGCTCTTTGGGTTCAAAGCGACGATCCAATTCCTTAGTAAAGTAAATGGCTTAAGTAAGTAAGTAAGTACACGTGGATATCCAAATGTAATCTTATGATGAATGCTAAATAAGAGTAATTATGAAAGCCATTCTTATAATCTTGCGTTAGAGCGTTATCCGATGGCTAGGAAGTAAATATTTTTTTGTAGGTATGCAATGCATTTATGCGCTTGGGCTTTGTGTGGGACTTCTAGCCTTGAAGGGGGCCAGAATTACTTATTTTTTTTTGTTTATAATGATTCAGTTTTGCTCGGGTGGCCCATCGAAGCCCCTCTGAAAGCAAAGCAAGCTAGGGGGCAACCCCCACTGAAGTAAAGCATATACATGAAGCTTCTTGACACGAAACTTATTACTACTAAACGTAAATTCCTACTATTTTATAGGTAGCTAAACTGATTTAGTTAGCCCGTATCAATCCAATAATAATAATTATCATACATACATATTGTCACGCCTTTATCCCCGAAGGGGTAGGCAGAGGCATACTATACGTCCACATTTACTGTTTCCTTTTTTTGTCATACGTAACATGTGGTGAGCCTATTGCCGTGTTGAAATGGACAGGCACAGGCTATGGCGACCTGCTGTTGAAATTTTTCAAGCCGCCCATATGGACTTCAACCAGACTTAACGACTGCCACGTTACTGGCAACCGGGACCAACGGCTTAACGTGCCTTTCAAAGCACGGAAACGCTCGCAAATGTACATTCCACTAAGTGGTCACCCATCCAAGGACCACCTATAGCGAATGCTGCTTAACGAAGTGATGGCCTCGAGCCCTTCCAGTTCCAGTTTAATAATTATCAGTGATTATTATAACAAAAAATTCACCGAGAATTAGAAAAAGCTAATTCCGTACCTATATAGTATCTCTCCAGTTGTTCTTTGGTCTTCTCTCTTACCGGGACACGGCGGTGCAAAATCCATATTTACACTCATAGAGAGTACACTCTTGGTGGATCCGGGAGGACATATCTTTTATACCACGGTAGCTCCCATACTCCTGCACTGAGCTCTTACCTTTGAAGACTGGAGTAATCATACACAGCCTCTATTGGTTTCGGATCCGCCCAGTGAGGAGCACACGCTTAAAAAGGTTTGCTAAGATGCCCACACCACACAAAATCCGTCGCCTTCCAGGCCTCAATGGTGACTCCATTAGGGCCGGCAGCTTTCTGATTTTTCATGCGGCGAAGCGAATTCTGAACTTCTTCAAATGTTAGCAGTGGCACTAGTTCCTGATTCGGACGGAGGTCTGGAGTATCAAAATTGATTCATCCGTATGAGAGAAACAATGCCATACACACACACACACACACCGTTAAAAAAAAAATTCTAAGAGATAGATTACATAAAACATACATTCATATTGTCACGTCTTTATCGCCGAATGGGTAGGCAGATGCATATTAAACACCCACGTTTCACCGTATGTATTTTTGTCCAACGTAAAAGGTGGTGAGCCCATGTAAAAGGTGGTGAGCCCATTGAGAGATAGATTAAGACTGATTTAAATTCAAAGACAAACAAATAGATTTTTTTTTGCACATCCTGTTTTATTCTCACTGTTTATCTAATATTATGTACACTCGGAATTAGGAGCTAAATACATCGTAATTAAGATTTTTACATCGGAATTGGGGGACTTTTAACTTTTTTTTTAGTTTCTACAAACAACTTTCTGTCAAACTGACGATATATTTCAAAAATAAGATATAAATGAAATATCTTTATTCATGTAGGTCGCAAAGTAACACTTATGAACGTCAAGATTATTGCTTCTACATTTACATTTACTGCCAGATTCGCAAAGCAATAGGTAGAGCCTGAGGAAGAACCTGGCAATAAAACTGGGCCATTGGCCACATGGCCACTCTTTTTTAACCGCCAGTAATTACATTAGCTTGATGATGAAATAATGTTTGACCAATTATATAGTAATGAATTTATACAAAACAAAAACAAAATCAATATTGTGTTTGAAATCATATCAAAATTAGAGCTATTCTATTTGCCAGTTCTAAGGGCAGCCTACACTTTAAGAAGAATCTAGCAAGAAAGTCAATGGATGCCCTTTTAAAATGTAGGTGTGGCAAACACTAAAATTACACTACAACATTAAAATTACACTTACATGGTTCCTTTGGATTTATGTGACGACAGTCGACTACACTTAGTTTGCCTTCAATTTAAATAATATTATTTGTAATAATTGCTTTAACTATGAGCTGACCAGTCCCAACAGACGGCACCCGTTCACGGGTATGACGTATATATCAGCCATCGCCCTACTCAATCGTATTTTAGGGAATAAGGCGACCCGATACATATGCCACCACTGCCAGGACACTTAGGCGAGCATGACGTACCCAAAAACTGCACAGCAACTATCATGTCAATTTCAATATAATAAATAAGTCTACTTGGTGCTCACACAATAACAAACTCAAATTACATATTTGTATATTAGTTATTACCGGAACTAAACGCAGCCAATTTAGAAACCTTTAGTTATCTGACGTTTCAAATTATTCACAATGTAGAAATGTAAAAATACAACATATATGCAGATTCAAGACAAGTACAAAATAACACAAGATTCATTCGAATCCTAAATAGCTCGAGCGAAGTGAACTCATTTCCATTTATTTTTATCATTTAAATAATCATTTATTGTGTAATAAGCCCTTTTCAAGAGGTGCGTCTTAATTTCCGCCTTAAATTTATGTAACGGCAGGTTCATAATGTCTAAATGAATTTTATTATAGAGGCGTACGCCAATTCCTGCAAAAGCGTCATGAACCTTTTGTAAACGATGATGCGTTCCAATTAATTTATGCTTATTTCTAGTATTTATCGAATGTATGTCACTGTGTCTGTTGTATAAATGTATGCTCTGTTTAACTAACATGATATTTGCAAATATATACTGTGATGCAACCGTTAAAATGCCAATTTCTTTAAATTTCTCTCTAATAGACACTCTAGCACTCAATTTATATATTGCACGTACACTCTTCTGGAGTACAAAAATTACTTGTATAACAGATGCTTTGCCCCACAGCAAAATGCCGTAAGACATGACCCTATGAAAATAACTAAAGTATACTGGCCTGGCAGTTTCCACATCAGTGAGCTGCCTGACTTTTTTTACGGCAAAGGCTGCCGAGCTGAGTTTACCTGCAAGACACGTTATTTGGGCGTTCCACTGCAGTTTGCTATCTAAAGTGATCCCCAAAAATACAGTTGATTCTACAATATTAAGGGTATCACCGTTCAATGTTATATTTGTACCGCAATTCCTGACATTAAGCATGCTGAATCTGATACTTTTCGTCTTCTTAGCGTTTAGTAGCAAATTATTGGTCGTAAACCAATCTACAACTTGTGCAAGTGAACTATTTACGCCGTTAAAATCAGTAAGTGTGCGGTCAACTTTAAAAATAAGTGACGAATCATCAGCAAATAAAACAATGTCGCACAGGTTCTGTATATAGAACAGCAGATCGTTAGTATAAATTAAAAATAGAAACGGACCTAGAATTTATCCCTGCGGTAGGCCTATAGCTACAGATGCTCCAGAGGAGCTAATTCCATTGACATGTCGTATTCGATCGTTTAGGTAGGAGGCAACAAGGTCCAGTGCAGAGTCTTTGATACCATAATAAAATAGTTTTCGCAATAGTGTGGTCAACGCAATCAAATGCTTTGGAGAGATCGCAGAATACACCAATAGCATCTTGTCTATTCTCCCAGGCGCTATAAATATGATTTAATAAATAACCATGTTGTTATGTTACCTAATTTTACAGAAAGGTATACCAAGTACTAAATTTTTAATCATTTGTTAAGTTTTGGTAAATATACCGCGGAATTGGGTGCCTTTACCTTAGTATATTTGGAGTTTGAAGCAAACAAAAGTTATTAATCAAAAATTTACAAATATTTTATTTGATCGAGATGTGATGACACCGATGGTTGGATTCTTTTTTTTTGTTTAATACCAGAGTTGAGTATTTCCGTAATAATTATGTTACTTGTTACCCAAAATTATAATGTCTCGCTATTGAAAGAAAAAAAAAAGCAAAATAATATGAAAGGATGACTTAGATTCTGTCTTGTCTCAAGTCGACGTAACCTGCTCGTAGTGTAGCTATTAAATGGCGAATGAGGCTAGGGCGTTAATTTCTAAGAAAAACAGAACACCGCTCATCTGAACGGTGTTATGTTTTTCTGGGGTGTGTTATTTTAAATGCTTACCATCCTAGACGTGTCTTGGGAGAAATGTGGAAGAAATGCCATTTGTATGACGTAGCTGCCCCCGTAACTTCTTATACGCCTTCCCCACGTGATCGGAGACAAGGTGGTAGCAATAAATTAGCTAAAACAATAATAATTGAAAAAAATATTTAGAAGGGTGTCACAGCATCATACCCTGTGACAAGTGAAAAGCAAGCGAATACACTCGACGCCCGCAAACTCTGCTTTGAAAAACCTACGCACCAGGAAGCCGAACAATTAATTCTTACCTTCTTTTTTATTAAAGTGAATAAATACATCTTGGTTCGAGACGACGTGATTGAACCCGTGACCTTTGCCTAACCAGGGCAATGTTCTAGCCACTGAACTACCCAAACAGTACCGAAACAAGTTAAAATTCTTCACTATATTTTAATCGTGATTTAAGAGTATGACCAATTCTTACCCTGTAAACTGGTTTAAAACTTCATATCAAACCCATTTCAAAAAGGTGACCCAAACCCTCTTCAATGACCCTAACTGAATTAAATACTTTGTAAACCACGCTAACAAGTATTATTAAAATTCACGATTAGATGAATAAAGGTGTAAGGAAAGACCTCGCAAATGTCTAAAATTTCTTACTAAAATGTTAACACGATTCTTCGTGACATTTGCTCCATTTAATAAATACCCAACTCCCCTATTTGTTCAGATTACAGCACCCGTGTCTGAGGTCTAATCCGACTGGTGTCGTTTGTCACCATTTAAGTGTTTCACGCAATTGTCGGATGGCGCTTCACCATAAATATCTTCACATAGGATTTTGTTAATTGGTGAATAATATAGACTATCTTTAATTTTCTACTAAGCTAAAAAGAGAAAGGATATTCCAGCTTGATTGTAAATTATAGCGATGTCCAGGGATAGCTAAAATATTGCTGCTTAAGATACTTATTTTATTCCGCTCCGACAGTGAAGGCTTGCATCAATTTCCACAGAACCAATCGATACCAAAAGGAAGATATTAAAAAAAAATCCTTTGCTGTTGAACGGAACACTTATTCTCTAGGTCACTACTGTATCCCATGATGATTAGATTCCCATTACAGAAGTTACATTAATGAGAGTGAGCATGGTAATGTATCGGAGTAAGCATGGTAGTGATTGGTATCGGGACCATTTGGGAAATTTTATCATCAAAAGGTTTATGATAATGCCTCTGTCTACCTTTTCGGGGGCAAATATATGACTGATAAGTTAAATATGTAAGCTAAGTATATTAAACCGTTTGTCATTTTTATTTATTTAATGTGAACTGTCAACAATCTTGGGTATCTTATGCCAAATCCATTTATGAAAAAGAAACATGACCGTGAGTCGGTTAAAATTATACTAAATAGAAAACAAAGTCCATTCGTAGTAATTTGAACAGAATATGTATGTTAGTATAATTCGTACAAAAGCTACCATAACTCTAATGTTACAACAAAAATTAATAAAACGTGAGCTCAAAGCGGAATGATAAATGACTGCGAAATATAAATTAGTTGTCACACGCAAGGGAAGCTATTTGCGTGTGTATATTGTGACTGAATTTGTATAAAATATAACTCTAATAAATTAGTTAATTTGAGTTATACTTTATTATTAGATTAAATTTTATTTGTTTACTTTTTCGCAATAGACAGGGTGTTCGCCCTCACACTTTGCGTCCGGAGCGCTCGCATACGGTTAAGTCCGATAGAGGATTTATTCTGAGTACGTTAGATTGTGGAACGAACTCGCTGTCTGGGTTTTCCCGAACGTCTACAGTATTTGGTTCTTCAAAAGGGGTCCGTATTGGGTTGCATAAATTTAAGAGGCATTATTTAAAATGCATAACATTTTTCGGCATACTCTTCGTTTCGCATAACGTTCAAACAGAATAAATCATAAGGCATACTTTTTTTTCCCATAACTTCTTTATAATAATGATATACTCGCATAAAATGATTACGCATATTTTTTTTAACAATAACGATTACTAATCATAACATTTATTGGCATCTCACTGTATGGCATAAAGATTACAAGTCATACATATAGAATACCATAATGTTAACGAGTACATATTTTTATATTTATATGTAAGCTTGAACTGTCTAAGATTGAAATGCCCACTGATTAAAAATGTCGATAGTCACTATACTAAAGTTCAAAATGAAAACACTTATATAAAGAATATATAAATGAAATACAGAAAGAAGTAGGTAACTAGATTAAAACAAGCGATTCAGTTCTGACGCATCGCCGGCCGCTGCCGCGGCACGCTCGCTATGCTCGCTCGGCTCGCGCTTAGTCAGGAGGAGTGTTAGGTCACAAGTGACCTAACACTCCTCCTCACTTCTCTCGTCGTCGCACCTATTTACGACTTTGCTCAAGACGGGTCCGTATTGGGTTGCATAAATTTTCGAGGCATAACTTAAAACTGCATAACGTTTTTTGTCATACTCTTCGTTTCGCATAACGTTCAAACAGAATAAATCATTAGGCATACTGTATTTTCCCATAACTTTTTTATAATAATGATAAACCCGCATAAAATGTTTACGCATAATTTTTTTTACAATAACGATTACTAATCATAACATTTATTGGCATATCACTCACTCTCGCGTAAAGATTACAAGCCATACATATAGAATACCATAATGTTAACGAGTAAATATTTTTATTAAGCTATTGCATAGTTTTTATCGCGGGCTTTAATCAAGAAATTCCGTTAGGAAAAAAACCTAAGACGAAGGTCGAGACGAGGTAACACGAATTTCACCGAGCACGGCCGAGCGTTGGCTTAACGTGTATGTACATATATTATATGGTACGATTGTACGAAGCTCGCACGGATCGAGACGTAATGATAGTAAGTGTGAGTGTGAGGTTGAGGATGAGGGTGACTGTGAGAGTGAGGGTGAGGGTTTTTTTTTATGGTTTTTTTTTTGTTTTTTTTAGTGTAACTTGAATTAATATCAAAGAAAAACAAAGGGATGTTATGCAATAGCTTTATCGCGGCAGTCTCCGAGTGCCGCGATAAACACGTCTTTTTTTATATCTAAGCTTGAACTGTCTAAGATTGAAATGCCCACTGATTAAAAATGTCGATAGTCACTTTACTGAAGTTCAAAATTTAAACACTTAAATATAGAATATATAAATAAAATACAAAAAGAAAGTAGGTAGATTAAAACGAGCGATTCTATTCTGGCGCATCGCCGGCCGCTGCCGCGGCCCGCTCGCTTCGCTCGCTCGGCTCGCGCGTTGTGGTCACAAGTGACCTAACACTCCTCCTCGCTTCGCTCGTCGTCGTACCTTAATACGACTTTGCTCAAGACTAGTCTAAAATTAATAACACTTAAAATATCATTTCATATGTTACAGCTTACAAACTTGGTTATGAGTGAGGTGATTATTTACAATGGTGTCTTATCACTTCTTAAATATTCTTAGTCAAATTTATTATTCCTTTATGATTTAAACGGTTATGTATGCATTAAACGCATAATGGATGTATGCCTCCATTATGCGATTTGTATATAAAAAAAAAAACTATAATAATATCATAATTTATGCGAGAAAACTTTATGCTGAAACTGTTATGCCAAACTACATTATGTTAAAAAAGATTATGCGATCGAAAGGGCTTCCCTTCAAAAGGGGTCTCATAAGATTTTTGAAGGGTTGGCACCGCGAGTGCTGCACCTCCGGTGTTGCAAGCGTTAACATAGGTATAGTTTGAGAAAGTCTGGAATTTGTTCAACGAAATTATGTTTATAAAAAGTACGAAGTAACGAATTTATAAAAAGTAGTATACTTATTAAAAAGGGGTCCGTACGAATATACTACATTTCCGTAAACTTACATTAAGTACCATCCTACTCGAAAAATAAGTACTGTAAAAGTTGCCCTAAAAATACCTACAATCTGAAATACACTCCTAACTGCCACAGAGGCAGTGGAATGATTCAAATGATAAGCAAAGTCGTAACAGCCCTATTATATATTCAATTTAACAAATACCTTGGAGAAAGGCTTGCAAGGACAATTGAGACTGTTAATACCATTACCTAAATTGTGTACTCCCCTGGGTATCAGGCTCTTAACCCGCGCAAGATATTTTAATAATGAGCTACGATGTTTAACACGGAGTTGTAGTAGTGAGCTCTCAGTATATCCGAGTATTTCTGCTGGCTTTAAATTTAAATTTGACAAAGGTGTTCTAAAATAGGAAATTTAATTCTGAATTAATTATTTCTATTGATAATAGAAATAAATGCTATTATAAACATATGAAACAAGTGCCTAAAAATGCCTTTTGAACTATTCTAGCGACACGCTATAATGGCCGTTTTGACATATTACAAAAGTGATGATATTTTACTTGTTTTACATTAGTACTCTGTTTTCTACCGTAGTATAAATACCCTCTAATGTGGTCTACTATTCACATATTTCTACAAATAAAATGTAATTAAAATTAATACGAAACTTCATGAAAGGACAAACGTCAAAACGGCCATCATAGCGTGCATCTAGTATAGATCCTACAGTAACGGACTGATAAACAAAGTTATGACAAGTTTATCTTGCATGTAGAAAATCATAAAAAAAAAACATCATGGAAAGCAGATTTCGATAAAGCAAGGAATTTAAGCGAGGACTTCAGGTGCAACCAGGAATAACGCTCGGATGTAATCAGTATCAGTCTTTACTCCATTTATCATCGGGAATAAAATTAAGGGAAGGATTTTGCAAGTAAAAATAATGTAATATAAATTTGTAAGTAATGAAATAAGTTTCTTTATCTCTTATTTCCGTAATTTTCTTGTGAGATATTAAAATTTTATTTGATATCTTATTTGTTACTGTATGTGAACGCGCTACGTGCTTTAAACTTTATTAATATATACTTTTTTTGAAACTTACTTGAATATACTTTTCACGTTTTTGTGAACTTATGCTTTTCAGCACAACACGGCGTACATTTGATCTTGTGTTAAACTGTGAATATAATTAGATATCGAAAGTCGAAAGAGTATTTATAATAATATTGTGGGACACTTTTCACACATCGCCGTCTAGACCAAAGAAAGCTTATATTAGCTTGTGTTATGGGATCTAGATAACTAATAAACATACTTATATATTTCTAAATACATACATATTATAGATAAATAACACCCAGACACAGAATAAACTATCGTGCTCAACACACAAAGTTTTATCCTGGGTGGGAATCGAACCCTCTTGCGTAGCAGTCGGATGCACTCCCACCGCGCCACAGAGGTAGTCAAGTATTGAAGTGCCGCCAAAGCTGTAAAGTGAATATTATTACTTTAAGAGATAGTAGTAGCTACGAGTGTATACCCACTCTACTATATCCATTTTATTCAGGACTTCAGTTGTCTCCGGTGAGCTAGGGGAGACGGATCGAGGGGATGCAGTAAGATCGTGGTCCAATGCGATATTAAAAATCTCTGCATGTTATGAAACATTAGATCTAATAAATTGTTGTATAACTGTCGAGAAAGGCGAAAATTACTGCTGTGTTCTAGAAATTTGACATATTTATAACAATTTCAAAAGCAATCAACTAGCTAAGCGTGTATTACTGACTCTACATAAACTGATATTATAATATTCAACTGCTTTTGTTCTAAGTTAGAACACCTTGAGTGAGATTTAATTGGGATCCTGAGGGGACGGTATAGCCAGTCATTTGTCCCCCATTTAGTCCGCCGGTTTCCGAAAGACCATACCAACGAAGGCGACACTCTTGCTACTTATCTACAATGCCATTGGACTTGAAAGCTACCTCTGATGCAAGAGGTCCTCACGCGGTTCAATTCCACACATTCACCACAGCATTTTCATTTCCGTGACACGCAGTTTCTGCTTGTTTCTTTCCTGTAGCGACCATATCTTACTGCCATGTAAAATGATTCCTGTAGATATTCTATGATTAAGACCACGTGAGCAGATTGCTCAAAAACGGAAAAGTCAAAAGTACTTGTATACCCAGACGTACATGTATAAAGCGATTAATGAATCTACAGGAAGCGAAAGAAGTTTGCATGGATTGCGAAGCCTGGCGATCTGTCCTCTCTGAATACCCTGTAAGGTATGCAACGTGAAGATAGATGGATATTCTATACTATATTCCTATTCTATAATGAAACAAAGGTATAACACATTTGAAATCGAATATCCAACTCTTGCTGTGGTTCATTTATTCCAATAGTAACTCCGTC
The DNA here is from genome assembly GCA_948477245.1 of Thumatha senex. Classification (NCBI taxonomy): domain Eukaryota; kingdom Metazoa; phylum Arthropoda; class Insecta; order Lepidoptera; family Erebidae; genus Thumatha; species Thumatha senex. Next base: position 28,869,817 of record OX419732.1, read on the forward strand.
AGCCAGCTTTGATGTTTTTCACGCTATGTAAGCGATAGCATTGTGGTATGGCTCCATTATCGGCATGGAACAAAGGATTTTGATGTCACAGCACAAAATTGGTTATTGAATGAGAATAAAAGTGAAAATCATTCGAAGTTTTAATCAATGACTCTAGAAAGAAGGCTTTTATTTGGGGCCGTATAAGTACCATAGTGAGGATGAATGAATGGTGTCAATAGAATATCTTTTATTCTTAATTTTGACGTAAATGAAAGTTTCATTCACTAGCTCTTTGGGTTCAAAGCGACGATCCAATTCCTTAGTAAAGTAAATGGCTTAAGTAAGTAAGTACATGTGGATTTCCAAATGTAATCTTATGATGAATGCTAAATAAGAGTAATTATGAAAGCCATTCTTATAATCTTGCGTTAGAGCCTTATCCGATGGCTAGGAAGTAAATATTTTTTTGTAGGTATGCAATGCATTTATGCGCTTGGGCTTTGTGTGGGACTTCTAGCCTTGAAGGGGGCCAGAACTACTTATTTTTTTTTGTTTATAATGATTCAGTTTTGCTCGGGTGGCCCATCGAAGCCCCTCTGAAAGCAAAGCAAGCTAGGGGGCAACCCCCACTGAAGTAAAGCATATACATGAAGCTTCTTGACACGAAACTTATTACTACTAAACGTAAATCCCTACTATTTTATAGGTAGCTAAACTGATTTAGTTAGCCCGTATCAATCCAATAATAATAATTATCATACATACATATTGTCACGCCTTTATCCCCGAAGGGGTAGGCAGAGGCATACTATACGTCCACATTTACTGTTTCCTTTTTTTGTCATACGTAACATGTGGTGAGCTGAAGTAACACGTTACTGGCAACCGGGACCAACGGCTTAACGTGCCTTTCAAAGCACGGAAACGCTCGCAAATGTACATTCCACTAAGTGGTCACCCATCCAAGGACCACCTATAGCGAATGCTGCTTAACGAAGTGATGGCCTCGAGCCCTTCCAGTTCCAGTTTAATAATTATCAGTGATTATTATAACAAAAAATTCACCAAGAATTAGAAAAAGCTAATTCCGTACCTATATAGTATCTCTCCAGTTGTAACCTAAAGAAATATTTTCCTCAGGTGTAAGGTGGCTGCAAATAAATATTTCACATGTGTGTACTCAATCATAATCCATCATAAATGAACGCTACCTTCTCAGGCTTTACATCATACATAGACCATCCTTCTGAATCAAGACATTATCTCGAAAATATTACGAATGCTTCAGACAGTATAACGTATGTAGTCCCAACATTATTTGTTAGATGATCAACGAGCTGCCCTCTACTGCCACTTGCTGGCTGTGTACGGACTTTGTAGAGTCATTAACTATAATAGCTCTCTTGTAGTTAAAATGTAACATTTTTATTGCTAAAGTAAAAGTAATGTTCAAATTATTAGTATTTGTGAAAATTAATATACAGTAATAATATAATGCCAAATAAAAAACAACAAGAGATATCTGTTCGTCATCAACGTTAACAATTAATAGTGGACCATAATATTTATTTGACTGCTTTGGTGGCGCAGTGGTTGTGAATGCGACTGCCGCGCCTGAGATCCTGGGTTCGAATTATTTATTTACTCTTTATTGTACGCCAAGTGTATTAAAATTAGTATAGATACATTCAGTATGATTAGCAGTACAATGGGCGGCCTTATCGCTATAAGCGATCTCTACCAGGCAACGTTTGGATGGAGAAAGTTGGTTGAAAATAATAAATGGTAGTTGTGTGGCGTACTATTCTTCGATTCCCGGGTCGGAAAAAATATTTGTGTGATGCAGAATTCTGACACAAATCATAGAGCAAGGTTGCAAAGTCAACCCCGGGTTCTGTACAAGAGACTCCTTACTATTATGAATTTCATACTATCAAGCGTGTTAGGTGGGGTCACCCTTTTTTTATACGATTACACAAATTACTGCACAAGAATGGTAATCGATTGACAGGATGCGTATGCAAATTTCGCATACAGTTTACTACGCGGTAAGAGCGAGCGAGTAACATTCTTTGGTCTGTAACACAATGTATTAGTGTACTGCTGAGGTTAACTGTAGGTACATTTTTTAATGATAACCATTTGGAAATCCTCATGGACTTCACCTCGCTTTTGAAGGGGTGGGCATGTCGGACTCTTACCTTACTCTTGCCTTATTTCAGGACGCCTGGGTGTGCTCTATAGAGGATGTCCTCAGAGGCCCTGAGGGGCTACGCCGCCAGCTTTACCTGGCAACCACTTCTTGGGAGGCGGGTGTAGTCATTCCTTGACAAAATGGGCGCGAGGTATATTATGTCGCCTACTTATCCTGCTCTGCTAGAGCAATGGAACTGTAGGAACATAGTTCTTTCTTGTCTCCGTCAGTGTGCATTTGCAGATACACTCTAAAAGATTTTTTGTAGAATCTGGTTTACTTTTAATCAGCTGCTAGAAGCAAATATCGTTTGGCTTCTGGTTTTCAGCGTTTTGTTGGCCTGCCGTCAGACTGCTGTCTATACCGCCCAACCCCGTAAATGCGTCTGCCTTGTTACTTTGTCCGTCGGTCTGCAGGTGTGGTCGGCCCCACTTATATCTGCGGTGAGGTCGCCCCTCAGATATAAGGGGGCCCCTTACACCGGTAAATTATTCACATAACTGTACATTCTACTAATATTATAAACGCGAAAGTTTGTAAGAATGGATATTTGTTACTCTTTCACGCAAAATCTACTGAATGGATTTTGATGAAACGTTACTAATATAGCTTACACACGAGAATAACACATAGGTTACTTTTTTTCCCGGAAACAAGTTCCTGTGGGAAACGGGAACAAGTTCCTGTGCGAAACAGGGACGGGAGTACTTTAGCATGCGCGCGGAGCCGCGGGCGTCAACTAGTAGCTCATAACAAAATAAGTGAAAAGATTGTTGCGGGTAGGTAACACACATAAGGCACAATATAAGGTGCTGGCCATCATCGGAAACATGAGTCACAGGAGCCGTCTCACGCCCATTGTTGAGTTTAGGATGGATGACAATTATTCGATACTAGATGACGCCCGCGGCTCCGCACGCATGGAAAAGTTTTCCCGTTTCTGACTTCCACAGGAACTTGTTCCCGGGATAAAAGTAGCTTATGTATTATTCTGATGTGTAAGCTATATTATTGTAAAGTTACATAAAATACATTCTTACAAACTCTCGTGTTTATAATCTTAGTAGGGGAGGCCAGCCCCAATAACCACAATATTTGGTCCAATGCCGGCTGTTCACAATTTGAGAACTCAATAGTACCCACTGACTACACTGACACTTGTAGTAACAAGCACCAATTAGTACAATTTGACCACTATCTACCGTTGGACTAAACATCTACTGGGTGCAGCCTAATCCCGTGTTAAGTAAGAATATACATTATTTCTCTCAGCTATGTTGAAGCGCTCGTGGTCCTACGGACTTCGTGTAAACAATCACTGCGTAAAGCAATTTTCGCTACGCCTGGTCAGGTCAGTGATAGGTGACCACTTTGTGTCACTTACATTTGCGAGCGTTTCCATGCTTTGCAAGGCACGTTAAGCCGTTGTTCCCGGTTGCCAATAACATGGCAGTTGTTAAGTCGTTGAAGGCCTTATGGGCGGCTTGAATAATCTCAACAGCAGGTAGCCACAACCTGAGGCTGTCTATTTCAACATTTCAGTTTTTGCTCACCATCTATTACGTGGGACAGGAATCCACACGGTGAAAACACAATATGACAACTTCAAAGTTGTTATATTGTGTGCCTTTGAGAATGCCGTGAGGCGAAACCTAGTACAAGTGCCAGAAATATTAACTTAGAATAAATCAATACTGTGGAACACTTTTTACACAGCTCCATCTAGCCCAAACTAAGCTATAAAGTTGTACAATGGGATCTCGACAACTGATATACATACTTATATATTTCTAAATACAAACATGTTATACATAGGATACACCCAAACTCCGAAACCAAGATATGTGGATCATACAAATATTTGTTCTGACCTGGGAATCGAACTCGGGACCTCATGCGCGGCAGTCTTATACACTACCACCGCGCCACCGAGGCAGTCTAAAATAATAAATAATATAAATAAAAAAAAATATCCAACACGCCTTATCCCCGAAGGGGTGGCAGAGGCATATTATATGCCCACTTTTCACCGTGTGGATTACTGTCCCACGTAATAGGTAGTGAGGCCATTGTCATGTTGAAATAGACAGAGGCAACATTTCAACAGCAGGTAGCCACAAGCTACCTGCTGTTGAAATTTTTCAAGCCGCCCTTAAGGCCTTCAACCAGGCTTAACGATTGCCATTTTACTAGCAGCCGGGACCAACGACTTAACGTGCCTTCCGAATCACGGAAACGCTCGCAAATGTAAATGCCACAAAGTGGTCACCAATCCGAGGACCAGCCATAGTGATAGTTGCGTAACTCAGTGATCGTTCACAGAACACTGAGACCGCGGGGTCACGAGCGCTTCAATATATTTTTATAAATAATATAATAATAATATTTAGTATAATAGCAACAACATCGTCAACATCACCAACAGCATCCTGGGCGTCGAGTCTATTGACAAGCCGTAGAATAGAATCAGAATCACTGTTTATCGCGGCCATTGGCGCGGGAAGTGATAGTAGAATTCTATCAGCTGAACGATAGAAGTCTATTGGAGTACGATTATAATAGTAGACTACGAAAAACTGTCAAAATTGTACCGGTGGCTTTCTGTTCAGCGAAGATTACGACACGATTGAAATAGCAAACTCGCCCCCCTGGTCTGGAGTGTTTAGCGGGTAGACTGGACTGCGTACTAGAGTCTGTAGTACCACAGTATAAAGAGAGTAAACTTATGATCTTTCGGCTGTGATGAGTATGTAGTGGAGATTCTATGGTATTTTATTTTTATTTATTGTTATTTTAGTTATTTAATTATGTACTAACCTATTATGATTTCTTTAATGCTAAATTTAATTTATATTTGTTATTAAATTTATGATGCTTAATGTAACATTACTGATTCTGTGATGTAACTACTTATTTTATTTGCTTATTATTATTATTTTTATTATGTACTAGCTGACCCGCGCGGCTTCGCCCGTGACATACTTCCAACCCCGTGGCACCCATTTAATCCCGTCGCTTATTACTTTTCCAAATATGTTTGAAAGTTTCCCCGATTTGCTGACATTTATGATTACTGCTCCGCTCTCTTGTGTAGTAGCGTGATGATATATAGCTAAGAACCTTCCTCAATAAATAGGCTATACAATACAAAAAAAAAATTTCAAATCGGTCAAGCCGTTTTCATGCTATGTCGTGACAACGGAAAACGGGTTTCATTTTTATATAAATAGACTATAATAAATTTTAACTATACTAATTAATAATTCAGTAAATTTGATTTCTATTCATGATTGTAAATTATACTTTGATATCTATTATGACCTGAAATAATTGATGCACAAGACTGATATTTCACTCATACAGATAGCGTTTAGATATATATGTAACTAGGTGACCACCCCGGCTTCGCCTGTGACATAATGTGAACTCCCGTCGCCCCTATTTAATCCCGTCGCATAAGCGAATTTATATAAATTCTACAATAATGCATCAAAATTTGCCCAATTTGTTGACATTTATGACTACTGCTTCGCTCTCCAAGGCAGCAGCATGATGATATATAGCCTATAGCCTTCCTCGATAAATGGACTATCCAACACAAAAATAACCTATCAAATCTGACCTGTAGTTCCTGAGATTAGCGCGTTCAACCAAACAAACTCTTCAGCTTTATAATATTAGTATAGATATTCTGTTACGATATACAGTCTCAAATATATAATTACTTAATATACACTTGAACCCTTATAAATATGATAAGCTTGATTGAATACTAGCCTGACCCTTCATAAGCCCACACTTTGGCATTCAATACACCGCAGCCTCTCGCCGAGTTGGCCTCTCACAACTAAGCGCCTTACGCATTGTTGGTGAAGCAGATGGCTTATAGGTTGAAAATTTAATAGCATATTGTTCTCTTTGACTTTAATGAGCATATTGTAAGTATTAAAACTTTTCAAGTCGCATGTGTTTTTTTATACCGAATAGGATTTCACTTGACCTACTCGAATTGGTTTAGGAAACTGTATTACAAAAAAAAATGTTCGTACCAGAGTACACTACACAGGTAAGAAGTGAAACTTCTTAAGGATATTTTTTACAGCTATAAAATTTATCTCATACGTCGATAAAGAAGTTTCACTTCAAATCAACATGGCACGTACCCGAAAAACGTTACGATTTTTTTTACAGCTATAAAATTTCTCTTAACGTCGATAAATAAGTTTCACTTCAAAAATGTCCTAGAAATTTATTTTTCTTACACTAACCACTTACTGAGGTCGAAAATATAGATATTTTATTAAATATAATTTAGAAAAAAATATTACTTCAGTAATATAACTGCAATTTATAAAATTCTCCGACAAGCCATTAGAATTTGAGATTGGCGAGACGTTTTCACTCCTAGCATTATTTCAGTTGAATGTTACCAATAGTGCGGAATGCTCGCAGCTGGGTTCGGTATTTGTATATTTCCAATATTGCTTTTAAATTGTTCAACGGGCGTGGAGCGGTACTGTGAACCATTAAATATGCATGAAATACTTTGATTGTAAGCCAATGAATTCGACTGGGGATGAATTTGAAAATTCATATTCGTCTAGTTCATTTTGCACAAACAGATAATTGAATTTATCTCGGTATAAATTTGATTGTCTACATCATTGCAATCAAATCATCTAGATGGCGCTGTGTGAAAAGTGTCCCACAATATTTATATTTACTTATATAATTAGAAAACAAATTCTGATATTCTTTGGATTGCTTCCCAGAAATGAGATCTGAATGGAGAGATATGTAGTGCAAAGCTAAGTAGAGGCTACAAAAGAGGGTCGGTCCCCAAACCACTGGATCGATCTTATCAAATCCTCTACTACATCGACCGCAGTAGAATTTTATTATTATTTATTTTTATTTTATTTATAAATAATATTTATCCATCACGCCTTATCCCCGAAGGGGTGGCAGAGGCATATTATATGCCCACTTTTCACCAGAATGTACTCGCAATACAATAAATAGCGTAATTGGAGATACATCGCGCAATGTGCAGTTACCCTAACAGCAACTCACGAAGGTGACCCGCTACCATATTCATCAACAACAGCCATAACCACTCTAACAAGAGTGTCCGACTAAGAAGAAAAGGACATTGACGGACAAAGAAAGAAAAAAAAAAATTGTAAAAACAAATGTTACTACGAGTATATGAACAAGGTTAACTATTAACGATAGGCTGTATGGACCGAGTCTCTTATACTAAAAAAAATCATTCCCACGATGACGTTTTCTTTCCACAACATTAGTAGATTATGGTACTAGTGTGTAAACTTGGTAATTACCGCTGAGGCGCTATTGTGATGGTTTAAAGAGACCCGAAGACGGTAATCAATAATACATACGTGTATCTTACGACGTTTTTCAATATACTTATGAATAATATAATACTAAACAAAACAAAAATAATTTTAATTTCAACGTGGAAAACGAATTGTAAAACTTTTTGGTGCTGGCGGGAACAATTAATTAGTTTTTTTTATGCGCGCGCATTGACCACAGAATAAAGAATGAGGTTTATTTTTTGTTAAAGTTGTTGTTTAAAGTTTTAAACAGAGAAAAAACAAAAGTTATATTTGAGTGAAAGTTTTGTTCATTATACGCGTACAAGATGATTTTTTCTATTTAAATACGACGTTGCATGAAATGAACAAGCAACAGGTTCTATTGAACGCGATCTTCTATGTATCGATTTGTTTTTAGAATAATGCAACTCAACCAATATAATAAAAAAAAAACTATTATCCCACTCGTGATTTAATACGTACATACATACATATTGTCACGCCTTTATCCCCGAAGGGGTAGGCAGAGGCATATTAAACGCCCACATTTCACCGTATGCATTTTTGTCCAGCCAGATTTAATAATAATCAAAAAACCATAGTTTGATAATAGGTATCATTATGTGCCTAATTGCGGTGAGATTAGAGCCATATTTTGAGTTAGTGTATTGAAAAAATATTATAATGATGATGTAAACATCTAAAGCTTTGGCTGTTTAATGCGGATTCCCTGGGCAATAACCATTATGAATGCTGAATAGCTATGAGTCATCACTTGGTAGAGAGAATGCCCATCAATGAGACGTGGATATAGGTGAAGATGGGAGAGTGCCTACTGTTCCAGGTTACAAATTGAGGCATCCTTCTCGACCTGCTACAATAAAGGATGGAAAGGCAAACTAAAGCTATGCTATCAACAGCAATGTCGCTCCTAAAAAAGATGGAAGGTTGAACAGCAATCGTTCATAATATTCCATAGACGAATTCAACAGACTCTGTGGGGAAAATGTGAGACAGTTGATCGTTCAACCTCTAGATGTTTAGTGACTTATACTTCCCGACGATTCGGACGGATTAAACCAGCCGTGGTAACGGATGGACCACGCATTTTCCTGGCAAGCGAGAAAAATGGCTTAATGTGCCTTCCAAAGCACAGAAGTGCTTGTTAATGTAAATGCTAAGTGGTCTAAATTTACTAAATTTTCCTATGGTTGGTCCTCGGATAAATATCCGAAGACCCACCATAGGAAAATTTGCTTATCGCAGTAATTGTTTACAGAACACTGAGTTAGCGAGCCTTCAAACGTTTCAAAGATAAACTCATCGAAAATATAATGTAAGGAAAACCATTACTACACACGAAAACATCCCTTTTTCTAAGAACCTTCGCTGTCGCATTTAAAATATTAAATTGTCCATCAGACGAAGAACGGCCGTACAATTTTCTCAGTTCACGTCACCATGAATTAGTAACAGCGCAAGAGGCAGACGATCAACGTTCAAGTCTCTTTTTTTCTATTGTTCGTGTTTATTTAAAGTTTTCTACAAGAAACAACAGTTTTTTTTTTGTCGTATGGAAATCCTCATGGATGCTATGCCGGACTCCTACCGACTAAAACCACACGTTACCCTTCTATCTGTCTATGGCCAGGAGTCCCGGGTCAGCCCTCGGAAGGATAACCCCAGAGCTCCCGACAGACCTTGTCCGCTACCGCAGGCTCCTTCAGGGGGGGTTCGGGTGTGTATCCTGCCTCTTTGGGGGGTTCGAGTGTTATCTCGCTTCTTTGGGGGGTGCGGGTTATGTACCACTACCTTGAGGGAGTGAGCTACGTGCGTGTAACCCTCACGCTACGTCACCTTCCCTGGCCTGCTTCTGTAAGCACGGCGAGCAGCCCGCCCACCGTACTCAGGCCCCCGGTCATGGAGGCCGGTAGCCTTGGGCGAAGACAAGTCTGCGGCGCCCTCGTCGCAGACTGCGGAACTCGGGAGGGAGAGTTCTTTCTCGCTCTTTCTCCGCCGCCTCTCTTGCGAGCATGACTTGCTCGCAAAAAGACGCAGACAAGAAACAACAGTACAATAAATTGAGCTTTTTTAAAGAGCAACGACATATTAGACAAACTATGGTCAAATTAAAACTATACATTACTGCATTGACGTATGAAAACCTACAGAGAGCATTGACATGTAAAAGACATCTCAGTATGTTTTTATCTAATTATTTTTTTTATCTCAGTATTTTATAATTTTTTTTATTATGTTGAATAAACATTTTATCTAATTGATACTTTGAGCTTTAAATACAAAAGACCACAGTTTACAACTTGTATTATCTATACCTATATTAATATTTAAAGCTGAAGAGTGTGTTTGTTTGTTTCGTTGAACGGGCTAATCGCAGAAACTACTGGTTGGATTTGAAAAATTATTTTTTGTTGGATAGCCCTTTTATCGAGGAAGGTTATATATAATAACATTACTACTCTTAAGATCGGAGCAGTAATCATAAATGTTGATAAATCGGACAATTTTTTATACGTTATTGTAGAATTTATAAACGACAGGATTAAATAGGTGCGACAGCAGTTCGAAGTATGTCACAGGTGAAGTCTACTAGTATTCCTATATAGTTGACAAGCCTCCGTGACCTGACTGATACGAAGTAAAAGTCCTGCAGTCAGGTATCCCATGGGTAAGAGTTGAAATTGGCATATAGTGGGGAGAGACCCGCGTAAGTGTTCTGTTCCTGTACGAAACTCCGAATATCTTTCTGTTTTTTTCCAGTTCCTTTGTTTATACTTTGTAAATATCTTTGTTTTAAAAAACTTGACTGTTATTATAAAATAGTCTTGTTAAGGGATTAATTTATGTAAAAGCTTTGTTTCTTCATTAATAGTTGATGTGGGTAGACGTGTCGAGAAAAGTTTGGCAGTTTGTCTAACTTTGCTAACTTCCAGTGACCGTTCAGCATTAAATCGTCTGTTGGATGTTGTTGAAGGTCGACGACTTGTTAATCCTATTAAAACTTACAGTTACAGAGGCCTATACCTACTTATAATCAAATTATAGTCAAATCAATAATATAGATGTACGAGTATGCTGGTATAGCTATTCTCTTTTTTAATTTATTTATGTAGATTTGGAATGTTCCATAAATAAAATTGTTTAAAATGGTAACTGATTTAAAAAAGAGGGACGGAATAACTTGGGTATAGGGTTACGTGCTTGAATATATACTAATATATAAAGCTGAAGATTGTTTATTTGTTTGTTTGGTTGAACGACCGAATTGAAAAATCTTTTTGTGTTAGTCCATTTATCGACAAGTATAAAATCCCCGCGGTCTCAGTGTTCTGTAAACGATCACTGAGTTACCCAACCTTTTTTTTTACATTTGCGAGCGTTTCCGTGCTTCGGAAGGCACGTTAAGACGTTTGGTCCCGGTTGCCAGTAAAATGGCAGTCGTTAAGCCTGGTTGATGGCCTTATGGGCGACTTGAAAAATTTCAACAGGAGGTAGCCACAACCTGCGTCTGTCTATTTCAACAAGCAAGCAAGCACCATTGCTATATTTTATTATTATGTGGGACAGGAATCCACGCGGTGAAAAGTGGGCATATAATATGCCTCTGGCACTCCTTCGGGGATAAGGCGTGATGGATATTTATTTATTTATTTATAATATTATAATAACTCACACAACGCCATCTGATTTCAAAATAAGCAGACCTTGTACTATGGTAACCAGATAACTGATAAACATACTTATATATTTCTAAATACTTACCTATTAAAGATAAATAACACCCAGACACAGAATAAACCGTCGTGCTCATCACACAAAGTTTTATCCTGGGTGGGAATTGAACCCCCGACCTCTTGCGTAGCAGTCAGATGCACTCCCACCGCGCCACAGAGGCAGTCAACAAATTGGGCAAATTTTCATACATTTTTGTACGACGAGCTTAGATTGGTACGACGGGGGTTCGAAGTATATAACGTGCAAAACCACGGTGCTGAGCTAGTTATCAATAGATGCAAGACACGTTTCTTGGTGTTTTCTTGTTCCCGGGTTAGCAAGAAAAAATCTAAACATAATAAATCTACCCTGGGTTTACACTTCAGAGGGATCACAGCGACTACCAACCAAAGACAAATGAAAGCAGTGTGCTCTAGTCTGTAAGAGTCCGGCATGGCATCAATGACGATTTCCACAAAAAAAATTGAGATTGATTCAAACCGCCATTTTTTTTCGTTCTAGCTAAGCACGCCTCTAGCCCGCCTGTCTTCTCTAAAACTTGCCTCTAACTTGCGTTAGATCAACTACACTCAAAACATTTTTAACTAAATGTTACAGATACTCTCTGAGTCCCCTAGCTAGTCACCACCACACACCACAGTAGTTTTGTAATCACCACCCGGCTCACATTTGTGGCTGTACTGACAGTCCAAAAATGACTGTTAAGTTCTATATAAAGGAGTTAAACTTTCAATTTATTTTTCATGCGATAGTCAAAAAGTGGTTTTTTAATACTTACTATAATCAGTTGTGATCTTTATTTAATATAAACTTTTATATTTCAGCGTGCTTTTAAAATGAAGAAGATTTTTGTTAATATAAAATTATTTTGATTTTTCTATATTCTCTATTCTCCCTTCCCCAGTCATAGATTTTTACTAAATTTTAACATTAAACATGATATTTGAAAATATTTATGTATGTTTTAGAAGTGACAATCCGACTACAAAGTTCTCTAAATTATTATAATTCAGTGCTTAGAACACAAACTTTTGAACACCGCCTCCGGACAGTTTGGACCTAGCTTTACATAAATTTACATAGTTTTGATGTAGTGAGTACTTCATAATTACAAAAACGCCGCCAGCAGTAAAAGTAGGGCAAAACAAAGACCTCAGTATTTTGTTCTACTAAATGTTATCTCGTTTCCGACTTTAATATTTTAATAAATTCTTTTCATGGCTATTGTTTATTTTAAATGTCCTTGCCTTTTTTAGTCCAGAGCGCAGCCTAAATATGCTATTTTTATCTGGACCATTTTAGAACATCGTAGAACGGAAAATACCAATTTTGAGCTCTTGAAACTACCATTAGGTACGCATCCTTATGTCTTTTGAGTCTGCCCCTTCTACTGGACCATGGTGGCATGGCTTTCCCATATATCTGAGTAGTCTTCTTAAAACGTGACCTTACTAGTCAAGATGACCATCTTGAGCTGCAAGAGGATCTTTTTACTCTAGACATCAATATTTCTAACGAGATCACTGCGAGCGCTGACCACTCTTTGTAACTGTAAATCAGGACAGTGTGCTTTGATGCCATATTGTTGTCCCGAGACCCTTACAGGTAACCCTTAGTATTTTCACAATATCACGTGGATTTCCGTCTATCGTATCAAGCCCCTCCTAGCGAATTTTTGTAGGTCGAAGAACACACTTGTTCTTCGACCTACAAAAACTCGCTGGCTGGAGGCGCATTGCCCCACTTTTGACCAGTCGTGGACTCTTTTCCAGAATTCGTCATCGTCTTTGTGTCAGGCGTAATTGACACAGTTGATATTGTGCAATTTTATTGTGTGGCCTATGCCTACTCTTTTGTCAGTGTGTGATGAAGAGGTATGTACCACAGAGAGAACAATGCTTTGTAGATCCCTTAAACTGACAGTTTTCGAGACAATGTGACGTCAGGTTGACTTTATCTTTGTAAATCTTTATTTGTAAAGCTTTTGTAAAGCTGCGGGTGAGGACAGAGAAGTTCTTTGTTAGAATATTATAATTTAATTTTGTGTAAGTGAATGTTTTTAGTATCGAGTGAAAGGTGGAATAAAAATATTTATTATTCCACCTTTCACTCGATTACAGCATTCGAATAAAAAATACGGCTCTTTACCCATTTATCCTCATAATTATAAAACAAATTTAAAAAATGAGGTATTTGATAAAACTATCTCCATAGTACATAATACAATATGAGCTAAAGCCTTAGCTCATATAAATACTGTGCTAAGCTGTCGATCTCGCTCTGGGAGTGCTATTGAATTTATTTGATAAGGCTAGAGACAGATTCGAACCTACAAAGTAAAAAAGCCGTAATTAGTGGTCCCGCTCTTGCCTATATGCCTCTCTAGAATTAATGATTAAACGACTACCGGTACGTGAAGTTCAATTATAATTACTCTCAGGCTTCGTTTTCGATATTACCATATGGAATACCACCTGATGAGTCTTGTAAACCCTTCTTTATAAAATATGAAATACTAACTTTAGCTTCGATGTATATTTACGAAACAAGTGTATTTGTAAAAAAAAATCAGCACATGTTCATTTCAGCGAAAGATGCATTTCCTCGAAATACGAGAAATTCTAGCAGGCTCGTACAGGGGATGAAGAGTAGAAGCGTGCACGTCGCCATCCCTGCCAGCTACGGCTGCAATTCTACTCCAACACGAGTGCCACCAGGGCGATTACTGCTAGGGCGTGCCCCCGAGGCGACGCGCACCAGTTCGTCCCCGCTGGTGCGAAAAGTGTGTGCCAGAGCGGCGTAGGGGACCGCCACCTTACACGCGCGGCCCGACACGGCGGGAAGTGGAGGATGGAGTGCAGGGTAGCTGCGTGGAATGTTAGGGGAGGAATGACAGATAAGATGAATGAGTTGATGGATGTTATGAATGAGAGAAAGTTAGATGCAGTGTGCTTGACAGAGACCAAGCGCAAGGGCAGCGAAGTCTTGGAGCTCCCGGGTGGGATGCTCGCGCTTTGGTCTGGAGTACCAGAGAGCGAGCATGGCAGTCGGGGGGTTGGAATTTTGCTGTCCTCGCGATTGGCCTCCGGTATGTATGAGTACAAACTGGTAGGTCCTAGAATCCTCTGGATCCGTGTAAAACTTGGTTTGACGAAGATTTTCCTGGTAGCTGCTTACGCGCCAGTATCTTCGTCGAACGCGAGTGAGCTAGAGGACTTCTGGGAGAGTATGAGAGAAGCTCTAAATGTGATAGAAGGAAATGAAAGACTTATAGTATGTGGAGACTTGAATGGATGGGTGGGTACCGCTCGCGATGGTTTTGAGTCGGTACTCGGGAAGTATGGGGATAAAAGGGTGAACGACCGACGCAGTGAGAATGTGGAAAGTGTATGGCAGAACCTTAGGGACAGTATGATAAATGCCGCTGTGGAAGTGTGTGGAGAAACGAAAAGAGGCAGTAGTAATAAGCGTGATGCATGGTGGAATGAAGAAGTGAAAGAAGCAGTTCGAATGAAGAAGAAAGCATGGCTAGACTACTTAGCCTCGCGGAATGATTTTTATATGAAAGAGAGATACAAGCTGCAGAAAGTTAACACGAAGGCACTGATAGAAGAAGCTCGTGAAAGGTGCAGAATAAAAGCGGATGAAAGGTTGTCGTCCAATTTTCGGGCTAATGCCAAGCTCTTCTGGAAAGAGGTAGGCAAGACCCGAAGTTGTTCGGCAATCTGCAGTATGAATAAAGTGCTTAGTGTTAACAATGACGTCCTAACAGACCAAAGTGACGTCCTGCAGAGATGGAGTGAATATTATGGAAAGATGTATGCAAGAAAAGACAGAGATGCCACATCGGGAAGTAGAGCTCACTTCGATGCTCCGGATCCCGATGTCATTGAAGTCATTTGTATGAAAGAAATAGAACAAGCGATAAGAAGTATGAAATGTGGTAAGGCTGCGGGAAAAGACAGAGTTACTGCTGAGATGATCAAGTACGGTGGGTCGCGTGTCTGGGACACACTATGTCTGGTATGCAACTTGTGCTGGCGGACAGGTGAGGGCCCGGATGACTGGCGAGTAGCAGTTGTAGTACCTATTTACAAAGGGAAAGGCTCGCGCCTAAACTGCTCCAGCTACAGGGCGATCAGCTTGGTCAGCTTAGCTAGTAAGGTGTATGCAAAGGTTATAACGGCACGAATGCAAGAAAAGTCTGAAAGGTATTTATGGGAGGCTCAATGCGGATTCCGACGTGGAAGAGGTTGCTTGGATCAAGTGTTTTCTCTCCGCATGATCGCGGAAAAGTTTCTGGCTCTTAGCCAGAAGGTTTTCTGCGCTTTTGTGGATCTAGAGAAAGCATTTGATAACGTTGTGAGAGAAACGCTGTGGGACTTGCTGCCAGGATATGGTGTGGAGGGCTCGCTACTGCGGGCAATACAGTCGCTTTATAGGGACTGTAAGGCTTGCGTGCGAGTAGGGGGGGATGTGTCACCTCTTTTTGATGTCTGTACAGGCGTCAAACAGGGATGTGTCATGTCCGCCTGGCTGTTCATAGTGTATCTGGACAGTTGCCTGCAGAAGTTGAAAGATTTTAATATGGGTGTGAATTTGGGTGACTTTACAGTAAACTGTCTGCTGTACGCTGATGATGCGGTGCTCATGGCCTCGTCAGAAGCCGACCTACAGGCATTAGTCACTAATATGAAAGAGGGGTGTGAAAGTAAGGGTCTCCGCTTGAATGCAAGTAAAACTAAGGTTCTAGTATTTGAAAGAGGTGATGTAAGAACTAAATGCGAGATTAGAGTAAACCAGGAACGTTTAGAGCAAGTGAATGAAATTGTGTATTTAGGAAGTATGTTTAGCGCGGATGGAAAATGTGATTCGGATGTAGAACGGCGAGTAGCTGCCGGAAACAAAGTTAACGGTGCTTTGTCCCAGTTAGTAAAGCGACAAAGCATCGTAAAAGAAGCACGACTGGCGATTCATAACGCAGTGCTAGTGCCAACTTTGCTTTACGGTAGTGAAACCTGGGTATGTCAGCAGATGCATGAAAGTAAATTGAATGCTGTGGAGATGCGATCACTTCGAAAATTGTGCGGCGTTACCTTGGCCGACCGAATACGTAACGAAGTGATACGCAATATGGCAGGTTTGAATGAAAGTGTCAGCGTTAAGCTGGAAAAAGGCGTGCTCCGTTGGTTTGGACACGTCCAACGAATGAGTGAGGAACGATTGACGAAGAATATATATTGTTCAAAAGTAGAGGGTAGAAGGAGTCAGGGAAGGCCGAGACTTACATATGAAGACCACGTGAGCAGATTGCTCAAAAACGGAAAGGTCAAAAGTACTCGGATACCCAGACGTGCGTGTATGAAGCGATTGATGAATCTCGAAGAAGCGAAAGAAGTATTCATGGATCGCGAGGCCTGGCGATCTGTCCTCTCTGACTACCCCGTCAGGGATACAGCGTGAAGATAGTTAAGTTAAGTTTTAAGCTCAAAAAATGGTTGTTAATTAGAAATTTCTATAATGTACAAGAAATGTTGGAATAGTTTTCATAGAGTAGGTACCTAATGCTTTGTATAATATTACGTATTATGTGAGTTGCATGACATAACTTGAATTTAAATAAGATAAAAAAACTAATGAATTCTTAGCCAAATTTGTAATAAACTATAGGTATTACTGAATGATATTTCATATTCATATGAAATGATAATTCACATACCTCTTGGAGGTAGAATAGAAGGACTACTATTAATATGTAATTAACACCTTAATGTACTCTATTTCAAGTGAATAAATTTCATTTTCATTTTTCATTTTCATTTCATTTTCATAAATACTCATAACGATAATCTAGAAGGTTATTTATTTTCTCCTAAATTCAATGCGAAATGACGAGTCTGTAATTGAAACTACATGTGTTTATGCTCATGTCATGTCAAAAAAGGAACGGACGAGCACTATAACCCCAGGGTCATAATGCTCAAATTAACAAGATATCACCAAAAAATTAAAACATAGAAATAAGTAAGTACTCATAAACGATGATTGTCAATTGTCTGTACAATAAGGCTCAAAATTAAACGTTGATGATTAATTTACTGCCAAAAAACATTGTCTAAGGATCCTAAACTTTAAAAAAACAGTCGAAAGTAATCCTATAGAGAAAAGCATAAACCGCTAATGATGATAAAAGTAGGCTAAAATAAGCTTAGTAGGCTAAGAAGCGCTCGTGGCCCCGCGGTCTCAGTGTTCTGTAAACGATCACAGAGTTACGCAACTTTCACTATGGCTGGTCCTCGGATGGCTGACCACTTTGTGGCATTTACATTTGCGAGCTTTACCGTGCTTCGGAAGGCACTTTAAGCCGTTGGTCCCGGTTGCCAGTAAAATGGCAGTCGTTAAGCCTGGTTGAAGGCCTAATCGGCGGCTTGAAAAAATTCAACAGCAGGTAGCCACAACCTGCGTCTGTCTATTTCAACACGGCAATCGGCTCACCACTTATTGCATGGGACAGGAATCCACACGGTGAAAAGTGGGCATATAACATGACTCTGCCACCCGTTCGGGGATAAGGCGTGATGGATATATATTTAACATAAGCTTGTGTTATGGGATCTAGACGCCTGATAAAAATACTTATATATTTCTAAATACATACATTTTATACATAGGAAACACCCAAACTCCGAACTCCGAAACCAACATTTGTGGATCACACAAATATTTTTTCCGACCTGGGAATCGAACCCGGAACCTCAGTAGCGGCAGTCGCATACACTACCACTGCGCCACCGAGGCAGTCAAGTCAATAATATAAAACGATATTTGCATTGCTAAAATTAAAACATGCCATAGTCAAAAGTCAAATGTTTTACCGCATTTGCAGTTCAATTTCAGACGCTTTTAGGTCTTAAAATGTGCATTTCTTTAGTAAAATACTAATTTTCGAAGAAAATATTTACAGCAAAGTTTCACAACTCAGATAAGTAAGGAGCCGGTTAATTGCTATTTCCTATTTATTGTTTTTTTAGTTTACTTTTAAGTGCTCTGGATTAACCGAGCATTATGCCGCTTTGTGCTGCATTTAATGAAGATTACAATTTTTTTCAAATAATCATAAAATGCATACATTTTTTTCACATTTCCTATTAAACAGTTACAGTCCATTAGTCTATCTGACCGCAGACTGACTCAAAGACACTTAGGGCCGCATTCCAGAAAGAATAAGAAGAAAGAAGGCGCTGTGTAAAAAAAGTACCACAGTGAGGACAAAAATTATAGTCTCGTCAATCCAGGTTTTCGATGAATAGGTCTTTTAAACATATTGCAAGTTAGCAAAAATGTTAAAGCACATTTATCGATTAACGAATCCGTTTGTGAAATACTACGCTGTTAAGTGCAAAATATTTTTCTGAATGCCCTACCACTTTCTGAGTAAGTAAAATATAAAACGAAAATAAAAGGAAATCTGTCGTACACGATGACAGGTTCTTAGTCTTCTGTAAAGTAAATAGTCGACCGCCTGATAAAATGTACTTTTCTAAGTAAAAAGATTTTTGTGGAAAAAAATTGTAATTACTTCACTGACTTTTTCATTTTAGCTGTGTTTAAAGTGAATGGTCCTACAAATAGGCTGACCTTTGAAGAAGACAGTAAATACCTACCTGATTTTTTTTATAAAATATTACCATTGTTGTTTAGCACATTTACTTTCTAGTTCTTTTTGCTAGTAACTAGAT
The DNA here is from genome assembly GCA_948477245.1 of Thumatha senex. Lineage (NCBI taxonomy): Eukaryota > Metazoa > Arthropoda > Insecta > Lepidoptera > Erebidae > Thumatha > Thumatha senex. The sequence continues at coordinate 28,888,830 of OX419732.1, forward strand.
TTAAATTTGTATTAATCACATAAAATCACATTTGAAGTTTTTTACTCCAAGGACTTAAAATACTGTCCGTTCTTTGTGCAGAATTTTATAATTTACAGAGAGGCATTACAGATTGTGTCACTTCTTTAAATTCCCTATTAATCATACATACTTACAAACCCATAAGTTTAAAAAAGTCCGTCCGACAAACGGTTAGCGGCATTAATTCGTGCGTAGGCGATTTTAAGGTTTCTACCACTTGCAGTTTGAAACTGGTTTCGGTTTAGAAGTCGGCTGATACCTTCACTACGACACAGTGAAGGGCGCGTTACTTATTATATTTTAATAACAAAACCTCTTTTTTTCCTCAACGAGGCAACGAACCTCAAGAAGAAGCTTTTTGAAGTTAGTCTTCAAAAAGTCACCAATATCAGTAATAGAACTACTCTAATTGAAAGACGTTGTCTGCTTTCAAACTTTTGTTTGGCTTAACAAACAGTAGACAGACTCCTCGTCTTCGTACAAAGCGAATGAAAAAGAAATTATCGATATTTTATTTTTATTGTAAAGTATTTATGCACCTTGCCTCACTTTAGACTGCTTCTTTATGAGTCACTTAGTATTTTGAGTTTTATGTCTTCCCTCATCATTGTACACATACACATAGTATAAGTGCTTATTTTGTGAAAAATGGTGCACCAACGGTTATTATAGTTGCATATATTCAAAAATCGAGTCCGATACTACCAGGACTTTAATTGGTCGTGCTAATTAGTGTCTAGCACATAAGACTTTTTAGCCTTTTTGTTACCATCTCACTAAAAAGGCAACGGGTTCAAAATTTCTTCCAAATTTAACATCTAAAATAGACACATTTTATTTTATTAAATTTATTTGGCCCTTTAGACCCACCCCAGTTCCGTGCTTCGGAAGGCACGTTAAGCCGTTGGTCCCGGTGGCCAATAAAATGGCAGTCGTTAAGCCAAGTTGAATGCCTAATGGGCGGCTTAAAAAATTTCAACAGCAGGTCACCACAGCCTGCGCCTGTCCATTTCAACACGGCAATGGGCTCACCACCTATTACGTGGGACAAAAATCCATACGGTGAAATGTGGGCGTTCAATATGCCTCTGCCTACCCCTTCGGGGATAAAGGCTTGACAATATGTATGTTTGTATGTATATTCAAAAATGTACTCTACGTTTTAATATTATAACAGAATCGCTTAAAACAAAGACCATAATATTAGAGGAAACTTAAGGACAGCAGCAAAGATGTTATAGGTACAAAAAGAAAAAAGTACCATTCCTAATCACATTTAAATTATACTCCCAAAATCTTGGAAATGGCTGTCCTAGGACTATGATAAATTATTATACCCACGAATATTAAAACTAGGAAAGATAAAACTATAAATCGTGAAGTCGTTGTACGGTAGCCGCCGGTCCGGGTGATAACGCTCCGGACACCGCCGTACACCTACCGGATGGTTCGTTTTGCGGTCGTCGGTATTATAATTCAGGCATCCCTGGCAACCCTCGCGTGTTGAAAATGAAAAGATTTTCTTTTCCAATGATGAATAGGTAGTTGATATCAGTCTTGACCACAGAATATGCATTTTGTTCAAGAGATAGCCGTTTTGCGGCGTTAAAATTTCTAGTTTCTACATACATACATTGTAAGATACACGAGATAAACACATCTATATAAAGTTAAAGGTTGTGTGAATAGCGTTAACAAGTAATATTGTTTAGTAAAGTACTATTCTAAATAGAAATTACTAAAAGGTATTCATTTTCTATACCAAGTTTATTAAGAATTTGATTGGTTGAACGCGATTCACTGGCAACACTACTGCTGCAACATAAACAGTGTCTCTGTATATTTTTATTAAGCAAAATTATTAATTTTAAAGTATAAAACAATATTAAAGTGTTTATAGTACAATTTAACACCTAGAAAATTATCGTAAATAGTATTATATTCAAGCACAAGGCGAATACGAAGTTATATGTGAATTAAGTGATCGACCATAAATTTTGAAAATTTTTTACCGTTGTGAAAAATTAAGTGAACGAAAGTATACCTACAATAAATTGTTATTGGTGATCAAAAACTTCATAAAAACTAACTAATATTGTGAAACGAATATAATCAGTAGAATTACGTTTATAGTAATCTGTAAAAAAACAAATATCTAACATAAAATTTTATGGTAGGGTACCTAGTAGCAATATGAATTAATTAAATTAAAATACTGAACAAACATCACATCACATATCGGAATACACTTATTTACTAAAACACAAGTACACTCTTCTGGATTTGATTTACCTATTATAGATTTATTTTTTGTGAAATTGGAAATTTAATCATAACTTAGTATCATTTAAAGCGTAATGTACCTAGTTCTATATTGATTTGGATGATATGCTAAGTACCTAAACAATTCAATTTAATATCTAATTTGAATATATTATTTCAAATATATTGGGTGTGTTGAAGACATTGATATATACATATACTACAGGTTTTTATCTTTATAATAGTCTTGTCAATTGTGTGTTTTACTGATATTTATTAGCAAACAAAATATAAAAAAATGATGACCCGTAGTGCTGTATCCCGTGACTTGCAACAGAAGTTTAACCTCACTATAAAGAAACTGGAGATTTGCAAAAATCTCAAAAAACAGTTGTTAGAGGAACGGGATGACAGTGAAAAGGAAATACTGACTGTAATTGAGAGAAACACCCAACTCAAACAAGAGTTGGCTGAGCTACATACACAGGTCATGGAGCTCACACTTCAGCGGGATCACCTCCAGTCAACAGTGATGGCTCTAGAAGAGTGTAGCGACACCCATTAACGTGCTTTGAAACGTATAAGCGTTTTAGAGTGCGAGCTAAGTGATGCTCACAACTCCATCACTCTTAGGGAAAATCTTAAATCGGTTGATCAAGCAGACCAACAGTCTGTATAATGAGCTAATGTGTAGGAGGACAGAGACAGATCTTGAAGAGCCCATCACCTCGCACCCAATACAAAACTCAGCATTGAATATTCCTATTACAGCAATAGACAAAACCGGTGACCACTTGTATCTTTCCACTTTTGTAGAACAAAAATAATATTTAAATCTGCAGCACTCCCCCAAAGGAGAATACAGTAAGACATAATACTATGAAAATAGCTGAAGTAAACCATTCTAGCCGTATCCACATCTGTTAGAGTCCTGATCTTTTTTACAGCGTATGCAGCCGAACTTAACCTAGAGGCTGTCTTTTCTAGGTGTGGGCCCCACTGCAAATTGGCATCAATAGTTACACCGAGGAACACAGTTGATTCTACAAACTCTAACACTTGTCCATTCAGTTGAACATTGGCCGTAACTTGTTTTACATTTGGTAGAGTAAATTTTATACATTTATTTTTATTTTCATTAAGGCAAAGATTATTTGAGCTGAACCAATGAACTACTCTTGCAATTGCATTGTTTACATCGTCATAGTTATCTAAATTTCTTTTAATTTTAAAAATGAAATTTATTTGTCTTGTTCAGTTTTTACAGCACTTAATATTTTGATAAATTAATTCTAAACTTACTAAAAATAACTAAGAAACAAAGACCTAACATGCGTCATAAAATTTCTCCGCATCGCAGTCCTCACGTGGTAGCGTTCCCAGAAGACTGGCAGCATTGCCACGTTGAATGGCAATGCTTAGCCTTTGTGCGAAAAAGAAACCAGCCCTCTGGTCACGAGTAGTGTCAATTAGGCGCTTTACAATCTCTTGAAATAGATTATGAGCACTTGGACCCCAGGACCCTAACGTCTCGACCCCAAACGGCTCAAAAACGTAATCACTTACGAGTTGCAAATATTTCTGCCGTTTAAGGGTCTCCGCAGAAGCAGCGGCAGCACCGGCACAACCAGCAGTACCTGGAAGATGAGTAGGAGCAAGAGTGTCGACACACGTAGCGTCCCACACCAAACACCTACCCATCCTCCACGGCATTAACGACATACCGTCCGGTCTCTTGCCGTCGTCGCGCGCCAAACCATTCGGTTCAAGTTTAGCTGGCACACCGCCGGCGACAAGAGCACGTCGGATTAAGTCGTTAAGGCTCGCGTGCCGTGGTAATCGCCCAGCACTTCTGCAGCAAGACAAGCCATGATGTCCAAGGCGATCGACGACTACTCCACAATGGCACTGGTGCGGAGAAACACATGGCGCACCCAAACGAAGGCAGGAAGCAATGCGAAAGGTAGTATCGTCTAACATGGTCCCTATGTTAGACGAAGGAAGAGTTTGTAGCCACAGACCCGATTCCCACGTGCCCACTGCCAGTAAACGGGCTCGCTCAGCAGCTGTCGTACTGGAGCTTAATAAATTGTTTCTTACTAAACTGCAAAGCGCACTGACGCATTTTAAAAATTAATGAGGTGTCATCTGCAAACAAAACAATCCTATTCCTGTCCCCTACATAAAATGGTAAATCATTAATATAAATGAGGAACAAGAATGGCCCAAGTATCGAGCCTTGTGGTCCATTGTAACCATGGATCCTACAGAACGTGTACCATTAATATCGACTCTTTGTATTCTATTGTTCAAATATGAAGACAGAAGGTCGAGAGATTTATGTATATAAAATATAAAATCATTATTTTATATCAATGGTTACAAAAAGAATGGAAACTATCTTTACCCTGCTAAAGAAAAGCTGCTTTAGGAAATAACAACATTGATGGTGTTGTAAAAGTTTTGAAAAAACGCAAAGTTACACAGCAGCACCGGACAGGAGGAGTACATGTTTCGCAGTTCCAGCCTGAGAGCATAGAGTACAGTCATTTCCACGAGGCCATGAAAATGTTTAGCGCAATATATCCCACCACTCTTGAACACATCACTGACAAACTGATGCGGAAAGCGCCGTCTGTTCTTGGAGAGTTTATCAGCGGCAACAGTTTGTAAGAGGCTGCATTATCCGTATCCCACGGTAACAACTACACGTGGCGTTACAAACAATAAGTGTATTTGTGGTGTATTTTTTATTTTTTTATTTTTTTATTGATTTATACGTGTAAGTTTTAAGTTTATCCATATATGTTGCAAGACTGCGGTGATGGTGGCATTTTGAATGTAAGTAGTCAACCAACCTCGTCTCTAAATTGCTTGGTTCGCTGTCCTAATTGTTCCCAAGCTCGAAAAAAGGTCAGCGAGGTTTGAAAGTACATTTTGGGAAGGTACATAAATCCCAAAATGTACTTTCGAACATATCAACGTTTGAGGCCCAGCAGATAAAAATTTCTTTTTGGCAAACTATTTCTAAATATAAAAATTCTGCTCCGGTTTTAAAAAGGATTCCTCGTGCTGCAAGACCTGCAGTGGCACAAAACCTAGCCCACTGTATTGGCCTTGTAGTACGGGAGAATTCTACTTTTGCTTGGGAGCAACTACTTACCTTTTCTTATAGGATTCTACATATTTCTAAAAATCAGACAACCAATAAATCTTTGACTAGCCAAATTAAAGAAAACTGTAATTCGTCGCGTTTATTTGACCCCAAATTCACAACCTTCCATAAGAATTCCATTTATCATTATGTAGAATCTAAAAGAGAAGGTGACATAAGAGGAGCATCCAGGTTATTATTTAGTAGCGACGTGGTGGCGCCTTGCTCTCCAGATACTCTTGCTGATCTGAGGAGCAAGCATCCTGCGCCAATAGATGACTTGTCCTTTCCCGATCCTCCAAATTCTGAATCTGACTTTTTGATTGTTTCAGCCAAGGAAGTTCTGACAGCTGTTAACTCCTTCCGTAGTGGTTCTGCTGGTGGCCTTGATGGTTTGACTCCACAACATTTAAAGGACCTATTGGGTCCGGCCGCTGGGGAGGCCGGCGAGGCACTCTTGAAGGAGCTAACAGGTTTGGCTAACCTTATGTTGTCCGGCAATGTGGACGAAGGCGTCATCGACATCCTTTATGGTGCCAATCTGTGTGCTCTTCGCAAGAAGGAGGGTGGAATTCGTCCCATTGCCGTGGGATGTACTTTCAGGCGTATGGTAGCCAAAATTTGCTGTCAGTTTTATAAGGAAGAACTGTCTGGCAAATTCCAACCCATACAGCTCGGTTTTGGATCAAAAGGGGGTTGTGAAGCTGCCATACATGCCCTGTCTACTTACCTTGGCTGCGGGAAAGGAGAGGTCATTCTTAAAGTTGACTTGAAGAATGCCTTTAATTCAGTAAACAGGGACACTTTGTTGACACAAGCCAAATTGGAAACACCCAACATTTTTAATTTTCTTTGGCAGTGCTACAGAAACCCATCAAAATTAATGTATAAGGAAAATATTTTAGATTCTGCAGTGGGTTGTCAACAAGGTGACCCTCTCGGGCCACTCATTTTCAGCTTATCAATACACCCAATAATTAGCCAGCTAAATTCCAAATTTAACGTCTGGTATTTAGATGACGGCACTCTAGGAGGAGATGTAGACACAGTTTTCAGAGATTTGGCATTGATAAAAGATAAATTTAAATTAATTGGTTTGGATCTGAATCCTTCAAAGTGTGAAATTTTTCTAAATGACAATATTGATAGTGTTTCTACTATTTCAAAATTCAATGTTTTGGCTCCAAATTTGAAAATCCTTCAGAATTGTTCTCTACGCCTCCTATGGTCTCCCGTTCTAGAAGATGCCTATGAATCTTTCATTGAGGAAAAGATCAAACATTTTTGTGAAGTTTCGGATCGACTTCTTCAAATAAATATACAATCGGCCTTTACAATTATTCGGTATTGTCTTTTCGTCCCAAAATTAACTCATGCCCTTCGCTCATCTCAATTTTTTAAACATCCGACCCTTTTGGAAAATATGGACAAAATTATTCATAGCACGCTTTCCAAAATTTTGAATGCAGATTTGGACGACCGAGCGTGGCTCCAAGCGTCTTTACCAATACGCTGGGGCGGCCTCGGTGTTCGTAACATCTCTGATATAAGTTTACCTGCATTTTTGTCTTCAGTACACGGCAGTGATGAATTGACCAGGAAAATTTTAATTCCTACACTGGTCAATTCTGAAGTGCCAGGCAAGATTGAAGCCATAAATGTTTGGAAACTTAAGTGCCCAGATACTGTTTTACCGACCAACCCGTGCTCCCAGAGGCAGTGGGATAGGCCGCTCTGCAACGAGGTTAGAAAAAATTTATTGAACACGTGTTCGAATGTTGCAGAACGTGCTCGCCTATTGGCTGTGGGAGAATGGGAGTCAGGTGTTTGGCTTCAGGCTCTTCCATCGCCCAACATAGGTACTATGTTGGACGACACTACATTCAGAATTGCTGTCTGTCTTCGTTTAGGTGCTCCCTGCGTTTCTCCGCATTGCTGTCAATGTGGTGAAGTAGTCGACAGCCTTGGGCATCACGGTCTCTCATGCAGCAGGAGTGCAGGTCGCAGGTCACGTCATGCATACCTTAATGACATTATCCGTCGGGCTCTTGTCACCGCCGGTGTTCCAGCCGTTCTAGAACCTAATGGTTTGGCGCGTGACGATGGCAAGAGGCCAGACGGTATGTCATTGGTGCCATGGAAGATGGGAAAGCCTTTAGTTTGGGATGCAACTTGTGTTGACACCCTGGCTCCTTCTCATCTTCATAACACGGCGAGTTGCGCTTGTGCTGCTGCTGCATCCGCCGAGACTCTCAAGCGGCGCAAATATAATAATTTAATAGGTAATTATATTTTTGAGCCGTTTGGGGTCGAGACACTGGGCTCGTGGGGCCCAAGTGCTCGTTCACTGTATAGTGATATCGCAAAGCGACTGGTTGATTCTTCTCGTGACCATAGGGCTGGCCTCTTTCTCGCTCAGAGAATAAGCATTGCCATACAACGTGGCAATGCGGCCAGCCTTATGGGAACCTTACCGGTTGATTTTGATGGGGAGGAATTCTTCGACACCTAGTCGGGGCATCATTGTCAGTCTTGTAATAATTCCCACCACCCGCCCCCTTCTTTTTGTATTGTTTTCTGTAAATATGTTAAATTTTAATTTGTTAATAACCATGTAATTATTATTTCATTATTTTCTAGACAAATATTATTAACAGACATTTATGTATATTATATTTACTTATTCCATAGTGATGTAATTTTTTGCACAATGTTTCATGTTGGACGCAATCAAAAGCCTTGGATAGATCGCAGAATTTACCTAATGCATCTTGCTTGGATATGTAAACCTGGGTATCTTAGCAGATGCATGAAAGTAAATTGAATGCTGTGGAGATGCGATCACTTCGAAAATTGTGCGGCGTTACCTTGGCCGACCGAATACGTAACGAAGAGGCCATGAGCACCGCATCATCAGCGTACAGCAGACAGTTTACTGTAAAGTCACCCAAATTCACACCCAATTTAAAATCTTACGCAATATGGCAGGTTTGAATGAAAGTGTCAGCGTTAAGCTGGAAAAGGGCGTGCTTCGTTGGTTTGGACACGTCCAACGAATGAGTGAGGAACGATTGACGAAGAATATATATTGTTCAAAAGTAGAGGGTAGAAGGAGTCAGGGAAGGCCGAGACTTACATATGAAGACCACGTGAGCAGATTGCTCAAAAACGGAAAGGTCAAAAGTACTCGGATACCCAGACGTGCGTGTATGAAGCGATTGATGAATCTCGAAGAAGCGAAAGAAGTATGCATGGATCGCGATGCCTGGCGATCTGTCCTCTCTGACTACCCCGTCAGGGATACAGCGTGAAGATAGTTAAGTTAAGTTAAGTTTTTTTTTTAATATCAGTAAAAATATTACCAATACATTTTGCACTGGTGGCTGTAATACGAGTGGGTTCTAAGAATGTACTATGCAGATTTAAATAAAAGGAATAGGATTTAAATAAATTTTTCATTTTATTTCTCTCTGATGGAGTTAATGATGTATCTAATATATCAACATTAAAATCTCCACAAACTATTATAGATTTCTTAGAACATTGGCATTTGAACTTGTTTGCGCTTCCTCAAGCTTTTCTTCAAATTTAGCGTAAGAAGCATTAGGGGGACTGTATACGCTTAACAAGATGAAATGCTCAAACTCAATACTGGCAATCTCAATAACTCGCTCAATGGAGAGGGCTACTAAGTCTTTACGTTCTTTAAATTTTAAGTTTTTATTAATTAATATTAAAGAGCCTCCACGTTTAGAATGTTTTCTATTGAACGAGCTAGCAACCTGGTGATTTATGAAGTTCAACAATGTGATTTTATGATCTTTTAACCAGTGCTCTGTAGCACAAAAAATATTAATAGAATTTGCATTAATGTACAGCTCAATAGCCCTGTAACAAAAATTACACAACCTTTAAACGTTGGAAAGACTGTTGTTTATTGTGATGAAATAGGAAAGTTTAGGTTATCACTTAGTTCAACATCTGGGTAATTCGGTCATAACCCTTTCATTTCCTGGGGCATCATACTCTCAAATAATTAATAAGGTATTAACCAGTACACATTGCCCACAAACAACAATAGTGATACTTATTGGCAGAAGAGATAATGTAAACACTAAAACTATCATTAAGTTTTACGAACAGTTATCAAACTTGCAAGTAAAACAGGTTATACTGTCTACACTGCCATATAGCAAATCTTTTACACAAATTGAAAAAAAACATTAGATACAATATGAATAGAAAGTTACATCCCTTGACCACATATTGTAGGAATATAGAATTATTTGACTGTAATCTTCTATTACAGAATAATTACTTTTTGACATTAGATAGTTATTTACTATCAATTTTTTTACGACGTCAGATAGCTGTATTGTTATCCATTTTTTTATTGAATCAAGCCAAATTATTGGCTTATAAACCAGCTCTTTTTGAGCTTAGTTATAATGACATATTAACTTGGGATATTATCTCAAAAAACTAGTTTGTAAGACAACAGGTAAAAAATCTGGCCATGGTTATAGGTCTTTTGAGCCCATTCGGTTTACTGTTTTTAAAGACACTGATAATAATATTGGTTGTAATAATTCTGAGTATATTAACAATATTTCTAGTAGTTTAAACTAAGTTCACCAAAATATTGAAGGCATATCTGAAAAACTACTACAAATAGAACTTTATATAAAGGAACACAATGTTCACATTTTTTTGTATTACAGAACATTGGTTAAAAAGTCATGAACTATTGTTCAACAATGAATTTTTTTCACTTAGCAGTGCGTTCTCAAGAAAGAAAGCCATTCGTGGGGCTCTCTTATATTTGTATCTAATAATTTAAAATGTAAAGAAAGTAAAGATATTGTGGCCCTTTCTATTGAGCGTACTGCAGAATTTTCCTGTGTTGAGCTTGCGCAACTCATTGTCCTCTGTGTCTACAGTCCTCCAGATAGGGATTATAATTTATTAGAAACTGTAATGGAAAATGTATTGAAGCGTTTGTTTACTAGTAGAAAACATGTTGTGGTGTGTGGGGATTTTAATGTTGACATACTTGTGCAGTCTTCGAAATGTTTCAGATTTATAAATTTGTTTAAGTCTTTTGGCTTACAAAATTTATTTTGTGAGCCATATAGAATTACCTCAAATTCCAGAAAATGTTTAGATAATATATTCTGCAACTGTGCAACAACAACAAGAGAGACACTAAGTAACTTTCCATCAGATCATCTTGGTCAGAAACCGGCGTTTCCTATTAATGTCACTTCCAAAGGAAATAAAATTGTATGTAGGCCAATGAGTGCATATCGACTTAAACAATTTAATGTTAATGTTTCAGCAAAAGTCTCTAATATTGATTTTAATCAGTAAGATCCAAACGGCTTATATAACTCCTTATTTAATACAATTAAAGCTGAGTACAACAATATAATTAAATCAAAAACATTTTATAAAAACATAAACCTGCAATTTTGTGAGTGGGCAACTACAGGTATTTACAAAAGTAGGGCTAAGTTGAACGAACTATATGGTATGAAGCAATTTAATTTTGATCCTGCTTTTATTCAATTTGTAAAAAAAAATTCCAAGACCTTCAAAAAGACCAGTGCTGCTGCCAAGTTGTTACATATCAGTAATAAGATTAAAGATTCAAAAAATAAGGTAAAAATGACTTGGAATGTAATCAATACTAAAACCGGTCGATTACTACCCCGTGATAATAACTTTGAGTTAATTATAAATAACAAGGTGATTAGATGTAGCACAAACTTTTAACAATTATTTTATAGACATACCCGCGAAAACAACTAGCTCCTTAAATTCTTGTCCAATCAAAGCTCAACGCATGCTTGGGGGCAGCGTAGATCAGTGCAATGTCTTATTTAGCTGTAAATGTGTTAACCCCAACGATATCATTAAAGTATTCAAGTCGCTTAACTCAAAAAAGACAGCTGACTTGTGAAGTATTTCTGTGAAATTGATACAGTCTATTATTGTTAATTTATCTCCACATCTAGATGAAATATTTAATAAATGTATCGACAAAGGAGTGTTTCCGGATTTAATGAAACACAGCAAGGTAATACCTCTATTTAAGTCTGGATCCAAAACCGACCCTGGTAATTTCAGACCTATTTCAATATTACCTGCCAATTGCAAAATTTTATAAAAAAATATATTGCAGCAACTACAAGCTCATTTTAATTCAAATATGCTACTACATAAAGAGCAGTATGGGTTCACAAGGGGTCGTTCTACCATTCATGCAGGTGTGACACTTCTGAATCATATATATGACGCCTTGGAGAATAGACAAGATGCTATTGGTGTATTCTGCGATCTCTCCAAAGCATTTGATTGCGTTGAACATAAAACACTATTGCGAAAACTCTTCTATAATGGTATCAAAGACTCTGCACTGGACCTTGTTGCCTCCTACTTAAATGATCGGATACAACATGTTGATGTTAATGAAATTCGCTCCTCTGGAGCATCTGTAGCTATGGGCGTACCGCAGGGATCAATTCTAGGTCCGTTTCTATTTTTAATTAATATTAACGATCTGCCATTCTATAAACAGAACTTGTGCGACATTGTTACGTCACTTATTTTTAAAGTAGATCGTACGCTTACTGATTTTAACGGCGTAAATAGTTCACTTGCCCAAGTTGTAGATTGGTTTACGACCAATAATTTGCTTCTAAACGCTAAAAAGACAAAATGTTAAAATATAACATTGAACGGTGATACCCTTAATGTTGTAAAATCAACTGTATTTTTGGGGATCACTTTAGATGGCAAACTGCAGTGGAACGCCCAAATAACGTGTCTTGCAGGTAAACTCAGCTCGGCAGCCTTTGCCGTTAGCAAAGTCAGGCAGCTCACTGATGTAGAAACTGCCAGGATAGTATACTTTAGTTATTTTCATAGTGTCATGTCTTACGGCATTTTGCTGTGGGGTAAAGCAGCTGATCTACAAGTAATTTTTGTACTCCAGAAGAGAGCTATACGTGCAATATATAAATTGAGTGCTAGAGTGTCTTTTAGATAGAAATTTAACAAAATTGGCATTTTAACGGTTGCATCACAGTATATATTTGCAAATATCATGTTAGTTAAACAGAACATACATTTATTTTTTTTATTTTTTTTGTTTTAATTTTTATTGTTATTATTGTATGTGCCTAATAAATGTGTTTCTTTCTTTCTTTCTTATATAAGAGACACAGTGACATACATTCGATAAATACTAGAAATAAGTATAAATTAATTGGAACGCATCATCGTTTACAAAAGGTTCACGACTCTTTTGCAGGAATCGGCGTACGCCTATATAATAAAATTCCTTTAGACATTATGAACCTGCCGTTACATAAATTTAAGGCGGAAATTAAGTCCTCTTGAAAAGGGCTTATTACACAATTAATGATTATTTGAATGATAAAAATAAATGAAATTGAGTTGCTTGCTCTTCGCTCGAGCTATTTAGGATTCGAATTAATCTTGTGTTATATTATCTACTTGTCTTGAATCTGCATATAGGTATATATGTTGTATTTTTTACATTATTTTTTTACATTCTCCAGTATAAATAATTTGAAACGCCAGGCAACTAAAGGTATGGCTGCGTTTAGTCCCGGTAATAACTAATATACATAATTATATGTAATTTGACTAACTAATAATTTTGAAATTGACATGATAGTTGCTGTGTAGTTTTTGGGTATGTCATGCTCGCCTAAGTATCCTGGCAGTGGTGGCGTATGTATCGGGTCGCCTTGTTCCCTATAATACGGTTGAGTAGGGCGATGGCTGATATATGCGTCATACCCGTGAACGGGTGCCGTTTGTTGGGACTGGTCAGCTCATAGCTGTTATAGCAATTGTTACAAATAATATTATTTAAATTTAAGGCAAACTAAGTTTAGTCGTCTGTTCTCACATAAATTCAAAGGAACTATGTAAGTGTAATTTTAATGAACACAACTTTTATTTTGTTCTTTTTTTTGTATCAAACTGTGTCAAATGGCGGTTAGAAAAGAGTGGCCATGAGTTTTGTTGCCATGTTCTTTCCTCTGGCTCTACCTATTGCTTTGCGAATCTGGCAAATGTAAATGTAGAAGCAGTAATCTTGACGTTCATAACTGTTACTTTGTGACCTACATGAATAAAGATTTTTGATTTTGATTTTGATAATATCCTGGTTTGAATAGAAAAAAATATTTTTCTGATAGGTAGCCCATTTATCGAGGAAGACTACAGGCGATATATTATCACGCTACTACCCAGGAGATCAAAGCAGTAATCATAAATGTATACAAATCGGGTTTATTTTCCTACATAATTATTATACTAATAAACAACGAATAAAAAATAACGAAATATAATAATAATAATACTTTTATTATTTTTATTTTTTTACTTTTTTTTTCCCCTCGAGGACAGTCGTTAACTATTATAGGATTAACGCAATCATAGGGTTGCGTTAATCCTATAATAGTTAACGACTGTCCTCGAGGGGAAAAAAAATAAAAAAAATAATAATAAAAATAGTAGATTCGCTTTTTGAGATCCACTTTCTGATATAATCAAAAAATGTATCACATATATAATGAAAAGCTCACATCCGCAGGGCAGCTTGTGGCGAGCTGAATGTGCGTGGCTACACATCGGTCCCGATTCCTCAGAGATTTGTTGCCCTTCTGCACAGGTTAGAATTTAATGGCCTAACGGGAGAGCAGTGAGAGTATTACTCCCGGGAGTGCAGCAAATCTTAACTCTGACTTGCCTTAATTGGCCGGTCAGAGCGAGGAAGCCAGAGCTATATGCTCGAGGGTGGAACTGTCATTTTTCCGAGCCTGTCCCGCGATGGTGAAACCAGCGCCGCACCGCTCGACACCCCAAGCCGCTTACACCTTTGTTGCCCTCTGTCGCCTTACAGGCTTATCATGCCTATGGCGATTGTATAAGAGATATATTAGATATTGAGACGGTGACACGCCAACTCACTAGATGGGCCCCCATCTAGTGAGTTGGCGAGTCACCGTCTGCCAACATTTTGATAATCAGATATTAAAATGGCAGACGCCGCCTTGATCCATAGTTATAATCACCCAGTTAATCTAACCCACAACCCAATAGCCTATTTTGTAGCTAGCATATTTTACAATAGTTTAACTTCCATTGTAGGTGGTCCATTATCGTTCTTCTACATAAGGCGGGCGTGGATTGTCTGCAGTGAGGGTCCCATTTCCTATTAGATTAAAATTCTTAAAGGGCCTCTGCGTGTTGGACCAATATGTCCCCATGTAAGCCCACTAAAAGACCGGGTATCTTCGTATAAAAAAAAGAAGATGCCCGTGAAGATAGAGACATTATACTTTAATTCAGATAAAATCCATAGTAAATGTTGTAACGTTACATTTTTCCGGGAGCGGAAAATGTAAGGTCAAGGAGAAAACTATCACCAGAACTGGAGGAGTCCCGGCTTAAAAGAAAAAGAAAAAAAAGGAAATGGTAAAATAATTTAATTAATGTTAGTAAAAGGCCAGGGAACCCGGGGGAAAAGTTGAAGGTCCAAGTATTTCTTCTAAAGAGGCTCGCAGATTGTGAAGAAGGGGCCTCGAGTCAGGCCTCCACGTCGCCTACCTCGGAAGGGCAGGCCGTGGTGGAGAGGGCAGGCAGAGGGCTGAGAGCTACCAGCCGTCGGTGTCACAAGTTTACTGCAGACAACGACGTTATTCTACAACATATTACGTAAGGTTATGTCGGGCTTGAATTCTCTGCGTCAGTGTCCAGAACTGACGCCAAGGGTAGCCATCGCCGGTCTAGCGACTTTCGAACGATGTCCGGTGTCAAAGGACGCGTAGACTTGTTTGTCTTCAAGCACAGCCCACACTATCAGAGGGCAGAGCCCTTCCACCGAGCGCAATAAAATTCCAGACGTCTTGCCGAGGCGAGCACCAAGAGTAAACTGTTCTGACGGCCCCGGCTCCCTTCCTTTTCAGATTGGTTGGCATTTCAAAATTTTAACAATGTGATTCTAGAACATAAAGAAGAATAATAATTTATAACAAGGTCTAATACCTATACAACCTAACCTACTGGCAGCTCTAGCAATAAATTAGAAATAAAACCAAGGCCTCCCTTCCTTTTCAGACTGGTTGGCATTTCAAAATTTTAAAAATGTGATTCTAGAACATAAAAGACGAATAATAATTTATAACAAGGTCTAATATCTATACAACCTAACCTACTGGCAGCTCTAGCAATGAATTAAAAATAAAACCATGGCTTGTCATTATCTGACATTACAAAAGTTAAACAAACATTGGGAGAGCACTAGAAAATCTAAATAGCTCGAAATAAAGAGGCCTAGGAATGCTTAAACTACAGACAATGGCCATGCAGATAATTGGAGAGAACCTATAATAAAATATCTAATTTAAATAGCCAAAACGTATGTTAAAAAATACGAACATTACAATGTCAACACATAAAAACAATTGAAATAAATTATATTAACTACAAAAAATAGGGTGAGTATGTTTTTTTTTTGGGGTTTGTTTTTTTTGTTTTTTTTTTGTCTTCTTTTTTTTTTAGTGTAACTTGAATTAATATCAAAGAAAAATAAATGTATATTATGCAATAGCTTTACCGCGGCAGTCTCTGAGTGCCACACGTCTTTTTTTATATATTTATTTATCCATCACGCCTTATCCCCTTCCACCCCGGCAGAGGCATATTATACGCCCACTTTTCACCATTTGTATACTTTTTCACGTAATAGTTTGTGAGCCCATTGCCGTGTTGAAATAGACAGACTCAGGTTGTGGCTACCTGCTGTTGAGATTTTTCAAGCCTAATAAGGCCTTCAACCAGGGTTAACGACTGCCATTGACATTGACAAATGTAAATACCACAAAGTGGTCACCCATCCACGAGGACCAGTCATAGTGAAAGTTGCGTAACTCAATGACTGTTTACAGAACACTGAGACCGCGGGGCCACGAGCGCTTCTATTATTAAATTATATTGTGTACCAAATATGTATAAACAACGGTAATAAATAGGTGTCATGGGGGCCGAAGTTTAGATGGTAAAACCCTAGCACTCGGGTTTTACCATCTAAACTTCGGCCCCCATGACTAAACGTCTCATGATGCTAAACGTCTAACATAAAATACTGAATAATATATCAAAGCATAGCTGACACCACTAAATGGATATGGTTTGAATTTGGCATAAAGTAAGTATTTAGAACATTTCAGGGAGGGGTAACTTACACTGTAAGTTGCAAACGTCTGATGGCAACTTTTGCCTCCTTTGTGAAAAAATTTCAACTCCCTTTCACTAAAGATTTTTGAGTCTTTGCTACCCAATAGAATTTAACGAAGGGCCAAAACATGTCGTGGTCGAAGTCACATGGCAGATTTGTTTGCTGGTTGGTTGGAAACTAATAGTGAAAAATTAATTATCTAATTTTGAAAGCCATGAAAGTTATATAGGTAATTATAGTAATATATAACAATTTAGTTAATACATAACAAATAAAATTATTGGAAAAATATAATAAAGCATTGCTACATACAAAAAGCTAACTGAATAAAAAATTATAAGTCTATTTTGAACTCTGCTACCATTTGTTTCCGAACCATCTCATAAATTAGTTTGAATATTGATGTGAAACGAAGATAGCAAAATATCCAAATTGTGATCTCAAATATAGCAGAATGATATGGGTAAATAAAATTTATTGCTGCTTTGAACAAATTTACTAGTTTTTTTATTGAGTTTTGATTGGAGTTGTAAATGGATTTGTTTTTGTACAATTTATATAATATGAGTAGGTATACACCGCGATAGTTTAATAAAAAAAAATTCAATTGTATTTTAATCTGTTTTAGCTTAACTGTAGTTTAGCGCTTCGACTTGTTTTATTACTATTTTTTTACATGGACTGTTGTCATAAACTTGGTCTTTATGCTACGAAATTCCCATAGGGGATTGGCAAAGCCTATAATAATCTTTCAGAGTGTTAAAAGTTGCTAAGAATTTATTCATGGCTTAAATATAATTAAAGCAGCGGTTGTATACCTCTCTGAAATATCCACGAGTATAACAGCAAGGAATTCTTCTTTATATTCTTTTTGTAACAAACCCAAATTGATTCGACCCAAAACTTAGCTACAAGAACAGCATTTTCAGTAGCAATCATGAGATCCTCCTACGCTCAGCATTGGCATTCAGGACAAGACATCAGGTGTTTTATTGTCTGGGGACAACCTTACATATGCACTCCAGATTCAAGCCATCTGAGAAACCCCACCTAAACAGTCTGTGTTCGGAATATATTTAAAGACTCCAGGTTGGCCATGGTAATCGCACCGTCTTGCTACAAAAAGGAGGCACACATTTCATAAAGCTATTTCGACTTTTTAGTCTTTGTGGTACAGGATCATAGTAAAAAAGTGCCACGTGTCTTTCAGCATTCTGGATCTCTCATGACAGTCTGTCACCGCACTGCGAACCCCCCGAGGCGAGACACCAGATAGTGGATACAGCATTTTTATCGGGGTTGGCTTAAGCATGGAATTTAATACCTACAGAAATTATTCTTTAGTAACTTCCTATGTCACGTCGATTAAAGTGATATATATCTGATAGAATAGAAAGTCAAAAATTTATAAAACCAAAAGCCTTAATTATAAATTGATACGTAATCAAATAATACACAACAACACCTGTTCTAAGTGACAAAATAAGTAAGTACAATATTTTGGATTTACAGAAAAAAAAATCACAAAACCAAGCTAGAAAAGTATTGTCAAATAAATGCACATAATCCAAGTTGATTCCTTACTATAATGTCATTATACATTTGATTACTACAACCCAAATCTTTAATATATTTGTAGCCATCTTCTGGGAGCATAACGTAGTTCGAGTACTCTAGCCGCTGGCGGTCTTGGGTCAATATTGATGGACGTTATCTAGTATTTAGCCATGCGTCCGCAATCTGGGATGTCTCAGCTGTATAATAACTCACAGTCCCATAGTTATCTTTGCAAAATTGTTTAAATCTTTATTCGGGTCAAGAAAATTTATTGAGTAGGTAACTACGTCTGCCAGTTCATATATTCTATATCGTGGGATGAACTCTTAACCGGCGTGCGTGTATGAAAAAGTGAATGAAGTGGAAAGTTGTGTGCCAGGATCGTAGGAAATGAATAGTGAAATAATCTCTGCCTATCCATATGGGAAACAGGCGTGATGATTTGTAAGTATGTATTGTGATATATTACCAGTATGGGTGGACTTCAGGCATGATGTTTTATTTCATACCACAAAACTAAAATGTATTTTATTGATATCATGCCAGAACATATCTACTGCCGTAGCACACTCCAATTTAAACTCCATAAAATAACACAATTGTTGTTTTAGGAAAAGTAAAACAAAATAATGTCCAATGATTTTCATTTAATTACCGTCCAGATTGAAAGGACGACCCTTGTTGTGACATAGGCACTGTGTCAGCTGTTAATAATTGTAACAATCCTGTCGATCTGGAGACCGCCGCCACAACAGAAGGCCTATATCAGCCGCAAGACGTTTGAAAGATGAATAGCTATTTTCCTCAGGATGTTCTGAGAATGGACTCTCGATATACTGGGAAATTGGCTTACATTTGAAGTATAATTTAGATAAAGCATTATTTAATACAGAAGCCTGCAATATTTTCAATTGAATTGACCTTTATAAATAGCAAATTGAATCTTGCAATCAGACCAGACATATACAAACAAATAAAAAATTCTAAGTGAAAAACTAAAAGAAAAAACGAATATAACAAGTTTCAAGTAAAGGGTTGCTGAAAACACTAGACCGTACCTAACAAACGTAAGGATGTCGATAGAGAGTACTTGTAGATAAATGCTTAAAGCATCTATCTGTTCAAAGAGAAATCTTCTGTCTTAGTTTTATTTTGGAATCCTTAGTAACGTTGTTTTAATGACTTGGAGAGTCTAATTTATCAGCTGTAGCTTTTTAATATCTCTCTGCTTCCTAAACTTTTCTTTAAAGTTCTTTTGATACGCTGAAATTTACAAGATATTATCTAGACTTCGGCAAAAGTTGATATATTAACATCCAAGGAGATATTCGTTGGATAATTGTAAGGTTTTAGTGATAAGATACTTTCGGCAAGTCGTCAAAAATATTTAAAGTTATTATCTGTATCGATAGTTCGAAAACTGCAAAATAAAGCAAGAAAACCAAACATATCATTTAAGACTTTCCGTTTATGTTACACCAAAAAGGCGGGTATTATCGCGGAAAATGTAGTAAAAAAAATAACGACGTCGTTTTTAGCGTTCATTGTCCATTTACCCGATGGTCCATCTTGAAAAAAATACAAAAATACTTGGAGTAGACTTGTTCATCAATAAGGTACGTCTTATCCCCGACGGGGAGTAGATTGTACACCCACTGCTCACCATGTGAATTCTTGTGGTATAAATAGGTGGTGAGCCCATTGTCGTGTTGAAATAGACAGACGGAGGTTGTGGCTACCTGTTGTTGAAATTGTTCAAGACGCCTATATGGCCTTCAACTTGGCTTAACGACTGTCCATGTTACTGGCAACCGGGACCAACGGCTTAATGTACCTTCCAAAGTACGCAAATAACGCAAATGTAAATACCACAAAGTGGTCACCAATCCGTATCCAGCCATATCGAAAGAGGCTTAACGCAGTTATCGTTTGCAAAAACACTGAGTTAGAGGGGAATGAAGGCTTCAATGAGTAGTCTTGTGGCGCTGAAAATCAACTATATTTATTAATAAAATATTTATTTGCGAGGTGAAGGAGTCATTTTGTAACGGTAGTAAACGGTAGTAGGTGCTAGGCAATAAAATGTTATTTTTTAATTTAATAAAGAAAATGTATTCAATAGTAGTATAATTTTTTTTAACATCCATATTTTGAATATTTAATAAAGTTAAGGAAATAGACAAATATATTATAACAATTTGTTCGGACGATACCCTAAAATAAAGTACTGAATGGAAAACGATATGGCGTAATGGACTAATTTTATCTATTCATCTAGATTTCATTTCTCAATCTTTGTAGTTTAAACAAATCATCTAGTCCGGACGGATCCCAGTAAGCAAAGAACCAAGAAGTGCTGGCTTGACGTCATAAAGGATGACACACGTGCCAATGGTCTCACTACAGGGTATGCCGACGACCGTGCGAAATAGGTAGGAAAGCCCTGGACCCTGGGCGTCGCGAGATGCAACTGGGACAGACACTCGGATGATGATGATGAGTAACAAAACACAAAAAGCACGCCCAAAATGATTTAATACGAAGATATTAACAAAGTTTTACATCACGTTTTGATATAGAGTCGCAAACAAAAGTTGCGGACATGACACAATGAAATAAATACTAATATTAGTTGTCTGTTCCAGTAAAGTTTAATCCATAGCTGGATGTATCTATTCTTCTGCACATACATTTTTGATGGAAGATTCGTTTCACAGTTTGCTCTATTCTACATTTTTACTCTTGTTATAACAGTATGTTTATCACATTGAAATGTCTAAATCGCATAGTCTAAAATTTGTAATAATAAAAAAAAAAATATCCATCACGCCTTATCCCCGAAGGGGTGGCAGAGTCATATTATATGCCCATTTTTCACCGTGTGGATTCCTGTCCCACGTAATAGGTGGTGAGCCCATTGCCGTGTTGAAATAGACAGACGCAGGTTGTGGCTACCTGCTGTTGAAATTTTTTAAGCCGCCTATATGGCCTTCAACCAGGCTTAACGACGGCCATTTTACTGGCCACCGGGACCAACGGCTTAACGTGCCTTCCGAAGCATGGAAACGCTCGCAAATGTAAATGCCACAAAGTGGTCACCCATCCGACGACCAGCCATAGTGAAAGTTGCGTACCTCAGTGATCGTTTACCGAACACTGAGACCGCGGGGCTGCGAGCGCTTCAATAATAATAGAACTAGTAAGAGAAAGTCTCATGATTTATATCATACAATTTCTCAGTAGAAATACTAGGATGAATCAATTGATTTTATTAATCCTAACACGGCAATGGGCTCACTATCTATTACTTGGGACAGGAATGAGCACGGTAAAAAGCGTGATTAATAAACATAAAAGATAAGATAATTTTGGTCTTACATAATAGTATGTCAAGCAAAACAGTCAACCTAAAATGTAAAAAAAAAGGTGCAATTTCAATTTTTTAAGTCTCGGTTTGTGTTTGAGTCACGTGGCAGGACTAGTTGCTTACTAAATCGAAGTAGCAATTATATTTTTGTTCAGTTATCTCTTTTATAACGTTACGGCTTCACGATTTATGCATACGTCTTCCACTTTCTGCAGATTCATTAACCGTTTCAAACATACACTATTTCAATTTTTTTTTTTATTCTGTTATTTTAATAGGGACTTTGACGCGTAGCGTATGTCAGTCCTATCGTACCCTAACCCACAATTTGCTGTCTACGAAATCTATAAATACGCAGACGTGATAGACGCCATGAACTCAAAAAGAGCTCCTGCATCATCGCCATTAGGTTGCGATAGGATTTTATGGAAAATACCTACATCAGCTCTGTTTAAATTCAAGACCCTTATCAGACTATTTCTAATTGATTCATACCGGCCACACTCCATCAGTAAATGTTGTAGATCTTCGACCACTCCACACTCCTCACATATGTATGTATATGTCTTCAATATATACTTTACAAAAGTAGTTTTGTTCAATATTCAAGTTCAGGAATATGTACGCTTTTGCCAGATATTATGTCAGAGCGACGTTCTTTCAAAGAATATTTCCGGTAGCACTCACAGCACATGTGACAGGTGTTCTCGCCGGAAGAATACGTAATCAAATAAAAAATGTTATTGCCTTATGGTTATAAGAATATATAAAATTAAGAGAAGTTAAGTTAGCTTAAAAAAAAAGTGAAATAAAACTAACGTTTCACCATTTTAAAGACTGACTGCGTAAATCTAAGGTACTTAATGGCTTTAAATAGGAACTAAAACATTTTTAAAATTTTGAAATCTAGTAAATATAATTGTATATAAAAAAATATAATGCTTAACAGACGTATGAAGCGCTCGTGGCCACGCGGTCTCAGTGTTCGGTACACGATCACTGAGGTACGCAACTTTCACTATGGCTGGTCGTCGGATGGGTGACCACTTTGTGGCATTTACATTTGCGAGCGTTTCCGTGCTTCGGAAGGCACGTTAAGCCGTTGGTCCCGGTTGCCAGTAAAATGGCAGTCGTTAAGCCTGGTTGAAGGCCTTATAGGCGGCTTAATAAATTTCAACAGCAGGTAGCCACAACCTGCGTCTGTCTATTTCAACACGGCAATGGGCTCACCACCTATTACGTGGGACAGGAATCCACACGGTGAAAAGTGGGCATATAATATGCCTCTGCCACCCCTTCTGGGATAAGGCGTGATGGATATTTAAAAAAATATATAGTGAAAAAACGTTTCAAGCCGCCCATTAGGCGTTTAACATGACTTAATGACTGCCATGTTACTAGCAACCAGGACCAATAGCTTAACGTGCCTTCCAAAGCACGGACTCGTTTGTAAATCAAAATGCCACAAAACGGTCACCAATCCGAGGACCAGCCATAGCAAAATTTTGCTCTATTATTACTGGATAAGCGTATATTGTAGAGGTTTACAAAAGTAATAGTAAAACTTCGTACCTACCGTAAATAAAGAAATCAATATGTAAAGCATAGCTTGATAAAATGTAAAATAGCTCGCTCCAATAGACTTGAATGAACCTGGGGGAACCAAGAACGGGTCGTGCCCAATGACGTAATCAATTGAAAGAGCGAGCCGACACATTTGCCGGCAATCATACGCGCCGTGTCAGCAGATAAAGGTTATTGGAACGTGTTAGTTTCCATTGAACATTTAAATTTTGTGTTTTTTTTCATATTATATCATTGGTTTTTTGTATTTTAGTGTATTACTAAATGGTCCATCTAATAGTAAGTATTGCAGACTCTTCTATTCAATATCAGCAAACAAAACAGTAAAACCATAAGTTAATATATTCATAAGTTAAATGACGGAAATCAAAGGCAAAAGGGGAAGAACGGTTTGCCATTCTAATCGCGTCTGTGATTTTGAAACTATCATAATAACTAATCTCAATAGTATGGAGCAACTAAACTTAACTGTTCAATGATAGGGAATACAATTATGTACAACTTTCCACTTCACACACAACAATCCATATGAAGAAAAGTAATTCGTCTTAATACGAGTACGAGACATCTTCAAGATTTCTTGAAGCGATCCTCTATTAAAACTGTTGTCAATATTAAAAAAAAACTGATTTTATTGTGCTCACGATTTAACAGACTATAATATATTATATGAATTAAAAATGTCATGCTTAACAGACGTATGCAAGCGCCATTAACAAAATACATGATTAAAATTGAGAGATATTATAACAAGATAGCCCTTTTTGTTGAAGCTAAGTAAAGATGAAAGATGTAGTAAACAATAAATTATCAAAATGACTTATACACGACTTAGACACTTCATAAATAAAATGTATAATGTCTCGTGTCGGATCGTAAATAACAATGGAGCTTGAGAATCGAATAACAATAACGTCTGACGAGTTCCGCGCAGACTGTATCACCCGTTTGTGGAAACACGCCTCTCTTATTACATGACTACTGTTCCTTTCCACTCAACTTTATTTTACTATCGAATTGGCACACAATTACCAAACCAATACTTTTAGAAACCATAGTATCAATACTTTTAATAACCATATATTGGGCGTGACGGCAACTATCAGACCAATATTAGCTTAGTTTGTAGAGTAGGCAAAGGCAAATTTTAGGTATAAAAAATTTAATTATTTCAGAAAATCATTCATGAGTTAGTAACTCTGACGGATAACGAACTCAATAATTCAACCTTAAATAATATAGAGGCTATACTTGACACTATACGTTCTATTTATAGGGAGAAATATCCCTACTATTCAGTCCTAAACTATACAAGGGACCTTTGTATCTCTTTAAGAGTTAAGTGTTGTAAAAGATTCATAAAACACCATTGTAGAGCTAGTAGCGTTGATTGCTCCTATTGTGCAACTATCAGTGCCCTAAAAGAGTTTATGGTAGCTTGCTTAGAACTTTAGAAGTCAATAATAAATGTTAATTTCTAATATAGATCTTATAGTAGTAAGATTCACTCAAAGCTATAACACAGAAGCTTTGGTCTGTATTGTAGGGATAATAATCGCTGCACTACGCGTTTAACCTTCACAAATTGCTCTTATAAACTTGCTTTGTCACTGTAAGCGTAATATTTTATCACTAACTCTTTTTTGCCGTCGCAAGCTATAATTGCAGCTACTACTCTACCTTCATAACACTTAAGGTTATATGGTAAGCTCTATTTGCAGCCAAATTGTTTGTTGGGCCTTGATTCATCAATCGTAATGCACAATGGTCAAGGATAACCTCTACTAATTGTAACGGAGGAATGACGAACCGAACTCCTCCATGAGAGGTATATAGGATAGGTAAAAGTAAACCTTACCCTCCAGGTTGTCAAATCTTTTACAATATTTTGCTTTACAAGGTGGCACCTAGTCGACAAGTCGACACGTGTTTCGCCTACATCCTCAAGACTGCTTGACAGCAAGTGTGGCACTCTTGAGGATGCGTGGATCGAGGGTGTTTGGTGGGATCCTCCTCCCCTCCTTTATTATCGTTCTACGATGGATTTCCGCCATGTAGCCCGATTCAAATAATTAGTATAAAGAAAAAATAAAAACGAACAAGACCTTTACATTTTTTCATTTCTCTTGCCCCCTTCAAATGAATAACGGCCTTATATTGTATTTTTGCTACAGTTGGGATCGTAAACGGACAGGGAAGAGCCGATCTTATAAGCACAGAAAGGTAAATAATCTCTCGATCCGGCCTTAATGCTATATTTTTATCTATAAAATTATCTTTGAATGGCTAGTGAACGTCGTCTCTGTCTGAAAAGTATAAGCGATAGCAAAGTTCATCGAATATTTTTGATCCATTCTACCCTGTGATCAGATTTCGCATTCGTCTACCAATCCGTCAACTATACAGTATCCTATCTGCTAAAAGATCAGCTCTTATCTTGAACTAACTGATTTTCTATATTAATATGCTTATACACAATATTATATTAATAACATTTATTTAATTTTCAAATAATAACTTGCATTCCTATATGTGAGAATATAATTTATACTACAATTGACTCCGTCAATGGTTCTCATTAGTATTCCATGCGAAGCTAACCTGTCTCCCTCAGTTTAAGGAGTTATTACTTATACGGGTGAAGATAATATCTAGCGATAATATTTTTGGGTAACCATCTTGTAATTTTGGGTTAGATCCGTAACAAATTATTTCGATATGAATAGCCTGAGAAATTGCGTTTGTACGTGAGGTCAATACACATTATTTTACATTAGTTCTCCTACATTTAGTTCGTAGTAATATCACTTCAAAGTCACGTTTCTTTTACTTGGATAGTCCCGAAATTTATTAACAAACAGCAAAAATATATCCTTCATCAATCATCCTCTTTTTTTTCCACAGGAATATAAATGTTGTCTATTTCAACACGGCAATGGGGTCACCACCTATTACGTGGGACAGGAATACACATGGTGAAAAGTGGGTATACAATATGTATGCCTCTGCCACCCCTTCGGGGACAAGGCGTGATAGATAAATAAAATAAATAGTCCCGACGAAATTTATTAATAAACAGCATAAATATATAAGGCCCTTCATCAATCATCCTCTTTTTTTTCTACAGGAATATAAATGTTGAAAAAATCACACGCCATCTAAATCTCTCAAATAAGTTAGTAATCCATCAAAATTACATAGTTAATTAGATCTAAATTATGACGTTATCTGATTAATATTGTCACTTAGTTGCTTCTTAAATTAGGTGCTTTAACTGTTGGTGACAGTATATTTGAAAAGCAATTTATTATTTTTATAGTAGCAAAATAGGTTAAGGACCATATCCTGTGATGGTAAATTCACCTTTATGAGGTAAATAGTGTAGTTAGTACGTGTTAATAAGTGTGATTGTTAGTTACGTTATTTTCGAACTAATTTTTGCTTTCATTTTACGGAGTAAAATTGCCTAGACACAGCACCTGTATAATTTGAACCGAACTAGAATAAGAACTACAACCTGGTGTCAACCGGTTACAGTTGTTTCAAACAGTTCTTCTATCTTCATCTTAAGCGTTTTCACAGTAGCTACCTAGTCTACGAGTATGAGGATTTGGATCCACTTGTATTAGGTTGCTAAAAGCAGCTATCGTATTTTTCTTCATTTTCGGCACTGTTGGGAGCGACTGCTGCCTGACCTTCCAACCCCGTATGGACGCCGTCATCGATGCCTCATCCGTTAGTCAGCAGGTGCACCGCTAGCAGGTGAGGTCGCTTAGGCTCCGAAGATCTTGATGGGGATACCCCAAAAAGTTATTGCATCGTGTAGATGAAAGTTAACGGGAGTGTCATCATTATTATGCCTTTTTTTTTAACGTGGGGAAATCCCCTCGGATGTCATGCCGGACTCGAACCGGCTAAAACCAAACAGTCCCCGCCTAACTGTCTATTGCCGGACGCCCCGGGTAACTCCTCGGAAAGATGTCTCAGAGCTCCCGGCAGACTTTGGCTACCACCGCGGCCTCACCTGGGTTCGGGTGTTATCCCGCTTCTTTGGGGGGTTGGTTCGGGTACTATCCCGCTTCTTGGGGCATGAGGCGTGCGTGACATTTTCATGTCATGCCTACGTCTTGGGCCTGCTTCTGTAAGGACGACGAGCAGCCCACCCGCCGTCCTCAGGCCCCCGGTCATGGAGGCCGGTAGTCTTGGGCGAAGACAAGTCTGCGGCGTTGTCGCCGCAGACTGCGGAACTCGGGCGGGAGAGTCCTCTCCCGTACCATCTCCGCCACCTCTTTCGCGAGCATGACCTGCTCGCAGAAAGACGCAGCGGCGTCCCACTTGCTCCCGCTGGAGACCACCATAGTTTCCAACGAGAGAATGTCCACGCCCAGAATCGCCACGAGGTCTTGGCGCTGCTGCGCCCACGCTGAGCACTCCACCAATGTGTGGAGCGCTGTGTCCTCGCTGCGTTCTACGCAGTGCTGGCACTCGGCTGTGGTCTCCCGGTGTATACGCCACAGATACTTACCGAAGCACCCGCGCCCGGTAAGTATCTGTGACAACCGGTAGGAGAGGTTGCCATGGCTCCTCTCCAACCACTCATCCATGACCGGTCTGACCGACCCGATTGTGGCGTTTCCCCACCTTGGATGCTCAAGTCGCACCTTCCATGTCTCCATGAGTTCCTGTCGGAGCTGGGACCGCTGAGCCTCGATTTCTCGAGGCGTAGGCCCATATCCCTGCTCCCGCGCCTCCTTGTGCCATTTAAACAATGACGCAAGGGCTCTCGCTTCCAGGTCCCATGGAGGGGTCCCGGCAAGGAGACTCAACGGAGATCGTGCGGTACCCTCTTATCACCCTGACGGCCATCGCCTTTAGCGGGCTATGTAATATAGACGCATTGCGGGCCGTCAGGGTCTCCGCCCATATGGGGGCCCCGTATAGGGCCATACTCCGCACGATCCCGAGGTACAGTCTCCTGCAGGGAGCGTTAGGTCCCCTTATGTTGGGCAACAAGCGCGATAATGCAGCTGTGGCCCCCCTCAGTTTTGGGACTAAACTTCGGAAATGATCATTATTATGCCTGTTTCAAAAAGTACTCCAAGGTCAGGTAGTGGTTATAAATCGTACCTAAATCATTGTCTCAATCATATGTCTGCGTACTATATGAAGAAATAAAAAAACAATATTTGTAGTCAAAAATACTCAGATACCCAGACGTGCATGTATGAAGCGATTAATAAATCTGCAGGAAGCAAAAGAAGTATGCATGGATCGCGAAGCCTGGCAATCTGTCCTATCTGACTCCCCCATCAGGGATACAGCGTGAAGATAAAATACCAAGAATCGAAATAAGTTTTTGTTGGTAAATTGACCAGTGATAGTTTTATAATAAACTCTTTATTTTCTGTGTAACCAAGTAAGTATTAACTTAGTTTCAAAGTAAGAAATCTGTACTTAACTTAAAGTTATGTAACAAGTTGTGTGCAGTTTTCTTTTTGTATCAGATGGGTCGAAGCTAGTAGAGATTTCTCAGTAGGAAAATATTCTGTGCTTGATTTTCATCTTCATAATTTGCTGGAGTTTAGTTAGTTAGTAATTCGAGAGAGAGTATTCACGTCAAGATCCCAGGAGGTTATTTCTTAATTATGATATGGCACCATTAGAGCTGGTGGAGTGAAGCCCGTGGTTCGTATTCAATTATAGACTTTCACCCATTTCAAGGCTGACCGTACCGTAAGAGGTTTATCGCAGAGATCGTTACAAGTCAGTGAGCAGGTGAGACTTCCAGCGCTACGGATAATACTTCATATTGAATTTGTGGTCTAATAAAATCTAAGGAAAGATTTGATAAAAGTAAAATTAATAGAATTAAAACAAGAGTATGAGGCGAATACCCAAGAAGTGCTGGCTTGACGTCGTAAGGGATGGCATGCGTGCCAATTGTGTTACTACAGGGGATGTCAATGACTCTGTGAAGTGAAGAAAAAAAAGCAGAGAACTGTACCCCCAGAACGCAACTGGGACAGACGCGCGGATGATGATAATAATTAAAACAATAGAAAAAAGGTTTGATGAATTAATCAACTAGTTGACGCCCGCGGCTCCGCACACGTGGAGTTTTCCCGTTCCTATTTCCCACAGGAATTTGTTTCCGCGATGTCTATGTGTTATTTTGATAGCTATATGATTGTAAAGTTTCATCAAAATCCATTCAAAAGATTTTGCGTGAAAGAGTAACAAACATCCATCCACATAAACTTTCGCGTTAATAATATTTGTAGGATACAACTCTGTGAAACATAATTTTCCCACACGTAATTGGCTACGTTAAGTTTACAATTTATCAATTACAGTAAAACCAAATATTAAAACACAATTTTCAAATTTACCTACACAGTTCCGAGTGGCACGGAATACTGAGTCCGTCTCAGAGGAACACCTGCAGTTGTTTGAGAAGTAAATTAAATATTCCCTCACATTTCCAACTACTGTTTGTTTCAATTATAGAGGTAAAAAGCAGCAATTTTTAATTTTCTTCCTTTTACCTTACATTTAAGTAAAAAATATTTAAATCAAAAGTCGCAAAGAGTTTTTTGGTATATTTTGAATAAGTATTATTCATCTATTTATTTATTTTAAATTAATCTTAAACCTTGATTAAAGTGTATAAAAACATCCAGAGATGAGAGTCGCTTACACACAGTTAACAAGGCTATTGATGGTCGCCCTTGACGGCCCCAAAGTCTGCTTCTTCACTTCACTATTTAAAAAGGATTACACGTGAGCTAGACTTGATGAGTTCCAGATATTTATAGTACGGCAGAAAAATAACTTTTTAATCGTCTTGTTTAAGATACTATATTGTCCACTGTATGTAGTTGAGATCTCTGCTAGGACGAATTAACCAAAAAATTTAAAGTGGTTAAATTGTTCTAGCATCTTTGTCCCGTACTTTCGCGCAATTGGCGATCGAGAAGCCTCCTTCTGTTACTAAGTTGAAGAGCTCAAACTCTCAAAACACTTATCGTGGTAGATCTGATAAAATGCTGCGAAGGAAACAATTTCGTTCCGTCAGTCACTTTTCTTGTTGCCTTTTTCTTTACTGAATAACATAAATAATTCTTAATTTGTAGGCAAATGCAATGTTCATACATACATATACTCATATATATTGTCATGCCGTTATCCCCGAAGGGGTAGACAGAGGCATACAATACGCCCACATTTCACCGTATGCATTTTGTATTTGCAATGTCCAATGTATGAAAATTAAGAAAAAGATGCATTTTGGGTACAAAGAATACACACTATAATAAAAATTTAATAACATATTTTTGTAAATCCTTACATATTTAACATAACATACCTAAAACCTCTCTAAAAAAACCTAGGTATTTAATAAATAAATAAATAACATAAATATTTATGAAAATTTCTGTAATAATCTTTTGTCGATCTATAACAAATCTTTAAACTTATTAAACGTTCGAAAGTTATAAAATTTCTGTCTG
This sequence comes from Thumatha senex, assembly GCA_948477245.1. Taxonomy (NCBI): domain Eukaryota; kingdom Metazoa; phylum Arthropoda; class Insecta; order Lepidoptera; family Erebidae; genus Thumatha; species Thumatha senex. Next base: position 28,919,564 of record OX419732.1, read on the forward strand.
TTATGAAGCTATGCTATGATGCTTATTATTATTGAATATTCAATTTATCGATTTATCATTTAAAAATGCGCTTGTAGCCCCACTCGTCATTATAATTCAAATCATAATCGATAAAGCATCTTATGTTAAGGCTGGTCGTTAGATGGGTGAGCCTTTCCGAAACACGGAAACGCTTAGCTTATAAGGCATGTTAAGCCGTTGTTCTCGGTTGTCAGTAATGCCCATTGCTGAGAGAACTTAGAAGACTTGTGGGTGGCTTGAAAAAAATCACAACATATTTTAAAAGTCAGTCAGCACAGCAAGTCAACACAACCTGCACCTGTCTTTATCAACACGGCAATTGGCTCCACCTGGGAGTATAGCATGCCTCTGCCTACCACTTCAGGGAGAAAGCTGGCTATATGTGTATAAATGCATGTACGATTAATTCATAGAACTTCAGTTTTTAAATTAAACAATTAAACTTTAACGATAAACAAAGTGGCAAGATTTTCAATTTCAATGTAGCCCAGTGTTGAAGTTGCGTTCATAAATATATATTTCTTCTATTTGGAGGCAGAATAAGATTGTAGGTGGATATTTGTATTTAAAATAGAAAAAGAAAGAACTAAGATTGGCAGCATGCAGTTTTATTTGAGTACCTACTTAAGTTCAGCATTAAGTTAACAAAAATCTTGAAATCCTATATATAAAATATATATATATATTACCTCTATCAATTGACAATAAATTACATAACATTGTATCGACACTGAATTATTTTTATTCAAAAGATGATTATAATCTCACTTCTCTCACTCTCTAATAGCTGCTGCCGTTCTTGAGTTACGGGGTAGTCAGAGCGGGCTTACAACCAGGCTTCGCGATCCATGCATACTTTTTTCGCTTTTTGTAGATTCATTATTCGCTCCATCATGTATGGTTGAGCGGGCGAGATAAATAAATTCAAAGTGGACTGTATTTGCGGGGAAAGACAAAAATGAAATTTACACGCGGTTGTCGAACGAAAAAGAAATGGAAAAACAGGAATGGGCACACTACCTTGCTTTTGCTGCGAGATGCGGAGGTGGAGGCTGTCGGGGACGTCCCTGGACTTGAATCCCTGGTTCCATTGCACGGAAACACTATTTATCCATGGAAAACACAATTATTGCGGAAGTTGGTGCAGGCGCTAATACAGCGAGCCTTCAATCTATGAATGGCGTTTTAGATCGCGCGTAATACAGCTGTCTCGCTCTCCTTTTATGCGAGACAAGGTAGGTGCGAAAGAGAAATGGAATAAAGGGAAACGGGGGGAGTGTCGACAACTAATTAATTAAAAACAAATGTAGATCGGCGATGCAACATAGAAAAAATAACGCGGCTACTCTTTATCGTATACCGGCGCAACCATTTCCCCCCCGGCTTGAAGGGTTACCTTCGAAAAAGGAACAACTAACTATACAGTTGCCACCAAGCTTTAGCTGCTAAATAAACAAAATGCTATCGAACTAAACTAAACTAAACCTAATCGAACAAACTAAATTTGTTATTGAAGTTACTGTTGATTAGGCAAAGGACAAAGACGAATAACTGGTCGCAAGTACGAACCAGTTGCGGTTTTAACGCGAACTATACGGGTGATCCCATTTGACCCAGGGAAAACTTCTTCCCCAAGAGGCCAATGTAGTGGAGGCATATTTTCAGTTAATATAACTACGACAGTACAGACAGTAATAGGGTTCGATGGAGTATTCCATTTATGACGTGACTGTAGCGTATGCAAATAGTCCTCCAACGCTTTCAAAACGATTGAACGAGTTCATCCAATAAGGCATGACGCGAGAGAAGATGAAGTCGATCTTCCTCTATTTCAAAAGCGGGTAGGTGTTTTAACGGTGTAACATTCAAAAAGTGCGCTGGAGTCAGTGCAAGCGGCTCGAAGGGATCACTAGACAAGGTTCTACAAAGAGGACGCGTATTCATTACGGCCTCGACTTGAGTGAGCACGGTGCTCAGCTCTTCAAAGGTAAAGTGTTTGGAACGCAAAAAATTATGTAGTTCGGAAAGGTTACGACGAGCTCCGACGTAATTCGTACCGTTGTCCGAATACATTCGAGATACGGAACCCCGACGCGACAAAAATCCTTTAAATGCAGCCATGAAGCATGGCGTGCTCAAATCACCAGCTAACTCTATATGAACGGCGCGAGTCGTCATACAAACAAAAAGACAAACATAAGCTTTCGTGGAGAGTATACCACGACCACGAGAAACTGTTACCCTGAAGGGGCCAGCGTAATCTGTACCCGTGTGTACGAACGGTTTAGCAGCCTGAACAACACGACAAGGACGATGATCAGCCATTTTGGGCGCGATTGACTTTGGGCGAAGTTTGAAACACGGAATACATCTATGAACTGTCGAACGAATCAAATTGCGTGCGGAGAGAATCCAGTATTTCTGGCGTAAAATCGACATTAATAAATCTGGACCAGCGTGACAATTCACCCTACGGTGATATTCAACTAAAAGATCAACGATATGATCCTTGCGCGGGAGAACTACAGGATGCATTTGATCGTACTTTAATGGGACTGGCTCAAATGACCACCAACTCGAATGAGGCCATCCTTCAAAAAAGGTTTCAAATGCTGAAAAGCGCGACTACAAGGCTTATTCAATTCCAAATTTCTAATTTCAGACGAAAAATAAAATCTCTGAATTTCACGAAGCACGATTAACTCAGCCTTGTTTAAGTCAAAGGCGGTAACATGCTCGCGACGAGTAAGGATTTTCAAAAATCGACAAATAAAAACAACACTACGTAAAAGAATCGACCACGACGAAACACGGCTAGCCAACTCTAAGATAGGCGACTTTTCGAGCGGCGCAGTAGCAACCAAAGAGGCTTTCTTTTCCTCTGGCGGTGTGGATACAGTAGCGGGGTTGAAAGGGCTAACAGGCCATTCATCAGGTGGGGCTTGGCACCAGGAAGAGCCATTGAACCACAACGGATGATCCAAAATCTGTGCAGATGTTAAACCACGAGACAAACAATCGGCAGGGTTGTCCGTACCTGAGACGCGATAAAAGTTTTGCGGCGCCAATTCCGACTGAATTTTTGCCACCCTATTTGCGACAAATGTATCCCAACGATGGGGCGAAGAATGTGTCCAACACAAAGCGACGGTCGAGTCCGAGGATGCGAAAATTCTATCTATATTAATGCGTTGAAATCGGCGATCTGATTCGCGAACACCAATACAAAGAAACATTTGTCTAATGTCGGCTGAAAGCGCGACAGCGAATAAGCGAAAGTTAACTATAATTTCGAACAAATTACCTTGGAGATTTTTACCACTGTGCAAAATATCGTTTACCGAAAATTCGAACTGTTTTGGCGCTGCCATCTAAAACAACGCGCAACTTGGTGGTTAGTTTATCCTCGCGGAGAACTCCATGGTGCGGTATGGTATACGAAGGAGCGTGCTTCTTCTCTTCGGTTTCGGGAGGCGCGGGTGAAACGAAACCTTTATCCAAATATTCTACTATTACGCTATCGTAAGCCTCCTTCAACTTTGGAGATGTCTGCATTTTCCGTTCTAAACAAAAGAAGCGTTTTTCGGCTGACTGAAACGAATCTCCAAGTGAATTAACATCACCCTTAAAGGGGAGTGCGACAACTATCGCGAGTAGTCGTGTGACTATAAAACTATTAACAAAGTTTATCATCCGGGCTGACAATAGGAGGGACGTTCACCTCTTCTATCTCCCAGAATTTACGGACAGCGGAGTCCAGCGGCTCGACGGTGCAACAATATGACACTGTCGAGTTACAATCAAAATAAGCGGGTGCGGAACCAACAATAAAAAACCCAAGAACCGTCTCTAAGGCGAGCGGCGCGGTGTGCGATGCGTGACCTTGAACCTTATGCTGCGACAGGAGGTGCGAGAAAATCGAAGCGCCAACTAACAAATCAATATCTCCCGGAACGGCGTAAGTATCATCGGCCAACGGCAAATCACTAAAATTAGTCAATAATGAGGTATTGACTGCGACAGTCGGTAAAAGTTTGGTAACCTTATCGACGAATAGCGAATCCATCGAAAAACTAACATTAAAATCAAAACGCGAGTGGAATTTAATCCCTACAGAACCCTGAACGGCTTTAGTGGAACCCCCAATACCTTTCACAACATTACAGGCGGGGCGGTTATTTATATGCAAACCAAGACGACTACAACAATTATTACTAATAAAATTACTTTGAGAAGCACTATCTAAAAGTGCGCGAACACTATGTCCCCTACCATGCGAATCGTAAACAACAACTCGAGCGGTTGCCAGAAGTACCGTAGTAGGGCTTGTGTGCAAACTCGATAGCGAGCACAAAGCGACATCGTTCGGCTGGAGACGCGCGGCAGTGGCGCCGCCGTCGCTAGACGCGGACGAGGACGAAAACACGTGAGAGCGCTCCGAGTCGCCACTCAACGGCGCGGGCGGCTGTGACGTCACAGCGGACGGACGGTTAGGCACTAAGTTCGCGCAGCTGGAATCGACGGGCGAACTACCGGACATGGCGTTATTGTTGTCGAAGTGTAATAATGAATGGTGTTTACCATTACACTTGCGACAAAAATTATTCGAATTACAGAATGAAACACGATGTTTCTTACTGAGACATCACATGCCCAAGGCCGAGGGAGACCGGCGTACCCACAGAAATTGTACGAAAATGTCCTGGAGTACTTTGATGAAGATCCCAGACGAAGCACGCATGACGCTGCTCGTCATTTTAACATAAGCCAGCACTGTGCATGGAAAACTGTAAATTCGGTTGGAGCGCATCCATATCACTACCGAAAAGCACAAGAGCTAACCACCATCGACCGTGAACCTAGAATAACTTTTTGCAATTGGATCCTTAGTCATCCCGACGCAAATGTGTTGTACTCGGACGAATGCTTGTTCACGCGAATTGGATTGTTCAACCAACATAATGAACACTGGTGGTCAATACGTAACCCGATGCTTACTAGGCAACATTCCTTCCAGCACAGATTTAGTGTAAATGTCTGGGCGGGAATCCTGAACGACCATATCGTTGGTCCATATTTTATTGAAGGACGTCTCACTGGGGAATCGTATTTGAACTTGCTGCGAACCATAGTTTCTTCGATGTTGGATGATATTCCGCTATCCAACTTACGAGGCCTGTGGTTTCAACAGGATGGCGCGCCTCTACACTATCATAGCGCAGTGCGTGAGTTCCTAACACAGGAGTTTGGTGATCGGTGGATTGGTTGAGGTGGGCTGGTTGCCTGGCCCGCACCATCGCCTCACCTAAAACAGCGCATAATAGACGCTTTTCCTGAAGTGAAACGCTAAAGAACCATACTTCTTTCCCTTAAAAACAATTCAATAAAACGTGCTTGCGTGTGTATTGATAATGCAGGAGGACATTTTGAAGGACAATTAAAATACATGTAAGTTATTTTTTAAGTTTTATAAATACGTAAATTATTGTAAATAGCAATCGGTTGATTTTGACTTTTTAAATACGCCAAAATTATTTTTTAATGCTTAAGCTTAAGATTTCACAACTTAAGTTATCTTGTTTAAACTTAATTCCAGTCTAATAAGTTTTTATTAGACTGGAATTTATATTTATATAGGAAAGAATTTAGTACCTACGAAAAGTAATTTTGCCGGTCCTAAGCCCGGTTAAGTATGAAGGAAAAGTTAGAATAAAGTGTAGTATTTTGGTTTTAAGCTATTTGATAACATTATCATCGCGGGGTCACTACGCGTCAGAACGAGACCCCGTGATAAATAGATAGCAGTAATGTTATGAATGAAGTTCGAAAATATGGCCATAATTTCATATTTTTTGGGAAAAAAAAAATTTTTTTGAAAAATTTTTATTATAATTTTTAACAATGCCTACTTAACAATAAGGCCTTATATAATAGGCCTCCGAAGTTTATTGCCATGATTTAAACTTATTGGTGTATATGTATATGTATGTATGTATGTAGAGATAGTTTTAGTTCATACAGGGAATATAAATCATTAAAAAATACTGGTCTATTTGATTTCTTAATTTTTTACGTAGAAAACTGCAAAATTTTAAAATATATTTTATGGAAAAAACACGATCCACATTAACAACTCGTAAATGTTCTGAATCCCAAGTGACTTCTATCACCCATTAAACAAATGGATTAAAAATAAATTAGAACATTAACTCCCATTTCATTTTGATTAATGATTTACCATTTTGAGACTAGCTGTAATTCATCCATCTCTTAATCTGACTTTTTTCTTAAATGGTCATAGTAACTTGTCCATTTTAGACATAAAAACTAAACTAATTCTCCCTTATAAAACAAAAATATTTTTCTAGAAGTGTATACATCAATCAATGCTAAGCCACGGTGAAAAATGAGTACAAGTGGTAGCAGTTAAACAAGTAATCTGAACATGTGTGCTTTATACACGAACGTAAGTAAAAGCGGTTAAAGTTGTATTGATGTTTATGCAATTCTGTATTTACAAAAGTGACTGATTGTTCATACGACACACTCGTATTGACTTTATTTCTATGAAATGACGCACGGGGTTAAAAACAACTGGTCTATAAAACCATCATTAGACATTGTGTATGTCCTTAAACTAATTTTGCGATTGAGAATTCTGACCGGTGCATAATCGACACAGGAAGGAGATTCAGTCTTGAATGTTACGGATTTAAACATGCTACGGAAAATGTGCCAAGTACCAAGGGTAGGAGAACACCCGTGTCTTCGGCAGTTTTCATGTTTGTTATTCACTGTAGGACAAGATAAACTAGAAACAGGAATAATAGATTGACCCTAGATGTCATGATGTGTTGGAAAATAACATGTGTGGTTTGGTTTTGCTGCTAAAACAATTGAAAATTAAAAAAAACACAACCTAATAGAAAATGCAGCCCTATTTCTGACTGACTGCCTCTGTGGCGCGGTGGGTGTGCATCAGACTGCTACGCAAGAGGTCGTGGGTTCGATTCCCACCCAGGATAAAACTTTGTGTGATGAGCACGATGGTTTATTCTGTGTCTGGGTGTTATTTATCTATAATATGTATGTATTTAGAAATATATAAGGTATGTTTATCAGTTATCTAGATCCCATAACACAAGCTAATATTAGCTTGGGCTAGATGGCGCTGTGTGAAAAGTGTCCCACAATATTTCTGTATTTTCTATTATGTTGCTTTTTTCTTTTTATTGTGCATTGTTTTAGCCATTTAAAACACTCATATTAAAATCATATTAATAATCGTGAAAATTTATGAGCTAAAGTAATTACGAGTATTAGGTACATGCAATTTCGAACTTTGCTTCAAGTAGCACAGCACAAAACCATTTGATTTAGTGCTGATGTTAGTTATAGCACAACAAATGAACTCCCAGTATTAGAAATTCTAATTCTGTAATAATGTGTGTAAAATTCTGCTGAACAGTATTCTCGAACTAGGAACTTTCTGCATTCTACCAATATTTTATTGTGTTAAGGTTTAAATTAAAAAAAATAAAACGAATATTGTAGCGATGCATGACAAGGCTATATATAATACTAGCTGACCTGCGCTACTTCGTTAGCGCCACATTAGAGAAACAGACAAAAAAAGAGATATTAGTTAAAGAGGGTGGCGCGTAGGCTATTCTTATGAAACAACTTCTGAAGTATTCGCTTGTTAACAACAAAAAATCGAATTAAATCAGAATACTTGTTGATGAGTTACTTACAACTGATACTTACAGTTGACGAGTTATTTACCGCGTGTATATGAATATACACGTGGGCAAAACTGCTTGAGCTGAATATCCTGTGCGAGACATTTCCTGAATAAATACATAGGGTACCTGCTTTGTATCCCGGGAAAACATCTTTTTCCCGCGAGAAAGCCTTTTTGTGTACTAACGACATCACGTGAGCGGAGCCGTGGGCATCGGTTTTCATCAAAATGTGATTAAATAACAAACGTCCAAATAATACAGAAATATTTACAAACTTTCACATTTATCATATTAGTAAGATTACATTCCCATGGGAATACCGAGAATTCTTTCTTGGTGCTCATCTAACGTACTAGTATACTTGAAGTACCTGGAAATGTAGGAGAAGTAAAACTAGTATACTAGTAGAAAATTCCAATTTATTTATATTGAATAAATATCTTGTTTGCTGGAAATATGGTTTATTTAAATTATATTATTTATGTAGGTCTTCTATTAAAATACATATTAGTATTTGCCTAATCTCACTTAACAATATCACCTTCAACTCGAATTTCATTTTAATTACAATAATATCAAGCATAATACGAGTATCTAAAGAAATTCCCGAAATACGAGTAGTTAGCGAAATAACATTCTACTGAACTGCATTTTTAGCGTAAATGATAAAATATAAAATATTTTAAAAACCCTCATCCTGAACGCATGCCATATTATCATAATTGTAGAAGTATGGATGGTTTAAAGGTCGAATGGCAAGTTGACTATTCCATAATCATTGAGCTAATATACAAATCGTCCACCTTTACCAATCACTATTCCCGCTGTCCCTAGACATCGATCTTTGGTCACCATTTTCGACGCGTGGTGGACACACAATCTAAGAACTGAAAGACATAGTTTATTACAATTGGTTTCTCGAGAAACATTCGTGGCCCCGCGGACTCAGTGTTCTGTAAACGATCCCTGCGTTAAGCAACTTTTACCATGGCTGGTCCTCGGATCGGTGACCACTTTGTGGCATTTACATTTGCAAGCGTTTCCGTGCTTCGGAAGACACGTTAAGCCGTTGGTCCCGGTTGCCAGTAACATCGCAGTCGTTAAGCCCAGTTGAAGGCCTTATGGGCAGCTATCGAGCTAATGAACAACTCGATACCAATGAACAGTGTTACAACCATTTTTAAACATTGATGCAATGGACTCCACTCTGTATTCGTTATAAAATCCATTGCATCAATGTTTAAAAATGGTTGTAACACTGTTCATTGGTATCGAGTTGTTCATTAGCTCGATAGATGGCTCTGGTCACTCTTAAAATGACGATTAAAATATGGTGGAGAATTTCAACTTGGTTCGATACGGTTCGGGTAGTTCAGGTGGCTAGAACATTGCCCTGGTTAGGCAAAGGTCACAGATTTAATCCCTGTCTCGAATCAAGTTGTTCCACTTTAATAAAATTTATATAAAACATCACTTGGAGTTAATTTAATACTTTTCACAAAATTTATTACCTACGTGATATATTTTCGAATTCATGTCATTTATATTATAAAGGTTTTCTTTCAGTATTCCCAAGGAACGAAATTTAATACAACGTTTAAAATACATTTAAATATTTCTATGTTGACCAACTTCTTTAACTTCCTACTTTCCTACGAGGCAAGTTATCATTGAAATTGAGAAACCAATGTTATATAAGGTATTGAGTATATTTGACATGTTCACATCTTTGATTGATGTGTTTCTTAGGTTTTAACATTCTATATAGCTATCCATACTTACATCGGAGATAAAAAAGTGCACAGAAACCCTCAATCACCGGGTTGATAACGTCACTTGAATATAAGGCCATCCCTACTCACATTGACACAGAGTGCGACGGCATGCGATCTATTACCGTCACAACTTACATTATTTTACACAAAACGTTTTCTATCTAGACCTATTTGGAATCTGTGTTAACGTTTGTCTTTTAACATTATACTAATAGTTATACCTGGATACATTTTATAGAAAATACCACGGTTTTTTTACAGACCTTTTTATTTATATTAATCATTAATAATAAAATTATTTTCCGATCCCAAATAACACATGTGGGGCTGAGGTGCAACTCTCATACAGACAAAAAAATAGTAAAGTTAAATTATTGAAGCTGAATGCAGCTTGACGGACTTAACTTGAATAAAATTTGACAAAGCGTATTGGGGTCCCGCGTAGTTATTCCGCATCATCCGAGCGTCTATCCCAGTTGTGTCTCGCGACGCCCGGGGTCCGCTTTCCTACATTTTCTTCTCCACTTCGCACGGTCGTCATCATCCCCTGTAGTGAGACCATTGGCACGCATGTCATCCCTTATGACGTCAAGCCAGCACTTCTTGGGTCTTCCCCTCTTACCGGGACCCGGCGGGGCTGACAGGGCTAGACATTTGTTACCTACGTAGCCCGGCGGTTGCCGCAAGACGTGACCATACCAACGAAGGCGACACTCTTGCAACTTGTCTGCAATGTCACGGACGTGAAGGCTGCCGCGGATGCGAGAGTTCCTCACGCGGTCCATCCGCGTGACTCCACACATCCACCGCAGCATCTTCATTTCCGTGACACGCAGCTCCTGCTTGTGTCGCTCCAATAACGGCCACGTCTCACTGCCATGTAAAAGGACAAGTCTTATAATTGTTTTGTAGACCTGTCTTTTCAACCGGATCGGCATTTTAGGGTCACAAATAACACCGGTCATCTCCCGCCATTTGGCCCACGCGGCAGCAATGCGTGACTTGACATCGCAATCGATGTCACTGGACGTGTGAAAAACAGATCCCAGGTATTTAACCTGGTCCGTGCGCTCGACCAAATCACCGCCTATGCAGACGGATGTGGGATCTGTCGAGTTTAGTGCCAAGTTCTCGGTCTTCGCCACATTTAGTTTCAGACCGCCGTTCTCAAGCGTCTCCTTCCACGCCTTTACACGTCGCACCAATCTGCCCCTGTCCGCGTCTGCCAGCGCAATATCGTCAGCATACATGCGCAACCATGGAGGCTGCTCATGCGGGTTTCTGATGCTGTCCGACAATTCGTCTAATATTACACTGAACGGAAGCGGACTAAGGACAGAACCCTGGTGTACCCCGACGGTGATGGAGAAGGGTTTCGTGTCGCCAACAGCAGTCCGAACCATTGAATAGGAGTCACAGTACATGTCCCGGATAGTGTCAATATAGACCTCTGGAACCCATTTGGACCGCAGTGCCCACCAGATCATCGCACGAGGAACACAGTCGAAGGCCTTTTGCATATCTAGAAACAAACAGTGCAGAGGCGTGTTTTTCGACCTGTATTTCTCTGCGACAACCCTCAGGGCAAAAACAGGGTCCGTGGTCCCATGACCAGGGCGAAACCCATATTGACACTTTGAGAGAGTACACTCCTGCCGGATCCGAGAGTCTATAATCCTCTCGAAGATCTTCATGGTGTGGGACATCACCTTAATACCGCGGTAGCTCCCGCACTCCTGCACTGACCCCTTACCTTTGAAGACTGGAGTAATAATACTCAGTCTCCATTGGTTTGGGATCTGCCCGCTGAGGAGTATGCGGTTAAAAAAGTTTACTAAGATGCCCACACATCGAGGACCCATCGCCTTTCAGGCTTCGATGGGGACTCCATCGGGTCCGACAGCTTTCCGATTCTTCATGCGGCGAAGCGCAAACCGTTTAAACGTGAAACGTTAAGCACTGAACGGCAGAAAATATAAACTTGTAACATAGCCCTACTCCCAGCAGCCAACTAAGAAGTCACTAAGGAAAATGAAGAGGCAAGACAGACAGCTGATATTTTGTCTCATATTTTAATCGAAAAAAGTAAAAGTAAAGTTGTGATCAAACAAAAATCAAACAGCGACTGTAAAGATGTGTCAGCTCAAATAGATTGAGCTTCATCAAACGAAAGTCCCCTCCACTGATCTATAGTGCTCTCTAAGTAGCGATAGACGTATATTTGAACTATGCCTTAAGCCGGATATTAAAGAAGCATCAGCCTCACATGTTTCCTATCCACTCAAACGTTCACTATCCGTTCGCGCTGCCAGAGCAGCGCATTTTTTGTAATTAACCTATGACCTAATTAACTAAAATCGTGATATCTTGGAAACTATAATATCTAGACAAAAAATTTTAACTACTGAAAAATCGTTAAATATATAAAGATAAAACTTATAGCTATAATAATTTGGAATTTTAATCATAATTAACTGATATATTAGTATAAACACGAAAAAGTCGGTAAAAAAATAAATAAACGTTATTTTTCAAAAATTTGCCACTCACACGAAAAACTAATATAAAACACTATTTTTTTTTTTACATAATTAAATTCTTGGAATTATAACGATTAAAACGATATATGACACTAATAACTTATAATTATTCTAAAAAAAACTAAAAATTTGTTAACCCATTAAATAATAACGCAAAACTAAAAAAATGGCGGGAAAATGGCCGCCGGCAATGTTTATACCGTATTTACTTTGAATTTTGATATTGTGACATAAAGATATTAAACCTCTAATACACGGGCTTTTTATCCACGATTCTAATGGTATAAAATTCATTCATTAAAACCACAGACAACATTTTTTAAAAAATTTTTGAAATGAGGTCAGTTCTAAAAAAGAAAAGGCAAAAAAAGTCAGCTGCTTTAGCAGCTTGAACGTTTGAGTAGCAGACCGTTAAATAGTTAGGCCGGAAATTATATCGCAAGACTATTATTTTAATCTCTGTCTTCCGCTACTCTTAAGTATACAATTATTTGATATGTGTTTTACTATCAAATATATATTCATCTTAGTTCAATACCTGTTTTAAAATATTCAATAAATTAATAAAATACCTAGGTTGCTGTTTGATTTTTTGTCAACAATTTAACTTCTACTTTCTTTATTAACTTAGGTTGTACTCGTTGTGTATCACAGTTGACTGAGTTCGGAAATAACAGATATCTATTTTTTTTTTTAAGTTTTCATTTTTGTTGTGTTTAAGCAGCGAGATCGAGATTCATTGTCAAGCTGATGTTGCCTGTGTTCACCACCGCCCCGCACATTTTATTCATGAGAAATGAGAAAAATCTTACAAATACTTATAGTTAAATCACAGTTACATTCGGTCGGAACGTTTGTTACATCCTTTCTGTTTATGTTCTATCATATCACAAGGAAGCATTAAATTGATAATGTTTCTTTTTTACGGGGACAATTGTAAAACTGGAAGGTGATTCACACACAGATTACTTTTAGATCCCAGAAAAATAAACTAACTTCAAGGGAAGATCAAATGCGTCTTCATGTTGTCAAATATATGAAGCTACGGGTTTACGTCATTTATCTGTAAAGGACATTAACCGTGACCAAACGAATGAAGTAATTTATTTCCCAAGTAACTAACCCTTACATTAGACCGCAATCGTACATCGATGTATAGATATATTAAGAACAAGATTGCGAACGTAAATCTTCCATTGAAACTCGACTCCGACATCAGAATCATTGCGGAATGTTGAATAAGTATAATTAGGTAAAATGAATTGATGTTTTACCGTAAATAACAAGCTATTGATAAGAAATGCAAAGACACTGCCAAATATATTCAAGTCCAGTCTAATTTTAAAATGTTGGTAGAAATAGGTACAGTATTAATTATTACAGTTATAACAATAATATTTATTACCGCTCACTCTGTAAACGACCACTGCGTTAATCAACTTTCGCAATGACTGGTCACGGATGACTGACCACTTTGCGGCATTTACATTTGCGAGAGTTTCCGTGTTTCGGAAAACACCTTAAGCCGCTGGTCCCGGTTGTCAGTAACAAGGCGACAGCCAAGTTGAAAGTTGTTTACAACAGCAGATAGCCACAACTTGCGTCTATTTCAACACATTAATTGGCTCACCACCTTTTACGTGGGACAGGAATACACACGGTCACAGGGGGCGTATAACATGCCTCTTTCACCCCTTCGGGGATAATAAAACTTATTATATAAGTTATTTGTACGCTGACCTACTTTCTTATGTATATTGGGCAAGTGTATGTATGTATATACATATTTATATGTGTATGTATGTATGTATTTATATGTGTATGTATGTATGTATTTATTTGTGTATGTATGAATGTATGTATTTTTCGAAAATCTTGGTATATATTATGTTTAATGAAATTTATAAAGTATTATTTGTCACCAAACTTGAAACCCAAAATTAAGCTTTCACACAGTCCTGTCCATTTAAAGGTTGCCTGGTAGAGATTGCTGCTTGCAATAAGGCCGCCCATTGTACTTGATTTATATCATAATAACTAATCTGTAAATACTGTACTGTCTTGGTGTACAATAAAGCATATATTATTATTCTCTTTATTTCAATATATTGCATATTCATTATATTTTTAAATATACATATCCAAAAAGTGCATTTAAAAATATAAAACTTAGTAACCACCGGCATCGGGTACAGGGACCAAGTCACCAGTGGTTAGGGCTTCAGAGAGAGGAACCTCCTCACAATACGTGCAGTATTAAGAAGAACCGCCTTCTGCATCAAGCCCTTGACCCAACTGCCTAACGCGAGCCTCTTAAGGTGTTGGTCGAGGCTTTTGGCTATTAATCCGTGCACAGAGATTACTATAGGAACAATAATAGCTGAGTCAATACTCCACATGTCGACAATCTCGTGGGCTAAATCCAAATACTTAGCTTGTTTGTCTACTTCTGCCTTTACGAGATTGTTGTCATGTGGAATAGTGACATCAATTATTATTGCAAGGCGCTCTAAATGATCTATTATCACTATATCAGGCCTATTGGCAACAATAGTCCTGTCAGTGACAATAGATCGATCCCAGTACAATGTGATATGGTCACTTTCGAGAACTGGGTCGGGCACATATCTATAATACGGTACCTCTGATTTAACAAGATTATACTTCAGAGCAAGTTGTTGATGGATAATCCTAGCTACTTGGTTGTGTCTATGCAAATACTCACTATTGGCGAGACTAGAACAACCAGAAATTATATGCCTAAGGGACTCTCCGAAACGGTGACACGCCCGACATATGTCAACCGTACCGTCCCTAAGGATATATCTTGGGTAGTTATTAGTCATCATAACTTCATCAGTAATAGCAAAGACAAAACCTTCGGTTTCTCCAAATAGATCACCGAATCGTAGCCAGGAGACAGACGATGGTATATCTATATCAGCTCCATGTAGGCTCCGATAAAACCGATCATGTAACTCTTTGCTCATCCATATATCCTTACGATCATTGAGACTTAGTATCATAGGTTTATGCCAGTTCTCCTTAGCCAGAGCAAGCGGGGTAAGTCCGTTATCAGCTACAACCACATCACGATGCACATCCGCTTCAGCGTGAAAGAAGTATTCTCTGAGGTTGCACACCTCACGGTTATGAAGGGTCTTGGCATTAAGTAATCCACGACCCCCACATTTCCGTGGTATGTACAACCTCATCACTGACGAACGCGGATGATGCATTCTAAATGTAGTTAATAACGTACGGACTTTCCTATCCAGGGTTTCTAGTTCTGTCTGAGTCCACCTGAGTATGCCAAAGGAGTACATCAAAACTGACATGACCCAACCATTAAAAGCCCGCACCTTATTACCACCTGATAAAAGACTTTTTAGAACTTTTTTCAAGCGGCCGAAGAAGCGCTCTTTTAACGTTTGTTTCATACCAGCTTCAGAGATGC
Source organism: Thumatha senex (assembly GCA_948477245.1). Lineage (NCBI taxonomy): Eukaryota > Metazoa > Arthropoda > Insecta > Lepidoptera > Erebidae > Thumatha > Thumatha senex. The sequence goes on from OX419732.1 coordinate 28,935,102, forward strand.
CTAACGCCTGTGACATACCCAGGTATCTATATGTTTCGGTTGCAGAGAGACATCCAAGTCGCACAGAATCTGAAAGTTGTACTTCTTCAGATTCTATTATCCCACCTCTATTTACATGCATGACCGCACATTTGTCCACATCAAACTCAATTCTGATAGAATTACTAAAGGTTTCTGTTACCTTTATAACTCAATCAGTTGGTGTTTGTTGGATGCAAATAGTTTCAAGTCATTCATGTAAAAAAGGTGGGATATAACTTGACCATCTCTCCGCAACCCTTATTATTATTATTATTATTTATTTTTATTTAAACAGAGATTAACGCAGTTACTATGCAGCCAGGTTAATACCTGATGAATAGGAAGCCGTTGGTGAGTTTATAGATACAGATGCGGTGGGTGTAGTGTGTGACACAGTCGTTGCATCCGTTTTCATTATTTTTTTAAAACAATCCATATATAAGGCACATAAAACGGCCTAATTATCTCTCTAGCTTTTTCAGTACCTATCTACCATATTTTAATATGGACAACATTTCTCGAGATCGAGTGGGATTAGAAACCACGTCCTTTCCAAATAACGCATACGGTTAAATCCGATAGAGGCTTTATTTCGCAAACGCTTAGATTGTAGAATGAGCTCCCTTCCTGGGTTTTCCCAAGCGTCTACAGTATGGGGTTCTTCAAAAGGGGTCTTAGAAAGTTTATAAAGGGTCAACGGCGCGAGTGCTGCACCTCTGGTGTTGCAAAAGTCCATAGGCTACGGTGACTACATTCTATCAGGTGGGCCGTATGCTTTGTCTGCCACTCAGTGGTATAAAAAAAAATCCGGAGGAACCACATTAGGTCGCTGAGCTACCGACCCAAGCTCGAAACTAATAAAATATTCCACCATAAGCGTCTTCGGGTAATGAACCTCGTGAAGTTTTTTCCTCATTATTGTATAGTCAGCATACTAAAAGTTATTTATGCACGATTTGAAATGCAAATCTATTTTGAGATTAACGAACCGGCTAAATTAACTAAATTATTTCGCATGTTATTTGAAATTCAAAATCCGGTAAACTTTCTTTTGCCATATAAAGAGCCAGCTATATCAGTTAGGGATATAAAATATAGATTACGACCGATTTTCAGACTTAACTAATATAAGTACATAGAAAACTTCATAAAAATCTGTCAAGCCTTTTCAGACTTTTGACAACAAACATGAAAATTTTATATACTAGTGGTTCTGTGAACCGCTAGTATTCGGAGTAATTTATTTTTCATTTTGAGTGCTTTAGCCAACCACTACGGGACCATTTCCCCTCCTGTGTCTCCATTCCACCCCGATCGAAAAACCCCCTCGCTAAAAGTTGTTGGCTACATCAAGGATTGCCCATGCCAAGTTGCATGTAAATCCGATGACAAATGCGACCTGTAGACTGAATGGACGGGCGGACGGACGACGGAAGGTCGGACGGTCGGACGGTCGGACGGACATCAGTAGCATTTTTCCCGTACCAGTGGAGTTAAAACGGAGACTTGCGTCGGCTCGCTTCGCTCGCCTCTACAGTCAATACATTTATAGCGCTTTATAGTAACTTTATATTTATGCAATTTATGCAAGTTGAATACGAGTATAACCTGTTTTATCGCGGCTTACGGGAAAATTATATCATACCTGTAGTTTATAATGTCACTAGATAATTAACTAGTGCATTGTTTAATATCTACCCAAAGGTTCAAATATCCTGCATTATCCAGCGAAATTGGGTATTGTTTTGCATCTCATCGCTTTGTTAGCGATAGCGTTCGTTGAATTAGACTATGTTCATTATTATCGTTCAAATAACAGCGGGAAAATTTTCAAATTACACAATATAAGTTTATTACCTAAAATCTCTATGGAGTGATTAAGTTTTAAAATTTTTCAAACATCCTCTAAATGAAAAAAATTAAAATGAGTTAATACTTTGCTAGGTGATGATTTTCTAGATAATTATTTATTGTGATTATTATTTTTTGGGCTTCGAAATGCACGTTAAGCTGTTGATATACCGGCTTGAATAATTTCAACAACAGGTCGCCACAACCTGCGCTTGTCCATATCATTTAAACCACTATAGTGGTATGGTAACACTATATCAAACACTATAGTGGTGCTGGTTAGTAGAAGGGCAATATTAATAGTGACAAACAACATTTTTGATAAGTTATCAAGTCTAAATGTAAAAGAAGTCATTTTGTCCACCTTGCCATACAGCACTGCTATGAGCCACAAGGAAAACAACTTAAGATACAAATTATATATGAAACTACATACGATGGTATCATATTCCAAAAAAATTGAATTATTAGTTTGAAATATTATTTTTAATAATAAGAGTCTGTTGACATTAGATAGATATTTTCTATCAAAAACTTTACAACGAAAGGTAGCTCTGTTGCTGTCTAATATTTTAATTTTTCAAGCCAAATTATTGAGCAGGATAATTTTGACACTTCACATTTCAAAAATAAAATTCCAAATAACTAGTTTGTAGGACAACAGATAATAAATCTGGCCAGTTTTGTCAGCCTTTGGCCCCTTAGAATATTCATAATAAAAATATTGTTTTTATAAACCTGGTGCACCATAATGTTAGAGGTTTAATAAATGGTAAAGATTTAGAGTTGGAACTGTACATTAATGCAAATTCTAATAATATTTTTTGTGCTACAGAGCATTGGTAAAAAGATCATGAAATCACATTGTTGAACTTCATAAATCACCAGGTTGCTAGCTCGTTCAATAGAAAACATTCTAAACGTGGAGGCTCTTTAATATTAATTAATAAAAACTTAAAATTCAAAGAACGTAAGGATTTAGTAGCCCTCTCCATTGAGCGAGTTATTGAGATGGCCAGTATTGAGTTTGAACATTTCATCTTGTTAAGCGTATACAGTACCCCTGATGCACCGTACATTAAATTTGAAGAAAAGCTTGAAGAAGCACTGTTCAAATGCCAATGTTATAAGAAATCTATAATAGTTTGTGGAGATTTTAATGTTGATATACTAGATACATCATTAACTCCATCAGAGAGAAATAAAAGGAAAAATTTATTTAAATCCTTTAATCTGCATAGTACATTCTTAGAACCTACTCGTATTACAGCCACCAGTGCAAAATGTATTGATAATATTTTTACAGATATTAAACCAATAAATAAAAGTATTGTGGATCCTATAGAGTCAGATCATCGTGGCCAATGGATAAAGTTTCCTAAAACTAGGAATAAAGTCTGCAAAAAACAAATTAAATATCTACCAATTAACCAAAGTCGTTTGAATATTTTTAAAGAAAATATAGTAAAGAGATTGCCATATCTACCTGACTTCACTTGTATAGACCAGTCATATACAAACTTATTTAATTTGATTAATAATGAGTTTGGCAAAGTTTTTACCTCAAAACCTCTACAGATTGGTGGTCGTCCTGTTTTCAGTGATTGGGCTACACCAGATATTTTTAAAAGTAGAAACAAATTATTTGAATTATATTCAGGAAAATCATATAATTTTAACCAAACCTTTCAGGAATATGTTAAAAAATATTCTAAGATATTTAAACAAACATGTTATCTTGCAAAGTCAAACTTTATTAAAAATAAAATTTCTAATTCTGTGAATAAAATAAAAATGACTTGGAATGTTATTAACTCTGAATGCGGTAGAAAGGTGACAGAAAGGGATTTCCACTTAAAAGTAAATGATTGTCATGTTACAGGGGATCTGGAAGTGGCGACGGAGTTTGAACATTTTTTCAAAAATAATATAATACCTATTTTGACGACAAAATCTTTGCAAGCGACTTCCAGTTCCTCTGAACATTTATTAGAAGAATCTGTTCCTTATTGCAGGGATGCATTTGTATTCACAGATATAACTTTTAAGTGTATTGAAATTAAGAAAACCGCGGACCTTTGGGGATTATCAGTCAAAACTGCATCATGTTTCATTGAGGTCATTGCGCCCCATCTAGCAACTGTGTTTAATGACTGTGTTTCTAGTGGTAAATTTCCTGATTTAATGAAACACAGCAAAGTCGTTCCCTTGTTCAAGGCTGGCAGCGCTTTGAACAATAGAATACAAAGGGTCAATATTAATGGTACACATTCTGTAGGATCCATGGTTACAATGGGTGTGCCACAAGGCTCGATACTTGGTCCATTCTTGTTCCTCATTTATATTAATGATTTACCATTTTATGTAGGGGACAGGAATAGGATTGTTTCGTTTGCAGATTCATTGATTTTTAAAATTAGAAGACAATTAGATAATTATGACGATGTAAACAATGCAATCACGAGAGTAGTTCATTGGTTCAGCTCAAATAATCTTTGCCTAAATGAAAACAAAACTAAATGTATTCAATTTACTCTACTAAATTTAAAACAAGTTACGGTCAATGTTCAACTTAATGGACAAGTGTTAGAGTTTGTGGAATCAACTGTGTTCCTTGGTATAACTATTGATGCCAATTTGCAGTGGGGCCCACACATAGAAAAGACGGCCTCTAGGTTAAGTTCGGCTGCATACGCTGTAAAAAAGATCAAGACTCTAACAGATGTAAATACGACTAGAATGGTTTACTTCAGCTTTTTTCATAGTATTATGTCTTACGGTATTCTCCTTTGGGGGAGTGCTGCAGATGTAAATAACATTTTTGTTCTTCAAAAGCGGGCTGTACGCGCTATATATAATTTGGGCCCCAGAGTCTTCCTCCGAGAAAAAATCAAAGAAGTAAATATTCTAATCATAGCATCACAATACATTTTTGCCAATCTTATGTATGTCCAGAAAAATCTATCACAGTTTACTAAACTCTGTGATATACATAATATAAACACTAGACATAAAAACAATCTTTCAGTTCACCACAGTCGGCTGCTTAAGATTGACGATTCTTTTCAGGGTAACTGTATACGCTTTTACAACAAGCTTCCCTGTGACCTGAGAAATTTACCATTAAATAAATTTAAAAAGTATATTAAAAGAAAGCTTTGTGAAAAAGGTTATTACTCTATTCAAGACTATTTACAGGTCAGGGATGCCTGAAAATGATCTGCTGGCAAATAAAATATTATAGTCATAAAATATTAAATTGTAAATAGGCCATCAAAATAAAAGCCTGCCTGTTCTTCTCAGGTGGGCCGCGTTCCAAACCGGTGGTCACTTTAAATATACAAATTTTTCTTTAGTTTTCAGTGTATGACATTTTGTAAGCGCCGTTGTAATGGTCTATGCAAAATAGAGACATTTTATTTTATTTTATTTTTATTTTAATTCGACAATGGGCTCTCCACCTGTTACGTGGGACAAAAATGTTAGTAAAAAAATGTAGTTGTATATTATGCCTCTGTTACCCCTTCGAGGATTAAGGCGTGAATGATAAGTAAGGAAGTAATAAGAGATTTTTTTTTTTGACGGATTCTTTAATTTGCTAAGTATTTTCGATAAGACATCAATTCAATTCAGGTGGTAATTTAAACATCCCGCAATTATTCTAGATATACGAATAGAAGGCGGGTAACGTTCTTTAAAGTTTAATGAAATAACTTCGAGCCTTTATACGCACAGTTTACTAAAAGATACCAACAGCCGAGGCTCTCGCGTCACATTTAGTAATCTCAAAAACATGTCTTTCCTAAAAACCATTACCAAACCATTTCCAAAAAACCTACCAAAGTTTTCTCTTAATGGGATTAAGAGAAAACTTTGGTAGGTTTTTATCTACTATTACACTTATTTGTTTTCAGTCTGGTGTATAATCTCAAATAAATTGGCGAGATTAATCTGGCTTACAATGTTAAATAAATTGGCAGGCATCAAGGCACAAGTTACAAATGTTCATAAAGTTCACGTTGTATGTTTATCTGATATTCTCTGAAGCAATCCAAATTGTTGCATCGAAAGTTGCATAGAATAGAATATAACTTTATTCGTACAGCAAGTTAAAAAAATCAAGGTATTTTTTTTTTTTTTTATTTATTTATGTACACACTAGGTAACATATATCAATAGTTGAAGGACACATAGGTACAATGGTACTGCTTATTTCTAAAAGAAATATCTCCCAGCAGACCGACGATAGGAGAACGTGAAATAGGAAAATAATAAGTAAAAGTGTGTAAGTAAGAGAGCAAAGATAGAAAATAAAATTAACACACATACAAAAGAGCGTAACTAAATAACACTATATAATATATAACAACAAATAAATATAAAATAAGATAAATAAATACCAAATAAATATACTTACACATATAAATAAATACTAATTAAATATTTATAAACATATAAATAAAATTGATTTACAGTGTAGAGAGATAGTGTTCACGGACTTTCCTCTTAAAAGTAGTAACAGATTTGCTGTCTCTGATAACAGGTGGAATTGAGTTCCACAATCTGACCGCATGCACAGTAAAGGAGTAGGAGCAGAAATTGGTTCTATGATTTGGAAACTTTAGGTTGGAACGTAGATTTGATCTGCAAGAAGCATCGGCAGAGCGAACAAACGTGAACCGCTCCCTTAGGTAGGTAGGTGAGGAAGGATTGTAAAGGATATTGAAAAGGAGGCAGAGAATTCGAATGTTACGGCGAAGGCGGATTGGGAGCCACCTGAGTTTTTTACGAAGATGGGAAACATGATCATACTTTCTAAGATTAAATATGAAGCGTATACATAAATTTTGCAACCTCTCAAGTTTATCTAGAAGCTCCTCAGTGGCGTCTAAATAGCAGGCATCAGCGTAGTCAATAATGGGTTGAATAAGAGTTTGAGCAAGACCAATTTTCGCTCCCAAAGGCAGAAAGCTCTGGAGACTTTTCAAGGAATGAAACGAAAAATGTATCTTCTTGCTGACGTCGCTAAGATGAGCGCTCCAAGAAAGCGAAGTATCCATAGTCACACCCAGGTTCCTCACACTATCCGAAAATGGTATTCGAGTACCAGCCAACACAACAGGACTCATCTCTGACACCGGAAGAATACCACATTGGTATTTACTACCAATGACAATGGCTTGTGACTTTGAAGGGTTTATACGTAATCCGACCGAACTAGCCCAGCTGCTTAGTTTATCCAAATCTAGGTTTATAGATGAAATCGCTGAGACGGCATCGGTAGGTGTAAAGTGGCGATACAGCTGCAGATCATCAGCATAGAGATGGAAGTTACTGGAAATAAGACTCGTAGCAGAGTTGATAAAGACAGAAAATAAAAGAGGAGACAAAACGCCACCCTGAGGGACCCCCGCAGATAGCCCAGACCAATCAGAGCATGTCCGACCAATACGAACACACTGGGAGCGCCCCCGAAGGTAGGAGTCGAACCAAGATATGGCAGAAGTGGAGAAATTTAAGGACTTCAGTGTACCGAGTAAAATATCAAAATCGACGGAATTGAATGCGCTGCTGAAATCTAATAATACTAATATAGTTAACTCTTTCCACTCCATAGCCCAGCGAACATCCTCTGTCACTTTAAGGAGCGCTGTGACTGTGCTATGGCCAGTGCGAAATCCAGACTGAAATGGGCTGAGAGAGTTAGTAGATGTTAGAAACACGGAGAGCTGCCGATGAACAATATGCTCCAGGACTTTAGAGAGAAATGGAAGAATAGAAATAGGTCGGTAATCAGTCAACAGACAAGGGTTGCTAGTTTTAGGTAGAGGAACAACATATGCTGATTTCCAAACTCGGGGAAAAGAGCCAGAGAATAGCGAGAAATTGAAAATATGAGTTATAACAGGAAGTAGAATAGGGAGAATAGGAAGAACCATTCTTGAGCATATGCCATCATATCCCGAAGCCGACGAAGAAATAGACAAGATAGATTTCTTTACATCGGACTCGGCGACCGAGTGGAACTGAAAGGGAGTAGTCTGTGGCAGTTGGGTACCTGAAAGTCCTAGTAAGGTGGCTCTTTTGACATCAACATCTAAGGAAAGAGGTGGTCGTGAAAAATGTATGTTTAGCGCATCGATGTCAATGTTCCTAGTATCCGAGACAGGGGACTTACCTATACCGACAGACCTCAGGAATCTCCAGGTATCAGCAGAATTTTTGTGGTTAAGAGAATCATAAAAGTGGCGTCTCCTTGCATCTCTACACATCCGACTGCAGCGATTCCGCAATGACTTAAAAGCCACTAAATTTTGTTCCGAAGGACTCTTCCTGTACCGCCTTTTGGCGTTGTCTCTACGAATCATCAAGTTTTTTATAGTGGCATTTAGCCAGGGTGCCGGGTTATGTTTGATTTGGACTCGCTTAACCGGGGCAAGTCGATCGTATAACGCAATAACCATAGAGCTGAAAGTATTCACCATTTCATTAATATTAGTAGAATTAAATACCGGTGACCAATCAGCAGACCCGGCTTCCCATCGCAAAGCATCAAGATCCATACCTCTAAAATTACGGAAAAAACAGACCTGCGGCTTACGTTTGGGCGGGCGAACACGATACGAAAGGTAAAGTAAGTCGTGAAAGGAGAAAGGAGCAGTCAACTGACCATGAGTACTAACATCTTTGGGAGAAGAGACTATGATAAGGTCAAGTAATGAAGGATTGCAGTTAGGAACGTGGTGAGTAGAAGAAAGTGGTAAGGCGAATAAGTTATAGGAAGACAATAGAGATACCAATTTGTGGGAGCGGGAATCATTCTTCAACAAACAGGTATTAAAGTCACCCATTATGACTACGTGACTGTATAGGGGAGTAAGATTATGTAGAAGGTTATCAAAAGAGTCGAAATAGTTAATGTGCATATTAGGGCAGTAGAAGACTCCAAGTAGGATTTTAGTGTGAAGTAGAGAAATTTCCAGGAAGAGGTATTCAGCAGATTCAGTGTAGGCAGAAGGAGATGCACTAACAACCTTATGAGGGATGCTAGCGCGCAAGTAGATTCCTACACCACCGCAACGTATTCCCGTTCTATCGTTACGTATTAAGATATAGCCTGGAAGTGAGCATTGGGTAGAAGGAATAGAAGGTTTTATGAATGTTTCAGATATGAGGATAGCATCAAGGGATGAATTGCTAAAAGACGCCAGAAGATCAGAGTAATGACCGTTAACACTCTGTGCATTAATATGAGCTAGATTGAGATTTTTAGGATAGTTTAAAGAGAAAGAGGAAAGTTGGTCGTGCAGGGTCAAAGAAGTAAAACCATCATCTTCAACACTGTGGAAACTATCAGAGTAAGAAGAGCATGAAAGAAAACTGCTATTAAAATTACAAAGATCATCCGTATTTTGCATGATTCAAAAGGGATATATAAAAAATATGTATATATAATGCCTAAAATAAATAATATCTATATAAATTAAAAGAATTAAAATGTCTCGTAACTCACTGATTCGCTGGTATGGTGGTAGAAATTTTAACAAGACATCATCGTCACAAACAGATAAGAGAACAAAATTAAAAAAAAAAAAAAAAAAAAATAGAATTCGTAAGACAAAGCCAGAGTTGTGACATCAGAACAAAAAAAAAAAAAACAAACAAAGAAAAGCAATATGGCCTCACACGCTATCAGGTTCACAATTTACAAAAAAAATAAATAATAATATTAGTACCAGCGCCCGAGTAACTAAAAAGAAGAAATCATTCGGTAACACGAAAAACAAATTACATTTTTTTACGAATTAAAATTATCTCCTTTAAAAATAAAACAGTCGAACATGTATAGCCGGCATTATGAGTAATACAAATTAAAAAAAAAAAAAAAAAAAAAAACAAAGAAAACAAAAATTAATGTCACTGTCAATCTGTCAACTGACAATGACGTACATCGCATTCCATCAAACTCAGCTTGTGTGAGTGTGACACCACGTGATAGTTTAATTTATCATTATAAATGTAAACATTGAAAACACTAATGTATATCATAAAATACGGGAGTGAAATGTAAATCAGACGACTAGAGTACCTACAGGCGCTGGTCGTTGCAAAAGACTGTCCTTAAGCGTGGGGCTAAGTGTGACGATGATTATAAACATATCTTACAGACGTCGACGGCTAGACTTGCTTGGTTTCACTGACTTCGACGCATCGCCACTCTTCAAAGATGTAGAAGGCTGTGAAGGCTTGTCAGCCTCAGTAACAGAGCAAGGGTACTGGCGGATGATGGTGTCGAGTTCGGCCTTGGATTCTATTTTACGACGAGTTTTATCAGGGGTCAGGATTACTATTTTACCCTCCATAGTCCAGCAGCTTCTCACGCCAAAGTGTTGTCTAGCGGCTAAAAAGACACGGTGCCGGGTCCTGGTCAGGAATTCCGAGACAGTGATTGATGTACCCTTAAGAGACGCTTTATTGTCCCACACCAAGTGACGCTGCTCCAAGTCATGGAATCTGACCAGAACAGGGCGAGTCTTACCACGCGCACCTCCCAATCTATGGCAAACATTGAGATGTTGCAGACCCACTTCAGGAAGTTTCATCTCTGCAGATATAGTCTGACGAACAACGTCATGCAAGTTTTCATTTTGACTCTCTGGAATGCCGTGAAACAGCAACACCTTTCTCCGCATAGTGGTTTCATGTTGATCCAGTCCCAGAGAGAGAAGTTCAACCTGTGACTTAATATTGGATAGGGTCTGCCATACAAATCTTTTAAAGTCACTGAAATCATTGGCTAGACTTGCCAAATCTGGTGGTGTTCCAGTAGTTCCATATGATATTTTGAGAAGTTTCTCATCATATTTGTCCATCCTAGAACTAAACAACCTCTCCAGTTCTTCGAGGCCATTGGCAAGCTTGAGGTCCATTATGTGAGTGTGATTATGAGATATTGGTTAAGAGATAGGTAATAATTACCACTGGACAGCGAACACAAGTGAGTATTAAACAGTATTATACAACATAGATAAACAAAACACTGTTATAAATAATTAAAATTTAAATTAAATTAAGAGCTTAAAATTTTGTGTGTTTACTGTCTGACTACCCACTTTTTTTTTTCTTTATGTCAGCTTATGTTTACTTAGCTTAGCTTTTAAACAAATATCGACAAAAATTTCAGGAGAAAATAAGAATCTGGTTAATAGTCGTTCCATTATCATAAAATACAAAGTTTCTTTTTTAGGTTAGTCGATATTAATTAATGTCGATATTAATTAATGTCAAAGTCTCTAATGTATTAGCATGTTGTCGCCCAATATAGTTAATATATTGAGTTAGACACAATTATTTAGGTAGCATTCCTATCTACCGACATAAATATGTTTGGGCCATATTTATTTCTCGGAGTTTTTGTTTTCTTCGGTGTTTTTGTTATTGTGACTTTGGAAAAGCAGTTGACGGCTTTTTGAAAAATCCAATGTCACTATAGCCCATATTACGGAGTAGACGAAAAATTAGCGACCCCATCGAAATATAAGGAAGGGAGCCTAAAAATATTTTTCCAATTTTTATTAATCTCTTTCTCGTCATGACCAAATTACAGCTTTCCCATTCTCTATCCCATTTTCCAAATCTCTAAGCTATATTGCGGCTTGGCAAATATATGGATGGACGGACATTATAATTTCTTGTTTACTTTGTTACCCTAAAACATTACAACACGTTCCAAAAACGTTGATCACGAAAATGAAGGTAGGTACTGTGATTAAATTTCTCTTCTTCGCCCATGATAAACTTTAAACTCCTGTCGCACCTATTTAATTCTGTTGCTTATAAAAAAAAAAATATATTTTGTTGCTTATAAATTCTACAATAGTATATTATAAATTGCCGGATTTGTCGACATTCAAGAATACTGCTCCGCTCTGCAGGGCAGTAGCGTGATAATAACATAGCCTATAGACTTTCTCGCTAAATGGGCTATCTAGCACAAAAATATTTTTTCGAATCCGACCAGTAGTTTCTAAGAATAGCGCGTTGCAACCAACCAAACAAACAAACAATCTCTTCAGCTTTATAATATTAGTATAGATTCTTCTTATAGTTCAATATATTTTCTGCAATGTCAAATATTATATATTTTATTACAGGTTTTTTTACTCCATCCGTGTATTCAGAAAACAAACATTCTGTACGACACATCATAACGGAAGCCCAGAAAAAAATTACGTCATATTTAAAGCTTGTCTACGTAACGTTGTCTTGAGAGCTCTTACGTTTACAACACCAGTGGTGCAACATTCTCGCTGCCGACCCTTTATAAACCTTCTAAGACCCCTTTCGAAGAACCCCATACTGTAGACGTTCGGGAAAACCAAGGCAGGGAGCTCATTCCACAACCTAAGCGTACGCGAAATAAAGCCTCTATCGGATCTAACCGTATGTGAGCGCACCGGACGCAAAGTGTAAGGGTCTAGGGCGAGCGGTGCGATGATAGAAGGTAGCCGTGGGCATCATGTCAAACAATTCCTCAGAGCACAGACCGTTGTACAGGCGATAGAACACGCATAAGGAGGCAAAGTCTCTCCTGTCGCGAAGGGGTTCGACACCGCCTGCTAGTAGAGGATCGTTGACAATCCTCATAGCACGCCGTTCTACCGAGTCGAAAGGTCGAAGCTAGTTTTCAGGTGCACCAGCCTAAAGGTGACAGCAGTACTCCATGTGCGACCGCACTTGTGACTTATAGAGGCGCAGTATTTGCTCTGCAGTAAAGTACTGCCGCGCCTTGTTGAGCACTCTGGCACTACGGCGATGGAAAAAATAAACTTTCTGGAGCACAGAGCCGAAAAAGAAAGCTGGAGAAGAAAGAATTTTTGAAAAAGAATACAAGTTCTATTGAAAGGTTTATTGTTAGACCCGATCCATCTTCGGACAATCACCTGGAGACAGAGACATATGAGAACCAAGATAATTCTAAAGCAGAACTTGTTCTTTTAACGCCACTGCCACTGCTGTCTATGTCGTCGGTAGTCAAAGAAGACGCAGAACCTCATTGTGCCGAAGCGTCTCCAGAGAATATACTTCGAGAAGATGTAATGAATGATCTCGCGATACGGCCTCAGGTGTTATCCGATAATCAGAGGGTATTTTTGATGGAGCGTAGGCCAGTACAAATAAAATTGGGTTCATATCCTCTGAATATTTCGAAAAGATCTTTTTCAAATGCTTATTATACTAAAAAGATGTTAAATAATGAAACCGTTTTAAAAAATTGGCTGGTTTACTCTAAATCAACTGATTCTGTTTATTGTTTTTATATTGTAAACTTTTTGGTGCTGATGTCACTCCTTTCAATGCTGAAATAGGTTACAAAGATTGGCAGCATTTGTTTATAGCTGTAGAGCGTCATGAAAAGAGCTTAGGGCACCTATCATGTCTTAAGAATCAAATCATATTGAAAACTGTTATTTATAACATTTATTTATTTTTTTACCGACTTTTTCGTGTTTATACCAATATGTCAGTTAATTATGTTTAAAATGCCAAATTATTATAGCTATAAGTTTTATCTTTATATATTTTACGATTTTTCAGTAGTTTAAATTTTTTGTCTAGATATTATAGTTACCGAGATATCACGATTTTAGTTAATTAGGTCATAGGTTAATTACGAAAAACGTGCTGCTCTGGCAGCGCGAATGTTGAGCGGACGTTGCAGTGGTTAAAAGAAAAGTCGGTAGATTTCTTGAACCAAAAAATTGAACGGGAAAAAAAACGTTGGTCTTGTAGTACTTGAACGAATAAGTAACATAATTCATTTTTTAGCTAGGCAATGTCTTGCTTTTCGGGGAAGATCTGAAAAAATTTTCGACTCTGATAATGGTAACTTTTTAAAGCTGGTTGAATACGAGTATACCTCTAATTTTAATAATGTGCTTGCGGAACACATTGCCCTTATACAAAAATCTAAGTCCCGCCTAACTCATTATCTTGGCCATAATATTCAGAATGAACTCATACAATTATTAGGAGAAAGAATAAAAAAAACTATTGTTTTGGAATTGAAACAATCCAAATTTAAATTTAATGGTAAATTTCTTTTTAATTGTGCAAGAAATTTACTTATGTTGTTTTTTCTGCGTCAACAGCACGGTAGCAAATACTTGCTAAAGAAGTGCCAAAGCCAACTTTAAGTTTAAAACCACTCTCAAATACTCGATGGGAGAGCAGGGTTGTAGCAGTAAAAGCTCTACGTTTTGAACTGGGAAAGTGTATGATGCCTTGTTAACCATATATTCCGATAGGAGCATAAATGCGGAGTCAAGAAATATGGCAAATTCATTACTGGGAAAAATAAAGTCGTTTAAATTCATCTGCTCTCTGCTTATTTGGTTTGAAATTTTAAGCAAGATAAATATAGTTAGCAAGGCATTTCAAAAGTTAGACGTTGTATTGTCAGAAGCGGTGAAAATGATTGATAATGCAATAATAAGTTTGTCTGCATTCCGTAATGACTCCGCTTTTGAAAAGCTCTTTAACAGCGCGAAAACTGTAGCTGAAGAAGTCGAGGCAATAGTAGAATTTCCCACACCTGCACGCCCTCGCGCTCGTTAAAGTGATTTTAATTTTCAGGTGGAGGATGAACCGATCACAGACGCGAAAACGCATTTTAAAGTCAATTTTTACTACTATTTTTTATTAGACACCGCAATTACTAATATGACGAAGGGTTCGAACTTTTCAATCAAAATAATGTAGTTTTTGATTTCTTCAAAAATTTACACACTGGAAGGATTTGGACTCGAATACAAATAAAGCATATTGTTCTAATTTAAAAAATAAACTTTGCCTAGCTGACTCTTCAGATATAGAAAAGTTCGAGCTCTTTAATAAAATCGAATTATAACCGATGTTTATTGATGATTCCACTACGCCGAATTCCACTAAAAAGCGCTAGTGGCCCCGCGGTCTCAGTGTTCTGTAAACGATCACTGAGTTACGCAACTTTCACTATGGCTGGTCCTCGGATGGGTGACCACTTTGTGGTATTTTCATTTACGAGCGTTTCCGTGCTTCGGAAGGCACGTTAAGCCGTTGGTCCCGGTTGCCAGCAAAATGGCAGTCGTTAAGCCTGGTTGAATACCTTATGGGCGGCATGAAAAATTTCAACAGCAGGTAGACACAACCTGCGTCTGTCTATTTCAACACGGCAATGGGCTCACCACAGTGGGACAGAAATCCACACGGTGAAAAGTGGGCATATAATATGCCTCTGCCACCCCTTCGGGGATAAGGCGTGATGGATATTTATTTTTATTATTTATTTATTTATCAACTACGCCGTTGGATATTTTAAAAACTTGTTTACGGTTAAATTGATTTCATTATTCCCAAATCTGTCTACAGCACTGACGATTTACCTCACACTTCAAGTCACGGTAGCACACAGCGAAAGATCATTTTCTAAACTGAAAATAATTAAAAACTATCTAAGATCAACATTGTCGCAAAGTAAATTGACAAATTCATCGTTAATAAGTATTGAACATGAAATCGAAATTGAAGTCATTGACATTGTTAAAGATTTCGCAAATGCAAAAGCACGAAAAGTATTTTTTTTGTTAAAACCTTTTTTTGTGTGTATATTTCTGTGTTATAAAAAAATTGAGTAAACGAAATAATTCAATTCGATCAACCTGTTTCGGAGTTGTAATGGATTAACGAGCAACTAATTTGTATTGCTTAGACACAAAATTAACAAACGTACTCATCACCATTGCAAAAGATTTGCCGCAGACAGGAATTGAACATATAACATTTCTGCGTAAGCAACTTTTATATTATCGGTCACGCAATTTAGAATTCTATTTTTCGATATATATTTCAATACATTGTCGGTCAAATCAAAGATCCCGGTGGTTGAGATTTTTGACAGTTATTGCGAATATTACTTGTCAAGTTGTCGTTCGATAAGATAGCGAAACTTAGGCCCGTAATTTGAAAGAATATCCTGTAAGATATTATAGTTTTAAATTAAAAGAACTACAAATTTGTGATTTTTTATTGGTGTGATATGCACCTAATTTTTTTATGAAAATATAACTGTACCTAAGTATTCCATTTTGACCCCGCCCCTACTAGGGGGCGCCAGAGTACTGGTGGCACACTGGCGCCACAAGGGCTAGAGCCGCCTCTGATAACCTCAGCCCATTCATGCCTACGGCAGCAGCTGGGCATAGATCTTCCCCAAGGATTGCCATCACCATACTAACATATAAACACAGGTATTAACGCAATCATGCTAATATACCTTGAATCCGCTTGAACAACTGACTGAAGTGTGCTTGTGACCACGGCTGGTCAAAACGTCAAGTGAATCTTAGGTTAATAATACGCATGATCTTGTTCATAAATGTATTTTAAATTAATTTTTACTACAATAAAAATTATACAATATCTATTTTTTTTGGGTGAAATCCTCATGAATGCTATGCCGGACTCCTACCGACTAAAACCACACGTATCCCTTCCATCTGTCTATAGCCAGGAGTCCCATGTAAGCCCTCGGAAGAACCCCAGGGCTTCTGACAGACTTTCTTCGCTACCGCAGCCTCGTTCAAGGGGTGTTCGAATGTTTACCTGCCACTTTGGGGGTTCGAGTGTTATCTCGCTTCTTTGGAGGTTATCCTGCTTCTGTCATATAGTATTTGATTCTTAATCAGTATTTAAATTATTATAACAAATAAACTATTCTCACGCACACCATATTCAAATTCCCGTTAGTATCACTATTGATACGAGATAAAATATTTTATCAAATAACCAGTCAAATTACAAGTCAAATAAATTGGGATTCGTGGAATATATTGCCATTTCTAATTAATCCATTTGTGACCCAACTTTACAATTAATAATTAGCATAATGAATCAATATCATGTAGATGTTTTTATTATCATCCAAACGTAATGCCACAATTTAGGGTTTCGTAGTTAAAAAGAAATACTAAATCTATAAATGTTGTTGAACCTAGGAAATCCTCATTATGTTTTCATGTAAATCACTACCGTGGTAGACAAACATAGAGCCCACCTAGATGCACGGAAAGTGTTGAGAAAATAGAAGTGCATTGTGTGATTAGTAGGTATCACAATAGATTTAAAGAAAGATTTAATAATAGAAATACGAAGTTTCTGTAGTGAAATCAATGAAAGATAATAAATTCATCAAAATTTTTAATATTAATCTTTCTTTTCACAAATTTTCGTGCATGTTTCCAATTTGACATGGTACAAGTTAAAAATAAAATAAAATTGTGAACTTGAATTAAGGTTGGACATTTTTCACATTTCATTATGATTCCCATCTTATGTTATCAACTTTTGTTTATATTGTTATTCTGGACTACGATTGTGAAATTATTTTATTTATTTTTATGCTTAGTTTTGTATAATTATTTTTGTGACACGACTTACTTGACTGCCTCGGTGGCGCAGTGATAGTGTATGCGACTTAGCTGCGCTTAGGTATCGGGTTCGATTCCCGGGCCGGGACAAATATTTTTGTGATTTACAAATGTTTGTATCGGAGATTGGGTTTTCTATGTATAATATGTAAGTATTTTGAAATTTATAAGTATGGTTATCACTTGTCTAGATTTCATAACACAAGCTTAATCCTTAGTTTGGGCTAGAAGGCACTGCGTGAAAAGTGTCTTACAATATTTATTTATTTAATTAAATGCCTAGTTTTCGTATATTTTTGTGGTAAGACGTCTCACAAAAGTGTGATGTGAATGTTTAAAATGTTTGAATATATTTCAAACTCAAATAAATGAAATTGAAAGAGTCTCACAATTCTCAGATTCTTCAATCAAAAGTTTCTTCAATTTTGTGCTTGTAACGTAATACTTTGAGTTCCAAGTGAAGTCTTATCAGAATGATGAATTTTCACAATGAACAAAGTTACTATGAGTTGGAGTAATTACAGGTTAGTAGTAGTAGTTGATACAAAAGCTTAGATGTTCAGCTCCGAAGTCGTAAAAGTTGTGAGTAACTGAAACGTGACTAGTAATTTGACGCAGATGCCTGATATGGTGTTATTGTGAGGAGTGTGACTCGATACATTAATAAAAAAGTGTATTCAGGTTTGTTTCTGTTACGTCCCCCTTAAAAAAATCCTTTTTGTCCCAGGTTTTATCGACCCAGGTTATCTTCACCAGGTTTCGTCTCGAAAATAAAACAAAAGCGTAATTTAATATTTTATTCTTATTTTATCATATTTTTGTTCTTGATTCGCCCCGAGTTGTAATACATATGACTTACGATGGGTTTTGTATAGACAGCTGAAAAATAAATTTTAGTATTTATTTATTTTACCACGTGAGCAGATTGCTCAAAAACGGAAAAGTCAAAAGTACCCGGACCCAGACGTGCATGTATGAAGCGACTGATGTATCTACAGGAAGCGAAATGCCTGGCGATCTGTCCTTTTCTGACTTCTCCGTCAGGGATACAGCGTGAAGATAGTTAAGTTTTTTAAATTTATTTTTAAGTGTTGAAATCCTTATGAATATTATGCCAGACTCCTATCAACTAAAACCATACGTGCCCAAAGCCAGGGCTTCCGAAAGACCTTGGCTGCCACCTAGATACTGTAATTCTAAATACAGTAAACCTCTAAATACATCAACAATATCAATCAAAAGGTGCTCCCTTTTGATTTTATGGTTAGCCTCAGGTCGTTGTGTATAATTTTGTTGTATTTTTTTTTCTGAAATAACAAAAGAAATATTTTAAAAATGGTCGGATACAGGAATTGAATATGGAAATTTAAGGAATTCGGGACGAAACATGAACAAATCATATTTCTAATGTCAAAGTCAAGTATAAAGTACATCGTAGTGTTGATGACAATTTCCTGCTTCGGAAGACACGTTAAGCCGTTGGTCCTGGTTGAAAGTAACGTTATGGGCGGATTGAAAAAAATCAGGAGGTCACCTCAAGCTGCGCCTGTCCTTTTTAAGTTTCTATTAAGTTCTGATCGCGAAGCCGGCGATCTGTCCTCTCTGACTACCCCGTTAGGGATAAAGCTTCAAGATATATTCTATTAAGTTGCTCAGAAATGCTTCGACAGGAAAGCTTGGACGGGAATGCTTAAGGTGACATGTGGGCGTATGGTATGCCTCTGCCACCCCTTCGGGGATAAAGTCATGTTTGATTAGTAAGTAGTGTAAATGACAGTAAAATCTATCGTCGACACAATATGAGGTATGTTGTTTGTTAAATTATAATGTGTTGTATATGTTATTATATGTTGTAGTATGTTGTATTATAAAACAACGATTATTGCTCGAATGATTTCACAAACATTAAATTGAATACATATTACAGTGGGAACGTAATCACTGATCATAATATAGAAACTAATATTGCCAAATATTGACAATCTGTTCCGTAGATAATGTAAATATTAACTGTTTATGTTGGTACAAGCTACTTTGTTTGTGTTATGTAGCTTCAAATATTGTCATAATAATAATGAAAAATAAATGTACCCTACCGAGAGGACCCGGTCTATATTTTAATAAATTGGTGAGGTCTTTTGTTTAGGATTTGTTTTAACTATTTCTTTTACTACGATTAATATTAAATTAATTTTTGTTTTATTTTTGACTGTAATAAATAATAATACATGTTATACATAAATCAACAAAAAAAAAGTAATATTGTGAGACTGTTTTTATACTTCGCCGTCTAGTCCAAACCAAACTAATATAAACTATCGCCAACACAACTGTTACACATACTTATACATTGTTTTACATATTTCCAGTTACATAAAAATCCTACCTGAATTTAAAGCCTGGGGATCTTCCTTATTGGCTGGTAGGATGCAGCTTTGGTTTGGCTATTTATTTTCGGCACTATTGGGAGCGACTGCTATCTGACCTCCCACCGTTGTACCTGCGTCGTTGCCTCGTACGTTGATCAGCATGTGTACCCCTAGTAGGCGAGGACACTTGGGCCCCGGAAATGTTGATGGGCCTTCAACCCTAATATATTTTTAAATACATACATTTTATAATCAAACTCAGAAATTAAAATTTACGGATCACACAAATATTTAATCCGACAAAGGATTAGAACCTGAGACCTCAGCACGTAAGTCGCACACATCACCTTTGCAGTCTGTGGGATAAATTATTTAGAACAAAAAGATGTCAGCGACTCCGCTTGCCAAACGTGTTTCTTCGGCTCTGGCATCATTTGATCAACGTCTAACGCATCTGCAGAGGGAGCCAGTGGCAGTATGCTGCGTCTTTTTGTCAGCATTGATGCTCGCAAAAGAGGCGGAGCGGGAGCGGAAGAGGATTCTCCTTCTCGGGTTCCGCAGTCTGCGGGGGGGGCACTGCAGTCTTATGTGCCCAATACCACCAGCCTCCATGACTAGGGGCCGGAGGACGAAGGGTAGGTTGCTTGCCGTCCTAACAGAAGCAGGTTATAGATGGGTGACGTGACGTGACAACTATTTTTTTTTTATCTTTATTATCTATATGACAACTATTATTTCCGAAGGGGTGGCAGAGGCATGTAGATTATATGCCCACTTTCTTTTTGCCCACTGATTGACAACTATGCTTACGTCTTTCACCCCCTCAAAGAAGTACGATATCACCCGAATCCTTCCTAAGGAAGCGGGATTACACCTGGACCTCCAAAGAAGCGGCATGATATCAGAAACCCCTTCGAAAACGTTACCACGTTGGCGCATAAAGTCTGCTGGAAGCCTAACACCTTAACACTCGGGATTCCTGAACAAAGATAAATGGAAGGACACCGTGTGGTTTTAGTCGGTAGGAGTAGTAGTAGTAGGGTAGGAGTAGGGTAGGAGTAGCAGTAGCGGTAGGAATAGCAGCCATGAGGATTTCCACACGTAAAAAAATTGATATACAAAGGTATTCTTAAAATACAATTTAGGTATACCTTTCACATAAATAGTTTTAATCATTTTTTTCTATTGATGGCAGCCAAAATTGTGCGTTGTATACCTAATAATACTTTAAACTAGTTGATGCTCGCGGGTCAGCCCGCGTGGAGAAGTTTTCCGCACCCGTTTCCCTCAGGAACTTGTTTCCGGAACAAAAAATAACCTATGTGTTATTCTGATGTATAAGCTATATTATTGTAAAGGTTCATTAAAATCCATTGAGTTATAATACATATAACATTAAGTTATAACAATTATTATTTGTGTGATAAAGTAACAAACCTACATCCATGCAATCTGTAAACTTTCGCATTTATAATATTAAAAAGAATTTGATAGATAAGTATTGTAGTGTGTGGCTAGACAAATTTTGTGTACAATGTGGCAAGAGTAAAAAGAAGCTCAAAGCTCTGCCCAGCAGATAAATGTGGGTATTACAAAGACTTAGTGCAGTACAAGAGATATTTACGTGTAACCTGGTATTCTAGCAGTTAATAAAAATAACAAACATTTTTTCCTAGAATTATGATACTTTTAGATCCTATTTAGATATATAGTAGAATAATAGATCTTTATTAACGCCGCTACTGAACCTAGGGTATGTTTTCACACTCTCCTTTAATCCTTCATCATTCCCAACTACAACAACTGTACAATAGAAGTATCTAATACTTCTACTATTGGGATTTAGTGGAAGTGGCATTTTCAGTGTTCCGTTGCCGTTAACTTATAGAACTTAATCATCATCCCCATTAGAGGGTAGGATCAAGTGGAAGAGTGCTTCAGGACACTCACCGTGGTAAATACGTTTGTCCACCATGTGAAAGGCTTACTTACTCCCTGTGTTACGGTACACGGCTGCCATTTGAAAACCTGTCGGGCCCCATCTGCCCTTAGCCCACACAAGTAATGTGTTCCGCCAACTGCCACTCAAGTTGAATTATATTTTCGGCTATTTTGTTGATCCGGATTACTTAATCTCCATAGAGAAATTAGCTTCTTCTTTGTCTGTATTTCAGTATTTTAGTCGAAAATAACAAACTCGATTTCATTATTAATCAGATCACGTGTCAAAGAAAGGTTTAGTATTTCAGCTGGCATGTTTAAAGAGTATTGAATAAATTACGAGGAGCTAATTGTGTTTGTGTTGACCATGCAATGTTGTGGTTTCTGAATCTTAAACGTGTGACAAAACTGTCAAGATTAGACATGAGTGATTATATAAAAGTCAGCAAGAACAAAACTGTTAATAATATAAATATGAAATTCTACAGTTACTTTAAATAATTCCATATTTGTATAAATTAATGAAACTCAGATATTGATTTTAGTCCCTCAAGAATAATTTACGAATATTTTTCATACAGCATATATAAAGTTGTGTAATAGGTACTATAGTTTGACCGATACCGCTGTACCGCTCACTGAGTACAATTTTGTATGCAGTGAGTGGTACAGCGGTATCGGTCAAACTTTATCAACTGCTATTTTAATACCCATATATGTTAAAATGCAAAATAAATATAATGGCCTCAAAGAACGTTTATTATTCTAAACTTTAACTAGAATAATTTTGAACTAAATATAAGTCTCAAAATTATTTGACTGATAATTAATGCAATACGTTTATTAAAAGATATATATTATTACATTTTATATTGTGTTCACACCTAGCAGGGTAGGATAATCATGTATTATTTTTACCGGTGCAAAATTTTCGATATTAATCCGCTTCTCTGAACCAATAAACCAAAAAAAAAGACGCGTATCTCTACATAACTGCGGGAACTGATTGCAAAATAACAAGATTTCACTTCCAATCAATTGCGAATTTATTCAACGCCGAAAACAGAAATTGCTGAGCGATACTTATAACGTGGAAAATATTACCGATAAAAATATGAAATTGTTTTTCTATGAGTGCGATGGATTATAAGTTCCTTTGGATGGATTATTCTTAAATAAATAAATAAATATCCATCACGCCTTATCCCCGAAGGGGTGGCAGAGGCATATTATATGCCCACTTTTCACCGTGTGGATTCCTGTCCCACGTAATAGGTGGTGAGCCCATTGCCGTGTTGAAATAGACAGACGCAGGTTGTGGCTACCTGCTGTTGAAATTTTTTAAGCCGCCTATAAGGCCTTCAACCAGGCTTAACGACTGCCATTTTACTGGCAACCGGGACCAACGGCTTAACGTGCCTTCCGAAGCACGGAAACGCTCGCAAATGTAAATGCCACAAAGTGGTCACCCATCCGACGACCAGCCATAGTGAAAGTTGCGTACCTCAGTGATCGTTTACCGAACACTGAGACCGCGGGGCCACGAGCGCTTCAGGATTTATTCTTCAGATCAGAATATATGAAAAAAACTCCTGCTCTAATAGATGTGTAGTTGTTTATTTATATTGTAAATGTCTGGACTCTGACTCCTGTCATCGGTGCAGCGTGGCCTCAAGCCGAATTAGTGCTATTGGAGACGGGATGTTTTAACTTGAGCATACCGTGTCATAATTTATCAGATTTTAGGCGTGCTTCTATGACCAGTAATTGTCTTATTGTCGTTTTCCTTTATGTCTGTCTTACTTATTTAGAGTAGCCCGATGAAAAAGAGGTCGCGCTTTCAGTGAAGATGCTACAAAGTCTCTGCCTATTATTCATTATCATTCGGGAAAAGTCTGCCTAACATTCAACAACTCATTCGAATGTCTATCGTACTCGGAAAAGTGTTTCAGAAGTGCAAAAAAGCTTATATTTTATTTTCTTTATTATACCTGTTCCTAGGAGCCAATTAAAAGTGGAACAGGGCTCTAAATCTGTATATATACTGTCGGATATTTTTTTGCATTGAAAAAGCAACTAAAAAGTTTAAAAGCAACTGGGAATACACTGAGACGAAGGAAGGAATTAAGACTTTTTACTATGTTCAAGATCATATATATTGAAGCGCTTGTGGCCCCGCGGTCTCAGTGTTCTGTAAACGATCACTGAGTTACGCAACTTTCACTATGGCTGGTCCTCGTATGGGTGACCACTTTGTGGTATTTACATTTGCGAGCGTTTCCGTGCTTCGGAAGGCATGTTAAGCCGTTGGTCCCGGTTGCCAGTAAAATGGCAGTCGTTAAGCCTGGTTGAAGGCCTTATGGGCGGCTTGAAAATTTCCACAGCAGGTAGCCACAACCTGCGTCTGTCTATTTCAACACGGCAATGGGCTCACCATCTATTACTTGGGACAGGAATCCACACCGTGAATAGTGGGCATATAATATGCCTCTGCCACCCCTTCGGGGATAAGGCGTGATGGATATTTATTCAAGATCATACGGTATATATAAATTGCGGTTATAAATTTTCATATTTTGCATTGCATTTTAAGATCGGGACTTTTCAAAAATTTGTTCATTCTGTACAATAAAGACCGACAGCGAGGTTATAGTTAAATTAACATAATCATATTTTTAACAATCGTGTTTTTCGTCCAACGAATGAGTGAGGAACGATTGACGAAGAATATATATTGAGCGAAAGTAGAGGGTAGAAGGAGTCAGGGTAGGCCGAGACTTATATATGAAAACCACGTGAGCAGATTGCTCAAAAACGGAAAAGTCTAAAGTACTCGTATTCCCAGAGGTGCATGTATGAAGCAATTAATAAATCTGCAAGAAACGAAAGAAGTATGGATGGATCGTGAAGCCTGGCGATCTGTCCTCTCCGACTAACCCATCAGGGATACATCGTGAAGATAGTTAGTAAGTGTTTATAGGATCCAATAACGTAAACATATATGAAAAAAAAATTAAGCAAATTAATGGACTAAGGGCTACCGCGACCGATGATTTTGAGACAGTATCGTTTTAGCTTCTAAATAGCTACTTAATCACTGGTCCTTTGACTCAAGTCTCATTGTCGCTTCATTCTCCCTCTAATAGAGGCTGATAAAAAGGAAATACAACTCAAGGAATGATCGGATCACAGCACTCAGCTATAAATATATTTGGTGCATAATTTTACAGATTACAACATATATAAGTGAACAGTTACACCCTCATCATTTATCGCAAGCCTCTCTTCATTAATACTTGAGTGCGTTCGACTGACGCCCGCCCATCATGGCCGGAGATTAAACGTCAAATGAATCGTAAATGAGCTCAGGATCCACTTACCTATTGCTCACTATAAATTTGTCGGTATTAGGAATTAATTAATGTGCTGTCGTTATGAATTGGATTTGTGCTTCAGATTGTTATTAATTCATTTGATAAAATTAAAATTATTTTGATAATTTTTAAGTAGCCCCGCTAACACAGGGTTCTGTAAACGATAACTGCGTTAAGCAAATTTGATCATGTATCGCCTCGAACGAGTGATCACTTTGTGGCTTTTCCATTACGAGCGTTTCTGTGCTTCGGAAGGCATCATGGCATCAACTGCCATGTTACTGGCAACCATTGGTCCTGGTTGCTAGTAACATGGCACTTATTAAGTCAAGTTAAAGGCCTCATTAGCGGCTTGAAAAATTTCAACAGTAGGTCGCCACAACCTGGTCATGTCCATTTCGGCCCACGGCAATGGACTAACCATAATGTTACGTGGGTTGAAAATGCTAACGGTGAAATGTGGGCATATAATATGCCTTTGCCCTCCGGGAAAAAAACGTGATTAATTGAGTTTATAATTGTCGTATTATATAATAATTTACTTTGTATCCAAGTCTCAGAGTATAATATATCTTCTGATTAATTTCGATAAGGGTTTCAGGACATCTTAACTTTTCTTGGCATTTTACCGTGTTCGGGCTCGGTGTTAAGTGTTAATTTATTAGTTTTGATCATTACTATAAATTATAAAAGTCACGGCAATAAAGGGCGAGATTAGTTATAATAAAAAAAAAATTCGATATTATGTGCTAAAATTATAAAAACTTTGGAGTTCTTATGTGTTTGTTGGTAATTTAATTAGAATAATGGAGTGCAGGTAACAAGAATACAGCATGTACTTCATGTTTTAGTATAATAATGGCATAATATAGCAGAATAAAATGATTTCCTGTAAGTTATATTGAATAGTTTTTAAATACATATCCAATTTATGAATCACTCAATAAATCTTGAACAAAATTACCACACAAAAATAACACAGAGACGCAAATGCATATTTCCCACAAGGTTTTGTCTCTTATCAGTCAATGGGACGCTATAATTAACGGTTAACTAGGGGATGCCCCTTGCTAAAATGTGGCTATCGTTCGTTTAGCCAAGTGAACAAGATATTTTTTCCACGATAAAATTAGTTTATGATACTTTACAGACCCACAGCTATCTCTGTTCTTATATCACATTTCACAATTATTAATATGGACAGGTACCTATATCGTACCATGCACGGATAACAGACAAGAATCCTATATCAAAGGTGTGCTTTAACCTTACATTAATATTCCCCCACATTAGTATTCAGTACGGGGCACACGTGTACCTTCGGATAGGAAAGAATGGTGAAATCTTTGCGAAACTCCGATAACATTTCTGTTCTGATTGGATACAATAAATTAGTCTTTTTATTGCTCCAATACTCTACTGTTGACAGTTGTTTTGCTCCCAGTTTGAACAAATTTATACGATTAGTTGTATGTTGAGGTGTATTTTGTGAAAAATTTGAAAATCATTCTCGAAAATACTCCGTTTTACATAAAGCATGAGCCTAAGAGCAACACTTCGATCTAATCGTTATTCGGCATTAGCTGAAGCAGAATCAGAGTGAAAAATGACGAATTTCTGTAGAGAATGAGGAAATTGACTCCAAAACCAGATGATGTCGCCAGGGTTATTATTTTGGGGGCAAATCTGGTTCTATAAGACCCTATGTATTATTTGAATATCATGTAGTTTAGTTACTTTACTCCAGATATACCTATCTCTTCATTAACTTCCTTAGAAGTTTAACCTAAAGGAGCGTTTAGTTATAAAATTCTTACGAATTTTTTATTGAGTGTTTTTGTACAGTTTAGTAAAATTTAATGTTTAAAAAGTGACATAATGCATACTTATTTATGTTTAAAACATTCATGGCGCTTGTAAAACATGAGATAATATCATCTGTTTCCGTATTTCACGTCCCAATGACGACATCCGGGAATTAATTTAATAATACAACGTTTAATATTAACGTCTGTGGCACGTAAATATCAGGCGGAGGCGTATGCAAATATTGAACGCAGAATATTAGTAAAGGGTTCCTATACGGTTTTGTGAAACTACAATCTATTAAGTGAGGATTCCATGTTTATTTTCTGACAGTTTCTTAATTAATGTCAAAATAGATTGATTTCTTCGCCATATTTGACAGTATCTAAGTTATGTTCGAGTGTAAATTCCTTCACTATAGACATCGTATCTTTATTTTTTGCTATCGATAGTCTTTCCGTTTACAATATTTTGTTTTAATTTTAATATTTGACATTACTAGATTAGTAATTATTTATCCGTGTGTGTATTCAAATAACACCCTAAATTTTATACAATGCAAAGAATTACGAATGAAAGCTTTAAGAAAGTGCCATTCGCCATAACTGAAATGAAAACAAGTAACTAGTGAAGATGGTGAAAATTTCCCCATCAGAGTTTTTTTAGTGATAAAATCAAAGGCAAATACCAACTCATGCATGAGTTGGTTTTTCTATATCAGTTAGATACTATATGGTTCTGTTCTAAAATAGTGATGTTACCACATACTTTGACTACATTTTGAAAGATGTTTTTGAGAAATTAGCACCTCGCGTCAGATTTATACTTATAAAACATAAGTCATGTTCCTTCCTCAAAGAGTACGATACTCGTAGAACTAAATACTATACGCCCACGCTTCTCCAGACCTGCCGTGACGTGTGTGTAACCGTGTGGTATATTAAAATTATGAGATAACTGATATCAAAATTTTCAGAAGGCATATATTATTCTATTGATATTTGCAACTTGGTATAACAACTACTATGTTATTGGTAGTAAAATATTTAAATAAAACAACAATGTCTATCAAATCGTCAGGCGCTTTTTAATTGGGCATTGGCCTATTTGACTAGCTAGCTCAGCAGCTAGCATACCCATTTCACTGCTGGATTGTGAACTAACAGAGCAGTTTTTCAGGCAAATTGTAATAAATACAACCCTCCTATAAGGATTTAATTTGGCACTGTCACTGCCTGCGAATAAGCAGCTCGTTCAGAAATGGTTCACAAAATAAAATATATTATTGCGTCAGAAAATGATGATTACAATGAAGGCGAGTTGACTTCTCTCATCAATTATAAGAAATTGTATTTGTATTAGATTAAATTATGTAATATTGCAATCAGAAGTCACAAGTTCAATTTTGGTTAGTGTAAAAGTGACCTGAAAATTCTATTAATAGAAGCAATAATAAATTTAGTCACAGTGACTGAAGGACATAGTCAAAACTAAGGCTATACCTCACATAAGGTCTCACAAAATCTATTGTCCCGAATTTTACAGTCCTCCATCTTTTCTTCGGGATTCATACATACTTCTTTCGCTTTCTGCAGATTCATTAATCCTTTCATACATGCAAGTCGTCCAAGTGCAAGCGCAATGCAAGCGTCCTTTCGGTTATTGAGCAATCGTCAATCGTTCCTCACTAATTTGTTGGACGCATCCAAACCAACGGAGCACGCCCTTTTCCAGCTTAATGCGGACACTTTCTTTCCAACTGCCTATATTTCGTATCACGTTACGTTTTGGAATTGCTAACTTTACGCCGCACTATTTTTAAATAGATAGTGTCTCCACTGCATTCAATTTAGTTCCATGCATCTTCTAACATACCCAGGTTTCACAACCGAAAAGCAACGTTGGCACTAGCATTGCGTTATGAATTGCGAGGCGTGCTTCTTTTACGATGCTTTGAAGCTTTACTAATTAAGACTAAGCACTGTTAACTCTGTTTCCGGCAGCTACGCGCCGGTTACACCCGTATCACATTTTCCGTCTGCGATAAATATACTCCCTAAATACATAATTTCACGATCTTGCTCTAAATAGAATTTCGTACTTAGGTTAATTAATAATGGTAGACCTACGTTTCCGTTAGTACCCAGGGCCTATCAAACATCGAAGGCAGGCGGGGTATTTAGATTGAACATAATGAACCGCAAAGATAGGATCACAAAGTAAGTTGGTGAGGGTCCTGATTATGTAACAGGTAATTGAATGTAGTGATCTCCCAAAATGTTGTTGACAATTCATCAAGTACTTAATAATAGAGACAACTCTCCATCTAAAACAATACCTCTGTTTACAAGGTGTCATATTGAGGGAAAATTACATAATATTATGTTGCAAGCTCGGTAAAGTCTATCTTATTGCTCTGCGGTAAAAACACAATATTTACAATTATTTTCCAAAATATGTCATAATATTAATACGCGACTACTTATTTTCCTAAGGTACTTAGAGGAATTTTTGAGACACTTTGTTAAACTACATAAATACATGTGTGTGTGACAAATAGAAATATACGAGATACAAATAATACTTTTTTTTATAATATGGACTTCTGCGTGTCTGGTCCCGTGAGATTAGGCGATTCTATGAAACACTCCCATGAAAAATACCATTCAAATTGCATTTGTATGGTCATTTGAATGTTTACAATACCAAAACTTCCTAAGCACGGCTAATATCATATGAAACATTGTTACAATTGGAAAATAAATACGATCATTACTGGTAGGAAGCAATAAAATACATACGAGTAAATAGGAAACTTATAACTCCTGACTCTTTATTTTTTTTGTAGTGTAATCTACTGCTGAAGCTGATTGTATCTAAAAATGTTTAAAACTTCCTTTTGATAACTTTCAGAGTACGAAATTAAATGGGTTGTTTTCTAAGTGGATTGAAGAAACTAATATTCCTAATCCTAGTAACGCAGACAAGAATAAAACCTAAATTGGATCGAAAAGAAGTGATTAGTAAAGTTCTTCAACAAAATAAAACCTTATCGGAATCCATCGTTCCACCTCTGAGACCTTTAAGGAGCTTTGAAGCCACTTAAGGGTCTAAAAGCGAGCTGGAATGCGACACCTATTTCTTGAAGTATTCGACTTTACTGAATCGCGAACACTATTAGGTGAAACTTTCAAAGTTATTTCTGAACTTTCTCTTTAGCTTTACTTGTCAAAGGTTTTTGTTATACAATCTTATTGATTGATTGCAAATTTAAATATCAGTTTTGTTCAAATATGAAATTCTACCAATGAAGATATATTGAAACACGAACATATTTTTATCAAAGTATCCAATATAGAATTCAAGAATAGAATTCTTATTGTCATAGACAATATTGAGCTAGAGCTAGTAGACAAAAGTACTCGGATACTCAGACATGCATGTATGAAGCGATTAATGAATCTACAGGAAGCGAAAGAAGTATGCATGGATCGCAAAGCCTGGCGATCTGTCCTCTCTGACTACCTCGTCAGGGATACAGCGTAAAGATAGATAGACAGCTAGTAGACATTTTTTTTTAATGTTTGAGTTAACCTGAAATCATCGCTCTCATTCCGTTCATACATTACTCATTTACTCATCATCACAGTTTATTCTACGCATGTATCAGATCAAAACTCACAACATTCCGTTATTACGTACATGCACACCCACGCTTATATTTCCACAGAATCAAACAAAGGCACTTCAAAATTATCAGTAGCATTTTACCAAAACACTTTATTTGTATGGCTTATTTTGTCTTGCCACAATTTCAACCGCTATACACTTCATATTGATTATGCTCATAGTCATTGACAGTAAAATACATAGTTGAGTAAAAGTGAAGCAATATAAATAACAAAAAAAAATTGGTTTGAGCCGGATACCTCGTCGTCGTCCGTACGGGTGCATTTGAACTGCAGATTCGTGATTTGGGTTGTAGCTTTGCTAAGAAATTTGCATTCCAGTCAAAAGCGTCGTATTAAACCTTTTCAAAAGCTTATAAAGCTTTATTTTCTTGTGATGTTTTCTAAATAGGATTAGGACTTTTTGAAAGTACTTACTAAAGTATACTTTATTGTTGAAAACCTGAAATCATATTCTTACTACTGAAGTTTACCGCGGCTTCGCCTGCGTAAAGAAGTTTTCCAATTCCCATTCTAGTATCTCATTGTAAATAAGTTAAATGTATTTTGGTGTTACAATAAAAAATAACTAACTAACTAACTATTTTATTGTAAAATTTCATTTAATATTAGTAGGATGACTGTGCGATGTTTACGATATGGTAGGGTACTGACGTGTTCAGATTAGTGAAATTTCAGAAATTAATCTATACATCAATATTATAAAGAGTTAAGACTTGTCAGTTTGTGAGGCTTAGGGGGTAATCTTTGGATCTACTGAACCGATATTGAAAATTTGATTTCGTATTTGAATCTTTGAGTGGTATAAGTTACTTTTATTCCGGTAACTTGTTATTTATTTATATTTTTTACTTTTACTGAGGTCAGTAAACTTCCAAAGACACGTTAAGCCGTTGGTCCTGGTTGCCAGTAAAATGGCAGCCTAGTTGAAAACCTTACGGCCTTACGGCATGAAAAATTTCAATAGTAGGTCGCCACAGCCTGCGCTTGTCCATTTCAACACGGTTATGGGCTCACCACCTGTTACGTGGGACAAAAAACTGAAACGGTGAAATATCGGCGTATAGTATGCCTCTGCCCACCCCTTCTGTGATAAAAGCGTGACAATAAATAAAACACAAACATACTGACTGCTTCGGTAGCGCAGTTGTAGTGTGTGCGACTGATGCGCAGAATAAATATTTGCGTGATCCACAAATTTTGTTTCGGAGTTTGGATGTTTTCTATGTATAATATGCATTTAGCAAAAAATATATAGTATGTTTATCAGTTGTCTAGATTAAAACTATTCCACAATATTTTTTTATACTCTATTATATTATGTGAAATAATCTTCCTTTTATTAAAATGAAACGTATCAGTGGCAAACCAATAAGAAAATAGTTTCTAATATCTTTTAGCGTGGCCCTCGTTTGGCTCGTAAAAGCGCCATAAAGAAAATTGCGGATGAAGAATTCAGACTGTCATAAGATTATACGGTATCATAGAAAATAACAGTGGTCAAATTTGACAGTGTTTCCTAACTTGTGTTTTTTTTACTGCCGCCATGGCGCAGTGGTAGTGTATGCGAGTGTCACGCTGGGTTAGATTCCCGGATCGGAACAAATATTTCTGTGATCCAAAAATGTGTCTTTCGGAGTTTGGGTATTTTCTATGTAAAATATGTATGTATTAAGAAATATATAAGTATGTTTATCAATTGTCTAAATCCCATACCACGAGCTTATATTACGAGTAGCTTACTTTGAGCTTGGTGGCGCTATGTGAAAAGTTTCCTCAATACTTATTATTATTATCAAAAAGAATTCAGCAAGTTTGACATTTCAGGCACTCATTGGTGAGCATAGGCCTCCCCCGACCGCCAAAACGGTTACCAAATACATTCATTAAAAAAATTACACAACCACTGGACATAGGACGCAACATGAAAACAAAAAAGTGAAATTATCAACTAGAGTGCCGATGCATTCAGGTTAATTTCATGAATTTACTACTAAAATGAAACAACCAGTGACTGATTTTCTGACTAAAAAGAAGAAATATAGAAAATATCTTTATTCATACATCTAAATAATAAAGTTACATTTATTAATGTCAAGATTAATGCTTGTTAGATTAGTTACTATTTTACTGCTTGATTTGTAAGGCAATAGGTAGAGCCTGAGAAAAAAACTGACTGTAAATGTACAATATATTTGTACATTGCAAAATTCGCTAGAAAATAAGTATGAACATAAATCAACTGATACTATCGTATGATTTAGCATTGTCATTAAAATATATTCAGTACAATAAAAGCATTCAACAAAGAAAGTTGTTTCTATCATCATCATCAAGTACTACTATCAAACTAACATATTAGCATCTAATGTGGAGAAACATCTCTACAGTAAAACTTATGACTATTTTTTTCTAATATAAAGATGAGAGATTAGATATATGAGCACACAACAAGTGTGAGGTCAAGCATCCGGGGCCAAGCAACTTTACCTGCTAACCGCCCTTATGTAATTGGGCGGTCAGACTGTAGTCGCTTCTAAGAAGGCCGAATAACAAAATCCAAAAGATAACTGCTCCTAGAAGCCATATAAAAGTGATCCTTAGGCTCCACCTTCTACCTGGGTTTTGGGCCTGGGGTTCACTTAATTTGGCTTAAAGTTCAATCTCCTGGGGCTTGAAAGCTACGGGAAAAACACTACGATGAAAAGAAGATCATATGAATAAACAACAAAATATTCAGCTCAATATCATCCGCGTTAGGAAATTATAAATATGGAATGTGATATTGAACAACATTATTATGTGTCAATATTGGACAGATACCTACATAATTGTTACTTGTTTGACAAAAGTAAAATATCTACTGTTTTGCTATTTTATTTTACATTAGTTATGTTGGAGTCATGATATAAATTAATTTACAAACTACTGATTTACGTAAATAATTAATTAAATAAATTTACAAAAAACCTTTTAATTTGTTGTCAAACTGATTAAAACAGAAATAACACCGCTCAGAATAAATAAAAGAGACTATACCTAATCATGCAATTCTAAAACCTAAATAATCGATTCCTCAAATATATATTAAACATAACCTAAATGCAGCAAATGTGAAATCGAACAACTATTTTAACTTTTTGTTAAATACATATAAAGTTTTACTTGCAAGTTTGCCAACTGCACGTCTTTCAAAAAGTTTCTTTAGAGTAAATATTGTTCGAGAAATAGTGAAAATAAGTTTCTGAAAGTTATTAATCGAAAATTTGTTGTTATTTTGGAAATGTAATTTGTTAAAATATTATCTAAAAGTATTAAACAGATTTATCCTAACGGTCTGATGCCTAAAACAACTACAAAAGAAAAACAAATTGATGACCAACACATAATGCCATTACAAGCTTCACTTGAAAAAACCTTTGTTTTTAGAGCACTGAAGCAATTGGCACGCCACTTTACTTAGGTGTTGAGTATTACTTTTAACTATTTTAATACACACTGCTATGGGATATAAAATGATTAGCAAACACTTTTTCTTACAAATATCTTATTAACTTAATCGTAAAACTATACGAGCGGCTATTCAAGATGTAATGCAGGGCGCTAAATGTGTTCAAGTTTATAAAATTGGCAAATGCAGAGCTGTGACTAGTCTGTGGTTTCGTGGTTATGACTTTCGGCTCTCTTATGTTCGGCTGGATTTACTCTAAATTTGGTTATTCGTCATATACTTTCACAACTTTAATTCTAGTGTAGACTGAGTTTTCTATGAGACACTTAAATTGATTGTGGTGAAAAGTACGTATTCGATTGACTAAACAGGAATATTAATTATTTTAAATAACTAATTGAATCAGGCGTTACATGGCGGAAATCCATTATAAAAATCTATAATTATTTTTGTTTTTAACTGTTATTTTTGCAATATTCCGCTTTTTTAGAATGTCGTACGATGTCGACACGTGTTTCGCCTACACACGAGGCATTATCAAGACTGTTTGGCAGCAAAAGTACTTACACGTTCACCTCAACCTTTTATAGTTCGAACGCAACCAAACGATAGCGCGATGTAGACTTCTAGTTGTTTTGTCTATTTTTGAATAAACTAAGCAAAACCGAAGTGTGGAAGTCTGTTTGTTCGTTCAGCAAAGTACACCCGTCCCGTTTTATAATTTCTAACTGCTCTAATACGGACATTTTTAGACCCTTTTCAAAATTGATGTTTTCATTCAAAATATGCCCGGTGTCCAGCAAATGCTTCGCGAAATGTGATTTATCTGTGTGACCGTTTCGGAATGCTCCTAGGTGTTCCTTATATCTGGTATCAAAGGAACGACCTGTTTGGCCTATATAAACATTGCTACAACCATCACATTTCAACTTATAAATACCGGATTTTTTGCTATTACTAATACTATCTTTACCATTACATAATGTTTTTATGGTATTTTGAGGTCTATAGGCCGAGAAAACATTATTTTCCTTAAGTACCCTCGCCAAACGATGTGTGATACGCCCAAAGTATGGGAGACAAGAAGTATACTTCTTGGTTTCTTTAGTTGATGGGTACAAAAGGAGCTTAACCATTTTATTTTGCTTTTTTAATAAAAGTGAGTGTATTAATTTTGAGCTATAGCCGTTAGATTGTGCAATGCAACAAATTATATTCAATTCCTTGTCAAATGCCTCTCCGCTTAATGGAACATTTAATAGCCTATGAATCATACTATGGAAAGCCGCCATTTTGTGCAGCCACGGGTGGCAAGAATTAAAAGAGATTGTAGTATCTGTATATGTTGGTTTACGGAATATTTCAAAACTATGCTTTGTGCCATTTTTTGAAATTGATAGGTCTAGGAAGTTTAATAAATTATTTTGTTCTATCTCTAATTTAAATTTAATTTTAGGGTGAATGCCATTTAAATTACTGAGAAATATACTTAGTTGTCTATGGGTACCCGTCCAATTCATTATTATATCATCTACATATCTATAATAATATGAAATATGACTGTTATTGATTATATTTATATTTTCAAAATAGTCCATAAATATGTCTGCCATTAGGGGGCTTAAAGGCGAGCCCATTGCTAGACCTTCTTTTTGTACATAATATTCATAGTTAAATTGAAAGTAATTTTTCTTCATACAAAGCTCCGTCAAGCGTAAAATATCATTAATTTGTTCTGGATGTAATTTTTTAATTTGCAACATATTTTTTTTAATTTGTTCTGGATGTAATTTTTTTTTTTTTGTTCTGGATGTAATTTTTTAATTTGCAACATATTTTTTATGATTTTTAAGCATTCCATATAAGGAACGTTTGTAAACAAACTATCTACGTCCAACGATACCAATATTTAATTACGC
The DNA here is from genome assembly GCA_948477245.1 of Thumatha senex. Taxonomy (NCBI): domain Eukaryota; kingdom Metazoa; phylum Arthropoda; class Insecta; order Lepidoptera; family Erebidae; genus Thumatha; species Thumatha senex. The sequence goes on from OX419732.1 coordinate 28,970,990, forward strand.
GGCAACTCGATGTCTTTTATTTTTTGAATCAAATCATAAGTGTTACGTAAACAATATTTTGGATTGAAACCGGTCTTTTCCTTAATAAGTGAATTGAGGTACTTGGCTAATTTATAAGTAGGCGCGTTTATATACGAGACTACAGGTCGGACAGGTACATTGTCTTTATGAATTTTTGGTAACCCGTAAAGTAGTGGACATTGTGGATTCATAGGTATTAAGGTCCGAAGTAACGGCGAATCTTCTCAAAATAATGAGGAGGTACAACGTTGCAGTCACTCCTTTTACCCTAGAGTTAAAAATCTTTCGAATATTCAGTTTTCTAGGAACGAGATGTCACTCCTGGAAAAGGGTTTAAAATATAGTATACCAAAACCGGTTGCTACAAGGTCCAAAGAGACACTGGCAGTGGATACCGAGGTAGCAATCATTAGGAATAAAAAGGACAATATAGTTAAAAGTCTGGCGGCTCACCAGATAAAATCATATAAGTCCACAGGTTTTCATAGCTCGGAAATAACAAACATTAAATCAATACACCAAAAACTTGTCACCAATAATTTAGTCATTAATAAAGCTGATAAAGGTAACACTATAGTGATTATGCCCAGAGCTGAATACACCAGCAAAGTGAATGACATCATTCTGACAGATGAGTTTCAGCGCCTGGGTTCCGATCCAACTTTGAAGTATCACGCAGAGCTAAAACTCTGTATAAAAGCAGCAAAATACCTTTTTCCAGAAGATTCGCCGTTACTTCGGACCTTAATACCTATGAATCCACAATGTCCACTAATTTACGGGTTACCAAAAATTCATAAAGACAATGTACCTGTCCGACCTGTAGTCTCGTATATAAACGCGCGTACTTATAAATTAGCCAAGTACCTCAATTCACTTATTAAGGAAAAGACCGGTTTCAATCCAAAATATTGTTTACGTAACAAATCATAAGATTTGATTCAAAAAATAAAAGACATCGAGTTGCCGCGTAATTCAATATTGGTATCGTTGGACGTAGATAGTTTGTTTACAAACGTTCCTTATATGGAATGCTTAAAAATCATAAAAAATATGTTGCAAATTAAAAAATTACATCCAGAACAAATTAATGATATTTTACGCTTGACGGAGCTTTGTATGAAGCAAAATTACTTTCAATTTAACTATGAATATTATGTACAAAAAGAAGGTCTAGCAATGGGCTCGCCTTTAAGCCCCCTAATGGCACACATATTTATGGACTATTTTGAAAATATAAATATAATCAATAACAGTCATATTTCATATTATTATAGATATGTAGATGATATAATAATGAATTGGACGGGTACCCATAGACAACTAAGTATATTTCTCAGTAATTTAAATGGCATTCACCCTAAAATTAAATTTAAATTAGAGATAGAACAAAATAATTTATTAAACTTCCTAGACCTATCAATTTCAAAAAATGGCACAAAGCATAGTTTTGAAATATTCCGTAAACCAACATATACAGATACTACAATCCCTTTTAATTCTTGCCACCCGTGGCTGCACAAAATGGCGGCTTTCCATAGTATGATTCATAGGCTATTAAATGTTCCATTAAGCGGAGAGGCATTTGACAAGGAATTGAATATAATTTGTTGCATTGCACAATCTAACGGCTATAGCTCAAAATTAATACACTCACTTTTATTAAAAAAGCAAAATAAAATGGTTAAGCTCCTTTTGTACCCATCAACTAAAGAAACCAAGAAGTATACTTCTTGTCTCCCATACTTTGGGCGTATCACACATCGTGTGGCGAGGGTACTTAAGGAAAATAATGTTTTCTCGGCCTATAGACCTCAAAATATCTTAAAAACATTATGTAATGGTAAAGATAGTATTAGTAATAGCAAAAAATCCGGTATTTATAAGTTGAAATGTGATGGTTGTAGCAATGTTTATATAGGCCAAACAGGACGTTCCTTTGATACCAGATATAAGGAACACCTAGGAGCATTCCGAAACGGTCACACAGATAAATCACATTTCGCGAAGCATTTGCTGGACACCGGGCATATTTTGAATGAAAACAACAATTTTGAAATATTACATTTATGTGAAAAGGGTCTAAAAATGTAAAAGTGGTATTATATATTAGAGCAGTTAGAAATTATAAAACGGGACGGGTGTACTTTGCTGAACGAACAAACAGACTTCCACACTTCGGTTATGCTTAGTTTATTCAAAAATAGACAAAACAACTAGAAGTCTACATCGCGCTATCGTTTGGTTGCGTTCGAACTATAAAAGGTTGAGGTGAACGTGTAAGTAATTTTGCTGCCAAACAGTCTTGATAATGCCTCGTGTGTAGGCGAAACACGTGTCGACATCGTACGACATTCTAAAAAAGCGGAATATTGCAAAAATAACAGTTAAAAACAAAAATAATTATAGATTATTAATTATTTTACCTGTTACTAGTTTTACTTAAATATTTGACTACACTGTAATGCACAGCGGTGTAGTAATTGTTCAAATTTAACGCAGCGCTAGTAATTTTTATTGAAATTTTATTTCTCCATTAATCATTAAATCATTAGGCTGCGACGAAAGACAGAGTAAATGCTGAGATGATTAAGTACGATGGGTCGCGCGACTAGGACACACTATGTCTGCTTGCAACTTATTATATTAGTTACAGAGTGATTAGCTTGGTCAACTAGCTAATAAGATAAATTCAAAATAATAACGGCTAGATTAAATAAATAAATAAATAAATATCGTTGGGACAACTCACACAACAAGAAATGCAAGAAAAGTATGAAAGGTATCTGTGGGAGGCTCAATGCGTATTATCATTCACATTCATATAATTTGTTGTCACTGCGAGTGGTGACCACGTGCAGAATATAAAGTTAATTTTCGTCGCGCACTTGGAGTACACATTAGACATAAAATCATCATAAAATTTACATATCATTACTAATGCTTTTCGGCCATCTTCATCTTAAGCGTCTTCCTGCTTCCAAACCCAAACAAAGGATTTGGAGTCTAGGGTCCACTTATATTTGGCTACTGAGAGCAGATATCGTATGACTTTAAATTTTCAGCATCGGTTGGAGCTACTACCGTCTGGCCTCCCTTCCCCTTACCTGCATTTTTGCCAACAGACAAGTTGTTATTTTTTCGTCGATATCTAATGAATTTTCTCAAACATTAAAATCATCATTAACTCTATTTTCAGTGATCAGATCAAGTTACAGATTAACATCTGTAAACGATTCTATAACAATGTAATAAATGTTAAAGACAAAGAGTGTTTTTTGAATTCATTCCGTTTTCAACACTCGTACGCAGTTTTTAAACAAATTCTATCGGATGTTATAAAATCCAGTGATTTCACAACTAAACCCTAAATCCATGTCATCCCTCCGTCTCACGATCTCGCCCGATCCCACGAAATATCGTTCAAAAACCGTTATTTATTATCAGATTAGAGGAATTACGTTATCTCTTGTACCAGGAAAGCTGCGAGTTAACAGTTTAAAATATTTCTTCTCGAGAAATGTTACCATAATTTACGAGAGCTTCTGTGTGATGACTGGCACGGCGCGCTGTTTTTGACTAAAAACGTGGTAAGCGATATTTCCATATGGTTAAATCATCTTCTGGATATCCATTTGTTCTCTTGCACACGTCGCATTTCTCAACAAATTTTCATGAAACTTATATAAATACTTTATACTATATTCAAGACTTAACAAGTTAACGTACTTACACATTGATATTGTGGATACATTGCAGCGCCTGTGGTCGCGGCTACACTGGGCTGACTGACAACGGGCATTGCACGTGACATCGATGTAAGTTAGTAAGTATTATTTCCATATATTAGATCTGAGTAATATATACTGTATCAGAATTCATCGCGCAAGCTTAAAAATAACACTTGATATAAATCAGAATAAATTTTAGGATAAAATCAGACTGTTCCCCTGATGGCAATCAATCGAGTGACGAATGACGCTGAAGCAAACTTCAGGATGGCAATCCTGAAGTTTGCTTCAGCGTCATTCGTCACTCGATTGAATCAGATTTGGAGGAATAATTATTAATTCAATAGTTAAATTAAATTAATTTACTAGTTTTCTATGTAAAATATTTCAGAAAACTTAATTATTTAAAGCACACTCAGAACCACTAGTAGCTTAAGAGTAAGAGAGTCATTGTGTACAACAAATGCACAACTTTATCTAACCTAAATTTCTCCAAACATAATGCATTTTTGTACTATTTTATAACATTTTCTGATTTCATCGTCTTCGATTTTAAACAAACTCTTTGAATTTAGTTGGTAAGATAATCTGTAAACGGAAAGATGACAGCGGTAAACACCGATGTTGTCAGGATTACTGTTGCATAAAAATTATGACAAGTTTTGTACTCTATTCTTATGTGTTTTGGATTTAAACGCTTCTGGGCAAATGAGAGATAGTGTGTAGAGATATATAAATTGTAGAATATATTTTGGTCGCACATCGTAGTGTGTCAAAGTATGAAAATGTTGCAACTAGTAGCATTAAAATTTAAATGTTGCAACCCATGCTCGAAGTTTAGTAGTGGCGATATGATTTATTCACATATAACTAAAGATTTAAAATCCTTTTTGCATTTTTGCAGTAAGTAGCCATTTATTGAGAAATATAATTAGTTATGTACCTAATGTGATGGAATTAACAAATTTCGCAAAGTAGTTACAATGAAACAAAACTTTATAATGTTAGTACGAGTATAAATGATATTTTTGTAGTAGTTAACAAGGACAGATCAGAAAATAATACGTGGTACGTAATACACTCTGAATAGTGGTATTATATCCTGGAAGCTAGCTTTCAACTCGATAGCAACAAATGTTAATAAAATCAGTTTAAGTAAGTAAGAATCATGAGTGACAATTTAAGATTTTCGCTATGTGTCAGAATTACCCAAGTTATTTGTATTATATTTAAAAATATATGTGGCACTCATAATGACATATTTCCTTTACCTCTTCTGCGAAGCTGAACCGCTTGTGTCAGAAATGGTATGTACACTTTAATTTTTGTCGTTATCTTTTATATTTCTTAATAGGATTAACGCAGCCCTATAAGGGCATAGTAGATTCGCTTTTTGAATCGTCAACTTTCAGATATCAACAAAAAAACAGAAAGTTATTGAAAAGCTCACATCCGCAGGGCAGCTTGTGGCGAGCTGAATGTGCATGGTTACACATCGGTCCCGATTCCTCAGAGTTTTGTTGCCCTTCTGCACCGTTTAGCATTTAACATGGTAACGGTAGAGCAATGAGCTACTTCCGGGAGTGCAACAAATCTCAACTCTGGCTTGCCTTAATCGTCCAGTCAGAGGGAGGGAGCCAAAGCTATATGCTAGGGGGTGGATGTATCATTTTCAAGGGCATAACTACAGGGAAGCCCGCTCCGGGTCTGACCCGCGATGGTGAAACCAGCGTCGTATAAAATAAAATAAAAATAAAAATATCTTTATTTTGCATAGACCATTTTAACGGCGCTTACAAAATGTCATACACTATTTAAAATATTTAAAGCGACCACCGGTTCGGAACGCGGCCCACCTGAGAAGAACCGGCAAGAAACTTAGGAAGGCTTTTTTTTTGATGGCCTATTTACAATTTAATATTATTTCACTTTGCCAGCAGATCATTTCCAGGCGTCCCTGTCCTGCAAATAGTCTGTAACGGAGTAAAAACTTTTTTCACAAAGCTTGTTTTTAATAAACTTTTTAAATTTATTTAAAAGTAAATTTCTCAGGTCACAGGGAAGCTTGTTGTAAAAGCGTATACAGTTACCCTGGAAAGAATCGCCAATCTTATGTAGTCGACTGTGGTGGACTGAAAGATTATTTTTATTTCTAGTGTTTATATTATGTTTATCACAGAGTTTAGAAAACTGTGATAGATTTTTCTAGACATACATAAGATTGGCAAAAATGTATTGTGATGGTACGGTTAGAATATTTACTTCTTTGAATTTTTCTCGGAGAGAAACTCTGGGGCCCAAATTATAAATAGCGCGTACAGCCCGCTTTTGTAGAACAAAAATAATATTTAAATCTGCAGCACTCCCCCAAAGGAGAATACCGTAAGACATAATACTATGAAAATAGCTGAAGTAAACCATTCTAGCCGTATCCACATCTGTTAGAGTCCTGATCTTTTTTACAGCGTATGCAGCCGAACTTAATCTAGAGGCTGTCTTTTCTATGTGTGGGCCCCACTGCAAATTGGCATCAATAGTTATACCTAGGAACACAGTTGATTCTACAAACTCTAACACTTGTCCATTCAGTTGAACATTGGCCGCAACTTGTTTTACATTTGGTAGAGTAAATTTTATACATTTAGTTTTATTTTCATTAAGGCAAAGATTATTTGAGCTGAACCAATGAACTACTCTTGCAATTGCATACCGCTCGACACCCCTAGCCGCATACCGGTGTTGCCCTCTGTCGCCTCACAGGCTTATCATACCTATATCGATTGTATAGGGGGCCCATCTAATGAGTTGGAAAGTCACCGTCTGCCAATATATTGACATAACATATTTAAATGGCAGACGCCGTCTTCGTCTATAGTTCAAATCGCCTAGTACATCTAACCCGAATAAGACTATTGTAAAAAATGCTAATTAATAAATGGGCTCATTTTGTAATTAGCATATTTTCGCTGGTATGGTCACTTCTTGCGGCAACCGCCGGGCTATGTAGGTAACAAATGTCTCGCCATGTCAGCCCCGCCGGGTCCCGGTAAGAGGGGAAGACCCAAGAAGTGCTGGCTTGACGTCGTAAGGGATGACATGCGTGCCAATGGTCTCACTACAGGGGATGCCGATGACCGTGCGAAGTGGAGGAGAAAATGTAGGAAAGCGGACCCCGGGCATCGCGAGACGCAACTGGGACAGACGCTCGGATGATGATGATGTAATTAGCATATTTTACAATAGTCTAACTCCGGTTGGAAGTGGTCCATTACCGTTCATCTAAATAAGGCGGGCATTGATTGTCTGCAGTGGGGTCCCATTTCCTATTAGATTAAAATTTTAAAGGGCCTCTGCATGTTGGACCAATATCTCCCCATGTAAGCCTACCAAAAGATCGGGTATCTTCGTTTTAGAACAAAAACAAGATACCCGAGAAGAAGAAGAAATATAATAAATATTGTGGGACATTTATTTTTAGCTTAAAGTAAGCTAATATAATAAACTTGTGTTATGGGATCTAGACGATTGATAAACCACCTATATATTTCTAAATACATACATATTTTACATAGGAAACAGCCAAACTACAAAACAATCATTTTTAGATCACACAAATATTTCTTCCGACCCAGGAATCGAATCGAATCAGGGACCTCAGTCGCGGCAGTCACATAGGCTGTCAAAATTAAATAATATAGCATAAGAAGTTTGGGTAGTAATTTCTTGTTTGACTTGGTTCCTTTGATAATGATTAGAATCGATAGTTTTAATAAAAGCTGACAATGTTAAGTCACAATTTTCTAGTAACGTACCTATAAAATAGGTTACTTAACAAAAATGTTGCTCATTTAATGTGTTTACACTGGTGATTGATGGCACTTGGTGGAAGTTGCTACACATCTTGAACTAAAACACTTGTACTATTCCACTTATTTATTACTTAAACCTGACCGGTTTCGCCTTACGGCATTTTCAAAGGTTAGCACATATTATATGTATTTCGGATGTCATTGAGTACAATATGATATCATAAATAAGTGGAATAGTACAAGTGTTTTAGTTCAAGATCATTTAATGTGCACAATATCGGTATATTAAACAAAGTTTTCTAGTTATAACATGTCACGAATTCCTTCTTTGGTAACACAATACCTATTTTTATTTCAGACTTATTATGAGAGTCATTCTACTTTTTTGTTGTTATAAAATGTGAGTCAGCTAACTTTATTGTCCTATGTTCTTATTGTATTTCATCAAAAGAATTGTGGAGCTCCAGGCAACGGATCATTATTACATGGCTCGGAAATTCTATGTAGAGTTTAAGTAGACTAATTTTATTTGCGTATACGAGTCTGAGTGTAAAATATATCAAAGTGATACATTTTCTTATAATATATCGTTCGTATATCTGGGCTATAGAGCAAATTGGAATATTAAATTTCTTGGAAATGTATGATTTGAGATAATAGGGAAGAGTAATTTGAATAATATTTTAGCATAGGTTATGGTGAATGAATAGTGATTTCAATAATATATTAATTTCCGTTTATATGAAAAATTTAAATATGTGACTTAAATGATTTTTGATAGAGAAACCTGGGTTGGATTTGTCAGAAGATGCAAAAAAGTATTTAATCTCTTAGAAAACTGTGCGACGTAACATTTTTTTTCATATCTGAATGTGCTAGAATTAGACTGGAAAAGGGCGTGCTCTGTTTATTTGGAAACGCTCAACGAATGAGTGAGATACGATTGACGAAGAATATCTTGTGCGAAAGTAGAGGGTAGAAGGAATCAAGGTGGTACAGGACTTACAAACGAAGACTACTTGAGCAAATTTCTCAAAAATGGAAAGGTAAATGTGCACGTATGAACCATTTCATTCATCTGCAGGAATAATTTGGGTAATTCATCAACTCGCACACAGAAAACTCGCACGATCGTTTGAGATGGCACATTTTAATTTTATTATTTTTTTCATTCGCACATAGGTGCAAATTACAATCAAATATAAAATGTATCATTTACAAAATCTTCTTCAAAATACTATTAGTATAGGAAATTTAATAAATATACTACAGTGTGTTGGTTTAGTATGTTACATAAGAATAATAGTTTTATAACGCGGTTATTTTGCACACCATTTGTTACCCACTGTAACGTCGCAGTTTTAAATTAACATGATATTCGTAATTTATAATTTTAGATTAACCGTTAGCCTAATTGACAAAAATCGAGACATCTTGGTAACTACTAAAGCTACCCCAGAAATATACTACTTAAAAAAGTAAAAATCTACAGATTCTTCCTGTAGCTATAATAATCCAAATTAATTATTTATATTAAATTCGTCACAGTAGGTTGGAATTTAAATAAACGTTTGTTATCCAAACTTTGCTACTTAAATGAAAGACTAACTTAAATAATATATCGGAAAAAAATGGAACCTTCATCCTATATAATCACTATAAAATTATGTATCTAGCACCTACCTATTTTTGTTAATCTTTAAATTACTAACATACATACATATTGTCACGGAAGGGGTTGGCAGAGGCATTCTATACGCCCACCTTTAACCGTATGCATTAAATTACTAAAGTCTGTGTTTTTTCTAATCTTAATGACGATATTAGTATTTGTGATACTGTTATTGATTTTTATTATAATATTTTTATGATTTTTATTTATATTATTGTTATTTACTATTGATTTGAATATTTCCTTTGATTTACCAAAATACCACAAACTTACTCTGTGATTTAAAATTGATATAAGTAGACTAAATTTTTTGTGTTAATGTTGATTATTATCAGGTAGAAGATTAATATTTTCATATTACTTACTTATGCGTCCAACAAATCGACGTGAATTTTTTATTTTTTGATTAACCAATTACCAAAATCTTGGTCTGTGATCTCTTATAAATATATTATATTTTTTTATTATGTTTTTTTTTATATATAATATTTTTGTTATATATAAATATATTTTTCTTTTGTAATATTGTTGATTAGTCCCAGGTGTAAAAAGATTTGTGAAATTCATGTTAATTTATGTAACTTAAATTTAGAAATAATTATGTACTGTACGATGCAACCGTACACTTAAAAATAATGCAGTTTTACTCAAATAAGTCAGTACACGTATAGCGGGCGTCGCGTGTGCTCCCCCGCTCCTTTGTATTATTATCATTATTGGTCACGGCAATAAATTACTTTTTGGGTTATAAGTGTTTCTTACTGCACCAACCCCCACCTTCAACATTGGTCCTTCGAGCCGGATATATATGCTCCCGGAAATATTATTTTTATATTTTATGAGAAGTTTCTATTTGTTTGTAAAATTTTTGCTTGTTATACAATTTTGAGTAAAATATTGTTTTATTTTATAGAATAGCACCATGTACCTAACATATTATTAAATCATCATTATTGGTCTTAAATTCATTTTTTTTAATGTTATAATGTTTTTAATTTAATTCAACATGTTCGGCCACATGGGCCTACAAATAATAATAATGTTAATAATATTATTATTTATAAACACTGGTCATCTAATACTAATATACTAACATTTTAAAAATAAATAACCTTTAACTATTAAGGTGTTATAATTGCCATCCATCACCATCTCAGTAAAGTAAAATACTGTAAGCAAAACTCAAACACTTGTCTAGCTGAAGATACTAATATGTATGATAAGCATTAAAGGTGTCTGGGAATTGATTACACAAAGTTATTAAATAAAAAAATCAAAATAAATTCTGAACACTTCTACGGTTAACAGTACCTAACTACCACTGAATTTAAGTACTGTGCAAGTTGACGAACAGAATAAATAATTTAATTAAAATGTGCCAACTACTGTGCGAGTTTACTACGTGCGAGTTGACGCATAAGCCAATTATTTATATGAATCTGCAGAAAACGTTAGAAATATGCATGGATCACGAAGCCTGGCGATCATTGCTGTTTGACTACCCAGTCAGTTATACAGGACGAAGGTGTTAATTAAAATTATTTGTAATATCTTCTTATAACCGATAATTACTCTAGGTCAAAAACTGAGATGTTCAGGAGACGGTGGAAAAATTAAAGCACAGCCGCACGAATTCACTGGAATGTGTCAGAATTCTCGAGCATTCCAACGAATTCTTACGTCTTCTCACGTCATAAGGCGAAACTGACGCCTCCATTCTGTTGTAAAATTCGCCGCAGTGTAAATTGAGCCTTAATCTCGTGGTAAAGGCTCATGCAATAACGTTCTATCGAGTAAGAATACGCATGTAATGGTAAAACACTATGACAAAGTTATTTAAATAAATATCTTTGTACATTATTGATATCCACCAAGACGATGTACCGTTGTAAGATTACTTTCTTGTATAAGTGTGGATCCTGACCAGCTATGTTCGTCTACAACTGGCAAAGCCTGCCAAAATACATTGCTTTATAAAAAGAACTAAAATTCAGTGACATAAAATCTTCTAATTATATAAAATACTATCTAGGTTCTTATTTCGATATTCTAAGACTTGCCTTATTTTGTTTACTAGTCTGATGTTTGAATGTTTCCTGAAAAGTTTCAACTTGGTTTAGATCCAACGGGATTTAAATTATACAACTTTTACAAACTTTTTAATGAAAGTTAGAATCTCTCTGTAGGTGTACTATGTTTCGATGTGGTTGTTCAATAAAAAATTAAGTTATCTTTTTCGCTTACTATATATATTTCATAATATCTTAATAGTATTATAAATGTCTTCAAAGGTAAGGGGTCAGTGCAGGATGCGGGAGCTACCGCGGTATTAAGGTGATGTCCCACACCATGAAGATCTTCGAGAGGATTATAGACTCTCGGATCCGGCAGGAGTGCACTCTCTCGGGGTGTCAATATGGGTTTCACCCTGGTTATGGGACCACGGACCCTGTTTTTGCCCTGAGGGTTGTCGCAGAGAAATACAGGTCGAAGAACACGCCTCTGCACTGTTTGTTTCTAGACATGCAGAAGGCCTTCGACTGTGTTCCTCGTGCGATGATCTGGTGGGCACTGCGGTCCAAAGGGGTTCCAGAGGTCTATATTGACACTATCCGGGACATGTACTGTGACTCCGATTCAATGGTTCGGACTGCTGTTGGCGACACGAAACCCTTCCCCATCACCGTCGGGGTACACCAGGGTTCGGTCCTTAGTCCGCTTATGTTCAGTGTAATATTAGACGAATTGTCGGACAGCATCAGAAACCCACATGAGCAGCCTCCATGGTTGCTCATGTATGCTGACGATATTGCGCTGGCAGACGCGGACAGGGGCAGATTGGTGCGACGTGTAAAGGCGTGGAAGGAGACGCTTGAGAACGGTGGTCTGAAACTAAATGTGGCGAAGACCGAGTACTTGGCACTAAACTCGACAGATCCCACATCCGTCCGCATAGGCGGTGATTTGGTCGAGCGCACGGACCAGGTTAAATACCTGGGATCTGTTTTTCACACGTCCAGTGACATCGATTGCGATGTCAAGTCACGCATTGCTGCCGCGTGGGCCAAATGGCGGGAGATGACCGGTGTCATTTGTGACCCTAAAATGCCGATCCGGTTGAAGGGACAGGTCTACAAAACCATTATTAGACCTGTTATGATTATTAGACCGCCGGGTCCCGGTAAGAGGGGAAGACCCAAGAAGTGCTGGCTTGACGTCGTAAGGGATGACATGCGTGCCAATGGTCTCACTACAGGGGATGCCGAAGACCGTGCGAAGTGTAGGAGAAAATGTAGGAAAGCGGACCCCGGGCGTCGTGAGACGCAACTGGGACAGACGCTCGGATGATGATGATGATGAATATTATAAATGTAAAAGTTTGTATGGATGTTTGTTACTCTTTCACGTAAAAACTACTGAATGAATTTTAATGAAACTATACAATAATATAGCTTTTACATCAGAATAACATAGGCTACTTTTTATCTCGGGAACAAGTTCCTGTGGGAAACGGGAACGGGAAAACTTCTATACGCGAACAAAGCCGCTGGCGTCCACTAGTATATGATATTCCTTTAGTTCTGTGATCTGCCTATTGAGCGGCTTATGAGTGCAGGTGTCGGGTAATTTGTAAATGGAGTTTATTTCTGATATTATAAGTTACGAAGACGACTCAGTACTTATCTCTTATACCATCAATTAGCGCAGACCAAAAACACCGCGCTATATGTGAAACAATTATTATCATAAGATCTAAAATAAGGGATATAGTTTAATCTTTAATAAACAAAATACTCTGATTTCTTCTGAAATAATGTATTAGCAAGATATTAATTCAATAAACCTGGAACCTACAATATTATTGTAGGCTTCTGGTTTATTGAATGAATTTCTTGCTTTTTTTGTTGATTTTTTTTTGATAGAATCTTTATGATATATAGATTCTATCAAAACGTGAAGCAACCACGAATGTCTGACCATAACGATATCAAGGAATATCTTTCACAAATCTTGTAAAGTACATTATAACCCATATATATGTCCAATCGCTACATTCTGCCATCATAAATTGAATAAAATTCTGCTTTTTTTACCCCCGTCATAAAAGAAAATGAATGTGAAAATAAAATGCTTCTTCGACCCAGCTTCGTGAAATCGAATTCCAATTTATTTTTGACTGTGCACTTTTAAGAGCTCTCTAAAAAGCCTTTGGTACGTTCATTTTGTTTGACTTCTAATAAAACCTATAAATTATTAAATTCCAAGAAATGAAAGCGTATGTAAGTGGTTTAGGTCATAATTAGAGCATTGTTAATACTTATATTTATCCCGGATTGTGTTCGTATATAAATATATTATTTACAATAAGTTTTATTGTTTAGGAACTTGCTCCCAACCAGCTAATATTACTAAATATTTTGTATTTGTATGTACATTGTTATGTGTGTAGACAGTAAAATATAAAAACAACATTTTCTTTCGTCTTGTAATTTAACTTTTCCATTAATTTTGTTTATTATTTTTTTGCGAGTAAACACCATTTTCGCGAAGTCTTTATGGAAGGATAAAAAAATAATTACTTTATCTCCCCCGCATGTGTTGTTTGGGATGATTAAAGATAGGGACCAATTAACAGCTCTTAAGACCACTCGCCGTAGTAGATTCAGTGAAATCCTGTCAATGAAGCATTCTTTCTACTCTGCGATAACAGCAGCTATTTATATTACCAATTAAGACTGCTAAAGAGCGTGCAGTGAGTTTACTAAGTACAAAGCTGAGGGCCCAGTAAACCCCGCGGCCTGCTGCGGCAGAAAGGAGGAACACCAGGAACGCATCAGCGGCTTCTAGGGTCCTCCCTGCCATGCCCCATGTTTGGGGCACGTCATGGGGTGATGATCCTAGACTACACTACCGATTACAGTGGGGTATCATCTGACTCGAGTCACTTGTAGCGACCCTACAATGGCGGCTGCAAAGATAGCGGGAGTCGCCCCTTCCTCTAAGTCGCCGTCTCCTTCGAGCGAGATCGGCTCTAAAGATGAGAGCCGCATTCAACGCGGAGTTTAATTTGAGTAAAAAGTTGCATTACCCTTTTAAATAGTCCTAGGTAGCTTACTTATTACGGCCCTCAGTGTAGTTTTTATTGTTGAATTTATGTAATGGTATTATTGCATTCTGAAGAAAGTGTAGAAAATAGTGAAACAGATTTTTATGAACTATGGTACAAAAAATCCGTTTGCCTCTCTACGCAAATTACAGTTTGTTTATTCTAAATCCATCCATCCATTGTTAATTTTTTATTAAAAAACTTTTAGGGTGTCTATGTAAATTATTTAAATAATCATGAAGTCTACTACCCGCTCAGAGCCACTAAGTATGTACAGTATGTATAGTATGTAACCAGTATTTATTACCTGAGAAATAAAAATATACAAATGATATTTTATAAATTATATTTTTCATCGTTAATGAACAATACTCGTACTATGTTGATAGCTCTCTCGCCATCCTCTTCCAATGCATCTGCTATATCAATAGAAATTTATATTCCTTGAACAAGACCAGTTGGCCAATTTTATAGTTCGTCATAACGCTGAATGATAGCTTCATCATCTTGCAAAAGAATATTGAATAAACATTCTCGTTTTCAACGCCTTCATATTTTGCAAATTTTAACAAAAGCGTTCAATAAAAATGAAAGGTCAAGTACTCATAAAAGATCCAAAGCATGGAATGTATGGAGAACTATCTCAGAAACCGCTGATCGAATTCGAAAACCGAAGATCGAAAAATTATTTTTGAGTTGGATAGCCCATTTATTGAGAAAGGCTATATATCATCACGTAAAAAGTAGAGGAATAATGATAAATGTCGACAAATCGGACAAATATTTATGCATTAATTTAGAATTTATAAGCGACGGGAATAAATAGACCAGGTGCAACGGTAGTTCAAAGTATGTCACGTGCGAAAGTTCAAAGGGTCACTAGTTACTAATATGACCACCGGTTCGGAACGCGGCTAGAAACACCGAAGGGTTTTTTCAAGATAAAGAGAAGATGTACTATTTCCGTTTGACCGGCTGAACATACAATACCATGTAAGGTAGAAAACCAATCCATCCAAGCATTGCTTCTGTAATGAAATGAAATAGCTTCTTATTTATTTTTTATATAAACAAACATTTTATAAAAAAAACTTCATTTAAATGTATTTTATCCTTTCCTTTCCGGTTATTTATCTCACTGTGTTTGTGTGTTTGCCATTATATTACCCACGTTATTTACCCTAAAAGTAGAAATTGTGTCTAACTCCTGTTTAAGTTTCAATACTAAGTTACTAAGTTTTCTGAGTAACATCGGAGCACAAAATAGTTTCTTTACAAAACTTGTTAGTTTAAGGTAAACTTAGATCAGATTATAAGATTTTCTGCGTAAAGTTAAGATTGAACAAAACTAGTTTTGAGAGAGCACTACAATGTTTTGTCGAATCAAGATCAATAAGCTACAACTTACCACTAGCCGTGGTGAAGTGATTTTGGAGGAGGGCTTCCAGCTACCACCGATTGTGGACTTGGAAGCTCGCGAGGCCGGGAATTGCATTGATTGACTACAAATGGTAGTTGTAATTTGACTATTTTTCCCTCATTGTTGTTCCTATTTTTGGGAACCATCTTTCTTGGTATGGACATGTGATGAGAAGGGATGAAAGTCATGTAACTTAAAGAAAGATGGATAAATGGACAGGTGCAGGTTGTGGCAGCATGCTGTTGAAATTTTCAAGCCGGGCCAAGGCTTTTAATATGGCTTAACGACTGCCAAATTACTGGCAACCGGGACCAACGGGTTAACGTGCCTTCCGAAGCACGGAAACGCTCGCAAATGTAAATGCTACAAAGATGTCACCAATCCAAGAATCAGCCATAGCGACAGCTGCTTAACGCAGTGATCGTTTACAGAACACTGAGTTAGCGGGTTACACTTGATACGCGTGACCTTATTTCCTCTTTATGACTACAAAATCAGATAATGTTGGGTTTAGAAACAATATTACACAGTTTTAAGTGAACGACCTGTCCGTTATAGCTTTTATAGAGTAATGGATACGCTTAATAACAATTTGTATACGTCACGTTATGGAGGTCAGGCTATAAACACAAAATAATCCTATAGTCCCCCAGACAGCTATAAATGTTTAGTTAGAAACAGTGGATCGTGGTAATGAATTCTCGTGTTAGTCGGTATTTCATAGCAGGGATTATAGTGATTGAAATACTAATTTTATGTGCGGTTAACTACGGCTGGTTAGTAATTCATTGGTATGGAGTTTTTGTTCTAAAAAATATAAAATGTACGAAACGCTGAAGCTGTTATGAAATGTTTTTCTAATTGACGTCTAAATATTATTATGCAAGTAGTTGTTCAAGAAGAACACCTTACATTCATCTATCCTTCAACGAAAATTACAGCGTAATGACAGCACTTAGTTGAATAATATCTTAACTTGCAGCTTCTGTCTCCATATTTACGACAAGTCGTAATAATAACGGTTACGCACATAATATTTTATGCTCGTAGAACCTAATCATAAAACTTAGTACCTTCGCATTGAAGCGTGAGATATATTTCTCAGCGCGACAGTTTATAAACCTGAAAATTTTAGCAACCATCAGAAATCTACCACAGTATTAAAATAATTACGAGTTGCACTCCAGTAGTGCCGACAGAAGTGAAAACTAAATTTATTAATAATTAATTTATCTAGACGCATTCGCGGTTTTCACTTCAAAAATTGACCGGGATCCGGTTAATGACGATGATGATGATGAAAAAAATACTATTTAAATATATAAAAAAAGACAAAAAGAAATCCGAAAAGAATTATAAAAGGAGTTACTTCGAGCCAGATTTGAACCAGCGACCTAAGGATTCCAATTTATAACCATTTACAGTCCATGGGGATGAAGAGTAGAAGCGTGTACGTCGCCATCCCTGCCAGCTACGGCTGCAATTCTACTCCAACACGAGTGCCACCAGGGCGAATGATGCTAGGGCGTGCCCCCGAGGCGACGCGCACCAGTTCGTCCCCGCTGGTGCGAAAAGTGTGTGCCAGAGCGGCGTAGGGGACCGCCACCCTACACGCGCGGCCCGACACGGCGGGAAGTGGAGGATGGAGTGCAGGGTAGCTGCGTGGAATGTTAGGGGAGGAATGACAGATAAGATGAATGAGTTGATGGATGTTATGAATGAGATAAAGTTAGATGCAGTGTGCTTGACAGAGACCAAGCGCAAGGGCAGCGAAGTCTTGGAGCTCCCGGGTGGGATGCTCGCGCTTTGGTCTGGAGTACCAGAGAGCGAGCATGGCAGTCGGGGGGTTGGAATTTTGCTGTCCTCGCGATTGGCCTCCGGTATGTATGAGTACAAACTGGTAGGTCCTAGAATCCTCTGGATCCGTGTAAAACTTGGTTTGACGAAGATTTTCCTGGTAGCTGCTTACGCGCCAGTATCTTCGTCGAACGCGAGTGAGCTAGAGGACTTCTGGGAGAGTATGAGAGAAGCTCTAAATGTGATAGAAGGAAATGAAAGACTTATAGTATGTGGAGACTTGAATGGATGGGTGGGTACCGCTCGCGATGGTTTTGAGTCGGTACTCGGGAAGTATGGGGATAAAAGGGTGAACGACGCTGGCAAGCTAATACTGGCATTTTGTAAGGAAAAGGATTTGTTTGTGGCGAACACGATGTTCAACCACAAACAAATTCATATGTATACGAGGAGATGTAAGTCAAAGAGAAGCATGATAGATCTATTCCTAATGGATAGTCGGCCACGTAAACAGGTGATGGACACAAGGGTTTATCGAGGCGCTGAGCTGGGATCAGACCACTACCTAGTCATAACTAGGATTAGGGGTCTGTTCGCGGGTTGGCGTCATCGTACCGAGTGTTCTGAACCTGAGCCGACTTATAGCATCAAAAGCTGGAAGCTGCAGGATGCATCCATTAGGGATAAATATAATGAAAGAGTAGCCGAAAAGCTTGGCGACGTCAATGTAAGCAGTGAGAATGTGGAAAGTGTATGGCAGAACCTTAGGGACAGTATGATAAATGCCGCTGTGGAAGTGTGTGGAGAAACGAAAAGAGGCAGTAGTAATAAGCGTGATGCATGGTGGAATGAGGAAGTGAAAGAAGCAGTTCGAATGAAGAAGAAAGCATGGCTAGACTACTTAGCCTCGCGGAATGATTTTAATATGAAAGAGAGATACAAGCTGCAGAAAGTTAACACGAAGGCACTGATAGAAGAAGCTCGTGAAAGGTGCAGAATGAAAGCGGATGAAAGGTTGTCGTCCAATTTCCGGGATAATGCCAAGCTCTTCTGGAAAGAGGTAGGCAAGACCCGGAGTTGTTCGGCAATCTGCAGTATGAATAAAGTGCTTAGTGTTAACAATGACGTCCTTACAGACCAAAGTGACGTCCTGCAGAGATGGAGTGAATATTATGGAAAGATGTATGCAAGAAAAGACAGAGATGCCACGTCGGGAAGTGGAGCTCACTTCGATACTCCGGATCCCGATGTCATTGAAGTCATTAGTATGAAAGAAATAGAACAAGCGATAAGAAGTATGAAATGTGGTAAGGCTGCGGGAAAAGACAGAGTTACTGCTGAGATGATCAAGTACGGTGGGTCGCGTGTCTGGGACACACTATGTCTGTTTTGCAACTTGTGCTGGCGGACGGGTGAGGTCCCAGATGACTGGCGAGTAGCAGTTGTAGTACCTATTTACAAAGGGAAAGGCTCGCGCCTAAACTGCTCCAGCTACAGGGCGATCAGCTTGGTCAGCTTAGCTAGTAAGGTGTATGCAAAGGTTATAACGGCACGAATGCAAGAAAAGTCTGAAAGGTATTTATGGGAGGCTCAATGCGGATTCCGACGTGGAAGAGGTTGCATGGATCAAGTGTTTTCTCTCCGCATGATCGCGGAAAAGTTTCTGGCGCTTAGCCAGAAGGTTTTCTGCGCTTTTGTGGATCTAGAGAAAGCATTTGATAACGTTGTGAGAGAAACGCTGTGGGACTTGCTGCCAGGATATGGTGTGGACGGCTCGCTACTGCGGGCAATACAGTCGCTTTATAGGGACTGTAAGGCTTGCGTGCGAGTAGGGGGGGATGTGTCACTTCTTTTTGATGTCTGTACAGGCGTCAAACAGGGATGTGTCATGTCCGCCTGGCTGTTCATAGTGTATCTGGACAGCTGCCTACAGAAGTTGAAAGATTTTAATATGGGTGTGAATTTGGGTGACTTTACAGTAAACTGTCTGCTGTACGCTGATGATGCGGTGCTCATGGCGTCATCAGAAGCCGACCTACAGGCATTAGTCACTAATATGAAAGAGGGGTGTGAAATTAAGGGTCTCCGCTTGAATGCAAGTAAAACTAAGGTTCTAGTATTTGAAAGAGGTGACGTAAGAACTAAATGCGAGATTAGAGTAAACCAGGAACGTCTAGAGCAAGTGAATGAAATTGTGTATTTAGGAAGTATGTTTAGCGCGGATGGAAGATGTGATTCGGATGTAGAACGGCGAGTAGCTGCCGGAAACAAAGTTAACGGTGCTTTGTCCCAGTTAGTAAAGCGACAAAGCATCGTAAAAGAAGCACGAATGGCGATTCATAACGCAGTGCTAGTGCCAACTTTGCTTTACGGTAGTGAAACCTGGGTATGTCAGCAGATGCATGAAAGTAAATTTAATGCTGTGGAGATGCGATCACTTCGAAAATTGTGCGGCGTTACCTTGGCCGACCGAATACGTAACGAAGTGATACGCAATATGGCAGGTTTGAATGAAAGTGTCAGCGTTAAGCTTGAAAAGGGCGTGCTCCGTTGGTTTGGACACGTCCAACGAATGAGTGAGGAACGATTGACGAAGTATATATATTGTTCAAAAGTAGAGGGTAGAAGGAGTCAGGGAAGGCCGAGACTTTCATATGAAGACCACGTGAGCAGATTGCTCAAAAACGGAAAGGTCAAAAGTACTCGGATACCCAGACGTGCGTGTATGAAGCGATTGATGAATCTCGAAGAAGCGAAAGAAGTATGCATGGATCGCGAAGCCTGGCGATCTGTCCTCTCTGACTACCCCGTCAGGGATACAGCGTGAAGATAGTTAGTGAGTTAGTTATTTACAGTCCACCGCTCTACTAACTGAGCTATCGAAGGTTGATAACTGAGTTCAAACTTATCAATCTAATACTTCAAAACCTTTTATAGCTTCTCGGTAACGGTATCGCGAGTCCACAGATTTTATTTCATCTAAAAAGATGCGTACCGCGCTAAAAGAAGTTTTCACTTCAATAAAAGAAGTTATCTATCAGTACCTGGATTCGTTTGTTTTGTGAATGATTTTCGCAACTGTAAACGTACCTATATTCACACACAGAAACCCAGAAACGGTTAGGGTTGTCACGATAAAGTCGCTATCACATGCTTTGTGCCCACTATTCAACATGTGCATTCCCATCTTACGAAATATGTGGTGAGTCTATTGCCGTGTGGAAATAGACGGACGCTGGTTATGGCTACCTACTGTTGAAAATTTTCAAGACTTATGGGAAGAAAATCAGTTAAATTTTTTCGGTCTTCAACTGGACTTAACGACTGCCATGTTACTGTCAACCGAGACCAACGTCTTATCGTGCCTTCCGAAGCACGGAAACGATTGCAAATTTAAATGCCACAAAGTGGTCACAGATTCGTGACCAACTATAGCGAAAGTTCAGCAGTGATCGTTTACAGAACACTAAGGTCCGTATTCCAGAACGTTTATCAATATTCAAGAAACACTTGAGAGTAGATTTTATTAGGCAAAATCTATATAATATATATATAATAATAATAAAAACTATATATAATATATAGCGTAACATGCAGTTTTGACTAGCGAGGTAGTGCGGATATATTGCCGCTAGACGTCGTTAGTTATATTGATGGTTAAGATGTTAGTCCGAGACTACCAGGACTTTAATTGGTTGTGCTAATTAGTGTCTAGCACATAAGACCTTTTAGACTTTTTGTTACCACCTCACTAAAAAGGGCAACGGGTTCAAAATTTCTTCCAAATTTAACATCTAAAATAGACACATTTTTTTTTTAATTTATTCGGCCCTTTAGAACCACCCTAGTTCCGTGCTTCGGAAGGCACGTTAATCAGTTGGTCCCGGTTGCCAATGAAATGGCAGTCGTTAAGTCAAGATGAAGGCCTTATAGGCGGCTTAAAAAAATTCAACAGCAGGTCATCGCAGCCTGCGCCTGTCCGTTTCAACACGGCAATGGGCTCACCACCTGTTACGTGGGACAAAAATGCATACGGTGAAATGTGGGCGTTTAATATGCCTCTGCCTACCCCTTCGGGGATAAAGGCGTGACAATATGTATGTATGTATGTAAGATGTTAGTACCTTGCGTTTGCGTATAGATGGCATTACCGGGTCTGATGTTCAAAATATCCCATTATAATTAAAAATAAAGTAACATTAAAATTTTATAAATAGTTTTTTAAGGAATACAAATCAATAATTTAACATAAATATAAAATAACTTTGATTTGGTCTATGGTGGTAGAAATTGGTGTGTCGATTAATGAACGACAAAAAAAAATTCTTTGACAGTTCAGGAGTGCGGTCTGGATAAAGGATATAAATAGAGGCGGTGTGGAGAGATCGAGATCAATTATTGACCTGCGACAGTTAAAAGATACCCGAAGTTCTCGAGATTTCTTAGATATTCTCCAAATTCGTCGATCGTGATATTTCTTGTGCAAGTTCTGGCCGATCAAGCCTATAATCAAGTTCTATAGCCGTTTGATATATATAGTCATGTACGATTGTGCGAGGTGTCTTAGAAACCTCGCTATCCATATATTTGCTGGAAGCGTAGTGGTTTCCCCTGGAGGAAAGGCGCGGAGGCTTCGTAAGATCTTGTTCCTTGTGTTGCACCTTACAAGGGCCACTGCTCACGGTGCTTATGAGCTATCGCCGGTTACAGCTGCTCTTGAGGGAAATCCTGGTCCATGAGCAGCCCTGATCTTCGAGCATCAGCGGATCAACGCACAGAGGCTTGGCGTGAGCGGAACAATCGGTTCGCTCTGCAAGCTTCGCACCAAAGTACAAAGCTGAGTACCTCTTTCTGTTTTAACTTCTTCTGCATCTACTACATCTTTTCTCGTGTGTTAATACTACCTCTATGTGAACATTGTACCTATAGCATTACCATAATACATTAATGAATTTCTTGTACTGATTTTATATTATTGACTATTTATATATTTTTTTTTATTGTGATGTAGTTTTTTTTACTGTAATGGTTTATTACAGTTATAAAATTTACCTCACAATAAAAAAAACAAATATCTTATCTTTAGAAATATTGTGCAAGAATATCATTTGTCTCCCAACCACACACATTATTTATATTAGGCGCCCTGGGATATTTTTAGAGTCTCTCTCCATTGCTCTGGCTGGAGTGAAGCTGGTGGTAACACCTTCATAAAAAAAGTGTTACAATAGTAATGAATTTATACAAAAAAACAAAATAAATAATAAATAAATAAATAAGAATATGTCAAGAAAGTCAATGGATGTTCTAAAATGTAGGTATGGCTTTCAACATTAAAATTACACTTACATTGTTCCTTTGGATTTATGTGAGAACAGTCGACTAAACTTAGTTTGCCTTAAATATACTAGTAGCCATCCCTTAGTTCTATGCAAAACTTAGCATGGTAATATTACCACCTACGAATTTCGAGAAAAATAAAATAAGGGTTCATGTTATTTCATTTCACATTCAAATCGTGGAACATCCCAAAATTTTATTTAATGTTAAAAGATCTGTGTAAACAGTCAGGCTCATTACATCTGATAAACACAGAAAACTGCTCTATAAAAGTTTAAATGCGAAACAAACACGTTTCACATTCAAAATAGTTATAATGTATCGTTTTTTTTAACACAAGTCGCCTTTTGTATATAGAATATGTTAATGAAATGAAGTCAGAATGAGTGCAAAAGGTTTCTACCTATGTTTTCTATTGACAAATCTTACTATACTTGTTTTTGTTTGTAGTTAGCGTCGAGAAAAATTGTTGTACATAGCAGCAACAAAAACATGTACTTGAAATATAAAATATGCCACTTCTTATAAATACCCTTTATTCCAAATACCCTTTTTTCAAAAACGCGTGACAAGTGTGCTACCCCATAAACTTGGATTAACAGTTGGCATCTCTCTCTATCCATCCTAAGGTTACCAGGAAGAAAAAGCTGTTTAGCGCTAAGACCGCCCTTTGTACAATATTATATGAATTACCTTTAACTTAGTGTAGGAATATAGTTTTATTCTATTCTATACTAAAAAAACAAGTTTTTTTGGTCGTGTTTGATCTTTCAACGATGAAAATAATTTAATGAAGTAATGAATTATTTATGTTTATTACAAAAAGGTTTTACTAAATGCTTCTTTCATATTACTAACATATGTAAAATGATATTAGGGAGTAGACGATTAATTAGAGGTAAATATAAAGGCTTCAGTATTACGAAGATATAATTATAATATTAATTAAAATCTGTCTAAATTTCTCTTTCTATGTACACCCTTTACATGGTCATACATAATTTATAAGGCTGTTATGATTTATACGAACAGGCATGAGTATTAATATGTTGGGTTATTGGATTTACAGCTATATTAATTCAAAAAACGCTTAATATCAGCGATAGTTGGTTTTAACTCATTATGAAAAGCGTTACTATGTGATTTGTGAGCTAAAAACTATTGATTTACTAACTTAAATATGTTAATATTTTTAAACCTGAAGAAAGTGCGGACATCGTTACCGTAGCATATGGACAGTTTCACCATCTGAGGAGTATATAGGTGTATTTAATATTTCATTTTATAGACATGACTGTCCGAAGGGTTGGTCAAGGGCATAATTTACGCCCATAACACTCTAGTTGTATTATGCCTTTTTATTAAAGAATCATATTACTTTTAATAGGTGGCTGTTTAAGCCACTTCTTAGTTCTATAAAAAAACGAAACGTGGTTAAATTACCACCCACGAATTTCACATTTAAATCGTGTTAACACCCTAAAAGTAAGCTTTTCGCTGTGTAAATAGTCAGCTCATTACATCTGTTAAACATAGAAAACTGCTCTATAAAAGTCCAAAAGCAAAACACGTTTCACATTCTATAAAGTTTATAGCGTAATTTTATTAAACGTAACTGTTGTTTTACCTGTTTGGAGCTGCCTTTAGAATTTCGCTGTATCCTATACTAGTGGTGGAGTTTTCCCGTACCCGTTTCCACAAGAATTAGTCCTCGGGATTTGAAGTAGTTTGTAGCACTTTCGGATAACATACCTTTGTAACAATGAAATAATTTTAAAAATAGGTTCAATAGATCCAGAGATTGATTTTTATCCAGAGATTGATTGATTGACTGCCTCTGTGTCGCGGTGGGAGTGCATCCGACTG
The DNA here is from genome assembly GCA_948477245.1 of Thumatha senex. NCBI lineage: Eukaryota > Metazoa > Arthropoda > Insecta > Lepidoptera > Erebidae > Thumatha > Thumatha senex. The sequence continues at coordinate 28,995,753 of OX419732.1, forward strand.
CTACGCATGAGGTCGTGGGTTCGATTCCCACCCAGGATAAAACTTTGTCTGATGAGCACGATGGTTTATTCTGTGTCTGGGTGTTATTTATCTATTATACGAGTATGTATGTATTTAGAAATATAAAAGTATGTTTATCAGTTATCTGGTTACCATAGTACAAGCTCTGCTTAGTGTGGAATCAGATGGCGTTGTGTGAGTTGTCCTAACAACAATACAATAAAGATTACTCTCCACAATTTAACAAACTTTACCTGTATTATTACTTTAGTAGATGATGACTGCCTCTGTGGCGCGGTGGGAGTACATCCGACTGCTACGCAAGAGGTCGTGGGTTCGATTCCCACCCAGGATAAAACTTTGTGTGATGAGCACGATGGTTTATTCTGTGTCTGGGTGTTATTTATCTATACTATGTATGTATTTAGAAATATTTAAGTATGTTTATCAGCTATCTAGATCCCATAACACAAGCTAATATTAGCTTACTTTGGGCTAGATGGCGCTGTGTGAAAAGTGTCCCACAAGATTTATTTATTTATAAATGAAACGAGGTTGTAATGACTGCAAAAAGTACTTTTTATGAGAGATTTTCAGAATAATAAAGATGTGGCGTCGTGGGACACCAGGTAGCACCGAAGTTCCTTCGGCTAATGTAGAATCGACACAATTTGCAAAACAAATGACTGTCGCGCCTGCGCACGTCTCAATTAACGGTTTTATTCCACGGACTTTTTCTTACGGTTTTACTATCACATTTTTTTCAGTTCGGTCGCGCAGCAAAATCCCTATCTCCTCCAAGCCTGCCGTAAGGAGGGTTCCAATTTTGATAAAAAAAATAATTTTATAAACAATTTTTTTATACCATATACTATAGATCAAAATCTGTATGTAATATAATAAACATACTGCCACAAACCAGTTTTTTTAAGTTTAGTAAATTCATATGTATCGCCACAACAACAACACACAATTGGTACAATTTTTAATTCAGCGCAAAATATATTTTTTCAACATGATTTCAACGATGAGCAGAAATTGTTGACATCATATTTAATGTATGGAGAAGCTTATCTACCTTATGGAGTTATAGCTCTTTTCAATTTGAATGGGATGTCAATGTATTAATATTGTTTATAACACAATATGCATTATTTAAATTAACATATTTTTAACAAATTAAAATTTAACATATTTACAGAAAACAATACAAAAAGAAGGGGGCGCGTGGTGGCTTACAAGACTGACAATGATGCCCCGACTAGGTGTCGAAGAATTCCTCCCCATCAAAATCAACCGGTAAGGTTCTCATCTCAGAGTCTCGGCGGATGCAGCAGCAGCACAAGCGCAACTCGCCGTGCTAAGAAGATGAGAAGAAGCCAGGATGTCAACTCAAGTTGCATCCCAAACTAAAGGCTTTCCCATCTTCCATGGCACCAATGACATACCGTCCGGCCTCTTGCCATCGTCACGCGCCATTCCATTAGGTTCTAGAACGGCTGGAACACCGGAGGTGACAAGAGCCCGACGGATAATGTCATTAAGATATGCATGACATGACCTGCGACCTGCACTCCTGCTGCATGAGAGACCGTGATGCCCAAGGCTGTCGACTACTTCACCACATTGACAGCAATGCGGAGAAACGCAGGGAGCACCTAAACGAAGCCAAACACCTGACTCCCATTCTCCCACAGCCAATAGGCGAGCACGTTCTGCAACATTCGAACACGTGTTCAATTAATGTTTTTTATCCTCGTTGCAGAGCGGCCTATCCCACTGCCTCTGGGAGCATGGGTTGGTCGGCAAAACAGTATCTGGGCACTTAAGTTTCCAAACATTTATGGCTTCAATCTTGCCTGGCACTTCAGAATTTACCAGTGTAGGAATTAAAATTTTCTTGGTCAATTCATCAGTGCCGTGTACTGAAGACAAAAATCCAGGTAAACTTATATCAGAAATGTTACGAACACCGAGGCCGCCCCAGCGTATTGGTAACGACGCTTGGAGCCACGCTCGGTCGTCCAAATCTGCATTCAAAATTTTGCAAAGTGTGGTATGAATAATTTTGTCCATATTTTCCAAAAGGGACGGATGTTTAAAAAATTGAGATGAGCGAAGGGCATGAGTTAATTTTGGGACGAAAAGACAATACCGATAATTGTAAAGGCCGATTGCATATTAATTTGAAGGAGTCGATCCGAAACTTCACAATTCACAATTTTTCTACAATGAAAGATTCATAGGCATCTTCTAAAAAAAATAAAAATAAAAATATCTTTATTTTGCATAGACCATTTCAACGGCGCTTACAAAATGTCATACACTAAAACTAAAGAAAAAATAATATATTTAAAGTGACTACCGGTTCGGAACGCGGCCCACCTGAGAAGAACCGGCAAGAAACTTAGGAAGGCTTTTTTTTGATGGCCTATTTACAATTTAGTATTTTAAATTATGTATTTTATAACTATAATATTTTATTTGCCAGCTCATCATTTCCAGGCATCCCTGTCCTGTAAATAGTCTTTAATAGAGTAATAACCTTTTTCATAAAGCTTCTTTTAATATACTTTTTAAATTTATTTAATGGTAAATTTCTCAGGTCACAGGGAATTTTGTTGTAAAAGCGCATACAGTTACCCTGGAAAGAATCGCCAATCTTATGCAGCCGACTGTGGTGAACTGAAAGATTGTTTATATATCTAGCATTTATATTATGTATATCACAGAGTTTAGTAAACTGTGATAGATTTTTCTGAACATACATAAGATTGGCAAAAATGTATTGTGAATATTTATTTCTTTGAATTTTTCTCGTAGGGAGACTCTGGGGCCCAAATTATATATAGCGCGTACAGCCCGCTTTTGAATAACAAAAATTTTATATTCATTTGCAGCACTCCCCCAAAGGAGAATACCGTAAGACACAATACTATGAAAATAGCTGAAGTAAACTATTCTAGCCGTATCACCACATCTGTTAGAGTAAATTTAATACATTTAGTTTTGTTTTCATTTAGGCAAAGATTATTTGAGCTAAACCAATGAACTACTTTCGTGATTGCATTGTTTACATAGTCATAGTTATCTAATTGTCTTCTAATTTTAAAAATCAATGATCGTCTGCAAATAAAACAATCCTTTTCCTGTCCCCTACATAAAATGGTAAATCATTAATATAAATGAGGAACAAGAATGGCCCAAGTATCGAGCCTTGTGGCACACCTATTGTAACCATGGATCCTACAGAACGTGTACCATTAATATCGACCCTTTGTATTCTATAGTTTAAATATGAAGACAGAAGGTCGAGAGCTTTGCCTCTTATTCCATAGTGATGTAATTTTTTGCACAGCGTTTCATGTTGAACGCAATCACTAGCCTTGGATAGATCGCAGAATATACCTAATGCATCTTGTTTGTCTTCCCAGGCTTCATGAATACATTTTAATAACTCAACACCAGCATCGGATGTTGAGCGCCCTTTAGTAAAACCAAACTGTTTCGTATGAAATATTTTATGAACATTAAAATACGCGTCATTATAATATTAACAGTATTCGACATTTTTGATTATAATTACGTACTACAGAATCAGTGATTATTAGCAAAAAAGAGTAAGAAAGGCGAAACAAAAACAAGGTTATAATCTATTCTATTTATTGACTGCCTCTGTGGCGCGGTGGGAGTGCATCCGACTGCTACGCAAGAGGTCGTGGGTTCGATTCCCACCCAGGATAAAACTTTGTTTGATGAGTACGATGGTTTATTCTGTGTCTGGGTGTTACTTATCTATAATATGTATGTATTTAGAAATATATAAGTATTTTTATCAGTTATCTAGATCCCATAACACAAGCTAATATTAGCTTACTTTGGGCTAGATGGCGCTGTGTGAAAAGTGTGCCACAATATTTATTATTTCCTTTATTCTTTAACTACACATATCAATTACATTTTTAAATACATTATTTATATAAAAAAAAATCTATTTAAAAATATAAAAAATAGTATCCCACCGGCATCGGGTACAGGGACCAAGCTACCGGTGGTCAGGACTGCAGAGACAGAAACCTCCGCACAATACGTGCCGTGCCCAGAAGAACCGCCTTTTGCATCAAGCCCTTGACCCAACTGCCTAACGCGAGCCTCTTGAGATGTTGGCCGAGGCTCTTGGCAATCAGACCATGTGCCGATACGACTATCGGAACAATAATCGCTGAATCCACATCCCACATGTCGACAACCTCGTGAGCAAGGTCCAAATATTTTATTTAACTAAACTAACTATCTTCACGCTGTATCCCTGACGGGGTAGTCAGAGAGGACAGATCGCCAAACCAAATATTTTATTTGTTTGTCCTTTTCTGCTTTTACAAGATTCTCGTCATGTGGTATGGTTATATCAACGATTAATGCAAGGCGCTCTGACGGATCTATTACCACAATATCAGGCTTATTGGCTACAATAGTCCTGTCAGTGATAATGGATCGGTCCCAGTACAACGCGACGCGACCATTTTCTAGAACTGGGTCGGGCGCATACCTATAATACGGCACCTCTGAATAGACAAGATTATATTTTAGTGCAAGTTGCTGATGGACAATCCTGGCCACTTGGTTGTGTCTATGCTCACCGTTGGCAAGACGAGAACAACCAGAAATTATATGTCTAAGAGATTCGCCAGGTAGGTGCCATGCCCGACGTATGTCAACCGTACCATCTCTCAGAATATACCTCCGATAGTTATTCGTCATAACAACTTCGTCTGTAATTGCACAGACAAAACCCTCGGTTTCTCCAAATAGATCACCGAAACGTAGCCAGGATACAGATGCTAATAAATCTACATCAGGCCCATGTAAGGCCCGATAAATTCGTCCATGCAGTTCTTTACTCTGCCATATTTTCTTGCGATCGTCAGTACTAAGTATTACTGGTTTACGCCAGTTCTCTTTGGCAAAAGCGAGTGGGGTCAGTCCGATATCTACTGCTACCACATCTCTATGCACACCCACGCTAGTATGAATAAAATATTCTCTAAGGTTGCATATCTCACGGCTATGCAAGGTCTTGGCGTTTAAAAAGCCACGACCTCCACACTTCCGTGGGATATACAACCTCATTACAGACGAACGTGGATGATGCATCCGATATGTGGTCAATAAAGAACGGACTTTCCTATCTAGGGTGTCTAACTCAGTTTGAGTTCATCTAAGTATGCCGAAGGAGTATACTAAGACTGGCATGGCCCACCCGTTGATAGCGCGAACCTTGTTGCCGCCTGACAAAAGACTTTTTAGTACTTTTTTCAGGCGACCCAAGAAACGATCTTGCAACGTTCGTTTCATGTCAGTCTCAGTAATACCCAAAGCTTGCGACATACCGAGATATTTATAGGGTTCAGTCGCGGAAAGAGACCTAAGTTTTGTGAAGTCTGAAAGATTTATTCCTTCAGATTCCACAGCACACTTATCTACACCAAACTCCATTTTGATTGAATTACTAAAAGTTTCAGTGACCTTTAGTAACTCAGACAAATGGGATTCAGTAGAAGCAAATAATTTCAAGTCATCCATGTAGAGAAGGTGCGACACAACCTCACCTCCTCTCCGGAACTGATAGCCTAACCCTGAATCCTCCAGTAAAGTACTGAGAGGATTCAGTGCCAGACAAAACCATAAAGGACTCAAACTGTCACCCTGAAATATACCCCTCTCGATCTTGACAGATTCACCATTTCCAATAAAGTGACGACATCCTGGATTTACAAGAGCCGTTCTCCATTGCCCCATACATGCCTTCAAGAAGGTGCACAGAGTTGTATCAACTTCTCTAGCACCCTCAACAACCATGTATGAGGCACAGAGTCATAGGCTTTCTTGTAATCAATCCAGCATGTCGCCAGATTTCTCCGATTACGGCGGACCTGCTGATTAATGGCCATGTCAAGAATAAGGAGTTCTTTAGTACCACGTGACCTGCTTCTGCATCCATTTTGAGAGTTGGACATTATGGAATTATTATCAATATGAGTTGTTAATTTTACTCTCAAAATAGATGTAAGAAGCTTATAGACCGTAGGTAAACACGTTATCGGTCTATAATTTTTAGGGTCATTGGTACTACCTGATTTATAGAGAAGGTGAGTAATGCCTGAGGTCATAAAAGATGGAAGCGACCCTGACTCAAGTGATGTTTGAAAGCAAGATGCCAAACAATCATGTGAGCTATGGAACCATTTTAGCCAAAAATTGTGCAGTCCGTCCGGCCCAGGTGACTTCCAATTGGGTAACGAACGAACTGCACTGGCGATGTCATCAGACGTTATTATTATTGGTTCTTTAGTTTGAATGGACTCACATGACAATCCGACATCCCGCATCCACCCATCCTCTGTATGACTAACAGGCGCCGACCAAATGCTTCGCCAAAATGAATTTGTGGCTTCAGCATCGGGTAGGCACATGTCAGTCACACCATGATCAGGCTGCTCCCATCTTCTATACACCCACCTCTCATCTTTTTGGAACGAACGATTTTGAGCATAGCGATCTACTCTCTTCCTGTATCGTCGTATACGATTTGCCCACGCATAAACTTTCTGCTTCAGGTGGTCAATACGTTCTGTGACCCGTAAAGAATATTCGCAAGGACCGATATCAGATTTGCCCACGCATAAACTTTCTGCTTCAGGTGGTCAATACGTTCTGTGACCCGTAAAGAATATTCGCAAGGACCGATATCAGTCCCTGCGAACGCCCGGGTCACAAAACGCATTACTCTCGGACGTGTATTACCCACCCAGAAGCAACACAGCTTGTCAATAAGCACCCTAGTCTCGGCGATACGACGCTCAATTCTGCATTGCCAGGCTGGGACAGATTTTGGTCGAATAGCTGATTTAAATTGTGTTATTTTAACACCAGTTACCCGACAAACCGCACAATACAGAATTGAGTGTGCATCACTTATGTCTACACAATTGTCAACTATGTTTCATTTATTACACTAGATTGAGACGAAGTAGGAATGATGTGGTTACACTGTACTTCAGAGCGGAGCCTCTCAAGTGCGGCGTCATCCAACATGTGACAGCGTTGAATGGCTTGCACCTGATCCGACAGCCGTTGTGCCGAAACGTTGACATTTGGTTCTAGTACCTGAAACAAAGGCAGCATACGAACACGGTACGCAGTGAGATTAATTCCTACCTCTGTAGCCGCATAATATGCCCGCATAACGTTTTCATTCATAGACGAAGTCCATCGTATGCGGTGCACATTACCACCGGCAGCGGGGGCCCTAATCGAGGCCGGTGGGCCTCTGGGCTCCAAGCACGTCGGTGGCCGGCGTCTCCCCTGGCGACGTACAGGTGTTGGCGACGTCGGGGGCGAGAAATACTCGTCGCTCGATGATGAGCTCAACGCCTCAGCAGCATTCAAAGTCAATACTCCCATGTGCTGCGAGGCGAAGCTTTGCGACGAGTCCGGTGGTGTTATCTGTGCATTTCGTGTTCTGGCTCTTGTTAGCATAATATATTTACATAATTTTCGTACTTTAATATTTTCTGTTTGACATGACTTTAGCCGTCATGTCATTCTCAACATCATAAATTTCTTGTATTTTGCATATTTATTTATTCTTTGGTTTAAATTTTCTATTGTATCTTGTAATGGTACGACTAAATTCTATTTTATACCTGAAAATGTCTTGATGTATAAATATCTCTAAAAATTAATGGTTCAGTAATATATTAATGCTGTTGACATCGCCAATTTTTTTTATTATTATTATTCTCTTTATTTAGATAACTAACATATTATTTACATTTTTAAATATACATATTATTAAAAAAATACATTTAAATATATAAAAATAGTGTCCCACCGGCATCGGGTACAGGGACCAAGCTACCGGTGGTTAGGGCTCCAAAGATAAGAACCTCCGCACAATGCGAGCCGTGTCAAGTAGTACTGCTTTTTGCATCACGCCCTTGATCCAGCTGCCCAACGCTAGCCTCTTTAGGTATTGGTCGAGGCTCTTAGCTATAAGACCATTAACGGAGATGACTATAGGAACAATGATTGCCCAATCAATTTCCCACATGTCGACAATCTCGCGTGCTAAGTCCAGATATTTTATTTTTTTATTATCATTCTCAGCTTTCACGAGATTCTCGTCATGAGGGATTGTGATATCAATAATCATTGCTCGCCGCTCAGATCGATCTATGACCACAATATCAGGTTTGTTGGCTACAACAGTCCTGTCTGTAATAATAGATCGATCCCAGTACAGTGTGATATGACCATTTTCAAGAACTGACTCAGCTACATACCTGTAATAAGGGACCTCAGTATCCACCAGGCGGTATTTCAGAGCAAGTTGCTGATGTATGATCCTGGATCCTAGATTGTGTCTGTGCAAGTACTCGCCGTTAGCAAGACGAGAACAACCAGAGATTATATGCCTAAGGGACTCGCCTGGCAGATGACACGCTCGACATACATCAACCATGACGTCCCTCAGTATATATTTCCGGTAGTTGTTCGTCATGATAACTTCATCTAAAATTGCACAGATAAAACCCTCGGTCTCCCCAAAGAGATTACCGAATCGTAGCCAGGCCACAGAGGCTATAAGGTCTACATCAGGTCCATGAAGAACCTTATAAAACCTACCATGAAGCTCCTTGCTCCTCCATATCTCCTGCCGGTCACCAACACTAAGTATAGCTGGTTTGCGCCAGTTCTCTCTAGCAAAAAGGGTGCACACTTATTATTATTATTCATAGAAAGTTACAAAATCAATCTATTAGTGGACATGTGAGAATGTAAAAGTAAATAAACACACAAACCTTGATTTAAACAACTACTTTAATAATATAACTAGGCATAAGGTATAAGGTATAAGGCCTTCAACCAGGCTTAACGACTGCCATTTTACTGGCAACCGGGACCAACGGACTTAACGTGCCTTCCGAAGCACGGAAACGCTCGCAAATGTAAATGCCACAAAGTGGTCACCCATCCGAGGACCAGCCATAGTGAAAGTTGCGTACCTCAATGATCGTTTACCGAACACTGAGACCGCGGGACCACGAGCGCTTATATAAAAGAATGATTTCATATTTACTAAATATATATTATTGACAGCTGAGTAGCTGACGTTCGTTGAAATAATTAAGAATCATAATCTGCTGATAATAATCATCTGCTGACATAATTATAATACTTTGTTCAAAATGAAATCAAAGATTAGCTAAAAGTTTAAGAAAAAAAAGTCATTATGAGCTTTGAGATCACCATTTTGGATTTCAGTATTTATTTTATGAGGTATTCAACAAAATTGTTTAGTACGTCTAAACAATTTTGTTGAATACCTCATAAAATAAATACTGAAATCCAAAATGGTGATCTCAAAGCTCATAATGACTTTTTTTTCTTAAACTTTTAGCTAATCTTTGATTTCATTTTGAACAAAGTATTATAATTATGTCAGCAGATGATGATCTTGTTCCTTTTACACAATTCAATTTATAATTACGAATTAATCAAGTACCTACACTTTGTATTTTTTTTGTATAATTATGTGCTGTATTAGCGCATCATATAAATTACAATCTAGCCATCTAATAAGTAATTACACTTTAACCTAAACTGCTAATGAAGAGTAAAATTATAAGAATGTATCCATTAACACGTTTCTTAATGTCTCTATTAAGGGGAAGTCACTTTGTTCATGTGTTCTTTAAAAGTTGCACTTATTGCACTATGTTACACTGACACTTCACTAAACTAATTCAAAGGGTTTTGTTTCTTTTAGTCTCCTGACTAAATCTGTATGGTCAAGGAGTTGAATAGCCTCGACATTTACATGATGATGAAGTCGTTTTTGATGAGTTTCGGCATACTTTTATACTACATTAGCTACGAGATCCACTTTAAGGTCTCTATGAAGGTCGTCATTTCTAATGTACCAAGGAGCTTTAACGATGCCCCTAAGTACTTTGTTCTGAAATTTTTGTATCACTTGGATGTTACTTGATTTGGTACAGCCCCACAGTTGTATACCATAAGTCCACACTGGCATTAGGACTTGTTTGTACCATAATAATTTGTTGTGCACTGACAGTGAGGAATGTATGCCTAACAGCCATTGCAAATTTTGTAGCGAAAATTAAGCTCGCTGCGTTTCTTTTTTACGTGGACCTTCCATTTAAGTTTTGGGCGAATATTTCATTTCGAGCATATTTGACGTTTTGGAGAATATAAAAATAATTGCACATATTCATGTTTTTTATGATATTTTTGGAAATAATTTAATGATAGTAACTGATTTTTGTGAAAGGCCCAGCAATTACTCTTTTCTGCTAAGAGATATTGACGTTTCTTTTTTTTTTTAAAACGGTAATGAGATCCCATATACGGTAATTAGATCTCGAGATATGGTAGTGAAATAAATTGAAATGGTAATTAGAAATAAAATCAAAGGTTTGAAAAATAACCTCGACACAGGACTGGAGCAACACCTGACGTGGTTCTTAGGATTGCATCTTGATGCATTCACCCTCGCGCCATTACGAGAGTGACCTCTCAGCAACGGACCGCGCAGCATCCAATCGTAGCCGATGTTCTACAGAAGTAGTCCTAAGACCGATCTCTGGGAAACACAACACTTCTCGCCATGCCAGCCTTAGCTTTGGTAAGCTATGGCTCTCTCGGAAAGATAAGCTCCGACAATGCACTAGAGGCAGGGAGGCACTATATGAAAATAAGCGTCTTCTTAAAGCATTTCCAGGGCAAGGCGTTGACTATGTCATGAGACACCGCCATGACTACCTCACTTGTGATGACGCTCCTTCCGCGAGGACTCCAACACGCATAATCGCATCATTGGAGGAGCACTGAAACCAAACTGATGGAAACCAAACTGCTTGTGTACCAGATACCCATGACTGTGACATATGCGACGAAATGCTCTGCAATGATACGCTGAACTTGCCGCAGCACCTGTAGCTCACCTTTGGTGACTACGGGCACGTCGTTCTCGACGCAATCTCTAACATTGGCTGGGGTTTGGGCCAGCGGATGGTCTTACTATTCCAGATTCTCTAGGAGCTATTTTCGGGTCAATTTCTTGGCCAGCTTAATGGTCTCCTGTTACAAGGGTGCCGTAAGGAGGGACCTTTCGGCACCCTTGTAACACTTGCTCCTTCTCTCGGGCCTCAGGGCCTGGTGTACCGATAGCGGAGATGCACGCTGTGTGCACATTACAATCACCACAGGAAATCAGGCCTACACGATAGCTGCACCCCGGAGAGACCTTGATTCAGGCGTTTGACATCCCAACGTATGCCGAAGTATTTAGGATAGCCAGTCGGTGGTTAGTTGGAGGAGAAACGTGACGAGAAACTAAATATAACTATGGACAAATAACGACCCCTCCTTCCACCACATTCCAGCCCTGGACGCGGCGTATGCGATCAGGGAATACATCTACGGTCGAACCGCGCACGTCTTGGATTTGTCACTCAGTCTGCCGAAGTTCTTCCCCTACCAGTGGTTTTTCGGGAGCCTCAAGTGTCACCCCCAGACGTTGAAACTTTCCAGGACTGGGACGAAATGCGGTAAGAACGACGTCTTGCTCAGCGAGTCATAGTTTGAATTAATATTGCTCACAGGTTGGCGAGAAATAAGCGGCCACCATAACCACTCCGCTGCAATCAGCTGCAACGCAGCATCGGCTCCTAGCAATAATCGCAAGGCGCGAGGTGTCGACGTCAACACCCAATGCTAAAAAAAGCTAAGCTGTCTATAGTGACTGGGCTCCCGTGGTAGACCCAGTACGGCTTGGCAACGGTGACCACGTTTAGAACCTAATGGATTTCTCGTCATCGCAATCACGATACGCAACCAGTTGTAAAAGAAGAGTTTTCCTTCTTTCTTGATTACTACTTGCGTTAGGCGAATGTCCACTGTGCAATGCTCTGGCACAGGAGATCCTAAGCAGCAGAGCAGTGGTTTAGATTCACCTGTAGGATGCGGATAAGTATGTCCATTAATGAACCTCCATTCCCCCATCCAGTCGTGAACGTGGCCGCTCTAGACCAGTAACAACCACTACCCATACCTGACGGGCATCTATCTCAAAGTGGTCTGTACTTTAGCCCTACGCAACGCAACTAAAGTAGTACGGTGAGACAGCGGTAAGAGCTTGCTTTGTGACAGGACTAACTGCAGAGGAAGCAATGGTTCCTCACGGTAACTTTCACTGTGCAGTGTACCCCCACACTCTCTCCGGTCAGGGACCTATAGCACCTGATTTCCCAGGTCTGTAGGAGATACACTTTGATCTTTCGGAATTCTCAATGAGGAGGTTCCGTTCGTCCGCTGTTTTTTACACGCTGGGCAGCAGAAGATCGTGACCGAAGCCAAAGCGTCCAGCTTTGGCTCTCGCTTGGTCACTGGGACAGCCGCTGGCCTCCACGATGGGGGAGATTACCACCTCTGTCATTGCTACGTCGTCCAGACTCAATAAAAAATCATTACCGTTTGTTTCTTCTAATTACCATTCCATTTTAAAAGGAATGGGAATTAATGGTAATTATAATAATGGCAATGAGATTTACAATAATTTCAGAAATAAAAACGATTTGTTAAGTTTAACACTGTATAGATTGGATATATCTAGCAAATAATTATGTTAAAAACATAAAATAATTACCTTTTAAAAGGAAGCGCTTGTGGCCCCGCGCTCTCATTGTTCTGTAAACGATCACTGAGTTACGCAACTTTCACTACTGTGGCATTTACATTTGGGAGCGTTTCCGTGCTTCGGAAGGCACGTTAAGCCGTTGGTCCCGGTTGCCAGTAAAATGGCAGTCGTTAAGCCTGGTTGAATGCCATATGGGCGGCTTGAAAAATTTCAACAGCAGGTAGCCACAACCTGCGTTTGTCTATTTCAACACGGCTATAGCCTCACCACCTATTACGTGGGACAGGAATCCACACGGTTAAAAGCGGGCATATAATATGCCTCTGCCACCCCTTCGGGGATAAGGCGTGATGGATATTTATTTATTTACTTTATTTAAAAGGCAAATGGTATGTAGACATATTTTAAACCAAACCAGTTTTCGAGCAGGAGAACTCTAAATTACAAAGTAAAAAAATGGGTTTCAGGGGTGTGTTGTTCACGAACGTAATGCGGTGATGGTCAGCGAATCTTTTATGTTTAATCTAGTCCATAACCGTGCGTAAATGCGAAAATATTGGGTCGTGAATGTCTTTGAATGGTAATTATGTGTAAGTGTAAGGACATTTTTCTAAGTGGTATGATACCACTTAAATTTGTTCTTTCGTAAACGTTACTAAAATATAATATGGATTAATTAACCTATAAACCAAAACGTGTTAAAAAAATTCGTTCTCCCAATAGAGTTTCTAGAAAGACTCTTAAATTTACTAAAATCTGGATAAAAGGACACGGATGGTAATTAGATTTTGGCTTTTATTTTCAAAATTTCATGCATTTCTTACAAAAATCAAGATGTTTTAAGGATTGCGCCTAACGCAGGCCTATGTAAAATAAACAAAAACAATGTAACATTAAAAAAAAATGTTTAATGTGTTATTTATCGTCCGCCATGCAATATGCACGAAATGAAATATTTCACCCTTTTGCATCTAGTGTCATTCCTAGATATTTTGCTGAATTCTCATATGGAATGGTTTTGCCATTTATATACAGTGCATGATAATTGGCACTTTTATTTGTTAAGTCTATGTGAACTGATTTGGCTTCATTCAATTTTATTTTAAATTTTTTTGTCCAGTCATATATAATATTGACAGCTGTTTGAACCTTTGCCACTGCATCCACATGAGTGACCCCTGTAGCCATAATGGCTGTGTCATTTGCAAATTTTGCTATCGTGTGGTTTTCTAAAATCGGGATATTGCAGGTATACAATAGGTACAGGACGGGACCTAATACACTACCCTGGGGTACTCCAGCTTTTATTTCCTTTTAGTCTTTTAGTCTTGTCTTATTCTGAACATTATTTGGGTCAAGTAAGACTTTAAGATATCTGCAAACTGTTTTGGAAGCATATTTTGAAGTTTATGTATAAGACCTTCATGCCATACTTTGTCAATTGTCATGAACTTTTCGCAAGAAATCTCAAGATTAGCGTTTCACAAAATATCATAACCGTAACCACATTAATGGTGTTATTTATCTTTTCGAACCCATCTTCAAAGTTTTACTTGAATAGTTATAAAGGTGAATATATTAAATTATTTATTTTGGGACACTTTTTATACACACATAATAAAATGGGTATGCGATGAGCAGGGTTGAAAGTTATGTAACTAAAAGAACTATGAATATGAAAGTTGATGGTTGGAGAGTCAGAGAAAGGCCAAGAAAAGCCAAAGAAATAATAGATGGACTGTGTAAGGAGTGAAATGAATATGATAGGAAGATTGATCAGATGATGAATAACAAGAATGAATGGAAAAAAAAGGCATACTGCGCCGACTTTAAGTAAATTAGGACAAAGGCAAGAGGATGATGATGATTTTGGGACACTTTCATACGACGTCATCTGGGCCAAATTTAGTAAACACCATTACGCCAAAACAAAATTTTGCGGATCACACAAATATTTGTTTCGACCAGGGAATTGGACTTGAGTCCTCAGCGCGGCATTCGTATACATTACCACTTACGCCACTGAGGTAGGAATGTAATGTAATGGAATGTGATTCGGATGTAGAACGGCAAATGGTTGCCGCAAATGGGTCTTTAAAAAATAGCACGCCTCGCGGTTTATCTCCGAATCACATTTTACGACCACGCTAACCATAAAAATTAATTTATAACGATAAATAGAAGTTAAACAAAGTTTATTGCTGTTTTAACCTTACAATATCGCTTAAATAAAACTTCATTATATTTTGTCTATCAATCTAATAAGTTTATTGCTGTTTTACCTTCTATGGCTTTTCTCTAACAATATTGCTTAAATATAGTTTTTTTTCCTATCTATTCTGTTGTTTTTGCAACAGAGCAGTTTGTATTTTTTGCGATAGCCACTGCTTACACAGCACCCCACAATTTACAGTGCAGGGACGAAACAGTGCTTAATAGGCCTTGATATAAGAAAAAAATCCTATACATTCGCGGCCTTAAATAAACATAATATTCGTGATATTTCATCGAAGTTCGTCAGTGATTATAGTATTTAAATTTACTTAGGAGTTTCAAAATATAAATTATTAAACATTTCAATAATGCTGCTGACATAATTATAATACTTTGTTCAAAATGAAATCAAAGATTAGCTAAACGTTTAACAAAAAAAAGATATGAGATCACCATTTTGGATTTCAGTATTTATTTTATGAGGTATTCAACAAAATTGTTTAGACGTAATCTTGTTCCTTTTACACAAATCTAAAAAAAATCTCTTTAAGTTTGCGAAGTAAGCAAAAGTATAACTCAATAACACAAATTGTACCGCTGTCGCTTCAACATTGTCGTGTATTTGTTTGTCGCAACTATGATACGGAGTCTTTAGGTATATCTACAAGACTAACGAACGCCCCATGGTTGCACCCGCTTAAAGTCCGTACCGTTTACACTGCTGTATTTAGTATTACAAAAAGTATGTTAATATATATTTATTTGTATAGATGAAAAGACATAAACGAAAAGGTTTACTATAAAATGATGCTCATTTATTATACTACTGAGATGGCAGACAAGCATTCAATTCACTTGTTCAAAATTGGCTACCGTAGTCTAAAGATGTTCGCAGTGTCTGAGGTTTTACACTGCGGTAGGTACCGATCCGATTGCCGTGTTGAAATATGTCCATTAAATTGGATGTATGTATTGACTTTCATTAAATTGGAAGTATTTAGACGTTCATTAAATTGGATGTATGTATTGACTTTCATTAAATTGAAGTATTTAGACGTCCATTAAATTGGATGTAGGAATTGACTTTCCTTAAATTGGAAGTATTTAGACGTCCATTAAATTGGATGTAGGAATTGACTTTCATTAAATTGAAAGTAATTAGATCGGGGGCATTTCAGATCACCCCAACACAATCCATCATGGCAAATCTACTACCACCAACAGAAAAATTAGAGTAGGAGGGTGACAGTGCATCTGTTAGAGTAAGGTGGGAGAAATGGAAACGGTCGCTTCAGATTTATCTGGAAGCTGCGGACATCACGACTCCAGTTAAAAAGCGAGTTACGTTACTAGTTCTAGGGGGAGGTGCATTGCAAGAAATATTTTATAATTTACCTGGAGCAAATGCAGAACCTGAAGAGAACGTCGATATTTTTAAAGTAGCTATTCGTAATTTGGATGACTACTTTCTTCCTAAACAAAACAAGACATTTGAACGACACATTTTTAGACTTATTAAGCAAGATGAAGGTGAAAACATTGAAAAAAATCTTATTAAATTAAGACATCAGGCAGCAAAATGTAAGTTCGAAAAACCAGAAGATCACATAATCGACCAAATTCTAGAAAAGTCTTCGTCATCCGATTTAAGGAAAAAAATGTTAACTATTGGTGATGAAATTACATTAGACAAAGTGATTACTACAGCCAATACCTTAGAGATTGTGAGTTATGAGCTAGACAGTTATGAGCAAAAAGAAAAGAATACAAAAAATGAAGTTAATTTAATAAGAAATAAAAAACAGGATAATCTAAGATGGAATAAATCAGAAAAAGAGTCAGATGAAGGAAAAATACGCTAAGATGTACTAGATGTAGAAATTCTGCTAATACACCACGAGGCACCCTCTGCCCAGCAAAAAGTAAGAAATGCAACGGCTGTGGGAAACTAGGCTACTACCAAAGATGTTGTAAAACGAAACAGTTTCAACTTAACGCAAACTATTGCAAAACCAAGAAAGCCAAAACAACGACGTTAACAAGCGACAACGAAAAATAACTGCAATAAGTTCTGTACAAGATGAAGAAGTACAATACATATTTAATATGAACGCAGATGCAACAATCAAATGCGAAATAGGAGGAATAAATTTAGAAATGCTTATTGATTCGGGATGCAAACTTAATTTAATATCTAGTAAAACCTGGGAATATTTAAAGGAAAATAAGATTAAAAGTGAGAAACAAGTGAAATAACCCAAAAAATATTACTAGCGTATGGAAGTAAGACACCATTACAAATAAAATTTTCTTTTGAAGCTTAAATAAAAGCAAATGGAAGAATGGAATGCGCTACTATTTATGTTATTAAAGATGGAGCACGAAACATACTTGGTAAGGACACTGCATTGCAACTAGGTGTTCTTAAATCAGGCGTGGACGTTAATCAACTTGAACAAGAATTAAATAATTTACCTTTCCCGAAATTTAAGGACACGTTAATCGAGATCCCTATGGATTCGTCAGTTAAACCAGTTATGCAACCCTACCGTAGAATACCAATTCCATTAGAAGAAAAGATAAATAAAAGATTCAAGAACTACTTGATTTAGATATAATAGAAGAGGTACACGAACCTTCGCCATGGGTTTCCCCTATGGTTCCCATCCTTAAGGATAATAGGGATGTTCGCGTATGCATAGATATGCGTAGTCCTTGCATGGAAAATTTACTACCGAAGATAAAGAAAGCCCAATATTTTTCTAAATTAGATATAAAAAATGCATTCTATCATACACCCAAACTCAAGATCCCTGACAACTTTTATAACATCTAACGGCTTATACAGATATAAAAGACACATTCTTTTTACATTACATTTTTTACATTGCATTACATTTTTATTATACAGATATAAAAGTTCGGAGTCACATGCGCTCCAGAATTATTCCAAAAAATTATGGAGAAAATAACATTTTCTCCATAATTTTTATAAAGTGCGAAGGGACTACAAATTTCATATATGACATATTAATTTGGGGGAAAAATGAGAAAGAACGAGACTTACGACGTTCCAAGGTAATGGAGGTATTAAAACAGAATAACGTTTTATTAAATCAAAAAAAACTATATATAAAGTACAGACAATAGACTTTTTGGTTCATGAAATAAAAACCGTAAGGAGTAAAGCCGTTGCCCAAGTACATAAAGAGCATAAATGATTTTAGAGTACCGGAAACAATCGAAGAATTACAAAGTTTTTTAGGATTAGTAAATTACATTAACAAATGGCTTCCACATTTAGCTACGACGACAGAACCCCTAAAACATTTATTAAGACAGAAACTAGAGAAGAAAGCCAGAATAGAAGAGTACTGAAAGAGTGAACACAATGAAGCATTTGAAAAATTAAAAGATATGCTATCTAAAATAGAAACCTTGGGATATTATGATGTCGAAGGCAAGACACAGGTAATAGCAGACGCCAGTTCCGTAGGACTAGGGGGCTGTTTTAGTTCAGTTTGACTGTAAGGGACCAAGAATTATTGCCTTTGGAAATCGGACATTGAGCCAATGTGAGAGAAAATACAGTCAAACAGAAAAAGAGGCCCTTGCTCTTGTATGGGCTATTGAGCATTTTAATACATTTTTTTTTGGAAAAGAATTTGATTTAATAACGGATCATAAGCCTCTGGAATTTCTGTTAAGTCCGAAATCAAAACCATGCGCCCGTGTGGAAAGATGGGTACTACGACTTCAGGCGTATCGTTATAACATTAAATATAAACCGAGTAAGACCAATATTGCGGACCCATTATCGCGGTAATGTAAATACTCTGATCAATCAACGCAGTCATCAAAAGATAAACACGTTTATCAGATAGTTGAACTTGCCAACTTGTGCAATCTCCATGGATCAGATAGTAAAACAATCAGAAAGCGATCTGGAAATCACAAGCGTTAAGAACGGAATTTTCAGTAACCAATGGGATGAGTCTGTTAAAATGTACAAAATATTTTCTGATGAATTATGTTTTTATGAGAACATCCTTTTGAGGGGGAACAGGATAGTTATACCACAGAATCACAGAAAGCAGGTTCTACTAGCAGCCCATGAGGGGCATCCTGGAGTTGATGGTAAGAAGCTGAAGAAGGGTGCACCCTGGTTAGCTTACCAATACCTCCTGCACCAATGAAACGTCACAACCTTCCATCTGAACCTTGGCTCGATATTGCAATGGACTTATTGGGTCCATTACCGAATAATGATCATTTATTATTATTGACTATTACAGCCGTTATAAGGTGATTAAGATTACTAGGACTATAATAAGCTCGCAAATCATTAAAATCTTGAAAGAAATCTTTAGTCGATTGGGCTATCCACTATCTATCACTACTGATAACGGTCGGCAATTTGTAAGTGAAGATTTTAATAATTTTTATTATAGTTTTAATATTAAGCTTTTCAATACTGTACCATATTGGCCCCAAATGAACGGAGAAGTGGAGCGTCAAAACAGAGATATTTTAAAGCGACTCAAAATCAGTTCTAGTGAAAAGCGTGATATGAGAGACGCACTGTATGAATACCTCATGATGTACAATTCCACTCTTCATTCAGTTACCGGAAAGATATTTTTTCAAGAGACTAAACAGGGAAAAATCCCTGTGTTAAAAGATATAAATAACACGGATAATGACACTGAAGTTAAAGATCGAGACAGAATGCACACATTTTTTCAAGAGACTAAACAGGGAAAAATCCCTGTGTTAAAAGAGATAAATAACACGGATAATGACACTGAAGTTAAAGATCGAGATAGAATGCAAAAGGAAAAAGAAAAGGAATATGGAGACCGGAATAGAAGAGCGGAAGACCCTGAACTAATGGATGGTGAGAAGGTATATGTTAAAGAAATAGAAAAGACAAATAAGCCCTCAACAACTTTCAATCCTACACCACACATAGTGGAACAGTCAGTTGGAGGGGATGTTACAATAAGGAATACAGAAACTGGACAAAGATTACGAAGGAATGTGTGTAGTAGTGAGCCAGTGTTAAAGTTACCTAGTTTCCTTAGGTATAAAAGGGATCACTACAATACTTAACACTGTACTCTTTACAGAAACACAAACTGCAGCAAGCGGGGAAAATTTTCATCATTATAACAATGCATAAATAAAGTAGGTATATCAGTTAATGCTGAATGAAATTCAAGATTCATCTCGTTATTGTTTCTTAGTGATTGTTTTCGAGAAGTGAACAGGTATACAACACTCGAACCTCGTGTTTCTTTAAAAGCCACCACGTCACCAAACTTGACAAGGGTGGAGACACAAAACAGAAGAAAGAGGGTGGAATTGAAAGCAACAGTAGCCTTTGTTCAGTCACTTTATGCATTTGTGTTACCTCACTTACCTAGAATTACCGTACTTACCTAAAAACTGGTCAAGTGCGAGCCAGACTCGTCCACGAAGGGTTCCGTACTATAATAAACGGCCCCTTATTTTTTTTTAGTTTAAAGTAATTATTTATTTATTTATCTATCACGCCAAAAGGGTGGCTGAGGCATATTACGAGTATATGCCCACTTTTAACCATTTGTATTGCTGTCCCACATAATAGGTGGTGAGCCCATTGCCATGTTGAAATAGACAGACGCAGTTTGTGGTGTTCAAATTATATAAGGCCCATAAGGCCTTCAACTTGACTTAACGACTGCCATGTTACTGGCAACCGGGACCAACGGCTTAACGTGCCTTCCGAAGCACAGAAACGCTCGTAAATGTAAATGCCACAAAGTGGTGTACCCATCCGAGGAAAAGCCAATAGTGAAAATCAAAAAGTCAAAATAAAAATCTTTATTCATGTAGGTCACAAAGTAACACTTATGAACGTCAAGATTACTGCTTCTATATTTACATTTACTGCCAGATTCGCAAAGCAATAGGTAGAGCCAGAGGAAGAACCTGGCAATAAAACTCATGGCCACTCTTTTCTAACCGCCATTTGACACAGTTTGATTAACATGATATTTGACCAATTATACAGTAAAGATTTTATACAAAAAAAAAACAAAATAAATGTTGTGTTCATTAAAATTACACTTACATAGTTCCTTTGAATTTATGTGAGAACAGTCGACTAAACATAATTTGCCTTAAAATTAAATAATATTATTTGTAACAATTGCTATAACAGCTATGAGCAGTCCCAAGAGACGGCACCCGTTCACGGGTATGACTCATATATCAACCATCGCCCTATTCAACCGTATTGTAGGGAACAAGGCGACCCGATACATACGCCACCACTGCCAGGACACTTAGGCGAGCATGACATACCCAAAAACTACACAGCAACTACCATGTCAATTTCAAAATTATAAATAAGTCTACATAGTGCTCACACAATAACAAAGTCAAGTTACATATAATTATGTATATTAGTTATTACCGGGACTAAACGCAGCCATACCTTTAGTTGCCTGGCGTTTCAAATTATTTATACTGGAGAATGTAAATAAAAATAATGTAAAAAAAAATACAACATATATATGCAGATTCAAGACAAGTAGATAATATGACACAAGATTCATTCGAATCCTAAATAGCTCGAGCGAAGAGCAAGCAACTCATTTCCATTTATTTTTATCATTCAAATAATCATTAATTGTGTAGTAAGCCCTTTTCAAGAGGTGCGTCTTAATTTCCGCCTTAAATTTATGTAACGGCAGGTTCATAATGTCTAAAGGAATTTTATTATATAGGCGTACGCCAATTCCTGCAAAAGAGTCGTGAACCTTTTGTAAACGATGATGCGTTCCTATTAATTTATGCTTATTTCTAGTATTTATCGAATGTATGTCACTGAGTCTATTGTATAAATGTATGTTCTGTTTAACTAACATGATATTTGCAAATATATACTGTGATGCAACCGTTAAAATGCCAATTTCTTTAAATTTCTCGCTAAGAGACACTCTAGCATTCAATTTATATATTGCACGTAAAGCTCTCTTCTGGAGTACAAAAATTACTTGTAGATCAGCTGCTTTACCCCACAGCAAAATGCCGTAAGATATGACACTATGAAAATAACTAAAGTATACTAGCCTGGCAGTTTCTACATCAGTGAGCTGCCTGACTTTACTAATGGCAAAGGCTGCCGAGCTGAGTTTACCTGCAAGACACGTTATTTGGGCGTTCCACTGCAGTTTGCTATCTAAAGTGATCCCCAAAAATACAGTTGATTCTACAATATTAAGGGTATCACCGTTCAATGTTATATTTGTACCGCAATTCCTGACATTAGGCATGCTAAATCTGATACATTTTGTCTTCTTAGCGTTTAGTAGCAAAATATTGGTCGTAAACCAATATACAACTTGGGCAAGTGAACTATTAACGCCGTTAAAATCAGTAAGCGTACGATCTACTTTAAAAATAAGTGACGTATCATCAGCAAATAGAACAATGTCGCACAAGTTCTGTATATAGAATGGCAGATCGTTAATATAAATTAAAAATAGAAACGACCTAGAATTGATCCCTGCGGTACGCCCATAGCTACAGATGCTCCAGAGGAGCGAATTTCATTAACATCAACATGTTGTATCCGATCATTTAAGAAGGAAGGCAACAAGAAAGAAAAGAAAGTTACGTAACTCAGTGATCGTCTACAGAACACTGAGTCCGAGGGGCCACGAGCGCTTATTATTTATTATTATAGTGAATATATAACATTTTTTTGTGAATATTTCAAGTCTTACCTATTGCCGTAATCAATATCAAGCAAACACAAGCAAAAAATATAACGTTTGTTGTATGGGGTTCCAATAAACATTTTTTAGTATTTATTGTTATACCGGCAACAGAAATACATCATCTGTGAATATTTCAACTGTCTAGCTATTACGATTTATATACTGCCAATACAAAAATATAATGTCTCAAATTGCTGCTACTCCATTTCATTAAAATTCTCAGTTGCACGCTCACGCAAGAGTGTCCGCCATTTTGAAACTTCATTCATGATAAGTCAAGGTTACGTGGTATGTAAGTAGAAATTGTGATACATAAATGGACGCTTTAAATTTAAGGAAAAATACGTATTAATAGCTGAACCTTGACTCCAGAGTAAAATGATATTACAAGAATAAGGTCCGTATTCCACAACTTTTCTCAATACTCGATCAACGCTTAAGACTAGATTTTGCCATATAAAATCTACTCTCAAGTGATACATTTTTAAAGCAATTATTCTGCTAAATTTCTCATAAATTTTTAATAGAGTGGAAAAAGACAATTCGATTCGAAACAGGATTGAACCTGTGACCTTTGCCTAACCAGGGCAATGTTCTAGCCACCTGAACTCCCCGAATTTAATAAAAAAAGACTCGAATTATTAAAAAAAAATGAGAAATTTAGCAAAATAATTGCTTTAAAAATGTATCAATATAGGTCACCCATCTAAGGACCACCATATTGCGAATGTTGCTTAACGCTGTGATCGTTTACAGAACACTGAGACAGCGGGGCCACGAGCGCTTCCAAATTCAAATGTTCCAAATGATTAATTCATATACGGACGTAACTTAGGCTACAAACAAAATACTTTTCCTACAAAAGTTGCTAATTGAAATTAATAATTCGTTGAAAATTAGCGACACGTTCATGCCGTATTTTCTCAAAGTAAAGATGTTTTAATAAAACATTAAATAATTACTCTGCCAAAGAGACGCGTTTGACGCAAAAAGATGTATATTACAAACTCAAGATTACAAATACAGCCTCTTCAGTGACGTCATAGAAAACTGACGCATTAACCGGTATACACGTGTCAATGAATATTAAACATTCAAGATTGCAAGAGGGAATATTGTGTTCTACTGAATATT
The DNA here is from genome assembly GCA_948477245.1 of Thumatha senex. Taxonomy (NCBI): domain Eukaryota; kingdom Metazoa; phylum Arthropoda; class Insecta; order Lepidoptera; family Erebidae; genus Thumatha; species Thumatha senex. Next base: position 29,019,594 of record OX419732.1, read on the forward strand.
TATACAGGCTTAAATCGTCCGCTGTATCTTAAATAATTTACATAGGGAGGGCAAGTATGTAAAAAAATATTGAGGGGGTGAAAAAGGTTAAAAAACCAAGTAAGGCTTGAAAAATTTCAACAGCCGCTCGCCACAACCTGCGCCTGTCCATTTTCAACACGGCAATAGGCTCACCACCGATTACGTGGGACAAAAATGCATACGTTAAAATGTAGGCGCATAGTATGCCTCTGCCTCCTCTGTATATACATGTATGTGTAATAGGTGTCTTTAGAAATCTCTATGAAACATTTTTTCAGCTTACTCAATTTCAACTAGCAACGAATTTATTATAGGTATTTGAGATCACCAGTTAAAAAAAATTGCCGCTGTAAATTTAAAAATATTCCTGTTAACGCATTCATCGAAGCTGCTAGAAGTGTTGGAAGGTGGTAGACTTATTTATACACTTCTATCAGTAGTATCACAGTACATATATAAATTATGTACTTATTTATGTATATACTCAGGGGAGTCATAATGTTTAGGTATAGACATTTAATTTATTTAAGGCCTAATGTGTTGCCTCACCTATAAAAACACAGTGTAAGATTCAATAGATTTTCCTTTTAGCCTAAAACCAACAAAAACACGTCTACCATACGTTAATAGGCTGTAATAAAGTAATTAGGTTCTATGATCAAAGAACACCGCAAAATAGTAAAGTGTTTCTACCCACGCAATAAGTGGTACTACTCTTACCATTGATATTTTTAGAGCAATTTGTGTGCTAACAATTATCATATAAATCTGTAGGTCAAGCTAAGCTTAGTTTAGGTGGTTTAGGTGACTCTGAACCAATGTGTTTTTTTTATATCCTTCTACTCGTATCTTCACGCTGTATCTCTGACGGGGTAGTCAGATAGGACTTTTCTTTGTCACTTTACAAAGTTTAAAGTAATCTATAAGTCTAAATTTAGAAATTAATAATGTTTAATTAACGGCAACCGATCAATTCTAATTTTACCCAGTAGAAAGAAGTATGCATGGATCGCGAAGCCTGGCGATCTGTCCTCTCTGACTACCCCGTCAGGGATACAGCGTGAAGATAGTTAGTTTTTTTTAGTAAGTTATTGATAAAAAACGCTCGTAGCCCCGCGTCAGTCACTGATACTAGTGATCATTTAAAATTATGCAACGTGTGGGCTTAGAACTATCATATTCTTCAACAAGTCCATTCTACCGGGAACATAGTAGTTGTTAGCAGACGAACGAACTCTTGCCAATTATCTGCAATGATGACGATGCTACAGTTCCTCGCGGTCTATACTCGTGACTCCAAACATCACATTCAGAAACACGCAGCCTATTTTTGTCCCTCCAAAAGTAATCATGTCTCACTGCCAGATAAAAGGACAGATCTAATGTTAGCAGCATAGATACGTTCCTTCGACCTGATCACAATCTCTCATTATCCGTTTTAATGCGAGTGACAATAGGCTGCACCAACTAATTTGTAGGATTAAGGTAATAGACGGTTCTAGAAGATGTATCTATGTAGTGATAAAGTTCTCATTTCGATATGTTATTTAAAAACATATGGCCTACAAAATATTTATAACTAAACATGTATAAACATGTTTTTTTCTACTTATTCAGTTTCAGTTAAATGACTGGCTCTTTTAATTAATAATACGGCTTACAATACACCCTTGACATCTATAAGGATATGAATATTAGTTGAAATGGTCGGTATCCTACTTATCACCCTCGCGATATGACGGCTGAGAGTGCCGAGGTTGACCTTTCTATCGTACCCTTACGAAGACATACAACGGGAGACGGGTTAAGCTCTACATAAAAGATAAATATAAGCTTGTAGCATATGTTAGTTAATGGTACTAAAGTGTCACTGACGTGCTAATGACGAGGGTCTCCGATGAGGTAGATACTTGAGTTAGTTTCCAAATTTTAACATAAATGTAAATGATATTAGGCGTGATTGAAATTAAAATTGTGGGACACTTTATACACAGCGCCATCTTGATCAAACTATACTATAAGCTTGTAATATGGGATCTAGATAACTAATACGAGTATATACGTACTTATATATTTTCAAATAAATATTATATATAGGAGACACCCAAGCTCCGAAACCAACATGTGATCACTTAAATATTTGAGTCGAACCATAATAATCACATTTGCCTTTTTCCCCGGAAGGGGACTTTCAACAATTGGTGACCCCATTGCCGTGATAAAATCACACATCAATCACAGGTTGTGATAATATCCTCTTAAAAATTTCATGCCGACTATAAGGCCTTCAAATTGTCTTAACGACTGCCATATTACTGACAGTCGGGACCATCGGTTTAAAATGCCTTATAAAGCACGGAAACGCTCGTAAATGTAAATGCCACAAAGGGGTCCCCCATCCAAAGACGCAGGCGTAGCGGGTGTAACGTAGTGATCGTTTACATAACACTGAGTTAGCCGAGCTACGAACACCAAAAATACTGTGTAAAATGTACATAAGTATTACTATAAATTCCTTGCAGTTCAAATTAGCTGCAATTCCAGCTGGAACACTTGATACTAACAGTGTTGCGAAATTGGCGGTCTCAGGGTTTGGTCACGTATCGCCTTCAATATCCGGAGTCGAGTTGCCGGGAGTAGTGAAAACGTGCACTTTACTTTAGTAGCTTCTGAGACCTGCAGCAAGTTGAATATAAGTTTTACGAATAAAATTTGGTTATAGTACTACTAAATAAATGAACATAACATACTTTCACGCCTTTATCCCCGAAGGGGTAGGCAGAGGCGTACTATACGCCCACGTTTCACCGTATGCATTGCTTTTATTTTTTGTCCCACGTAACAGGTGGTGAGCCCATTGCAGTATTGAAATGGACAGGTGAAGGTTGTGGCGACCCGCTGTTGAAATTTTTCAAGCCGCCCTTAAGGCATTCAACTGGCTTAACGACTGTCATGTTAATGGCTACCGGGACCAACGGCTTAACGTGCTTTCCGAAGAACGGAAACGCTCGCAAATATAAATGCCACAAAGTGGTCACCCATCCGAGGACCAGCCATTGTGAAAGTTGCTTAACGCAGTGATCGTTTACAGAACACTACGTCCGCGGGGCCACGAGCGCTTCTAAATAAATGAAAATAGAAAAAATCCCCATAAAAACAAATATACAAACAAAAGTAACTAAATAAACTGAGGTACAAAACGAACTTAGAGCTTAACTCATTAATAACAGACAACCTGAAAAATTAACATGTATGGTTAGATTATGACCGGGCAGTTTGAAGGTGTATTTTTTTTTATTGTATATCTCTTCTTTTCTCGGGTATCTTCTTTTTTTTTCTTGAAGATACCCGGGCTTTTGGTAGGCTTACATGGAGACATAGGTCCAACACGCAGAGGCCCTTTGAGAATTTTAATCTAATAGGGAATGGGACCCCCACTGCAAATAGTCCACGCCCGCCTTATGTAGAAGAACGGTAATGAATCACCTCCAATGGGAGTTTAACTATTGTGAAATGTGCTAACTAAGAAATGGGCTATTGGGTTGGGCGTTAAATAGATTGGGTGATATAAGCTATTGATGAAAACGGCGTCTGCCTTTTTAATATATTATTATTAAACTACTGGCAGACGGTGACTCGCCAACTCACTAGGTGGGCCCCCCTATACAATCACCGTAGGCATGATAAGCCTGTAAGGCGACAGAGGGCAACACCGGTGTGAGCGGCTTGGGGTGTCGAGCTGTGCGGGGCCGGTTTCACCTTCGCGGGACAGGTCCGGAGCGGGTTTCCCCGTAGTTATGCCCTTGAAAATGACACTTTCACCCCCAAGCATATAGCTCTGGCTCCCTCCCTCTGACCGGCCAATTAAGGCAAGCCAAAGTTGAGATTTGCTGCACTCCCGGGAGTAGCACTCTCACTGCTCTCCCGTTAGGCCATTAAATCCTAACCGGTGCAGAAGGGCAACAAAACTCTGAGGAATCGGGACCGATGTGAGCCACGCACATTCAGCTTGCCACAAGCTGCCCTGCGGATGTGAGCTTTTCAATAACTTTCTGACAGATTTTTTGTGGATATCAGAAAGTGGAAGACTCAAAAAGCGAATCTACTATGCCCTCATAGGGTTGCGTTAATCCTATAAAAAGATAACGACTGTCCTCGAGGGATTTATTGTATATTATTATTATTATTTTCTTTTTCAATCTGCCTCATCCCCAAGGGGTGGCAAAGGCATATTATACGTTTACATTTCACCGAGTGCATTCCTGTCCCACTCAATAGGTGGTAAGCCCATTGCCGTGTTTAAATAGACAGATGCAGGTTATCATTTCTTGCTGATGAAATTTTATAAGGCCTTCAACTTGGCTTAACGACTGCCATGTTACTGGCAACCGGAATCACCGGCTTAACGTGCCTTCCAAAGCACGAAAACGCTAGTAAAACAACAGAAAGCGGTCACCCATCTGCGTTGAGCGAAAGTTGCTTAACGCAGGTAATCGTTTTCAGAACACTGAATCAAAGGCCACGAGAGCTTATCACTACATATTATAAAACAAAGTCGCTTTTCGCTGTCTGTCCCTATGTATGCTTAGATCTTTAAAACTAGGCAACGAATTACGATACGGTTTTTTTTAATAGTTACAGAAATTCTTATGGAAGGTTTTTATGTATAATTTGTTAAGTTTTTGTATACATCGACTAAATTATAACGATAATTGTTGGGGATATCGGAAAAAAATAAGCGGTCTGGGAGCTTACAACTAAAACGCTCCCTAAACCGATTGAGATCTCAGAAAGTCTACAAAAAAGATACGAGAGATACTACAAAAAAGAGACGATATATGTCTGTCTCTTAAAAATAACATACTATATCCATTTATATACTTAAAAAAAAACAGCAATAATAAAGCGGTAATTTGAAGGCTATTTACTCAAATATGGTATTAATCCTTATCATGTTTACTACGTTGAAGATTAATTTGTCTCTCTACACCTTGCAAATTAATCTTACGAGTTATAGCAACTTCAAAATAATGCACAATGAAATTAATTTCGTGAACCCATAATTCGATCGAAATTCGAAATCGAAATTCGAATTTGAAAACTGTTCATAGATTATTGTCAAATTAATAAACGACGGGATTAAATGGGTGCCACGGGGTTTGAAGTATGTCACGGGCAAAACCGGGCGGGACAGCTAGTAATATTATAAATGAGAAAGTTTGTATGGATGTTTGTAACTCTTTCACGTAAAAACTACTGAATGGATTTTAATCAAACTTTACAATAATATAGCTTATACATCAGAATAACACATAGGCATTTACACATAAAAACACCCAAAATCCGAATCAAACATTTGCAGATCACACAAATTTTTATTCCGTTTCGGGATTTGAACCCGAAACATAGCACGGTAGTCACATATATTGCGTTAAGTACGGCATATTTTGTCTCTTTCTAATAAATGTGTGTGTGTGTGTGTTTGTGTGTAGTTTGATGACTTACCTAACCAAACCAAAGCAATAATGACACTGAATACTAGACCAACAAGTCAACTGTGCATTCAACCTACGTTTGTCACTAAACTATAAATATTAGTCCTGATCAAGTGACTGAATCAATCAAATTACTAAATCAATCAATCAACTCGCTGCTCAATTTTAAACCAAGTTTTCTCCATCGCAATAGATATTTAGACGTGTAATGGGGGTTCTGAGATATACACGAGCGAAGCTCCTGCATCCATAAAGAAAACAAACAGTTCAACATTAACAATAACTTATCTATATACCAATAATCAAGCTAAAGAGTTTGTTTGTTTGTTTAGTTGAACGCGTAAATCTAAGGAATTGGTCCGAATTGAAAAAATCTTTTTGTGTTGGTTTCCATCCATTCATTGAGGAAGGCTATAGGCTATATATCATCACGCTAATACACTAGAAAGCGGAATAGTAACCATAAATGTCAATAAATAGGGCAAATTTTCATTCATAATTGTAAAAGTAATAAACGACGGAATTAAATTGGAGTGACGGGTTTTCAAAATAATTATGTCACGGACGAAGCCGCGGGGGTTATCTAGTATCATATATAAGTATACCCGTATGAGTAAATCCGTATGAGTTAATTATACATTACAGCCATACGTGCTGAAATGTATAGTTTACTCATACATTTATACCATAAATTTTGTAGTTATTGCCAACATACCTGTTTACAGTTACAAAATTTATGGTGTTCTTAACGAATTTATGAGGGAACTTAATTAAAGCGATAACTTAAATTATCAACGCGAAATTTTAAGGTAATGAAGTTACGATAACGCCAAATTACTAATATACAAGAAAATACGGGGTTTGGAAGTACATAAGTTAAGTCGCAGCTCCCAGTAGCAAATGAGACAAGACCATGATACGACGTACTTGTATGTAAAAATACTCACATATGTCTATAACTACTTAGTTTCTACCCCATCAAGTATTTTTTGAAATAGTCAATCTCTTTATAATTAGTTTACAGTACAAATAATTGGTTATATAACATTTTAGTTATATGAAGGAATTTAATTTGTATACAAACATAAACTCTTACGCCAAAATCGGTACAGGCAGTGCATTTCATAATATACTACTCGTACGCAAACAAAAAGAGGAAATCCAATATTAGTTATAATACAAGGATGTCGGCGATGTCAAATATCAAGAATATGGTTTATACAGAAACATAAAATTGGAAGCGCTCGTGGTCTCTGACTGAGTGTTCTAAAACCATCACTGCGTTAAGCAACTTTCGCTGTACATGATCCTTGGATGGGTGGAATTTACATTTGCGAGCGTTTCCATGCTTCGAAAGGCACATTAAACTGTTGGTCACGGTTGCCAGGAAAATTGGCAGTCAAAAACATGGCGCCTCTCCATTTCAACACGGCAATAGGCTCACCACCTGTTCCATAGGACAAAAATGCACACGGTGAAATGTGAGCGTATTGTATGCCTCTGCCTACCCTTTCAGGGATAAAGGCGTGACAATATGTATGTATGTATAAAATTGGGGTAACAATAAGGTTTCATTTGCTTAATACAAGTACCCTTTCTTGTTGGATATTTCCTGATGGTTAACAAGCATACTAATCACTTAATATTAAGTGATCATCGTAAGCTAATTAATCGTAAGCTATGACCATATTGAAGCACCAATTTGAAGTTCCCAATATTTAAGAGCTGAGCCAGTAAGAGGTGGTAGAATTCATCTGTTTCAAGTGTTCCTCGGTAGATTAGTTGGATAAACACCTTCCCTGTTAAGAGACAAGTCGTTCCGTCGACAAGTTTTTCCACTTTTATATTATTAATTATTTCGACTTAGCAAGTATTCATTCAGTCCTTATTCAACTACAATTATGAGAGCTTAGTGATACATTCGTTTTGAATTATATAACCTTAATCAGTGAGTTATCATACTCATCATCATCAGTGAGAGTTTTATGTCAGTTATTTTTGTAATTGTCTTGTTTCAATCAGAAACAGCAAAAGATTTATTCTTTTTACGGAAATAAATGACAGTCAGAAATCAAACAGAATGTCTAAAACACGAACTCTTAATAAGTACTTTATAGTTGTACAATATTGAATGGTTCCCTGTTTAACGGAGCCAAAAACCAAGCTACCTTCAAGGTAGGCACTTGAAGGGTTTAAAAGAATAGAAAACTTTTCAGTTTCAATTATAAGAAAGTTTTCTTACAAACTTTAATAGAATTTTAAAGGAATTTAAAAATCCAATTTAAATATAAGTTAATTAAACCAGTAAAAATTAAAATCCTTAACGTATAATATTGAATGTCATCGTGTCATCTACTTTCCCTACCTGGGTAGATGAAAGTAAATAACGGATCCGTATTGGGTTGCATAAATTTTAGAGGCATAACTTAAAACTGCATAACGTTTTTTGGCATACTCTTCGTTTCGCATAACGTTCAAACAGAATAAATCATTAGGCATACTTTATTTACCCATAACTTTTTTATAATAATGATATACCCGCATACAATGTTTACGCATATTTTTTTTACAATAACGATTACTAATTATAACATTTATTGGCATATCACTCACTCTCGCATAAAGATTACAAGCCATACATATAGAATACCATAATGTTAACGAGTACATATTTTTATTTTTATATCTAAGCTTGAACTGTCTAAGATTGAAATGCCCACTGATTAAAAATATCCATAGTCACTATACTGAAGTTCAACATTTCAACACTTAAATATAGAATATATAAATAAAATACAAAAAGAAAGTAGGTAGATTAAAACGAGCGATTCTATTCTGGAGCATTGCCGGCCGCTGCCGCGGCCCGCTCTCTTCGCTCGCTCGGCTCGCGCATTGTGGTCACAAGTGACCTAACACTCCTCCTCGCTTCGCTCGTCGTCGTACCTATTTACGACATTGCTCAAGACTAGTCTAAAAAAATAACACTTAAAATATCGTTTTATATGTTACAACTTAAAAACTTGGCTATGAGTGAGATGATTATTTACAATGCTGTCTTATCATTTCTTAAATATTCTTAGACAAATTATAATTCATTTATGATTTAAACGGTTATCCATACCTCCATTATGCGTTTTGTATTTTATGATAAATTATCTTTAGGCGAATAACAATTATACCCTTTACATTTACGCTGATAAAAATTATGATAAAAAAATTAGAGTAAGTTAATGTTATGCCCATAAAACAATTATGCGTTTATAACACTCTGCTTATCATAATTTATGCGAGAAAAGTTTATGCTAAAACTGTTACGCCAAACTACATTATGCTGAAAAAAATTATGCGATCGAAAGGGCACCCTATTAGAATAGGCTCAGATGCCGAGTGGTGAATCTGGAGTCTGAGCTTGCCGGCTCCCTCGACCAAATCCGAGTTCTACGGGAGGAGGTGGACCAATTGGTTCGTAGGTCCGCGGAGAGTCGGGGGGTTGAGGCTCTCGGGAAGATCCAACCAGCGCAGGCTGCTCTTGAAACCCAGTACACGCAGTCTGGGGCCCCTGCGCCGACAAATCCTGCGCCTAAGCCAGCATTAGTACCCGGTATGGTGCAAATAATGGAGGCGATGGACAAGGGTCTCGCTGTCCTCGAGAGTCGGGCGTACCGTCCACCGCTAGCACACGCGTCCTACGCGGCTGCGTCTGGTGGTGCTTCTGGCCCCAAGGGAAAGACCACTTTATGTCCGAAGCCGGCTGAAGTGAGGGGGAAAAGTAGCGTCATTCTCCCCACTCCAGCCACCGCTCCTGCTACATCTTTAAAACCCTGCAGAGGGGAGGGCTGGGAGATAGCGGGAACCAAGAAGAGGTGAAGGTCGCTAAAAAAGCGGGCAAGAGGGTGGCCAAAGCTGCCGCGGTGAAGGCGCCGAAGAGGTTCCGCGCCCCACGCTCCACTGCCGTCGTACTGACGGTGACATCAGAGGGGTGGAGAGAGGCGTGGGATACTCCGATGTCCTGAGGAAGGTGAAAGCCTCTGTGGACCTCAAGGCCCTTGACATTACAGGTGGACTCCGATGCAAGACAACTCGCACAAAATCGACAAGGCTGATGCTCTAGCAGCTAGGCTGAGAGAGGCGCTGGATGCGGCTAAAGTCCGCGTCACCAGCCGCATCCAGCGGACCAGCGGGCGGACAGCAGGACCTGCACCGCCTCGAGGCCAAAGCTCGTCCACCTGCACGGGGTAATGCTGCTCAGGAGCAGCCTCGTTCACGGCGGGATGCTGATATGGACGTCCATTAATAGACACACATATCCGCATCCTGCAGATAAATCTAAACCACTGCGCCGCTGCTCAGGATCTTCTGTACCAGAGCATCGCGCAGTGGTCCATTAACTTGGTCGCCGTCGCTGAGCCGTATTGGGTTCACCCCAAAAGCCCCGTGGCCCTGGAACGCTTGGCGACAATCTTTGGGGGGTCGCGGACACCTCGAACCTTGCACTCATTGCTAGGGGCCGAGGCTGCGTCATGGCATTACAACGGAGTACTTCTCGCCGAATCGTGACCAGCATCAGTTTGAGCTATGGCTCCCTGAGCTGGACATCGTTCTTGCCGCATGTCGTCCTCGCCCCGTCTTGGTCCTGGGAGACTTCAACGCCTGGGCTCAGTCACGGGGCTCCCGGAAAACCAGTAGCAGGGGGAGAATGTTGGAGGACTGGGTCACTACACGTGGCTTGGAAATCATAAGCCGGGGGAATGTCGCCACCTGGGTGCGGCGGGAACGCAGTTCGGTCGTAGACGTATCGTTTGCGACTCCTGATCTTGCCCGCCGCGTCCAGGGCTGGCGTGTGGTGGTGGAGGAGGAGTCGTCATCCGACCACAGGTATATTCGGTTTGACGTCTCCCCTCCATCTAACCTACCGCCGACAATCGCGAATTCCCCGGAACCGCGTTGGGCGGTCAAACACCTGAACCGGGAGGCTCTCCTGGAGGCAGCCATCGTGCAGGCCTGGATCCCAGCAGCGGAGAGGCCTGAAGAGGGAGAGTGGTTCAGGAGAGCCATGTCGCAAATCTGCGATGCGGGGATGCCTAGGGCCGGGCCCAGACCGGCAACGGGACAGGTGTATTGGTGGTCGCCGGAAATCGCACTGCTGCGCGCAGCGTGCGTGACCGCGCGCCGTCGATATACCACGTTCCGCCGGAGGCGTCTCCGCCCAGATGATGCGACGGCCCGAGAGACAGAGCTACACGAGGGTTACAAGGAGGCCAAGAGGACCCTCCAGGAGGTCATAAAACGGGCCTAAAAGTTGACCCGTGAAGAGCTATTGGAGACTCTGGAGCAGGACCCATAGGGGCGCCCGTACCTTATAGTTAGGTGCAAACTTCGCCCTAAGACGCCCCCGCTTACCCAGAGCCTTCAGCCGCAGAAGCTGGAGAGGGTCCTGGGCTCCCTGTTTCCGTCAGGAGCGGAGGATCATATTCCTCCGCGGATGGCTCCGTCTCAAGCGTCCGATGCGGATTGCTGCGAGAGTCATGTACCCGAAGTCACCGAGGGTGAGCTAGGGTCGGCGGTGTTGCGGCTTAAATCCCGCAAGAGTACTGCTCCTGGACCGGATGGCATTCCAGGCCGAGCGTGGGTCCTGGCTCTCGAAGAACTTGGGCCTCGACTGATAAGGCTCTTTAGCGCATGCCTCGAAAAAGGCCAGTTTCCCAGGGTGTGGAAAACGGGGAAACTGGTCCTGATCCGAAAAGCGGGGCGGTCGGCAGACTCACCATCTGGGTACTGGCCGATCGTGTTGCTCGACGAGGTGTGTAAGCTCTTTGAGCGTATTATTGCTGAGCGCCTTGTCGGGCATCTCACACGCGTGGGGCCAGATCAGGCGGAAAACCAGTTTGGTTTCCATCGGGGTCGCTCCACCGTGGACGCGATCATGCGTGTCAGGGCCCTGGCAGAGTAAGCAACATCGCGGGGTGAGGTGGTAATGGCGGTGTCTCTTGACATCGCCAACGCTTTCACCACCTTGCCCTGGAGCTGCGTTAGGGAGGCTCTCATTTATCATTGAGTGTCTTCCTACCTCCGTCGCATTGTCGGGGCTGATCTGTCCGAGAGAGCCTTAGCTTACCCGAGCTGGCTAGGGCCGGGACGGCGAGAAGTAACTTGCGGTGTTCCACAGGGATTGGTCTTAGGACCGCTCCTGTGGAACATCGGCTACGATTAGGTGTTGCGCGGTCCGTTGCTCAGTAGTGTCAACGTAACATGTTACGCAGACGACACTCTTGTTACAGCGCGAGGAGCAACGCACCGAGAAGCAGCCCTAAGGGCCACGGCAGGTGTTGCTCAAATCGTGGGTCAAATACGGCGGCTGGGTCTGGAGGTGGCTCTCCACAAATCCGAGGCTCTGTGCTTTCACGGACCTCGGAAGGGGCTGCCCACGGGATCGAGCATACAAGTAGGGGGCGTTAGCATCGGCATCGAGCCCTCGATGAAGAATCTTGGGCTTGTACTCGATAGCCGATGGAACTTCGGACACCATTTCCAAAGTCTGGTCCCTAAGCTTAGGGGGGCTGCGGCCGCGCTCTCGCGTCTGCTGCCCAATATAAGAGGACCCAACGCTCCCTGCAGGAGACTCTACCTCGGGATCGTGCGGAGTATGGCCCTATATGGGGCACCCGTATGGGCGGGGACCCTGACGGCCACAAACGTGGCTATTTTAAATAGTCCGTTGAAGACGATGGCCGTCAGGGTGATTAGAGGTTACCGCACGATCTCAGTTGAGGCGGCATGTCTCCTAGCCGGGATTCCTCCATGGGACCTGAAAGCGAGGGCCCTTGCGTCCTTGTATCAATGGCGCAAGGAGGCGCTAGAGCGGGACTACAGACCTGTGCCCCAAGAAATCGTTTGCATACACTGGCGGACTGCCCAGCGTGGGACCTGCAGCGCTGGGACCTCGTTGTGGGTCTGGGCGTGGTCTCCCACGGGAGCAAATGGGACGCCGCTGCATCTTTTTGCGAGCATGTCATGCTCGCAAAATGCTCTGCGGTGAGGACGCCGCAGACTTGTCTTCGCCCAAGACTACCGTCCTCCATGACCGGGGGCCTGGGGACGGTGGGTCGGCTGCTCGCCGTCCTTACAGGTGCAGGCCCCGGTCGGTGGCGTGGTGTCAGAGCTCCACGTACGCCCTTCACCCTCTCAAGGAAGTGGTATAAAACCTGATCCCCCCCAAAGAAGCGCGATAACATTCGAACCCCTGAACGAGGCCGCGGAAGCGGATAAAGTCTGTCGGGAGCCCTGGGGCTATCCTTCCGAGGGCACACCCGGAACTCCCGGCTATAGAAAGATGAAAGGGATACGTGTGGTTTTGTTGTACACGTGTTAATATTGAAGATATTAGGAATACATTAAACATATTTATTCAAGTACCAACCAACAAGAGAAATGTAATGTAACAGAGACTTTAATGTATTAAGTTAAGATGAGAGATCTATAACATAAAAATGTAACACCCGAGATAGGATGTCAATAGATCAAATAATAATCAAAAGCTTCCTGATGTTATTTGTTATTTACGGCCATACATGATGATTTCGTTGAGAAAACACGGGTCATATTTATTCAGTACGTCTCCAGAGAATGCAGACCGTTGACTTTGTAACACAAATATTTTATTTCATCACTACAATAATATTTGAACATTTTGGTAACTTTTATCAAAGTTTATAAGCTTTTATGGGTAAATCAAAATCAATCCTCGCAGTTTTACTCGCGTAGTGGCTGTTACCGTGGAAATATAGAGAAAATATGTAGTTGTATGATATACACCAGACGACTAATATATTTCTAAATACACATGTTATACATAGGAAACACCCAAACTCCGAAACAAACATTTGTGTATCATACAAATATTTTTTCCGACCTGGGAATCGAACCCGGGACCTCAGTCGCGGCAGTCACATACACTACCACTGCTCCACGAGGCAGTCAAATTTAGTGAAAAGCTGTTAATTTAGAATCACAAATAGACACTTCAATTTAATTTATCTATATAGATGTTATATTTATACCAAATGAAAACATATCATTTAGAGTTAAAACTGATCACGTCTTATATTGAGGAACAGCTAAAGATATGAGATATATTACAGTATTCGTTTCAAATGATGCTCATTGTCATTTATTAACACACAATGAAATCATTATATCGCAGACCACGGCTGGAAGCAAGCCTGTAAACCTTAAGGTTGTACAGGACCCTACGGGAGATAAATAAAAATAGTAGTAGATAGAATATAATATAATATATTTCCCGATAGGGCCAAAAGAAGTCTAGTCAGGGTCGCGGGTGTTGAATATAAGTAGGCAACCGTAAGGTGGACTCTGCCGCGAGAGGCCGCGGAACCTGGACTTATCTGAGGGAGGGCCAGGTGATCTTCCACGGGTCGGATGTTGTTCCTCTCGCAGTCGTAGGGTTCTCCGGCTGGACGACGGCTTCCACTCGCCGTCTAGGCGCGACCGGAAGGAGCCTCGGAGCAGCTCTTAGCCAAGAGGTAGTAGGTGGTAGTGGTGGACCCGTCAAGGTTCAACCGTAACAAAGGTCCCGGGATATTCCGGGTCCAATATTTTATACAAATATTTTATGAATTTATATAGTTTCAGGAAAGTACTTGAGCAACTTTGCAATTACTTTAATTTTATTATTTTAGTTTTTCGACTATTGTGTGGTAGTACACAGTATCGTAATTGACAAATCTAGGTTGTTCTCGAAACTTCTTGTCAACTGCTTACCGCCGGCAACTGCTTATCTTACTCCACGCTTATAAGGGAGTAACTTCAATGCCGCATCAGTCCGATAGATGGCGTTAGTCGTATGATGGCGTGGCTTGGAAACGCATCATTACAAGCCTCTTCCAATTAGTTTAAGTGGATGACTGATTTTACTGTACCCTGACCAGAAGGGTAGGTACAGGGTTTTGTTTTCTTTCTTGTGGCCATGATTTCGTACGTTGGTCAAAGGTGCATCACTTGCAGAAGAGACTGTCCCAATAGCACCCCTACCTCCCACACAGTAAGTACTAAAATCCCCAATACCCGTAGTACAACCACTTCTCCTCGCTGGATATATAAAATAATATTTCGCATAGACCCCTATGCGAAATATTTGTCTCCGTAACCTCACCGCATTATGGTGGAACTTCGAGGAAAAATAATTTCTATAGTCCCACCCTATTAGACAAGTGCCGCAAAGAGTTAAGCTCTTATTATTTCTCCTGTTATTATTTAGCACGTTAATATGGCATCGCCCCCTTGATAGAAAGCAAAGACTGTGATTGAGGGCCGTTATCCTAGCCGATAGGGCCCCGATAGAGACCCCAGGTTGATGGCCCAGTTAGTGCCTTTTCACACTTCTCTTTAAGGACCTAAGATTGTAAGAGAAGGGAAACACATGCGCCGGCAGAGAGTTCTATGTTTTATGGTGTGACATAAGAAAGACCTGCGGAATCTATCAGTGTTGCGCACGATTGTGTCCAGCGAGGATGACATCTCTGCCCCGCTCGTATTGTTCGGAAATTTTTAAGGCTTTCAAATAACTAGGATTCAAATCACTGCTCAAAACATGGTAAACGAAACTATGTTCATATATATTATATTCAGTTCTATACATCACAATAACGCAGTCCCTAAGCAACAATAAATTCACAGAGGAGTTGAGCAATATAATAATGTATTCGCAGTAACGCTGCGAAGCCTGCAACGGATATACGAGTATGGCGCTAACTCAGCGTTGATGAATCTCGTTTGAATATAAACTATATGTTTTTTACTGTTATGTTCACAGTAAGTGTTGCTTTATAAGTTTTAAGACAACACTTTTATATGCAATAATATACGACACTAATAAATAACTCTACATTGTAGGACAAGGAAAAAATTCATTAAAAATAGCAGTAAACAAAAAATACAAGAATTATCACAAAAACAATAAAAAAGCCAATGTTTATTCTTTTGTTTTATTTAATTTTCTAGTCTCTTAGTTATTTAGACTGCACTACACAGGTAATTTATCGACAATTCTACTGGTGTACAATTCATATTCTATATAAACAAAATATAGATTAAAAAAACCGCCTAAGTTGACAATCGAGTATACATATTTACTGAATCATAAAGCGCACTAGCGTGGAATGTTGTCACTAATATCGGTACTCAATCAAACGAGGTCGGGGTGTGATACACGAGTTGGCGTAATTTGTGCGATACGGGTATGCAACGGAATGAATCAATGGTTGATTCTGTTCAAAAATGTGCTCTAGTGGTGTTGAAATATGAGAATAGGTTACAGTAGAACTGTGTTATGATTGGAGACAATTGGGGAATATATTATGTATTATGACTTACCTGTATAAGAAAAAAATGTAATGAAAAGTATGGAATTTCACGTAAAAGTAAACCCAGTCTTCATTAATTACTTTATGTGTAGCACATAAGTAATTTAAAAAAAATAGAAAATAACTTTTAGATTTTGGATCCTTCAGATATATGTGTGCTTATGGATGCGGAAGGCACGCTAAGGTATTTTCAGCCTAAAATTGGAATGTCTAACAGTTAATGGAAAATACTGAAATAATTTACTGATTTGGCTGAAAACTGACTTGTTTATAATGCAAGTTTGTATTCATGAATTTATTCTAAAACTGGTAATTGTACTCACTCATCCCAGAAAGAGCAAAAGGCAAATATACGCCCACATTTCACCGTAAGTATTTTTGTAACTAACTAACTAACTATCTTCACGCTGTATCCCTGACGGGGTAGTCAGAGAGGACAGATCGCCATCCTTCGCGATCCATGCATACTTCTTTCGCTTCTTCGAGATTCATCAATCGCTTCATACACGCACGTCTGAGTACTTTTGACCTTTCCGTTTTTGAGCAATCTGCTCACGTGGTCTTCATATGTAAGTCTCGGCCTACCCTGACTCCTTCGACCTTCTACTTTTGAACAATATATATTCTTAGTCAATCGTTTCTCACCCATTCGTTGGACGTGTCCAAACCAACGGAGCACGCCCTTTTCCAGCTTAACGCTGACACTTTCATTCAAACCTGCCATATTGCGTATCACTTCGTTACGTATTCGGTCGGCCAAGGTACCGCCGCACAATTTTCGAAGTGATCGCATCTCCACAGCATTCAATTTACTTTCATGCATCTGCTGACATAACCAAGTTTTACTACCGTAAAGCAAAGTTGGCACTAGCACTGCGTTATGAATCGCCATTCGTGCTTCTTTTACGATGCTTTGTCGCTTTACTAACTAGGACAAAGCACCGTTAACTTTGTTTCCGGCAGCTACTCGCCGTTCTACATCCTTTTCACATCTTCCATCCGCGCTAAACATACTTCCTAAATATACAATTTCATTCACTTGCTCTAGACGTTCCTGGTTTACCCTAATCTCGCATTTAGTTCTTACGTCACCTCTTTCAAATACTAGAACCTTAGTTTTACTTGCATTCAAGCGAAGACCCTTACTTTCACACTCCTTTTTCATATAAGTGACTAATGCTTCTGATGAGGCCATGAGCACCGCATCATCACCGTACAGCAGACAGTTTACTGTAAAGTCACCCAAATTCACACCCATATTAAAATCTTTCAACATCTGCAGGCAACTGTCCTGATACACGGACATGACACATCCCTGTTTGACGCCTGTACAGACATCAAAAAGAGGTGACACATCCCCCACTACTCGCACGCAAGCCTTACAGTCCGTATAAAGCGACTGTATTGCCCGCAGTAGCGAGCCGTCCACACCACATCCGGGCAGCAAGTCCCACAGCATTTCTCTCACAACATTATAAAATGCTTTCTCTAGATCCACAAAAGCGCAGAAAACCTTCTGGCTAACAGCCAGAAACTTTTCCGCGATCATGCGGAGAGAAAACACGTGATCCATGCAACCTCTTTCACGTCGGAATCCGCATTGAGCCTCCCATAAGTACCTTTCAGACTTTTCTTTAGAAGTATTTTTGTCCCACGTTAAAGGTGGTATGCCGCGTTGAAGTTGACAATCGCAGATTTGCCTGCCTGTTGAAATTTTTCAAGCCGCCCATGAGGCCTCCCAGTTGGCTTAACGACTGTCAAGTTACTGGTAGCCGAAACCAACACGGCTTAACATGCCTTGTGAAGCTCGGAAACGTCCTTGAATAGAAACGCCACAAATTCTTCAACCGTCCATCCGAAGATCAGCTATAGCTTTTACTTGTCATTATGATAACGTATTTCTGAAGCTGACTGTACATTGGCACGTTTCATTTCTCAAACAAGTTTTACTTTTGTATAATGTGAAGATTTTTGGTCATCGTAAGATACAATGAGCTTTGACAAAATAACTGTCAGATTTATTGTTGTTTGTGTCACGTATAAGGCGCTTTTAGGTGGCTATTCAGTCATTTGTGCTATTGTGCGTGCGATTTGAGGCCTATTGTAACCGGAGAGAGCCCTATTGTGTTGGTTCAAGTTCCCGGCCCAAGATACGTGACTACGGTGGAAAGTGCATGTTAAGGGTCCTCCAACAAATAGTGAGTATTATCTGTGGTGCCTATTATGTACCTACGTATAGTTATGACATAGTTTTGTAAGTACTTAGTTTTGTAGTAAGTAGGATGTACACAATACTCAAAGTTTTGAAAACAAATCAAACCTTTGAAGGTTGTGAATTGTGATGATTGATGATAATAACATAATTGATAAATAAATAGTCTATGGTAATAATATTTCTAAATATGTAATTTCATTCTGTATTTCTGACCAGAAATCAGAAGTAGTAATGTATTCGCAACACCAAGTGCTGTACTCACGTTGATGAGCCCTGCGAAAACCTTATTAAAACTCCTTTTGAAGAAACCTATGACGTTCAGGAAAATCGAGACAGGGACTTCCACAGTTTATTCAGACGGGAGTTACTTCAGTGTGTCTAAGTTAAAAAGTCGCTTACTCTGCATTTTAATAATATTTCCACCATCTCGTTCATAAGGGAAATTGTATTGTCACTGCAAAGTTGTTACAACTTAACGTTAACGTAAACTTAAACGTAAACTTAACGTTACGTTAAACATTTTGATACGTTTAATTTAAAAGTATATCATATTAGTAGGATTGCATTTTCTTTTTAGTTTCTACTAAAAAGAGAGAATGCATACCGCCGTGGTTATATACTCATGCAGGTATTCTCTATAGCGCGAATAAATTTATCGTTTCCTCCATACAGATGCCGCTATTCAACCATTAATATTTAACATTTTCGAGTAAGAATTTTGTTCAAACACCTACGAAACATAGTTAATTTGTTTATCAATCACGTATTGCCCGAAGGCATATTATACGCCCACTTTTGGTCGTGTGTGTCCACCACCTATTCCACAGGTTGTGGCTACCTGCTGTTGAAATTTGAAAGGCCTTTAGCTTGGCTTAACGGCGATGTTGCTGGGAACCGGGACAAACAGCTTAGCAACCCAGTCAAAACGTCAAGCTATTTAAGGTAAATAAGCATGATCGCGTTAATACCTGTATTTTACACTTATTTTACGCTAGCGTTTTGTTGTTTGGAACTTCAGATTTTGTTAAGCCCTACTAGGCGTAAATATCGTTGCAAAACCAAAGACCGAAAATATAACCCATGACCTAAAGCTGCCCTAAAGTGGCGAATTTGGGAAGTAAAGCGTCTAATAGAAGAAAGAAGAAAAGGGGTGGACCGGATTGAACTAGATCCAGGTGACAAGAATCAATTCAGTTAAATACGGCCTTCACCGTCATCATAAGGGTTAAAAAGGACTAAGAAAATAAAGAATTTATCCATTATAAACCATTTTTCTAAACAAAATGGTCTACTGAGGCAATGTTGAAGAAAATGAATCAATTTAGACGAACAAAAAGATGCGAGGCTGTGAGTTATAAATCTATGGTGGGTTAATCTTCAAATGTGGCCACTTGTAGATCGTAGAATGAGATGTTATGATGTGGGGAGTGAAAATATTATTACGCTTTATTAATAGATTACTTAGATCCATTCATTATCATACCTACATGTAATTCTGAAGGCGTTAGTAATTACGACGTAATTCAAAACCAGTAAAAAAGTTAATATCCTTTGTAATGTACCATAAGTATAATATACATAGCATGTATACAATTACAACAAGAAACCTTGACATAGAAGTCGGATAAGGTCTAATAAAACTGACCATCTTCAACAACTCTTACTTAATTAAATACGTACCTACGAGTACTTTGTATATATTAAGCCTACAAGTGACATTACTTTCTGAAGTAATATGGCAAGCTTAACTTAAGCATTGGTGAGTGACAAACAAAAAAATTGACATTATTTTATCGAGAATTCGGCCTTAATTCGTAGTGATATTATTTAAATTTTATAATAAATTATCATTATTTTTGTATATTTTATTTGTTTGACGTGATGTGTAAACTTCTGTTATTATTGTCGTTGCCATCGACATTGTTTAGCAACTCTCATAAAATTATTGATTTGACATGAACTTATCTGTGAATTTTTGGATACATAACCGTTGTGATTGAATTACTACTTCTTGATGCTGCTTTTTTTAACACTAGAACGCACTAGAGACACCAAGGCCGTCAATTTGACGCACGGCTATTTTACTCATAAATATTGTACCAACTATGTTTTTGTTTCCTTTCATATATTATAACTTTTACTAATTTGCTATTGTTGGGCAAAATCTATATGAATAAATATTAAAGTATAGGTTGTAATTGAGATTTCTTTACAAATAGCTACTAAGACTGCACACCGTCAATGCGATGGGCGTTTAAATGAATGGACATGTATTTCTGCAGACACCAGTTAATTAGGACATTGAAGCCAGGAAATATACTTAGGAAAAATCTCACGGCCTACTCTATACGCCAAACGGTACATGTCAAATAACAATCCAATTTCTACTTAAAGACTATTTATTCACGAGTACATTCCACGACGAATAAAAGAATGTTCTGAAAAGGAATCCCAAGACAAGAATCAAAATGACACTTGGAAATTATCCCTAGACGAACTATTGCTTTATGCTCTTATATACTTATAAATATCCTATTACTTTTGATTTATGCTCGTATAACAAATCTATTTCAACTGCGTCTCAAGGACATGAAACTAATTCTGAAACAAGTGAACGATGTACTACAAACAAAAAGCGTGTAAAAACTGTACAATCTGTAAAAAAGCTGTTTGTGGAAAATGTTATTAAGATTAAAAAATAAAATACCTTTCACAAATGTAACTCAGATTAAATGTTAAAATTGTTCATTATCAATACAAAAAATAAATGATATTATTTTTATATCATAAGTATTCTGATCGAATCTCTACCGTCAAATTGACCGCTGCGGTCTTTGGTAAAGTATGAAGCACGGCCCTTCTAGTATCAATGACTTTCCTGAAATAATTTTTGGTTTTCTATATTCTCGTTGACTACATTGTTTATCGTTGCGTATTTTTAAAATATATAGTGCAAACTTCAATTTGTCATCAACTATGTCAAGATCAAAAAGCTCAAGTTCAAAACAACAGCCTAGAAATAAACAAAAACGCCACTAAAAGACAACAACATTGCTCTTTATCATTGACAAAAACCCGTCAAATTAAAGCCGTAGTAAGTAAAACCATTCTCTTTAAGGAAAAATATTTTTTTTCCAGGTACATATTGGGAAGTAGACAATCTAGGAAGTGGTCGTTTTGGGAACAGTCATTACGGGACGTGATCGTTTTGGGAGTGTTCGTTCTGGGATGTGGTCCTATTAGGACACTTCCCATTGACATTATGGACATTATGCTACGAAATGGACAATTCATGTCATCGACCATTTATAAGCTGTATCATTAATAAGACACGTAGCCGAAAGTAGGCCTGAAGACTGGACTGAATAACATAAATGCTTTTCAAAAATAAAAGTATTACACATTATCTTGCGAAAATCGTGATGAAATGAACCCTACGATGTAATAAATAGATTTTTCATTTCATTTTTCATTTTGGAAGTTTTATGCTAAATCAAAAATTAACCCCGTTAGCAGTCATTTACGCCAATAAATGTATGTTTGTAATTCACATAAAAGTCTCCGTTCATAACTCTAACGTTACAACAAAAATTAATAAAAGTGAGCCCAAAGCGGAATGATAAATGAGTGCGATATGAATTAGTTGTCACACGCAAGGGAAACTTAGCATGTAAATGTCTAAATATTAATTTTAAAATAAAGTTCAAATAAGGTTGCAATTATTGAAATGTTGAGTATTAGCGATATTGCCAACTGACTTTCAGTATTTTCTTTCTTAAGCCTAATAATGAATTAAAAACACTTAACATTTACCCCATTTTTGGTTGGATTACTCTACTCATTTTTGACTACTATTATAATTAGGTATCTATTTAAAAGTATCCATTACGTATTTCTTACACTATCAGTCTATGAACGCTACCTGAAAAGATACGCTACATCATTATTTCATAAGTATCTACCCTTTTACTGCCATAAAGACCGTTTTGCACCATGCAGAGTATATTTAGTTTTACTCTACTTACTCTCCCTTACCTTACCTCATCACCATTATCATAAAACCTTAGGGTTTATAACCATCACACATGTTTAACTCCTCGTAAAACTATGGGCCCTTTAAGGATCATGAAAAAAATATCTCCCAGATGGTAAGGTGTATTAATTAGTTGGGGCAGATATGAATCGCCCTTATTTTTGAGATAAAACCCTACGTGATATTAAATAATGCTTATTAAGACTAAACTAATATGAATTATACATGCTTACTTTACACTTTATTAAGAAAAAAAGGGAAAAGAACATCAATGAAACTTTATTCTGAAAACTAAAGTCATTATCATCCGGACTTCCAAAGACGATACTATTAAAATGTGCCAAAAGCTACAAGACGATAAGGCGAACACAATGGCTCCAACTTTCAAGGGATTGTCAATTAGTACCGAAGTAGTTAGATAACAGGCTGCTTAAGGGTTAGCTCTACATTACAAATATAATAAGACTAGCTGATGCCCGCGGCTTCGCTCGCGTAAAATTCGATTATTACACAAAAAGTGTTTCCCGTAGGAATAAGACATTTTCCCGGTATAAAAATTTTCCTATGTGTTAATCCAGAAAATGTTCTATCTATATGACGAATTTTATCTAAATTAGTATGATTAAGTAACAAACATTCAAACACATAAAAGTCTTCACTAATTGTCACTATTATAATAGTAGAAGGATTACATTCTCGTGGGAACACCGGGAATTCCTTTCTTGGTGCTCATCTAAAGTACCTAAAAAATGCATTCACCAAATTTTTGGTTTCTATGTCTTATGCCTGGTTTCAGTGGTGTCGTTCCAATTCCCGCGGGAATACCAGGAATTCCTTTCCTAGTGCTCATTCAAAATATCTAATGAATACTTTCACTAAATGTCACGTTTAATAGCCGCGTTCGCCGCATCTGTCGTTCTTGATAAACTTAAAAACTACTGAGAAGATTACCATTCAAGTTTTACTAAAACATTATATTCTTTAGGGAGGTTTAGTATATACCTAAATTTGTCAAAATTTGGTTAAATAATTACGATAATTGTTCAATTATGTAGGATAAAATTCAGCCGATTTTTCTTTAAACTATGGCTGGTCCTCGGATGTGTGACCATTTGTGGCATTTACTTTTGCGAGCGTTTCCGTGCTTTGGAAGGCACGTTGAGCCGTTGGTTTCGGTTGCCAGTAATATGGCAGTCGTTAAGCCCAGTTGGACAGCTTGATAAATTTCATCAGCAGGTCGCCACAACCTGCGCCTGTCCGTTTCAACACGGCAATGGACTCACCACCTGTTACGTGGGACAAAAATACATAGGGTGAAATGTGGGCGTATAGTTTGCCTCTGCCTACCCCTTTGGGGATAAAGGCGTGACAATATGTCTATGTCTATTATAGGTTTACACAATTGTCACAACTGTGTACAAAGTGTCTATTTTTAGATAGCTTGGAAACGGGTACAGTTGAAATTAATCTAGCAGTCTAAGTTGCGGGGCATTAGGTGGTATTGACATATTTGTTAAAAAATAAACTAAAGTATACCCGTCTTAATAAAAAAAAAATTATTACTGCGTTGATGAGTTGCAATTGAATAAACAGTTTGTTTTTCATCCCCTCTCTCAAAGGAACCACCAAAAATATCTAGATTAATAGTACCTATTCTAAAGCCTTTTTGGAGTAAAAACTCAGATCATGGCAAGTTTCATTTTAATCGATTCTATAGTTACGACGTGATACTCATTATCATATCGAATAGACTGACATTCAGAAAAAAAAAACTGTGTCTTCAGAATCGTATATAGAATGCACTACTAAAGATTTTTTCAAATTATCTCCAATGTACTGTATTCCAACCCTCTAGTATTTTATTCCCCTTCTCATGTTAGTGTATTTACTTCCAAGCCCTGTAATTGGAGCATAGGGTCCACTTTTATGTCTGCTAGGTGCATCTTTTGTTCGGCTTTTAATTTCCAGCATTGATAGGAGGAGCGACTGCCTTAAAATTTCGGAAAATCCTGAAAAACTTCCATCTGTATTTCTGATTATTTTAAGCGCTCGCGGCACCCTGACTCAGTATTTGGAAATGATTACTACGTTAAGCAACGTTCGCTATCGGTGGATTGTTGACCACTTTGTGGATTTACATTTTCGAGCGTTTCCGTACTTTGGAAGGCTCGTTAAGCCGTTTGTCCCGGTTGATTGATGGGCGGCTTGAAAAATTTTAACAGCAGGTCGCCACAGTCTGTGCCTGTCCATTTTAACACGGCCATGGACCCACTACCTGTTACGTGGAACAAAAATGCATACAATGAAATGTAGGCGTAAAGTATGCCCCTGCCTACCCCTTCGGGGATAAAGGCGTCACAATATGTATGTGTATGTATGTATGTATATATCTAAGAGATAGCTCATAAACATTTTTTATGTAGTTCAAAAAAGGCGGATCTCCATGCAAACGTTTATCCCCTATTTTACCTTATCCCCTTAAGGGTAGAATTTCAGAAAATCGTGAAACACGTCTCTCTTAATTTTTCTTACCGAAATAGACAAATTTCTATGTTGATTAGTTCACAAATAACTGATTTCTATACAAACTTTCAAACCTTATTTAACTCCCTTAGGGGTTGAATTCCAAAAATACCTGAAACACGTCTTTTATGCATACGCATAAAAAAATTGTGTGTGGACTTTCGCTTTTAACTTAATATTTAGATTATAAATCCACCATTTTAAAACTAGTATTACTTTAAAAATGGCGGATTTCTATTCTTTCAGTCCTTATTAAACCCCCTAAGGGTTTGAATTTCGAAAATTCGTGATACACATCTAACTTAAATTATAAAAGAGAGCCCGAATACATTTTTTTATGCATATTAGTTTAAAAATGGCGGATTTCCATTTAAACTTTCAGTCCTTATACTTATCCTTTTACTTTCTTTCCCCCTTAGAGGTTAAATTTCATAAATTCCTGCAACACGTCTATCTTAAATTATAAACGAAAGTCTACATACAATTAAAAAAAAAAATTAATGCATAATATTTTAAAAATGGTGGATTTCCATTTAATATTTCAGTCCATATTTTACCCCATTAGAGTTAGAATTTAAAAAAAATCAAAAATTCCTAAAACACGTCTATCTTAAATTATAAACGAAAGCCCACATACAAATTTTTATGCATAGTAGTTTAAAAATGGCGGATTTCCATACAAACTTTCAGCCCTTATTTTACTACCTTAGAGGTTGAATTTCTAAAAATCCTTCCTTATTCCCTGCCTACGTCATAAAAGAAACCTATTTGCAAAATTTCAGGTATATAGGTCAAAGGGTATGAGCTGTGCGCTGATAGTCACCAGTCAGTCAGGACTTTGCCTTATATATATATAGATTTTCAGTTACTACATTTCTGTGCCGTAATACCATACGAGCACAGTACCTAAAATGAAAGATTAATACGCCAAATGACTAAGATTCACATTGCCCATTTGTCAACGCTTAAACTATGTTATTGCCTAGATGTTATTTTGTCTACAAATGAAACTAGTGGTTCTGTGAACCGTAGACTTCGGAGTAATTTTTTTAGTTTTTTTTAACATTTTAAAAAAAATTTCAACCTTTCTTTTTTTGTTAACCACTACGGGACCATTTCCCCTGCTTCCATCTCCCCCCCGATCGAAAAACCTTTTGCTAAAAGTTGTTGGTTACATCAAGCATTGTCCATGCCAAGTTGCATGCAAATCCGATGAAAAAAGCGACCTGTATAGTGAATGACATCAATAGCATTTTTCCCGTACCAGTGGAGTTAAAAATGAGACTTCGTCGACTCGCTTCGCTAGCCTCCTCAGTCAATTACCTAACCAGCATCTTTGCAATGCCTTATGTGTATTTGTGCGGTTATATACTGTTTTGACACTTTTTAACTTAACATTTGTTATGACTGCTTAGATACTGGAACAGTCTGTTAACTGATGAATCATCAATCGCTTCTTCTTTTTAAATGCACGTCTGGGTATCCAAATACTTTAGACTTCTCCGTTTTTGAGCAATCTGCTCACGTGGTCTTCATATGTAAGTCTCGGCCTACCCTGACTTCTTCTACCCTCTACTTTCCCACAATATAAATATACTAATTGTACTAAATAGAAATAAAGAAAGTCTAATGAAATATTTTGTGATAATTTAACGCAAACATAACCCAAGAGTTACGTCGGTTAGTTTGGGGAGGCTTCCCATTGTTGCATGGTTGTACCCCCGCCCTGTCTCGGTCCATAAATTTGTGCAACTTGGCACATATTTGTAATGCCTGCTGCCTTAGTCAGCAGATGTACCATGTGCAGGTAAGGTCGGCTAGGCCCAAAGCTGTCAATAGGGCCTCTTACAAGCAAAAAGTTTAAACAATCTTCCCCTTAATGAAACGTATTTATTTCAAGATCTAAATAGAAGTTTTCTAATAAACCAAGTGCATTTGTTCCAATCACAAATAAATGTTCTTTCTTCTTTCTCTAAAATAGTATTTGAATATTTACTTTCTTGTCTTTCCTTTTTTTTTAAATAAATATATTTTGACAGGTATTTTTTTTTGCTTAGCGCTTCTACCCAAAAAAATAAGTTATATATTAGCTTGTGTTATGGGATCTAAGACGACTGATAAACATATTTATTTATTTCTAAATACATACATATTTTACATAGAAAACACCCAAACTCCGAAATAAACATTTGTGGATTGCACAAATATTTTTTCTGACCCGGGAATCGAACACGGGATCTCAGTCGCGGCAGTCGCATACACTACCACTGCGCCACCGAGACAGTCCTTATGCATTCAAACTACTATTTATGTATCCTTGAAGGGGTAGTCAGAGAGGACAGATCGCCAGACTTTCCATACTTACTACATACATGAATGAATGAATGAATGAATGATATATCTTTATTCATTTAGGTCACAAAGTAACAATTATGAACGTCAAGATTATTGCTTCTACATTTACATTTACTGCCAGATTCGCAAAGCTATAGGTAGAGCCTGAGGAAGAACCTGGCAATAAAACTCATGGCCACTCTTTTCTAACCGCCAGTAATTACATTAGTTTGATTTACATGATGTTTGACCAATTATTTAGTAATAAATTTATACAAAAAAAAACAAAATCTATGTTGTGTTTGAAATCATATCAAAATTAGATCTATTCTAGTTGCCAGTTCTAAGGGCAGCCTACAATTTAAGAAGAAGAATCTAGCAAGAAAGTCAATGGATGCTTTTTAAAAATGTAGGTATGACTTACAACATTAAAAATCCAAAGGAACAATGTAAGTGACATTGTTCCTTTGGATTAATGTGAGAACAGTCTACTAAACTTAGTTTGCCTTAAATTTTAATAATATTATTTGTATTAATTGCTAGTAAAGCTATGAGCTGACTAGTCTCAACAGACGGCACCCGTTCACGGGTACGACGTATATATCAGCTATCGCCCTACTAAACCGTATTATAGGGAATAAGGGGACCCGATACATACGTCACCACTGCCAGAACACTTAGGCGAGCATGTCATACCCAAAAACTGCACAGCAACTATCATGTCAATTTTAAAATGAATGATGAAACGGACCTTGAATTTATCCCTGCGGTACGCCCATACAGATGCTCCAGAGGAGCTAATTCCATTGACATCAACATGTTGTATTCGATCATTTAGGTAGGAGGCAACAAGGTCCAGTACAGAGTCTTTGATACCATAATAGTTTTTGCAATAGTGTTTTATGGTCAACGTAATCAAATGCTTTGGAGAGATCGCAGAATACACCAAAAGTATCTAGTCTATTCTCCCGGGCGTTATATATATGATTTAGAAGTGTCACACTTGCATGAATTGTAGAACGGCCCCTTGTGAACCCATACTGCTCTTTATGTAACAGCATATTTGAATTAAAATGAGCTTGAAATTGTTGCAATATAATTCTTTCAAAAATTTTGCTAATGGCAGGTAATATTGAAATTGGTCTGAAATTACCAGGGTCGGTTTTGGATCCAGATTTAAATAGAGGTATTACTTTACTTTGTTTCATTAAATCCGGAAACACTCCTTTATCAACACACTTATTAAATATTTCTGCTAGATTTCAGGTAGACTGTATCAATTTTAAAGAAATACCCCACAATTCACCTGACTTTTTTGAGGTAAGCGACTTAATTACTTCAATGATATCATCGGAGTTTACATATTTAAAGCTAAACAAGACACACTGATCCACGCTGCCCCCAAGCATACGTCGAGCTTTTATTGGACAAGAATTTAAGGAGCTAGTTGTTTTCGCGGGTATATCTATAAAATAGTTGTTAAAAGTTTGTGCTACATCTAATTTATTATTAATCACTTTTTTTATTCATAATTAACTCAATGTTATTATCACGAGTGAGTGATCGACCGGTTTCAGTATTGATTACATTCCAAGTAATTTTTATCTTATTTTTTGACTCTTTAATTTTATTACTTATATGTAACGACTTGGCAGCAGCACAGGCCTTTTTGAAGGTTTTAGAATAAATTTTAACATATTGGCACATTGAATAATAGCAGGATCAAAATTAAATTGCTTCATACCATGTAGTTCGTACAACTTAGCCCTACTTTTGTAAATTCCTGTAGTTGCCCACTCACAAAATTGCAAGTTTTTGTTTTTTATAAAATGTTTTTGATTTAAATATGTTATTGTACTCAGCTTTAATTGTATTAAATAAGGAGTCATATAAACCACCTTCTGTTTGGATCTTCCTGATAAAAGTCAATATTAGAGACTTTTGCTGAAACATTAACATTAACTTTAAATCCCTTTAGAAGTGACATTAATAAAAAATGCTGCTTTTTGTGCAAGATGATCTGATGGAAAGTTACTTAGTATCTCCCTTGTTGTTAATGCACAGTTGCAGAATATATTCAATACATTTTCTAGAATGTGAGGTGATTCTAGTAGGCTCACAAAATAAATTTTGTAAGCCAAAAGACTTAAACAAATTTAAAAATCTTATACATTTCGAAGACTGCACAAGTATATCAACATTAAAATCTCCACACACCACAACATGTTTTCTACTAGTGAAAAAACGCTTCAATGCATTTTCCATTACAGTTTCTAATAAATTTTAATACCTATCTGGAGGACTGTAGACACAGAGGACAATGAGTTGCTCAAGCGCAACACAGGAAAAATCTGCAATACGCTCAATAGAAAGGGCCACAATATCTTTACGTTCTTTACATTTTAAATTATTAGAAACGAACATAAGAGAGCCACCACGAATAGCTTTCTTTCGTAAGAACACACTGCAAAGTGAATAAAATTAATTATTTAACAATAATTCATGACTTTTTAACCAATGTTCTGTAATACAAAAAATGTAAACATTATGTTCTTTTATAAAAAGTTCTATTTGTAGTAGTTTTTTAGATATGCCTTCAATATTTTGGTGAACCAAGTTTAAACTACTAGAAGTATTGTTAATATACTCAGAATTATTAAAACCAATATTATTTACAGTCTCTTTAAAAATGGTGGGCTCAAAAGACCTGGCCAAATTTTTTACCTGTTGTCTTACAAGCTAGTTTTTTGGCATAATATCTCAAGTTATTATGTAAAAAAAAAAATGCTCAAAAGGAGCTGGTTTAGCCAATAGTTTGGCTAGACTCAATAAAAAATTTGATAACAATACAGTAATCTGACGTCGTAAAAACTTTGATAGTAAATAACTATGTAAAGACAAAAAAAGTAACAATTCTGTAATAAAGGATTACAGTCAAATCATTCTATATTCCAACAATATGTTGTCAAGGTATGTAACTTTCTATTCATATTGTATCTAATATTGTTTTCAATTGGTGTAAAAGATTTGCTATATGGCAGTGTAGACAGTATAACCTGTTCAACTTGCAAGTTTGACAACTGTTCATAAAACTTTATGATTAACTAACTATCTTCACGATGTATCCCTGACGGGGTAGTCAGAAAGGACATATCGCCAGGCTTCGCGATCCATACATTCTTCTTTCGCTTCTTCGAGATTCATCTTTCTTTCTTAAGAACACACTGCAGTGTGAATAAAATTAATTGTTTAACAATAATTCATGACTTTTTAACCAATGTTCTGTAATACAAAAAATGTGAACATTATGTTCTTTTATAAAAAGTTCTATTTGTAGTAGTTTTTTAGATATGCCTTCAATATTTTGGTGAACCAAGTTTAAACTACTAGAAGTATTGTTAATATACTCAGAATTATTACAACCAATATTATTTACAGTCTCTTTAAAAATGGTGGGCTCAAAAGACCTGGCCAAATTTTTTACCTGTTGTCTTACAAGCTAGCATTTGGCATAATATCTCAAGTTATTATGTAAAAAAAAAATATGCTCAAAAGGAGCTGGTTTAGCCAATAGTTTGGCTAGACTCAATAAAAAATTTGATAACAATACAGTAATCTGACGTCGTAAAACTTTGATAGTAAATAACTATGTAAAGACAAAAAAAGTAACAATTCTGTAATAAAGGATTACAATCAAATCATTCTAGTTCCTTAGTCATCATCATTCCTTAGTCGCACGGTTTGCTCCCCGTCTGCTGCGGCGGAAGATGCCGGCTCGAGGAAGAGACTAAAGTACGCTGATTTGGAGCCGCTGTACCACTTCGTGCCGGTGGCGGTAGAGACCCTGGGGAGCTGGGGCAGGGAAGCCAAACATTTCATAAAGGATATTGGGAAAAGGCTCCAAGAGACGACCGGTGACTCTCGATCCGGATCGTTTCTGGTGCAGAGGCTGGCCATCGCAATCCAGCGTGGAAACGCGGCAAGTGTGATGGGCACCTTTCCACCGGGAACGGTCAGGAGCGGGTATTTAAATAGTTTGTAAGGTTGATATTATTTTTCTATCTAATAAAGTATTTCATATAATCATTCTATATTCCAACAATATGTTGTCAAGGTATGTAACTTTCTATTCATATTGTATCTAATATTGTTTTCAATTGGTGTAAAAGATTTGCTATATGGCAGTGTAGACAGTATAACCTGTTCAACTTGCAAGTTTGACAACTGTTCATAAAACTTTATGATAAACTAACTATCTTCACGATGTATCCCTGACGGGGTAGTCAGAGAGGACAGATCGCCAGGCTTCGCGATCCATACATTCTTCTTTCGCTTCTTCGAGATTCATCTTTCTTTCTTAAGAACACACTGCAAAGTGAATAAAATTAATTGTTTAACAATAATTCATGACTTTTAACCAATGTTCTGTAATACAAAAAATGTGAACATTATGTTCTTTTATAAAAAGTTCTATTTGTAGTAGTTTTTTAGATATGCCTTCAATATTTTGGTGAACCAAGTTTAAACTACTAGAAGTATTGTTAATATACTCAGAATTATTACAACCAATATTATTTACAGTCTCTTTAAAAATGGTGGGCTCAAAAGACCTGGCCAAATTTTTTACCTGTTGTCTTACAAGCTAGTTTTTTGGCATAATATCTCAAGTTATTATGTAAAAAAAAAAATATGCTCAAAAGGAGCTGGTTTAGCCAATAGTTTGGCTAGACTCAATAAAAAATTTGATAAAAATACAGTAATCTGACGTCGTAAAAACTTTGATAGTAAATAACTATGTAAAGACAAAAAAAGTAACAATTCTGTAATAAAGGATTACAGTCAAATCATTCTATATTCCAACAATATGTTGTCAAGGTATGTAACTTTCTATTCATATTGTATCTAATATTGTTTTCAATTTGTGTAAAAGATTTGCTATATGGCAGTGTAGACAGTATAACCTGTTCAACTTGCAAGTTTGACAACTGTTCATAAAACTTTATGATTAACTAACTATCTTCACGATGTATCCCTGACGGGGTAGTCAGAGAGGATAGATCGCCAGGCTTCGCGATCCATACATACTTCTTTCGCTTCTTCGAGATTCATCAATCGCTTCATACACGCACGTCTGGGTATCCGAGTGCTTTTGACCTTAACGTTTTTGAGCAATCTGCTCACGTGGTCTTCATATGTAAGTCTCGGCCTACCCTGACTCCTTCTACCCTCTACTTTTGAACAATATATATTCTTCGTCAATCGTTCCTCACTCATACGTTGGACGTGTCCAAACCAACGGAGCACGCTCTTTTCCAGCTTAACGCTGACACTTTCATTCAAACCTGCCATATTGCGTATCACTTCGTTACGTATTCGGTCGGCCAAGGTAACGCCGCACAATTTTCGAAGTAAATTGAATGCAAAAAGTAAATTCAATGCAGTGGAGATGCGATATCTCCACAGCATTCAATTTACTTTCATGCATCTGCTGACATACCTAGGTTTCACTACCGTAAAGCAAAGTTGGCACTAGCACTGCGTTATGAATCGCCATGCGTGCTTCTTTTACGATGCTTTGTCGCTTTACTAACTGGGACAAAGCACCGTTAACTTTGTTTCCGGCAGCTACTCGCCGTTCTACATCCGAATCACATCTTTCATCCGCGCTAAACATACTTCCTAAATACACAATTTCATTCACTTGCTCTAGACGTTCCTGGTTTACCCTAATCTCGCATTTAGTTCTTACATCACCTCTTTCAAATACTAGAACCTTAGTTTTACTTGCATTCAAGCGGAGACCCTTACTTTCACACCCCTCTTTCATATTAGTGACTAATGCCTGTAGGTCGGCTTCTGATGAGGCCATGAGCACCGCATCATCAGCGTACAGCAGACAGTTTACTGTAAAGTCACCCAAATTTACACCCATATTAAAATCTTTCAACTTCTGCAGGCAACTGTCCAGATACACTATGAACAGCCAGGCGGACATGACACATCCCTGTTTGACGCCTGTACAGACATCAAAAAGAGGTGACACATCCCCCCCTACTCGCACGCAAGCCTTACAGTCCTTATAAAGCGACTGTATTGCCCGCAGTAGCGAGCCGTCCACACCATATCCTGGCAGCAAGTCCCACAGCGTTTCTCTCACAACGTTATCAAATGCTTTCTCCAAATCCACAAAAGCGCAGAAAACCTTCTGGCTAACAGCCAAAAACTTTTCCGCGATCATGCGGAGAGAAAACACTTGATCCATGCAACCTCTTCCACGTCGGAATCCGCATTGAGCCTCCGATAAATACCTTTCAGACTTTTCTTGTATTCGTGCCGTTATAACCTTTGCATACACCTTACTAGCTAAGCTGACCAAGCTGATCGCCCTGTAGCTGGAGCAGTTTAGGCGCGAGCCTTTCCCTTTGTAAATAGGTACTACAACTGCTACTCGCCAGTCCGGGACCTCACCCGTCCGCCAGCACAAGTTGCATAACAGACATAGTGTGTCCCAGACACGCGACCCACCGTACTTGATCATCTCAGCAGTAACTCTGTCTTTTCCCGCAGCCTTACCACATTTCATACTTCTTATCGCTTGTTCTATTTCTTTCATACTAATGACTTCAATGACATCGGGATCCGGAGCATCGAAGTGAGCTCCACTTCCCGATGTGGCATCTCTGTCTTTTCTTGCATTTTCTTGCTTTATGATAGTTTTAGTATTTAAATTATCTCTTCTGCCAATAAGTATTACTATTGTTGTTTGTGGGCAATGTGTACTGGTTAATACCTTATTAATTATTTGAGAGTAGGATGCCCCAGGAAATGAAAGGGTCATGACCGAATTACCCAGATGTTGAAGTAAATGATAACCTAAACTCTTGCCTATTTCATCACAATAAACAACAGTCTTTCCAACGTTAAGAGGTTGTGTAATTTTTGTTACAGGGCTATTACATCAAGTGTTATTTGTGTATATAATATTGTCACATATACTGCCCACAGAGTCAACCATTGAAGAAGTTGACTCGGTCCGGGGTGTTAATGACAAGGAAGAACATGGTAGGGATTTTTCACAGTCAGGTGTTTGATTATATAATTTTTCAAGTGAATAGAACCTTTGTTCATTGCTTTGATAAGACTCCACCAAGCTACTCAATGCCTTAATGTACTCCCCAATTTATTTCTGAGATGTTTTTTATTTTAAAGTTATTGACTCTAAGGAATCATTTAAACACATAATTTCTGTCTGTAATTGATGTATATCCATTTCATTTTGCTCTGTTTGGCTGTTTAACTGTTTTTATTTGTTTCTTTTAGTTGTTTTAATTGTAAATTTCATTTACAATTCCTAAGATATTTGTTCGTTCGAAATAAATTTATTGAGTATTATGTATTTTTTAAATTTATTCCTGCTACTACTTACTAATCTTATTGATGTGTCTTATTGTTAGTTGATAACAACTGTTCACCAGTTTCGTCTATTGCTGTATTAGAAATATTCAATGCCGAGTTGTCTATTAGGTACGAGGTGATGGGGTCATTAAGACATTTATCATTAAGACAATTCAGATCTTGCTCTGATCTTCCACACACCAGCTCATTTAACAGACCGTTGGAAGGGGCAGCCTGATCTACTGATTTCAGATTTTCCCTAAGAGTGATCGAGTTCTGAGCATCACTCAGCTCGTACTCTAGAACGCTAATACGTTTCAGAGCACGTTCATGGGTGTCACTGCACTCTTCTAGACCCATCACTGTTGACTGGAGGTGATCCCGCTGAAGTGTGAGCTCCATGACCTGTGTTATACGTCAGGGATACAGCGTGAAGATTGTTAAGGTAATTGTAATGTTACTAGTACTATTATATTGCCTCTACTAGTAGTAGCTAAACAAGAGAAGCGAAGAGAGAAGAGTAGAATGAGAAAGGATCCTTCTCTTTTATAAAACCTTTGCCCAAAATAAAAAGAAATCATCTCACTGAACCTCTGCTGAGGCTGTGAAAACGATTAATTTTTAAAATTTATTCATATCTATAGCGCCTTATCCCCGTTGGGGTGGCAGAGGCATAATATATGCACTTTTTAATTTATGAATTCCTGTCCTATGTAATAGGTGGTGAGCCCATTGCCGTGTTGAAATAGACAGAAGAAGGTTGTGTCTACCTGCTGTTAAAAATTTTCTATTTACGTGGGACAGGAATACACACGGTGTAAAGTGGGTATATTGCCTCTGCCGCCCCTTCAGGGAAAAGGCGTGATGGATAAATAAATAAATTAATTAACCGTACTCGATAAATACTTGATTAGTTTGGCGACACGTGGAAATGCCCCCATGACACTTCATACAGAAATGAAAGATTCAAGACAGAGATTTTGAGTTTTCAATTTGATTGAGTTGTATATAAACCTATACATACCGTATTTTTTCTTACCAATTCCAATTACTATGCTTATACCGAAAATGAGATAAAATTGTATAAATATTTACTTACGATTGTATAACAAAATTATCTTCCTTTGTGTAGGCAATGGTTTTGTCTAATATAATTCTGAGCTCTCCTTTTATGTTTCTTAATATGATAAAGTCAAAGCCAACCCTGTTGATATAAAGTATATAATTTTGTAAAATAAAATAATTTAATTTCATCAGTACGATTTTATCGAGCCACTGAAAACGTTGTTCATTTTCTTTAGAAATTATCTAATTAAATTTTAAGGATACCATACAAATAAAACTTTTATTGGAAAATCTTTTGAAATCAATTGCAGTGATTTACAAACTTGTAGATACCGTATTTTTCTCACCAAACTCTGATTATTTTCTCAAATTATCTTTATTATTTCGAATTTATATCCTTTAATATTCGAGTTCATTATAATTTCTGGCTCACAACGTTTTCAATTTAATATTATTTTGTGCAAAGGATTGCTAACACAATTGAGATCCTTAACATCTTTAGCTAAATAGGGGTGCTCTGTGGAGCATCACCGCGAGATATTTTAAAGCTACGGTTTTACTATCAACATTGCTGAACTGAAATGAACTCTCAGAACATCTGTATATTGTTATAAGTTCTACTTAAATATATACGTATATAATTATATCTTTATAATACACATTATTGTAACTTATTATCAGAACTTGGTAATATTATTTATGCGCTTAAAGAACATTCCGTTAGCAGTAATGAAGTAAATATGGAAAGACTTTATACTAATCACACATTACAGTTTAATATTAATAAAACCAATAACTTGTATATAATCAATAGTAAAATCTTTTACAAGTCAATCAAGAATCAAGTAAGAATCAAGAATCAATCAATAGTAAAATTATACTTCAGGTCTATAGAATCGGAACTTAAAAAACATGATCGTCTTGAAGCTGTTATGACTCTTTTACTTATTTCAAACCGTACCTTGAAATTGCACGATGTGATTGGTTTTTCTTGTCGTCTGATGTTTCACACCCATAAAAACGACAGGGCTTGAGCCCCGTTGATTGAAACACAGATTCACCTCTTTATGTCAGATTTTTGGCCCCGAAAATTTTGGTGATGTCCATGTGTACATTTTGTGTATAAAGATAAAATTGTACATAGTTTTGTTTTGCGTAAAGGAAGAGAGAAAAATCTTAAAAAACATAAATTTTTAGTAGTGAAAGCATCTGCCACTTTTAAAGTGAATACAACTTTGATTGATTGATTGCATCTCTTTATTGAACACCAGTAATATAACAATATTGGATAACAATTTAGGTCTTATCGGTTCAACAATTGGTCGCCTTATCGCACAAGGCAACCTTCGGATGGAGACCAAGATGAAAAAATGATTTGGGGCAGTATGGTGTACATTCAACGTCAAAAGTACCCACTATAGAATTACGCGCTAAATTTAATTTAAATAAACATTACATAAGTACATACATATAAAGTATTATATATCTATCATATATATAAACATATTATTAATAAGGTATTGCAGCTTACTTTGATGCATATGGTAGATAAAATGCCAGGACATTGTGCAATTAACTGTTACTTTACTCGTAAAATATACTTCAGTTCCACTTATTAAGGTTATAGAATCTGAGAATGTCTCTGAGAATAGTGCTCCTGTCACCGTTAAATAGCTGCATTAAGACAAAGCAAAGAGCTGTTCCGCAAGTTTATTGTTCCAGCTTTAGTTTCAAAGTGAGTGTACCAAAGCATTATTTATTAATTTTCTTGGCGAGTGTACTATAATGAAAGCACAGCAGTACAATAAGTGTTCCATGAGCGATCACTGCGTTAAACTTCTCTTTTCCTTCATTTTTGACTACTCCGAGTTACTTTCCTGGATTTTGAGCCTGGGATCCGCCTTTATTGGCTTCCCACTTCTGGTCTTTAATCCAAATATTAGAAATTTCAAGTATCTAGATGAATTGTCAAGTAACTTCTTTTTAACGTGTGGAAATCCTCAGGACTCTTACCGACTAAAACCACACGGTGCCCTTCCATTTGTCTATGGCCAGGAGTCCCGGGTAAGCCCTTCGGGAGGATAGCCCCAAATTTCACTCGGACAAAAAAAAAAAAGCAAATTATTACATAAACATGGAAAAACACCATCGCAAATAAATTACTTACACAATTTTATATTCAGATTTAAAACATTTTTACAACTTTAAAAGCAACATAAATCAACACATATCACGGATAGCACTCTCCGTTATGTTACATTTTCCAGCAGTATGTACCATAAAATATTAAACAATAATGTTTCATACATTTATAACTATTTGTTCCACGTCTAGTTTTAAACACAAACTGTAGACGTGGAACATACAACATGTTACTCAAGTACAACATAGTTTCACGATAATAGTAAGTTGAGATCTA
Organism: Thumatha senex; assembly: GCA_948477245.1. Lineage (NCBI taxonomy): Eukaryota > Metazoa > Arthropoda > Insecta > Lepidoptera > Erebidae > Thumatha > Thumatha senex. Next base: position 29,057,473 of record OX419732.1, read on the forward strand.
GTTTCAGTTAGTATTTTCAGTTTTCATATTATGCATGTTTCCAATATGCTGCGTAGGAAGTATGACGTTATATCAGTTACATTCAAAACACAACGTATGTTTCATATATTGCAGTCTATCATCTTGATACAATATGCTACATCATAATCAATACTCAAATAATCTTATATACGACGTGCTCAATAGTTTTTAACGTATCACCTTTTTACTATGTTGTACCTAAAAGCTATCACGATGGGTCCAACTATGTATCTCATATTTGATTGTAAAAAAACAGTGTTTTGTAAAAGATCAATGTGTAAAGCCAGTTTCGCTATGGCCTGTATAATCTGTACCCAGATATATTTCTATTTACGAGCGTTTCCGTGCTTTGGAAGACATGTTAACCCGTTGGTCCCGATTGCTAGTGACATGGCAGTCGTTAAGCCACGTTGAAGGCCTAATGGGCGACTTGAAAAAATTAAACAGCCACAACCTGCGTCTGTCTATCTCAACACGGCAATAGGCTCACCACGATTACGTGGAACAAAAATTCATACGGTTAATGCGTATGCCTTTGGGGATAAAGGAGTTACATTTTAAACACATCGCATATTGTCAATTAACAGAGTAATAATCTTGATACCCACAGTCTACGCCGTACCCATTATTCAAGTAATCTGTACCCAGATATATTTTTTCAACTTCGGAGAGACGAACTACTACGATTATCTATTGTTCTACAAGTAAGCCAACTGATTTGTAAACTTAAGTTCAGTGTCAATGCCACAAAAATCTGAAGGCACAACCATCATCGGCACTAACATTGCATCGGACGGAATATGTGATTGACTTTTTTATTATGTTATTCCTAAAAACTATCAAGACAATTATGTCCAACTGTACTTATACATAATATATATGAATCTAAAAAAAATAAAGTTATTGACAGTGTTCTGTAAACCATCACTGCGTTAAGGAACTTTCGCTATGACTGGTCCTCGCATAGGTGACGGAATTGTGGTATTTTTATTTACGAGCGTTTTCGTGCTTTGAAAAGCACATTAATCCATTGATTACGGTTGCCAGTGCAACGGGCTTACCGCCTGTTACGTGGGCCAAAAATGCTTACAATGAAATGTGGGCGTATATATGCCTCTGCCATCCGTACGGAGGCAAAGGCGTAAATAATAGGATAGTATTGTTTCTCCAGGTCCTATAACGATTTAGAATTAAGAAGTAAGAAGGGTAATGCGCTCCTTGAATTATTCAATACAACTCAGTTTGATTGCCTAATTAAATTTGACAATTTACATTTTAATCATTCGTAACGGTTATAGAAAGATGTAAACTTGATTACATAATTATACTTAATGATGGTGATTACACTACAATTTTCATCAGTTATAAGCCTCATCGACTTTAGCTTCCTTTTAAATACCGATAATGTTTTATCAAAACTTAAAACAAATCAAAACGTCAACGGTATGGGGTTCTTCAAAAGGGGTCTTAGAAGGTTTATAAAGGGTCGGCAGCGCGACTGCTGTACCTCTGGTGTTGTAAACGTCTATAGGCTACCGTGACCACTTTCCATCAGGGCCTCAATTCTACTAATTTACGTTAAAGAACAAGCCATGGTCATTCCATCGCCACTCAATTGACATGCCATTGACATTGAGCAAAAATCAGTAATCTGCTAACGTAAAAACACGGTGGCAGCAAAATGTCGATAGAGTGGCAATGGAATGACAATGGCTCAACAGTGGCGCTGGCAACCACATTGTCATTTCGTGAAAATCAAATACCCAGTTTTCTTATATAACCAATATGCATTATGTTTTTTATAATTTTGAGCCAGAGAATTGTTAATTTTATAAAAACGTATCATATTTAATGATAGAAGTGTATAAATGTGGCAACCAAAACAAATTAAGCATAATTAAACTAAAAAAACAGAAATTATATCTTAGGCTGTTTCTACGTGCCAGTGCTACTAGGTACATGAAAAAAGTGATATTGATTAATGGTAGTTGCAAAAAAAATCCGAACTTCGACGCGGAAATCAAACAATTTATTTATATTTTATTATATTAATAGTTCATATAAAAGTTTGAATAAAGTTGTAACTTTATAAGAAATAGTAAGTACATAACACAGTATAAAGAAAACTTTTGAGCACACTTTATCGTTTACTTTGAATCTTGAAAATACAAAGATTCAATTACTTTATTGAAAAATGACAAGTGTGGAAGCACCCAGAGGTTTTAATATCGTTTATTAGGAACCCTATGGACCTGGATATGAGATGTTCTCTGTCCAAGGAAGTGTTTTGTCTGTAAGTAGTAGCTATTCATTGTAGCAAACTTGTTCACAGTACATATTGGGTACCTTTCGACTAAAAGTTAGTGTATATTTAAAAGATTCTCCTGTCCATCCTCAAGTAGAATTAGTAGTAGATAGACTTCACACAAGTTGAAACAGAACTCAATTAAGCAGATTTTTTTTATTTGTCCTTTCTAAAAGGCTAGCAATAGTTATGAAGAGAAAAGTTTAAGTAGAGACTTACCTTACTATTTTACCGGGGACTAATTATTTATTTGTCTTTTATTGTCAGTTTTTTAACTAAACAAATCCAAATTAGGTTCTCAGAAACAAAAATCTAAGCTGCCGGCAACGGGTATTAAACTTTTCAACCTTCATATTGATATTTGTGTTGAGGTGAAGTTTTATTAACATTTTCAGGGCCCAAACTACCTGCAAGTCCTGTACCTACTGACTAATGGATGAGGCCATGGCAAAGAAATGGCGAACTAAATAAAACCTTTAACAAATTAGTCTTGCCAGCATGGTATAGTAAGATTATATACCTCCTAAATTATACAGTAGAAAACCTAGTGATGGTGAAGATTGGGAGAGGCCTACATCCAGCAGTGAACTGTGCGACTACTGTTTTAAGTCAGCCAATATAAGTGTATATGCACTATAACTTCTCTACTGTAACGGGTGGGTTATATATTTAGTATTATTACATAAAATACTACAGCATATATTATAATAGATATTTTTTAATAAATTATTGTATTTTACTCTCAGAGACAAAGAGCCAGGATAGTATTGCTTTCAGATTTCACCCAAACTAATAAGAAAAAGGCAAATTAACACTATAAGCTATAGTATATATTTATTACATTTCTCTCTGCCCATAATTTGTTATCCAGCGCATGCTGCATGGCATGGCCTTCCATTAGGAAAACAAAACATTTTTCAGATATTCATCATTGCTCGACTGATTTTTAGCTTTAAGAAAACATTCAAACCAATCCAAATTAGGTACTCAGATACAAAAACCTAAGCTGCCAGCAACGGATATTAAACTTTTCAATCTTCATATTGATATTTGTGTTGAGGTGAAGTTTTATCAACAGTTTCAGGGCCCAAACTACCTGCAAGTCCTGTACCTACTGACTAATGTACGAGGCCATGGCAAAGAAAAGGCAAGCTAAATAAAACCTTTAACAAATTAGTCTTGCCAGCATGGGATAATAAGATTATATACCTCCTAAATTATACAGTAGAACACTTAGCGATGGTGAAGATTGGGAGAGGCCTACATCCAGCAGTGAACTGTGCGACTACTGTTTTATGTCAGCCAATATAAGTGTATATGCACTATAACTTCTCCACTGTAACGGGAGGGTTATATATTTAGTATTATTACATAAAATACTAAGGCATATATTATAATAGATATTTTTTAATAAATTATTGTATTTTACTTTCAGAGACAAAGAGCCAGGATAGTATTGCTTTCAGATTTACACCCAAACTAATAAGAAAAAAAAAGGCAAATTAACACTATAAGCTATAGTATATATTTAGGACATTTCTCTCTGCCCATAATTTGTTATCTAGCGCATGCTGCATAGCATGGCCTTCCATGAGGAAAACAAAACATTTTTCACATATTCATCATTGCTCGACTGGTTTTTTGCTTTAAGAAAACATTCAAATATATTTTTTATAAATTCTATTAAATTATGTATTAATAAACATTTATTTTTAATAGACTGTTTTTTTATTGTTTCTATTCCAACTTAGATGGCATGCGAAACATGTGTATGTGTGTAGGGTGTAAAGGCTTATATTACTGGGGCCTAAGTGACAGCTGCTAGCGGTGCACCAGCTGACCTACGCATGATAAGATGCTAGTGCCGCTACAAGGTTAGGGGGTCAGACAGTGGTCTCTTCCAATTATGCTAAAAACTAGCTAAACTAAAGCTGTTCCTGCAGTTACAAAAAGTAGCACAATGTTTGCAAGTCACCGGAAATATGTTAAGATGAAGAAGATATGTCACAAATATAACTGTGCTGTAGTGGGCTATAAGCTGATCCTGATGCATGAGGTAAATATTTGTAAAAGAAAGCCTAACCTACCCTAGGCCATAGGTAGAGAGTTTAAGTCAAGAGGAGTATATGACGAGGTATATTATGTCCAACTGGGCATAGCATTTATAAACTTCATGAATGCTATCACAAGTTACAAAAATGCTTTGTTCACTTCTCTCACAACATAGTCCTTGCACTGTGGTTTCGGTGGCATTGTAAAATGGATTTTGACTCATTAAAGTTTGAAGATCCTGCTGCATACAATTAAAAACTACTAAACTATCTTCACGCTGTATCCCTGACGGGGTAGTCAGAGAGGACGGATCGCCGGACTTCGCGATCCATGCATACTTCTTTCGCTTCTTCAAGATTCATCAATCGCTTCATACATGCACGTCTGGGTATCAGAGTACTAATGGCTTTTCCGTTTTTGAGTAATCTGCTCACGTGGTCTTCATAATGTAAGTCTCGGCTATCCCTGACTCCTTCTACCCTCTACTTTCGCACAATATTATATTCTTCGTCAATCGTTCCTCACTCATTCGTTGGACGTGTCCAAACCAACGGAGCACGCCCTTTTCCAGCTTAACGCTGACACTTTCACTCAAACCTGCCATATTGCGTATCACATCGTTACGTATTCGGTCCGCCAAAGTTACTCCGTACAATTTTCGAAGTGAAAAGTGACTGGAATATATTAGACAGAAGCTGAAATACACAGAGAAGTTGTATCTAACACAAAAAAAAACCTTAAAATTCCATCACTTATATTGTAATCATGGAATATTTAATCTGCGATTTTCTTCACTCAGTTTTTATTGTATCTACCTATTGTGACGAACGTCTTACTATTTACTTATACCTATCCCCCTTCGGGAATTAGGTACTCAAACATTATTTTCTCGCCGGCTATATTTGACGCTTTTTCGTCGACGATCCTCGTCTAGCATTAGCGAGTGTAATATTTTTCGTTTTTTCCTAATTATTAACTAAATTTGAGATATGAATAGTATCAACCACTCGTAACAAAGCAGTGTCTGCTCGATGGTGGATCAATTGTGCCACCATTGAACAATGAAAACGATACTGACTATATGACTATATGAGAAACAAATAGTCATACTGAAGCCATCGTGAAGTCATTGAAACTAATGTCAAATAATTAGTAGACTACCGTTCAAACCATTGGAAATACACCGAGACGTCATTGGTTAGTAGAATACAGATTTGTATGAGTGGCAGGCTAATGACAAGTCAGTGAGAAGCCATTGGTCTTTTAAAATTAGCGGACTACGAAAAGTGCAAAACTGTGCCATTGTCAGGCTATCGACACTCCATTGATACACTATTGAAATAGTAACTTCGGGCCCAGGTGGGCCGTATGCTTGCCTGCCACCTCTGTCGTACGAAAAAAAAAATAAGATCAAACCCAAATATGGATATTATCTGTAGGTATTTTGAGTTATTTAAGAGTTTTTCGGTGCACGATGATCTCCTGAAACTACCAGTAAGAATTTACAAATTCTTTAAAACTTAGACAGTTTATTTATCGACAAAGATTTTTGGCTACATGACATCAAGATACAAGGAATCGGATCAGCAAAGAAAATGACATTATTATAAAAAAAATATATATTCAAATACTACCTTGAGTAGCGTTATAACTAAGCGATAGTACTGAATTCGAATCGAGTGCTATCTATGAATATAAATGAATTCAAAAACTTGATAAGTCTCAAATTAATTCTAATTCAGTGCGTATAACGAGGACTCTTGCACTTCGCCTCTGGACAGTTAGGACGTAGATTTACATAAATTTACATCGTTTTCCTATAGCGGGTACTTCATAATTATAAATAACGAAGACAAACAGTGAAATTGGATTACGAAAGTTCGCTAAATATCTTATTCAACTACCTGCTTTGTTATTCAAAATTAGCTATGTTTTATAGTTAGAGATTTTATATATTCTCGGTTGTAGGCAGCCGAGAGAGCCTCACTTGCTAAGTTTTTTTTGATACAGCTTCAGTATTGGCTAGCGTGATGTGGTACAAATATCTTTAAAAATAATTTTGTGAAAGGCCTATCTCCAGTTGTAGTAGGCCGTGATATTCCAATTTGATTGAAAATGAAATGAAAGAATTGTCGTACCTACTTCACTATACTAGAGTCACGCTATGATGGCCGTTTTGACATATTACAATAGTGATGATATTTTACTTAAAAAACTATAATTATTTTGCTAGACTAGACTGCCAAACAGTCTTGTTATGCCTCATGTGTACGTGTCGACATCGTACGACATTTTAAAAAAGCGGAATATTGAAAACAAAATAATTAAAGTTTTTATAAAATGGATTTCCCCCTGATTCAATTAGTTATTTTAGTTTTTTTACATAAGTACTCTGTTTTCTACCGTAGTATAAATACAATCTAATGTGGTCGACTATTCACATACTTCTAGAAATAAAATGTAATTGAAATTTATAAGAAACTTCATGAAAGGACAAACGTCAAAACGGCCATCATAGCGTGCCGCTAGTATAATCATATTAGTATCTTGTTTGGCAATAAGGGATGTTACTGACGTATTAGGCTGCAGAAAGTAGAAGTATTGATATCTTTAGCATTATTTAGGCAGTTTTTTTTTATATTTGACACGTCAAAATGTCGTCTCCCGCCTGATGGTAAGCAAAGACGACGACCCGTAATTTTGGGCCGCTACCCTAACCCACAGGGCTAGGATAGCGACCCTTAACTTGACGGCCCAGAAATATGCCTTTTCACGCTTCTCTTAAAGGACCCAGGATTGTAAGAGGAGGGAAACACGTGCGCCGATAGTTGAATCAAATAATATTCGACTTATGCATCTATTACGTTTGAAACTATTAGATGTAACTGAATTTCCATGCTGAAATAAAACGTGGACTACACATTCCTGATTCAAATAAAGAATTTTCTGTTCTTTATTTATTTTGCATTTGTCTCTAACTCAAATAGAATAATTGTTGGTGTAGTATATACATGATGTTATGTAGTGTCCATGTGAATATGTGTATATGAGGTTGGTTTTGCTTAATTCCCATTGACACATTTGAGTCCTTTGAGAGTATACTCAGTATTATGCATACTAAATTAAAAGTATATGTATTAAAAATCGTATTAGTAATACTATTATATAACGAAAAAATTTTCGACAGTGCTAATAGTTATAATCCTCGAATTGTTGGATTAGCATCTACCCCGAATAGCAGAATAAGTAGGTAAAAAAGAGAGTGTTACAAAAGTATATAATTTTTTTAATAGATTTTCGATGTGAACTTAATTCTCTTGTACAGAATCACTAGCCACCGTGCCACCCCAACCGCATTGAGTGATAGTGCTTAAACAACAAGTAAAGATTTATGTGTACCAAATTACACACGTAAGAACTGAAACTTCTTTACGACACATCATTTTTCTACAATTTACAACTTCAGGGTTATTCACCATCTCGACACGAGAGGCTAGACACACATGGGTGCAGTTGGTGAAACTCCAAATAATATTATTTATTATGTAGTCATCTGGACACGTCAGGATTTTTACACGTGTCCATTTAGTGAAACTTAATTTAAATTACTTTTATGTTATAGTCAACTGGACATACCTAAGATTTTTGGGAAAAAAGGTACAGTCATGTTAAGAATAGTTTCTTTCATTGATTTCATAAATGATGTGAGTTCATGAAAAATATTTCAAACGTCATCATTTTCAAAGTTGGAAACATGAAATTACGCATATCTCTTCCTGATTTCAAATAAATGGATAAGAAGGTAAAAAAAGGTTGTCGTTATTAATAAAATTACTGAGTGACTCATGCTTTTACAAGAAATGCCCAGCCGAAGCCCTTGTTAAAATTTATAGGGTAGCTATTTTATAATGTAGGTACTCACTAAAGGGGGTAAAATAAGGGATAAGTAGTTGTATAGAAGTTCGAGATAATCAAAGTTAGAAATATCAGACTAATAGTGCTCGTGTTTCTGTTTACTAATAAATTAATTCGTGGTTTTGAATATTTTACCTATAAGAAGGTAAAATTCTTTATTCTCAAAGAAACTAACATCAAAATTTGCATACCTGCTTCTAATAAACAAATAAAATTAAATATTTCTGAATTTTTAAAATTGTTGTAATTTTTTAAGGTTGTAAAATAGGGAAGCAAAGTTTGTATGAAAATATGTAAAACCTTTTTAGAAGTCTGGAGGATGCAACAGGTGTTTATTCCAGGTTATAAATAAATATACAGATGTATTGATGTTTTACGGGGATGAAATAAAGGTTGTAAGTTTATACAGGTAATCCTTTATTTTTAAACGTAATAGTAAAAAAAAAATAGAATAATTGTAAAATAATAGTAACATCATATTTTTTATACCTGCTTTTGATTAAAAACAAACAAACTTATGTTTCAGAATTTATGATATATGACTTATTTGTAAACTAATGAGGGGCATAGGTCAGAGGGATGTAAAGGGAGTTTAAATTAAGCCACGGTCAAAGCCGGGAGGTAAAACTAATACATTGTTAAAATTATGAGGTGAATCACTCATTTTTTTTACGCCTAGATGAAACCCTTTAGCCTAGCCTTTAACCTTTACCCTTTAACCTAGAAACTCGATTTATTTAAATATTTATATTTTAAAAGAAGGCACTTACTAAAAATGTATTAATAAGTGATAAACAGTCATATCAAACTTCGTAATTTTTATAGTTGATAAACGGCGTGCGTGCGTGCGGCAGCTTCAACCGGGCTTGATGTGGACTCCAATGCCATGGGGGTTAATAATCTTGTCTGTTCTCTGACTCCCATGGTGGTGGTCCCTGTTACTCCCATGGTGGTGGTCCCCGTGACTGTTGCTCCAGTTGTGCCGGTGCTCGAGGAAGTGGCAGTGTTCCTCGAGAATGACGGCGTCTGTTCCAAGTGCTTGCGGCTTCTTCCCTCCGATCTGGTTACTGGCATCTTGAAGTCGTAGGGTAGAGTTTAGAACTTTACCCTTTAGGGAAAGTAGGGAATCAAGGTTGATATGAAATTATTTGATAATAATAAATGGCATGGGTTAGATATGTCGGGTGCAACGGATGTTCGAAGAATGTCACGGAGAAAGTCGGGGTACACCTAGTAATTGTGTTATTTAAATTATCACTTCGAGTTCCACAGAAATAACGAATAAAGTTTTACATAGTTGTCTAAATATTACTAATAACTTAAAATCATCACAGTCACACAGTCCTAGAAAAATCATTTCAGAAATACAATTTAACTCTTCACAATATATAGTCGTATTTTTTAAGGTATGTCACTAATTATAATAAGCATTAAATCATAGCATATTATTTTAAAATATATTTTTAAATTATAGAAATTTTTCTATAAGTGATACATACAGAGATTTCGCTATGTGGACACGCGTAAAAATCCTTACGTGTTCAGATGACGAAATAATAAATATCATTTTTTGAGTTTCACCAACTGATCACACGTGTGTTCAGCCTCCCGTGTCGAGATGGTGATTAACCCCAACTTCGCGAAAATTGGGTAGGGGCTAAGGCTTTTTTTGTTTTATTTTTTTCGTGTGGAAATCCTCATGGATGCTATGCCGGACTCTTACCGGCTAAAACCACACGTATCCCTTCCATCTGTCTATGGCCGGGAGTCCCGGGTGTGCCCTCGGAAGGATAGCCGCAGGGCTCCCGACAGACTTTATCCGCTTCCGCGACCTCGTTCAGGGGGGGGGGGGGTTCGAGTGTTATCTCGCTTCTTTGGCCCCCCAATCATGTTTTATACGACTTCCTTGAGAGGGTGAAGGGTAGTGCAGCTACCACACCACGTCACCGACCGGGGCCTGCTTCTGTAAGGACGGCGAGCATCCCACCCCCCGTCCCCAGGCCCCCGGTCATGGAGGACGGTAGTCCTGGGCGAAGACAAGTCTGCGGCGACCTCGCCGCAGACTGCGGATCTTGGGAGGGAGAGTTCTCTCCCGCTCCCTAACCACCGCCTAGTATGCGAGCATGAAATGCTCGCAAAAAGATGCAGCGGCGTCCTATTTGCTTCCGCTGGAGACCATAGCTTTCACCATGGTGTCCGGTACGTGAGAATGTTGACGCCCAGACCCACAACGAGGTCTTTTAACCTGGGATGAAAAGTACTAAAAGGCCTTACAGATTGTCGAGGCTGCACATCTATCAGGCAAAATATAAGACTTATAGTATAAGATAGTGTTATGATCGCTGCTATCTGTAGGCACTGTTGTTGATCCTTATATAAGAGGCGGGAATTATGCTAAATATTGGTACTGTTAGTGGGATAAGTATCATCAAATTTTTCTAGTATGGAAAGTTTTAGAGTGTTCACATCAAAATGAGTAAGGTTAACCTTCGCAAAAGGTCGGGAGACGGAGAGAGTTCCTGCTCCAAAAAGCCAGGCAGGCTCCTGAAAGCTATCCTTAGGAGTTCTACATTTACTCCGTCTCCCCAATGGAGTGGGACTGCTATACTTTTCGTTCACCCCATTACATGTCGAATCTTTGGATATATTTCTATCGATTTCTTTCATATTTCGATTTCTGTCAAATTTAAACAAGTGTGTGGAATTTTCATCGTCCCAACCTACTCAATGAGAGTTACTAATAAAAATAAAAATATAATTGTATGACACTTTTCACGCAGCACCATATAGCCCAAAGTAAGCTAATATAAGCTTATTGCATGGAATCTAGACAACTGATAAACATACTTATATATTTCAAAATATGTAAGTACGTACATATTATACATAGGAAACCCCCAAACTCCGAAACACACATTTGTGGATCACACAAATATTTGTTCAATAATTAACCTTAATTTGTTTTTTAATTCTATCGTAGTAGTTCCTATATTTTAAACAAAATTAAACATAAGTACAACAAAGTCAAAAGTATCACAGATAACACGGCTATTACAACTTTATGAGTAAGTCTGTCAATATTTTTGAAGGGACCTTACATTAAACGTGGCCCAACACTCACTTCGTAGCTTGTTTTTTTTTGTTCAAAGGACGTAGGCATGTGTAGACTTGATATATGTAAGGATCCGGCTATTGACATGAAGCTCGACTGGCGAGGGAGATTGCTTTTATTTTTATTGATATTGCCACACACTACACAACGGGTTGCCCTTAATAAAGGACCCAAAAATTTATGGCTATACCCTACTGTCTATTCTTGAACTATTTTCATGATATACTTATCATGTGTATATTTTACAAAAAAATCATATTAGATGAAATGATGGTGATGCAGGATTAGTGTAAAATAGTTACATATTGCTCTTGAATAACTTGGTTTCCAATATTTTTACAATATTTATTATTATATATATATTTATATTTACAATATTTGTAAAAAAATAAATAAATATAAATAAATATCCATCACGCCTTATCCCCGAAGGGGTGGCAGAGGCATATTATATGCCCACTTTTCACCGAGTGGATTCCTGTCCCACGTAATAGGTGGTGAGCCCATTGCCGTGTTTAAATAGACAGACGCAGGTTGTGGCTGTTGAAATTTTCAAGCCGCCCATAAGGCCTTCAACCAGGCCTAACGACTGCCATTTTACTGGCAACCGGGACCAACGGCTTAACGTGCCTTCCGAAGCACGGAAACGCTCGCAAATGTAAATGCCACAAAGTGGTCACCCATTCGAGGACCAGCCATAGTGAAAGTTGCGTAACTCAGTGATCGTTTACAGAACACTGAGACCGCGAGGCCACGAGTAATAAATTCTTAAAATTATAATAGAAGTAAGCATTAATTATGATGCCTGGCGATCTGTCTCTGACTACTCCGTCAGGGTTACAGCTTAAAGATTAAAAATCGGAGTCTACTAGCGGAGGCTATAAACGAGCCTCATGTATACTAAAACTAAATTCTTATATCTAAAACTTACCACTAAGTACTGTGTATCTGGCTGTTTATACGATATGCGGTCACTTACGCGCACTTTACACTAGGTACCCTGAGCCCTTGGTATAACGCACTCGCGAAATAGTTGTCTCACAGCAGATCGAAGCACTGTCACTTGCGCACAACTTAAATCTGTTCCAATTTCAACAATCCGTTCCGACGTGGTTGGGGCATCTTATCCTTTGAAAAAAGGGACGGTTCTGCCCTTTTTTCGATGGCGATATTCTCTGGCGAGAGTTTTAATTATAAACGTGAGGCCGCTCAAAACTTTCTATTTCGTGTCCGCACGACAAAAATCTAAACCATGACTTCCCAGAAGTTTAAGTATAAGAACAGTAACCTATCTATTTATTATGCAAAACGTATTAATTCCTTTTGCTGTCGACGTCAAACTGTCAACTTCCTCAATAACAGTGTTGCCGTGTGCATTTTGGCCCGAACAGTAATAAGGCGCTGTTAATGAAGCTGTTTTTGAAAATGTTGTGCGCTAAATTAGTGTGTCAACCAGTCACGAAGCAAATAAGGGTGGCTTCGTGACTTCTTAACATACTAGTTTAGCGCACAGTATTTTAAAAAACTGCTTAATTCACAACTCCTGGTCCTTTGTAGATACCAAAGTCTCTTAAGGCTTGGTATTCCTGCCGAGGCCACGCTTTTGAGTTTTTTAAAATAATGCGAATCGCAGAAGAAAGGGTTTTTGATTCTGAAAAAGAGATATATGGTGGTTAAGGATTTAAGCTAGTCAAAAGGCTTACTGTTACAAAATCTAATAAACTTCACTAGATAGTAAAGTATAACATTATATTATTTTATATATTAATGTATAACAGTATGTCCGGTCCCCACAAGACAGACCCACACAGTTACAATTGTATAAATCAACATTTATCTTATGAAGGTACTCATCACACAACCTAACATACATAGATAACTGCACATCATTATTATTATTGAGTGATATTTTATTTACAACAGGTGTATGTATTACTACTTTTTTTCCTAATTATACTCCAATCACATTCTATTACTACCAGAAAGTGGTCAGAACAATTCACTTCATTTATTAAATACACTTTACAAATCGTGTCCCAGCTAAATGGTGTCACAACACAGTGATCTAACCAACTTGTAGTGCCATGTGCATCACTAAGATATGTATAGTGATTCAACGACTCACCCAAATACCGCAAGTCCGCACAAATCAAATTTTGTTCCTCACAGTACCTTAACAAGTCATTTCCAAATATACTTCCAATATTTGCGTTGAAATCACCTAGTACATACACACACTCCTCCTCACAGTCATGTATCACCGAATTAATTATGCATAAACACTCAGTAAACAAAGGTAGATTGTTTATATCGTCCGTAGGCATATATACCGTTATAACGACTACGCTTCTGTCCGCTAACTGAATGCGCACCGCTGCAATTCTCTTAGATTCACAGGGAATAGGTGTAACATTTGAAAAAATACTTTTTCTCCACATTATGCCACCGTAAGGCCGCCCGCGCAGTGGCCCTTGGCTACTGTCTACACCGGATATTCCATAGTATAAGTCTTGATCAATTTGACTGTGGAAATCAATATCGTCCTTTAGTAACCATGTTTCCTGTAATGCTATAATGTCAAACTTGTTACATATTTTTTTTATATACCTCACAGAACGTTTAATACTTTTACAGTTAAACGTAACCATTTTTATATTGTTACCATTTTCTAGATCCATTTTTATTTTTTATACAATTTAAACGTTCTGAATACTATTCCATCTGGCCAGAAGTCTTCTCTCAAGATAGAATCAAGGCTTTTCTTTTCAACAGATATTTTAAACGATTTGAAATTCGTGGGTACCTTAGATTTTAAAACCTCTACGCTGAAAACTTTTTGGTTACTTTCTTTAAGATATGCTTCTATATCTGCTACTGTGCATTAGTTTTCGAAGCGCAACACATACACCGAAACTATATGCTCTGCAGCTATCAATCTACCGCTCTGTTTTGTTCCTCGCTTGTTTTTTATAGCAGTCCTTTGTAATATGACTTCATTATTAGCACTTTTTTGCACATCGATGCGAGGACGTTTACGCTTATACGTAACTACGTCCTCCTGCACACTAGCATCACGAGAAAGCTTTTGTGCTTCACTGGTATTTCGTACGAAGCTACTACCCCACACATTTTTTGATGTCAATATTGGTGTCGAAACGAGAGTCATATTTGTATTCGAACGCCCCTCTGTCAATTCCTGCACTTCTTCTCGTTCTCTATCGGCTACCCTCTTGTTAGGCGTCTTCGTTCTGTTATGTCTTATGGTAATTATGCGTCTTTCTTTAGATCTGTCAGTTTTGTCTTTATTTTTCAGTATAACTACTTCGTCATTAAGTTTTTTCATGTCCTCTTGTAATGTCTGTTTCATCGTAATGATTTCAAATTTCATGGCCGCCATAATTTTCAATATACTTAAAACGTCCAAATGGTCAAATGTGACCGGTGGTACTCGATGCAAATCTTTGGCCACGTAGATCGGCAATTTTTCTGCACTTGTTTCGCTTAATATTTTCAGAATATCGGCTACGTTATTAGCGTGTTATTTCTCCCCTTTTCGAATTATTTTCTTGGTATTCGTTGCCTCACACACTAACGATTTTGCTACTTCTATTTCTTCTTCCGTAAACCAGGAGCTGCATATCTTAATTACACTTAGATCATCCATTACATCACATTTTGTTGCCATAAAGGCTAACACTTCATTAGCAAGCTTGTTACATTGGCAATTCATTTTTAAGTTAATGACGGTACACTAACGACGTTTTTCAATCAATCCGCTAAGACCGATAGGTACAACCGAGCGCGCGTACCGCCCGGCCGCACTAGCGAAATATCCGATACTATTAGAAGTATGCATGGATCGCGAAGCCTGGCGATCTGTCCCTTCTGACTACCCCGTCAGGGATACAGCGTGAAGATAGTTTAATTTTTGCATACTCGCGCATTGGGGTGGACATGGTAAATATCGCGATTATCAATATTTTATTTTAAAAATCTATAATTTGACATATTAAATATATAAAAACAAAGTAAAACAAAACGTAAAATGAGAATCTCATGATGACCGGCTTTTTAAAATTTAAATATTTTACATCTGACCGATTAAAGTATCCGTTGTGAAATATTAACGTGAATGTACCCTACTTTATATTAGAGTAAGTATTTCCGAGGTCATAACGCTTGGGTTACATACATACATATAGTCACGCCTTTATCCCCGAAGGGGTAGGCAGAGGCATATTAAACGCCCACGTTTCACCGTATGTATTTTTGTCCCACGTAACAGGTGGTGAGCCCATTGCCGTGTACACGCTTGGGTTATGCTAATTAAAACTATACGTGAAGTCTTTACCTACTAGTTAGTATTAGGTAATAGTCGACTACTTCACCATAAACAAAACTCGATCAAAATGTACTTTTCGATGTAAAACAGTTTTACAGAGGCAGTTACAAAACTACCTTTTAGGACCATTGAGTTGAATTCGCATAGAGTTGCATTCCCAGCAAGTTGATTTCCCAGAATGTTGACTGTTTTAAATTTCCCAAAATGAAATGAATTCCGATAAAGTTGAAATCCTGATAGGTATGTAGAATTGCTCTACGTGGCGCGGAGCTCGACACGCACATGACCAGTTTAATTAACCCCACGTCGTGTACCGCTATGATAGATTGATCATTAGTACGCATGAACGGCCCATTGATACTTCAGTTTGCCAATCAGCACAGCACCATTCACTTAGTTCATATTTTTACTTTAGAAATCCCAGTTATTTATAAGGAAAATATACCTTCATTTCGCTGTGTATAAATGTTGATTTTGCCAAACTCCACATATGTGATGGATTTGCGAATGATTGATTACCCTAGTTAACTGGAGCCCTGTCAAACGTCGTCCTAGTCTGCCGAGTATAAACCCCCAGTGGGGTTCCACATAAATATTATATTATCATACACGAAAAGGACGATTTCTCCTGATTTCCAGTGATAATTATTTTAATAGAAGGAAGTTTTTCGCTAACTCAGTGTTCTGTAAACGATCCCTGCGTTAAGCAACTTTCGCTATAGCTGGTCTTTGGATAGGTGACCACTTTGTGGCATTTACATTTGCGAGCATTTCTGTGCTTCGCAAAGCACGTTAGGCCGTTGGTCCCGGGTGCCAGTAACATGGCAGTGTAGAGTCAAGTTGAAGGCTTTATGGGCGGCTTGAAAAAATTTCAACAGCAGGTAACCGCAACCAGCATCTGTCTATTTCAACACGGCAATGGGCTCACCACCTATTACGTGGGACAGGAATACACATGATGAAAAGTGGGCATATAATATTCCTCTTCTACCCCTTCGGGGATCAGGCGTGAGACATAAAATATAAAACAAAAAAAACAAAACTGCGTTTAGTTTGAGTTGGTTGGAATTTTCGTTTGTGATTTTTTTTTATACTAGAGACAAAATAAAATAACATAAGATATCTATAATACTTATGTTCGAAGTGAAGTACTTACCATGAAGAAAGTAGGTAACTGAATTTCGAGATAATTTTTTTTTTATTAAGACAATTTACACATTTTTTACATACATATTATTTTTATAGATATTTTTATAATTTTATTTTGTAACATAATATTATTATGATTTTAATATTAAAAATAATACTTCGGAATGTTCGAAATCAAAAAATCACGAGTATGTTAAATACATTCATACTTTTCTCTCGACTCAATGGGTATTTATTGTATTCTGTGTTATAAAGTTAACATAATGAAAACAAGTGCTGACATACTTAGAATAGAATAGTTGATGTAATTTAAGTTTGCGCAAATTTCCAGTATCCAAAAAAAAAAAAAAACTATCTGACGGGGTAGTCAGAGAGGACAGATCGCCAGGCTTCGCGATCCATGCATACTTCTTTCGCTTCAAGATTTATCAATCGCTTCATACACGCACGTCTGGGTATTCGAGTACTTTTGACCTATCCGTTTTTGAGCAATCTGCTCACGTGGTCTTCATATGTAAGTCTCGGTCTACCCTGACTCCTTCTACCCTCTACTTTTGAACAATATATATTCTTTATCAATCGTTCCTCACTCATTCGTTAGACGTGTCCAAACCAACGGAGCTCGCCCTTTTCCAGCTTAACGCTGACACTTTCATTCAAACCTGCCATATTGCGTATCACTTTATAACGTATTCTGTCGGCCAAAGTTACGCCACACAATTTTCGAAGTGATCGCATCTCTACAGCATTCAATTTACTTTCATGCATCTGCTGACATACCCAGGTTTCACTACCGTAAAGCAAAGTTGGCACTAGCACTGCGTTATGAATCGCCATTCGTGCTTCTTTTACGATGCTTTGTCGCTTTACTAACTTGGACAAAGCACCGTTAACCTTGTTTCCGGCAGCTACTCGCCGTTCTACATCCGAATCACATCTTCCATCCGCGCTAAACATACTTCCTAAATACACAATTTCATTCACTTGCTCTAGACGTTCCTGGTTTACCCTAATCTCGCACTTAGTTCTTACGTCACCTCTTTCAAATACTAGAACCTTACTTTTACTTGCATTCAAGCAAGACCCTTACTTTCACACTCCTCTTTCATATTAGTGACTAATGCCTGAAGGTCGGTTTCTGATGAGGCCATGAGCACCGCATCATTAGCGTACAGCAGACAGTTTACTGTAAAGTCACCCAAATTCACACCCATATTAAAATCTTTCAACTTCTGCAGGCAACTGTCCAGATACACTATAAACAGCCAGGCGGACATGACACATCCCTGTCTGACGCCTGTACAGACATCAAAAAGAGGTGACACACCCCCCCCTACTCGCATGCAAGCCTTACAGTCCCTATAAAGCGACTGTATTGCCCGCAGTAGCGAGCCGTCCACACCATATCCGGGCAGCAAGTCCCACAGTGTTTCTCTCACAACGTTATCAAATGCTTTCTCAAGATCCACAAAAGTGCAGAAAACCTTCTGGCTAATAGCCAGAAACTTTTCCGCGATCATGCGGAGAGAAAACACTTGATCTATGCAACCTCTTCCACGTCGGAATCCGCATTGAGCCTCCCATAAATACCTTTCAGACTTTTTCCTCCATTTCATTTCGATTGTAATGATGCCAGTGCTATTTGAAAAGGATTTTTCTTTCCTAATTAAATATAGTGCTTAGTAGATAAGCAAATATGTAAAATTTTTAAGACAAAATGTGAATTTATGCGTGTCAAAGAGAACATTCAATCTTTAAACAAATAGACATTTATCATCACGGTTCGAATCAAAGATAGAAAGATTATGATGTGTTGTAAAATTAGAAATTTTACAGTACATTGTCTGTTGTACGCTGATTAGTAGTGATGGTCTCATCAGAAGCCGACCTTCAGGCATTAGTCACTAATATAAAAGTAAAGGTCTTCACGGCATGTTAAACTAAAATATATCATCATTAACTCGTACTAATATTATAAACGCGAAAGTTTGTAAGTATGGATATTTGTTACTTGCACGTAAAACTACTGAATGGAATTTAAATAAACTTTACCATAACTAAATATTAAATATATATAATAGCTTATCTATCAGAATAACACATAGGCTACTTTTAATCCCGAGATCAAGTTCCTTTAGAAAATGGGAACGGGGAAACTTCATCACGCGGGCAGAGACGCGGGCGTCAACTAGTATATCATAAACCTAAAATTAAATTTAACACAATAACAGAGATGTTACATTTCGATTGCTACTGCCAATCCTTTTTACTGTGGCGTGCCAGCAGAAAATACATCGTCGATCTATCTTGGCGGGGGCTGAGGAAGCGTTGTGGCCAACGCGACTTGGCCTACCGGCCCTTAAGTATACAATACTTTGTGGGTCCCTAAACTGTCAGTTTTGAAACAAAATGTGACACCTGGTTGACATTATCTTTGTAGATCTTTATTTAAAAAACTCCGTGCGGGGACTCAGCGACAAAAAAAATCTAGTACATTGTTTGAATTTCATAATTTAATTTTGAGTACATAAATGTTTTAGTAGTCAACGAAAATTACATACTTATTGCCAGGCCTCGCGTTCTGTGCTTACTTTTTTCGCTTTCTGCAGGTTTTTATATGTCGTTTCATGCATACACGTCTGGGTATCCGAGTACCTACTTTTAACCTTTCCATTTTTCAGCAATCTAGGCAATCATTTGATTAATTAATGTTTTTATATCTAACCTTTTCAATTAGAAAATTCAATGAAACAGTGAAAAAATATGGTTAGCAAATAATATAAGTAAAAAGCAAAATATTAATATACAGAAAATCATTGAATGGCTGTCTTAGGTTCTGATAAATTGACCAATATAAAAATATTGTAGCAAGGCTGGATAAACCGATAAATTTTTAGGTCCTTGTAGTGAAGGGCAAGAGATAAATGCTCCGTACACCCAGCGGGGTGCTTCAGTTTGTGAAAGTCGATATTATAATTCAAGTGTCACGGGCTGTCCCTGTACTGGTAAATATTGCGTCTTTAAAATATAATAATTTTTCTTTCAATAATGTCCTGGTGGGTGGTTAATTTAATATAAATAACCATATTAATTTGATTTTCATTTGTAAAGGAAAAGTCAAAGTACTCGGATACCCAGATATATATGAATCGATTAATGAAGCTGCAGAAAGCGATAGAAATATGCATGGATCCTGCTATGTCCTCTCTTACTACTTAGTTATACAGTTACATAAATGTTTGGCTATGCTAATGTAGTTTTAAATTATAGGTAGATATGAATGACCTATTTCTTTTTTGTGATTCGCCTCGGTGGCGCAGTGGTAGCGTATGCGACTGCCGCGACTGAGGTCCAGGGTTCGATTACCGGGTCGGAAGAAATATTTGTGTGATCCACATATGTTTATTTCGGAGTTTGGTTGTTTCCTATGTATAATATGTATGTATTTAGAAATATATAGGTATGTTTATCAGTCGTATAGATCCCATAACACAAGCTTATATTAGCTTACTAGATGGCGCTGTGTAAAAAAAATGACCCACAATATTTATTTCTTTATTTATTAAGATATACTTAGGTTTTGAGTAGTCTTTTGTTTATTAAGCCAAAGGACTAGTAAAAGAGTCATCTAGCAGTCGTGAACTTCATTTAAGAAGAATTTTCTCTTAGTTTAATGAAGTCTATTATTTAGCTATATTTTCCGGTTTAATTCAAACTGTAGGACCTGACGCGGACCCTTTTTACATAATATGCTGTATTAAGTCAATAAAAATGAAAAAGAAATGCCTAGTGAATTTGTTATTTATGTAACTAATTAAACATTTAGTTTTAGAAAGAGCGTTTGTTTCTTGGTATTTAAAACCTAAATCTAAACCTAAAACTGCTCGTAATTATCATCCTACGATTTGTAAACAAAAATATAAATTTACTAGTGAAATTACAGTATGCCTCTGCCGACCCCTTTGAAATAAAATAATCAATGATTAATAAGTAAATCTATATTATTAAGAAGGTTACATAAAGTGAAATCAGAAAACGTATATTCTTCTGATTTCACTTTATGTAACCTTCTTAATAATATAGATTTAAAAAATACATGGCCAAAATAGTCGACGCTATAATACTCTATTCTAATCTTATTTTCTATCAATTTAAAAATCGGTTGGAGGTTCAATATTAAGACGCTAGCAAAATAGGTATTCCAATCTTAAGTTAAAGCGATGGCGAAGTTCCGAAGCTTGGTAGGGGTGGATCGAGGGGAAGATAAACGAAATTTATTGCCATTCAGAACAAAATTACTAGTTTTATTATAGATCTTTGATTCGAACCGTGAAATAAATGTCTATTTGTTTAAAGATTGAACGTTCTCTTTGACTCGTATAACTTCACATTTTGTCCTAAAAAATTCACATATTTGCTCATCTACTAAGCACTATATTTAATTATGAAAGAAAAAACCTTTTCAAATAGCACTGGCATAATTACAATCGAAATGAAATGGAGGAAAAAGTCTGAAAGGTATTTATGGGAGGCTCAATGCGGATTCCGACGTGGAAGAGGTTGCATGGATCAAGTGTTTTCTCTCCGCATGATCGCGGAAAAGTTTCTGGCTATTAGCCAGAAGGTTTTCTGCACTTTTGTGGATCTAGAGAAAGCATTTGATAACGTTGTGAGAGAAATGCTGTGGGGCTTGCTGCCCGGATATGGTGTGGACGGCTCGCTACTGCAGGCAATACAGTCGCTTTATAGGGACTGTAAGGCTTGCGTGCGAGTAGGGGGAGATGTGTCACCTCTTTTTGATGTCTGTACAGGCGTCAAACAGGGATGTGTCATGACCGCCTGGCTGTTCATAGTGTATCTGGACAGTTGCCTGCAGAAGTTAAAAGATTTTAATATGGGTGTGAATTTGGGTGACTTTACAGTAAACTGTCTGCTGTACGCTGATGATGCGGTGCTCATGGCCTCATCAGAAGCCGACCTTCAGGCATTAGCTAATATGAAAGAGGAGTGTGAAAGTAAGGGTCTTCGCTTGAATGCAAGTAAAACTAAGGTTCTAGTATCTGAAAGAGGTGACGTAAGAACTAAATGCGAGATTAGGGTAAACCAGGAACGTCTAGAGCAAGTGAATGAAATTGTGTATTTAGGAAGTATGTTTAGCGCGGATGGAAGATGTGATTCGGATGTAGAACGGCGAGTAGCTGCCTGAAACAAGGTTAACGGTGCTTTGTCCCAGTTAGTAAAGCGACAAAGCATCGTAAAAGAAGCACGAATGGCGATTCATAACGCAGTGCTAGTGCCAACTTTGCTTTACGGTAGTGAAACCTGGGTATGTCAGCAGATGCATGAAAGTAAATTGAATGCTGTGGAGATGCAATCACTTCGAAAATTGTGCGGCGTAACTTTAGCCGACAGAATACGTAACGAAGTTTTACGCAATATGGCAGGTTTGAATGAAAGTGTCAGCGTTAAGCTGGAAAAGGGCGTGCTCCGTTGGTTTGGACACGTCTAACGAATGAGTGAGGAACGATTGATGAAGAATATATATATTGTTCAAAAGTAGAGGGTAGAAGGAGTCAGGGTAGACCGAGACTTACATATGAAGACCACGTGAGCAGATTGCTCAAAAACGGAAAGGTCAAAAGTACTCGGATACCCAGACGTGCGTGTATGAAGCGATTGATGAATCTTGAAGAAGCGAAAGAAGTATGCATGGATCGCGAAGCCTGGCGATCTGTCCTCTCTGACTACCCCGTCAGATAGTAATTGTTTTTTTTTTGGAAAATTTGCGCAAACTTAAATTACATCAAATATTCTATTCTAAGTATGTCAGCACTTGTTTTAATTACGTTAACTTTATAACACAGACTACAATAAATTCCCATTAAGTCGAGAGAAAAGTTAAATGTATTTAACATACTCGTGATTTTTTAATTGCGAACATTCCGAAGTTTTATTTTTAATATTAAAATCATAATAATAATATGTTACAAAATAAAATTATAAAAATATGTTTAAAAATATATAAAATATGTAGGTAATATGTAAAAAATGTGTAAATTGTCGTAAAAAATAATTTAATCTCAAAATTCAGTTACCTACTTTCTTCATGGTACTTCACTTCGAACATAAGTATTATAGATAACTTTTCTTTTTTTATTTTGCCTCTAGTATAAAAACAAAATCATAAACGAAAATTCCAACCAACTCAAACTAAACGCAGTTTTGTTTTTTGTTTTATGTTTTAATAATATATATAATATGTAATGATAAAACTTTGTGTGATGAGCGCGATGGTTTATTCTGTGTCTGGGTGTTATTTATCTATAATATGTATGTATTTAGAAATATATAAGTATGTTTATCAGTTATCTAGATCCCATAACACAAGCTAATATTAGCTTACTTTGGGCTAGATGGCGCTGTGTGAAATGTGTCCCACAATATTTATATTTATATTATATTTAGAAAGGAAGAAAGAAAGAAAAGAAAGAAAAAAATATTTATTCAGTGCACAGATAATATTGTAGGTTTAAATACTAAATTAAATACACACTGAAAATGTGGCCTGTTCAGCTGTGTGCAGAGTACATTACTGTACTCTACGCTGATTTTCAACTGGCCCTTTAATTATATAAAATAATCAAATAATAATAAAACATAAAACAAAACTTTACTACATTACATCATTACAAAAAACAATCCTACCGAACTCATTACTGCGAGTTCGCAAGCCTGACGACTACTGGTATTACAGGCCAAAAAAAAAGAACGAGAAAATAAAAAAGCCACAGCTCGCAGCACAGTTCGCCAGTATAAGTCCTTTGTCAATGGCCAGTCCGCCAACTTAATGTGTCAATGTCATCAATATTAAAATTGATGACACTGACACACCTGCGCACTTCTTTTAGAAATGTTGGTAGGCTTGTGAACGCGAATACAAACAAAACAACAAAAAGCAAAACCCGTGGTACTACCGGTGGTACTACTGGTAGTACCACGGGAAATATTTTTTGCCCGTGGTACTACTATGACGTATAGTAGTACCACGGGAGATTTTATATTACCCCTGGTACTACTAGATATGTCAAAAGGGCGCGTCCAATGTTGATCATCTTTAAAAGTAGATCGGACCACTCCATTGTTCGGGTCGGTTTATTTCATCGATTTTGTGTATTAAACTATATCTATCCTCGTTTAACATGCATACAGTGTGTAGATAAAAGAACAATGAAGGCAATAAACGTATTCGTACAATAATGAATGCGCTCTACCGAACAGTCGGTTGTCATTTCCAAGGCCGACCTTCAGTGTCGTTTGCGCTCGCGGCCCGATACGAGCTACGTATTTTTGTGAGTGATAAATTGTGAATTTTAAGTGTTTATTTAGCAATGGACCATTATTCTAATGTAAATAGGTAAGTAATAAACAATATTTAATATATGTTTTATGTATTTCATAAAGATTTTGAACAAAAATAGTTAATTCAACAAACGACAGTTGGCAGTTTGCGCGCCAAAATAGCATTTACCTAAACTTATCGTAAAATAATCGAACTATTTGTGAAATACTATGGATAGTACGTGTATTGTTAAGTATTTTTTTAATGTTACTAAGCCTTTAACATTAATATTACCTCAAGGATTTTGTGTAATGTTCAAATGAAAAGATCGATACCAACGACAGACCGAGTAACCGCCATCTTTTCAAATTTTATACCGATGTTCGAGTTGTATGGATAAGACATTTGAATAGCGGCTAAATGAATTAAATTATATAATTTTGGTGATGGATTGTCGTAATATTTTTTAACCAATTTAAAAAAGTAAGATCTTGGATTTTTATAACCATTTTAACCGACTTCGGAAAATGAAGTTCTCTCTTTGACACGTATTTGTATGTATGTTCGTGTTATTTACAAAACTACTAATCGTATTTGGTTGGGGGTTTTTACTATTAGATTGAATATTTATTTAACATTTATTTATATTTTCTAAGCTATAAAAACAAACTTTAAAGAACTTCTAAGTTCGTTTTTTATAGCTTTTATTTATTTGTGTATTTCTTAGTTACAATTTTTTATGTGTGTTTTTTAGTGAGATAAGACGTCCCTCGCACGCGTGGCGGTCTACGTCGCGGTAGAGGCGTACTTGTGCAAGTTGGAGGTGGACGAGGTGCAGGTGCACAGGCACCGTTGGTGGAGGGACCAAATGCCGGGTTGCACCGCAGTGGACGTGGCAGAGGACGTAGCAGGACGCGTTCGGTAATAGCCGAACCGAGCGCCCGGGGCCTCGCAATACTGACGAGTAAGCTTTTTTGATTAACACTTTCTTTTTAATAATTATTTTTCAGCACTGATGAATAAATACTTTTTAGAACTAAAGTAGCAAACAATCATGATCCACCTGATGGTAAGCGATGTTTTTTTATGTTTTTAAATGGAATTCAGACACGAAGATGGTTGAAGACTTTGACACAGACTTATTTTTGAACTTTTTTACTAATATAGATAATCCTACTAATATTATAAACGAGAAAGTTTGTAAGTATGGATGTTTGTTACTCTTTCACGCAAAATCTACTGAATGGATTTTGATGAAACTATACAATAGCTTATACATCAGAATAACACATAGGCTACTTTTTATCCCGGGAACAAGTTCCTGTGGGAAACGGGAACGAGAAAACTAGACCACGCGTGCTGAGCCGCGGGCGTCAACTAGTGTTAATTATAAAGCTAAATAGTTTGTTTGTTGGGTTGAACGCGTCTCAGGAACTACTGGTCGGATTTGAAAAAAATATTTTTGTGTGGGTTAGCCCATTTATTCAAGGAGGGCTATAGGCTATATATCATCATGCTACTACCCTGGAGAGCGGAGCAGTAATCATAACTGTCGACAAATTGGGCAAAATAAGTACAAATCTGTTCTTAAAAAGGATGCAAAAGTTATGAATTATCATTAATTATATGATACAAGTCAAGGACTTCCGGTTTCGCGCCAAGTGCGTACACGGATGCGAATATTTCGCCAAAATGGCTGACTCAAATGAGATGATAAATCGCAATCGAGAGCGGATACCCAGCGCATAAATCGCAACCTAAACAGGAGAAAAAAATAGGAGACTAAAACTAAAAAAAATATTTTAATGGATTATAATATAAGATAGCAGGAGGTTTTTCTTGTACGAATGAAATGTAGAGTGAGGGTATTGAGCTTATAAACTCTTTGAGCTCGCAACCCATCAATATGAATTGACCGGTAAGAAGACTATTTTGTGCAGCTGAGCGCGTCAGTTTGTGGCTAGGTTAATCCAAATTTGTGAAGAATACACACAACGGCGAAATGTGTATTCTTCACAAATTAAATTATTATTTATTAAGTAGTACCAGGGGTAATATAAAATCTCCCGTGGTACTACTATACGTCATAGTAGTACCACGGGCAAAAAATATTTCCCGTGGTACTACCAGTAGTAAGACCTTTGTAATTTGACAATTAGACCTATGTCCTTTGACCTACGGCCTTTGACCTGTCCTTTGAACTTTGTTCGTTGTTTTATGTCATCTGACCTATGTCCATTGACATTTGTCCTTGATATATGTCCTTGACATATGTCCTTTGACCCATGTCCTTTGACCTATATCCTTTGACCTACGTCCTTTGAAGTATGTCCTTTTACCTATAAATAAAATAAATAAATAAAATAAAAATATCTTTATTTTGCATAGACCATTTTAAAAGCGCTTACAATATGTCATACACTATTTAAAATATTTAAAGCGACCGTTATGTCGACCGATTATGTAAAATACATGGTCAAAGTACATGGGTCAAAGGACTTATGTCAAGGACAAATGTCAAAGGACATAGGTCTAAGTACATAGGTCAAAGGACATGGGTCAAAGGACATAGGTCAAAGGACATAAATCAAAGGACAAAGGTCAAAGGACATATGTCAAGGACATATATCAAGGACAAGTCAAAGGTCAAAGGACAAAGGTCAAAGGATAAAGGTCAATGGACATAGGTCAAAGGACATAGGTCAAAGGACATAGGTCAAAGGACATAGGTCAAATGACATAGGTCAAAGGACATAGGTCAAAGGACAAGTCAAAGTACAAAGGTCAAAGGACATAAGTCAAAGGACAAAGGTCAAAGGATATAGGTCAAAGGACATAGGTCAAAGGACATAGGTCAAAGGACATAAGTCAAAGGACAAAGGTCAAAGGACATGAGTCAAAGGACAAAGATCAAAGGATATAGGTCAAAGGACATAGGTCAAAGAACATAGGTCAAAGGACATAGGTCAAAGGACATAGGTCAAAGGACATAGGGCAAAGGACATAGGTCAAAGGACATAGGTCAAAGGACATAGGTCAAAGGACATAGGTCAGAGGACATGGGTCAAAGGACATAGGTCAAAGGACTTATGTCAAGGACAAATGTCAAAAGACATGTGTCAAAGGACATAGGTCAAAGGACATAAGTCAAAGGACAAAGGTCAAAGGACATAACTCAAAGGACAAAGGTCAAAGGATATAGGTCAAAGTACATAGGTCTAAGTACATAGGTCAAAGTACATAGGTCAACGGGCATAGGTCAAAGGACATAGGTCAAAGGACACAGGACAAATGTTAAAGGTCAAAGAGCGTAGGCCGAGGACAAATGTCAAAGGACATAAAACAACGAACAAAGTTCAAAGGACAGGTCAAAGGCCGTAGGTCAAAGGACATAGGTCTAATTGTCAAATTACAAAGGTCTTACTACTGGTAGTACCACGGGAAATATTTTTTGCCCGTGGTACTACTATGACGTATAGTAGTACCACGGGAGATTTTATATTACCCCTGGTACTACTTAATAAATAATAATTTAATTTGTGAAGAATACACATTTCGCCGTTGTGTGTATTCTTCACAAATTTGGATTAACCTAGCCACAAACTGACGCGCTCAGCTGCACAAAATAGTCTTCTTACCGGTCAATTCATATTGATGGGTTGCGAGCTCAAAGAGTTTATAAGCTCAATACCCTCACTCTACATTTCATTCGTACAAGAAAAACCTCCTGCTATCTTATATTATAATCCATTAAAATATTTTTTTTAGTTTTAGTCTCCTATTTTTTTCTCCTGTTTAGGTTGCGATTTATGCGCTGGGTATCCGCTCTCGATTGCGATTTATGTAGATACATAAAACATAAAGTATTTTATATTATTTATTAAGTAGTACCAGGGGTAATATAAAATCTCTCCCAAAAAATATTTCCCGTGTTACTACCAGTAGTACCACCGGTAGTACCACGGGTAAGTACTGCATATACTACCTATAACTATTTGGCAAGCTTGTTTATTTACTACACATTGCTTGCGCGCTTGCATGATACATAAAACTAGCTTAAATTACTAATTATAATTTAAAATCAAAATCAATACTCATAACAAACAATAATATTAACCTAAAAAAGTAAACTATTCCAAACAAATGCACAAAATGAATCAAGAACATGGGAAAAAATGCTGGGTAGTTAACTTGACAAACGGAGCCTATGTGTTGCGGTTTATGGCGTTCAGTAAGTTACTAAAAATTATTTACTGTTTACTTATACTAGATACGTTTCTGAATCGTTAGTAAATGCCTACGCAAATGCAACTTAAAAAATATATTTATTTTAATTATATATTTATTTTATGTATCACGCCTGATCCCCGAAGTGGAAGAGGCATATTATATGCCCACTTTTCATCATGTGTATTCCTGTCCCACGTAATAGGTGGTGAGCCCATTGCCGTGTTGAAATAGACAGATGCTGGTTGTGGTTACCTGCTGTTGAAATTTTTTCAAGCCGCCAATAAGGCCTTCAACTTGACTTAACGACTGCCATGTTACTGGCAACCGGGACCAACGGCCTAACGTGCTTTGCGAAGCACAGAAACGCTCGCAAATGTAAATGCCACAAAGTGGTCACCTATCCAAAGACCAGCTGTAGCGAAAGTTGCTTAACTTGAAAAAATTCCTTCTATTAAAATAATTATCACTGGAAATCAGGAGAAATCGTCCTTTTCGTGTATGATAATATAATATTTATGTGAAACCCCACTGGGGGTTTATACTCGGCAGACTAGGACGACGTTTGACAGGGCTCCAGTTAACTTCGGTAATCAATCATTCGCAAATCCATCACATATGTGGAGTTTGGCAAAATCAACATTTATACACAGCGAAATGAAGGTATATTTTCCTTATAAAAACTGGGATTTCAAAAGTAAAAATATGAACTAAGTGAATGGTGCTGTGCTGATTGGCAAACTGAAGTATCAATGGGCCGTTCATGCGTACTAATGATCAATCTATCATAGCGGTACACGACGTGGGGTTAATTAAACTGGTCATGTGCGTGTCGAGCTCCGCGCCACGTAGAGCAATTCTACATACTTAACAGGATTTTAACTTTATCGGAATTCAACATTTTGGGAAATTTAAAACAGTCAACATTCTGGGAAATCAACTTGCTGGGAATGAAACTTTATGCGAATTCAACTCAATGGTCCTAAAAGGTAGATTTGTAACTGCCTCTGTAAAACTGTTTTACATCGAAAAGTACATTTTGATCGAGTTTTGTTTATGGTGAAGTAGTCGACTATTACCTAATACTAACTAGTAGGTAAAGACTTCATGGATAGTTTTAATTAGCATAACCCGAGCGTTATGACCTCGGAAATACTTACTCTGATTTAAAGAAGGATACATTCACGTTAATATTTCACCAACGGATACTTTAATCGGTCAGATGTAAAATATTTAAATTTTAAAAAGCCGGTCATCATGAGATTCTCATTTTACGTTTTGTTTTACTTTGTTTTAAAGAATTTCACGGAATGGAGTCACGCTTTGAAAACATTAGTTTACTTATTTGAATTGAACAAATTTAAAATTGTTTTCTGTCGTAATGTCTTCGGCATTTTATTAGTGTATTTTTGTAAGAAGATACTTAAAGATTTAAAATATTTAGGACAGATTCTGTCAAGCTTTTAAGAAAAAGCTGAAAGACCACTACATCACCTCTTTACTTTAGTTGAAAAATGTACATAGGCAGAGCATGTAGAAGCCTTGGCCGGTAGATGCATAAAAATGCAAAGGTGTTGAGCCGCAGTCGCCTCGTTCACCAGCGACGGGAGGGAAGATGCGGTGACGGGAACGTGCCGCCCTCAAGCTTGCTCCACGCTGATCCGCTGGGTGAGGCGTGGCTCCCTCAATCAGACTGGCTATGAGCAAAGGGTCTGGGGACCAGTCGCCCACTGACAGGATGGATAATTTTATTTCAGGGGTTCCTTTGTTGAGTCTCTGTGACTTTACCTCTGGCCTATTTTGCGGTTCGACAGAGGCGAATTGGAACACCGTGGTCTAATGGGTAGTCTAAACGAACAAAGTTATGGCTTAAGTACGTAACTCACACTATAAGTTTTGCCTAACTTAAAAAAACAACATGTTAAAACCAAAATATTATGTCTATTGCTTTTCAAAACACTCCTTTACATTTTAAATTTTTTTTCATGCGATCGTACCATTTTTTAAAACAGAAGGACCACAGTTCTGAAAGCATGTTTTCTACGTTCTTATTGAACACTATCATTGTCTCTTCGGAGTTGGCAATAGTGAACCCTTTCATCAAATCTTTAATTTTGGGGAAAATACAGAAATCACAGGGTACTAGGTCGAGGGCTATGCGCTTACAATTACTTTGTTTTGTTGGCCGTGTGTGAAGAAGCGTTGTTGTATGATGTAGGAGAACGCGACTTTTTAGTCGTTTTTCGCGAACTTTTTCTAACACCCTGTGTAAACAAATGGTGGAATACCACTCGGCATTAACACTCTTTTGATCTTCAACTGGAATTGTACAGATGGGACCCGTAGCTGAGAAAATCATACGCGTTCATTTTTTTACCAACGTTTCTCGCCTGCCTCACTTTTGTTGGACTGTTCTCATTTTCGGGTGTTTGAAAATGAGAACAGTCCAACAAAAGTGAGGCAAGATTGCTTTTGTAATTCACAAGATTGCTGTTTTTTTCGGGTTCAAAACAATAAATCCACGTTTCGTCTCTTGTGACAATGTCATAAACAGCATTAGAATGTCCGTGGTCGTACCTCAGTAGCATCTGTAAGCACCATTCCACGCGAGCCCGCTTCTGCTCCGCTGTCAGTTCATGCGGGATCCAACGATAACAAAGTTCCCGAACTTTCAATTCGTTGTGTAAAATTTTCTGAATTTGGCCCATACCAATCCCTCGAATTGTCCCATAGGTAATCCGCGGGTTTTCTTCAATTAGCCGCTTAACAGTAGCCACATTATTTTCGTAGACGGCAGTTGAAGGCCGCCCTTCACGAAATTCGTCATGTAAAGAAACTCGACCTCTCTCAAATTCAGAAAACCAGCGCCTCACGGTGCTCAAACAAGGTGCTTCTCTCCGAAAAGCATTTAGAAGACGAACGGCACAGTCTTGCGGAGAAAGAGAACTTTTAAAATCATAAACAATCATCGCTCTAAAATCTTTTCGACATAATTCCATTTTCGTTGCGTGCGTAGAACTTCGATGTGTGATAAAAAACAATTGACAAATGATTTCCCGCCAATTGTATTTTTCTTATTACTAAGAAGGTTGCAAGGTTTCAACAAATATAACATTCGAAATTCAAGTAGTTCCGATTAGCTAGAAGTGCAAAGCTTTTAGTGTGCCCCATGTAGATGTTGGTCTTGGAGGTTAGACTGCAGTCTCTTTCAATTAACACCAAAAAAGAAAATATCATTCAACAACACAGCTGCTCTTCACAGTCAATCAACGCCGACACCGGCTCTGGGTTTGAGATATATGATGCAACGGGGACATTACGCTCAGATGAATATTGTACTCTAAATTATGATGGTATTTTCGTGCGTTATTTATTGAAATCAACATCAAAAAGGTGAACTATGACTAAATATTCAGTATTTCAAATTTACGAAATAGTTTGTATAAAAGCTGACGAAGATTGATAGCATTTATTTAAACTTACGAGGGAAAACGAGGCTCCTGTCTAATCCAGTATAATTAACGATGCTCACCTTGGACAAGTTATGAGAGTAATTTTTCTTTTCAAAATATGTTTTCCATACTGAATTTGGATGGATGATTATTTGGAATCACGCTATGCACAATGGGTGAACCGATTATAACCTGGAAGAACATTTTATGTGATATTTTATATTTCAGCCATTGGTCAAGGCTCGTAATGTAACAAAGTTACATTTGACATTTTTTTTATTATAATAAGATAAGAAAATACTTAAATTATATATTAGGAAGCAGTCGTGACACCGCTAAGTTAGTGTTCATTAAACAATCACTGCGTTAAGCTACTTTGGCTATGTCTTTTCACGGATGAGTAACTACTTTGTGGCTTTTACATTTGCGAGCGTTTCCTTGCTTCGGAGGGCACGTTAAGCCATTGGTCCTGCTTGCCAGTATCATACCATTCATTAAACCAAGATGAAGGTTTTATGCCCATAAAAAATTTCTTCTTTCATGAAAAATTTCATCGGCAGGTGGGACAAAAACTGCATACGGTGACTCATGGGCATGTATGCCTGTGCCTACCCCTTCGGGGATAAAGGCGTAACCATATGTAATCTAACACTTACATCTATATTAATATTATAAACAGTAAGGATTAACAAGTTTGTTTGTAATTAATACCAATAGAACGCCACATTCTACGTGAGTAAAATTATAAGTACTTTATTGGATTTTCAAAAAGGTTATGGTTCCGTACGAAATCTAGAATAGGAAAACTTCACCACGCGGGCGAAGCTGTGGGCATCAGCTAGTTATGCATAAACTGATAGAAAAGCTCCTCAATTGTCATGTCTAATAACAGTTAGGTCGTAACTCGAATTTGTCAGAATGCTCCCAAGGAATTCAGACCTAATTAAGATAATTATTAAAATAATTCTCTGAAATATCTATCTTGAACTTATCAAGAAATTCATTAGACACTGCCAGTTGGGTGAATTCTGCTCCAAGGTCACTACAACTTCATTTAACTTTCATCGTTAAACTGTCAGTAGCTGCGTGTGGTTCACCCACTTAGAATTAAGTCACAAAAACTAGCTTCTAGATATTTCTTGCTGTTAAAATAATGATATTTTTAAACATTCGCGGTGTATACTCATGTTTTATATACTACTCGGGACTTCACGCGAATGAACAAAAACGTCGGTAAAAACGTCGGTGAATGTAAGTACAATTTTGTTTCGCGGGAAGTTCCGAGTAGTATATAAAACATGGTTAAAATAATGGACCAAAAATCATACTACGGCAGTAGGCTCACTCTATGCAACAGATATTATTCCTTGTTGGATATGTGTGTAGGTATATAAATAGACGCAAACCACAAAGTATAAATTATTATTTTATTTACATACTCCAGATCCATTAAATACTTATTGCATATTTTAATTGAAATCTCCGCCATTTTGACATTCTGATTTTGATTCTTTTGTATAAACTCATTACTATATGATTAGTTCCAATAGCATGTAAATAAAACTAATTTAATTACGAGTACAAGCGCTTAGGAAAGAGTGGCAAACACCCGACACTTTAATCAAACGTGTACAGACGGTTAAATTAATCAACAGTGACCTCTCGGAGCATCATAGTCAGGATGAATACTGTACTTTAGTCGAGCAATTTGTCGACAAAATCTGCCCCAGCTCTCGCCGCAGTAGAGGCTTCCCGCCCGGCCCTGCGTGGTAGCTTACCCCGCACCTGATCGTACTAGCGAATACACAATATCGTCCGCGACTAAACAGACTCTTATGAAGGCCATCAAGCCAAGTAATGACGGATTTCAAATAGTAGGCGTTAAAAAAAACCGCGAAATCGGGTGTAGTCTTACGTGTTGCGAGCGAAAACCAGCTAAAGAAGATGGAGTCCGTGGACGCCATAATATCAGCGGGTTTGCGTTTAGAAAAACCTAAAGGTCGTAAACCAAGAATATTAGTAAAAGATGTTCCTGGGTCTATGGAAGACCATGACTTTATTAGAGCATTATATCGTCAAAATATAAAGGACGAATTAAAAGATAGCGAGGACGACTTTATAAAAATTCAAAAATTGTCCGTAAGCGTCGGTTGGACAACGGTCGTAAGTGGATTGGCGTGAAGTTGGATCCGGTATCATTTAGAGACCACGAAAGATAAATTATTTATTGATTTTGCCACTTGTAGATTTATTGATGACCTCGATGTAGTGCGTTGCATGAAATGTCAACAATACGGTCATGTCCACAAGTTTTGTACCAGCAAGTCACCCAGCTGTGCTAACTGCGGCAAGGAACATGATACACGAACATGTCCACATAAAGACAGCTCTGATTTTAAGCCGATCTGTATCACATGCAAAAGGTTTAAGAAGCCACGTGACCACCGTTGCGGCTCTCCGGAGTGTCATGCCTATAAGCATAGGCTGCAGCAGCTCATTCTGAGCACAAACTACCTGTAGTTGATTCTTTTAATAAAAAAATATCTTGGAACATCAAAAATCTAATCTAATTATATAACAGCTTAATTTACACAACGATAATGCAGCCACGGCGGAACTGGACCGCCTAGTAATAGAGAACAAATTAGACATTGTCCTCTTACAGGAACAATATCAGAGCGTAACAGAGTGGTATAATTACATGCCAAGGCACGAGCTGGGATTTATGTTTCTAGTAGAAATTTTACTGTAACATCTTTGAGCAACCTCACGACATCTCATTGTGCTGTTGCTGAGGTTACTTCCTCGGCGTATAGGGTGTTTGTTGTGAGCTGCTACTTTCAATATTCACATCATATCGATCCTCACTTACACCATCTTCGTCACGTCCTGCAGTCTCTTGCGGGTCAAAGAATAATCATAGGCGCTGATGTCAATGCCTCTTCTACATTATGGTATCGCAAACTACGTGTATTCGATAGGGACTGGCGCTTTCATTGCAGAAATGGATCTATCTATACACAATTGTCGCAATGCACCACCTACTTTTTGCGGCCCTATGGGCGAGTCTTCTATTGACGTGACGCTTTCACGCGGCGATGTCTCGATATCCGAATGGCGTGTCCTCCCGGATGCATCCTGTAGTGATCATCGTCTAATCGTTTACAAGCTCTTACTCGGTGATACACGAGAGGCGCAAAGTACTACTTGTAATTTCAAATATAAAATTAGGGGCGCAAACTGAGAGCTCTTTGGTTCTCTGTTTGCGGCTCACGCAAAAGATTTTAGCTGTGGTAACCTGTCTGTCGAGGAGAGTGCTTCGTTAATGTCAGAAAACAAAATTAACAACTCGCATACTATAGGCCTGAAGGAAACCGCGAATTACCTCTTGGATTCTCTTATACCCGACGACTGCTCGGAGAACGATAGTGATTATCACAGAGAGATCAGACAGTGGGCTTTTGAGCCACCATTCTCACCTCAGTCAGACCTACCAACTTCTGATGAGTTTCTCGAAATTGTTAGGTCGTTGTCCATAGGTAAGGTGTCGGGTGATGATAAAATATCTAACAGAACGATAAAGGAGGCTTGCAAGCTGTCGGGTGAATTAATATTAATTGTTTTTACCGATGTATTAACGAGGGAGTGTTCTCCCGTATCTATGTGTATGATGTGGCTATATTCGGATTATTCCTAAAAAAAAACGACAAGCCGCCAGATGACCCTAAGTTGTACCGACCGATCACATTATTGCCCTCCTTGGGAAAGCTTTTAGAGCGTCTCATGTACAAGTACCCCGGCTCCTGCCGGGCGGTATTAAATTTCAGTAGGAAAATTTACTATTGACGCAGCGATATCAGTGCGAATAACTGTCACTTCATCGGTTTATCAATATGTGCTGGCCATCTTCCTAGATATTTCCGGGGTTTTCGATAATGCTTGGTGACCAATGTTATTAATGATATTAAAGTCTCGCGGTTGTTATAAAAATATTTACTATCTTATTTATTCATATTTTTCACAAGGTACAACAACTCTAAAACTAGGTCATTATTCTGCTACCAAAACGTTAACAATAGGCTGTCCTCAGGGATCTGTGATAGGTCCATTTGTGGAATTTAGGATTTGGAGACTTTTTCAGTTTACCATTACCGGAGGGCTGTTCAATGACCGGATACGCCGATGACGGTATGTTAGTCGTTCAGTATTATTTTTTGCTCCAACCAAAATATTTCAGCTGCTTTTATAAGGAAGTTTGAAAGTACCACCGAGCATTAAATTCAATAATGTTTACATTAAAAATAAAACTTCGGTTTGCTATTTAGGATTGATTTTAGAGAGAAATTTTGCATTCGTTGAGCACATAAAAACTGTAGGTGAAAAGGCTAAAAATAGCTTTTACGCGTTGTCGAGAATATCTACTGCTACATGGGGACTTTCGTTCAAAACACTGAAGGTCGTTTACGAGGCCACTTATCTAGGCTGTATGTGTTACGGGGCGCCCGTATGGGCCGATAAGGCTACTATTGGGGCTGCACGGTTAAAGTTACTGCAAAGTCAACGCCTAGCCTTGATATTTTTATGAAAGGCCTACAAGACGGTTAGCACGGTTGTCCTCCCAGTTGACCTCGAAATTCAGAGGCGCGCGGCTTTATACTATTCCGCTTAAGATTGGATAGGTTTTTGTTAGCAAGAGATCGCCAGAGAATTGCCAGGCTGTATCGTGATAATGTGCGTAAAGAACTTTTAGACGAATGGCAGCTGCGTTGGAACACTTACATCAAAGGGCCTTTACCAGTTTTTCCCCCTTTATATATAATATAATATCCTGTATATATATAATATCCTGTATAATATAATAAATATATATAATATAATATCCTGTATAATATATATAATATCCTGGCTGGAGGTTGATCACTGTGTTGCTCAATTTCTTACAGGACATGGTAACTTGGAGTAAATTATATTCGTTTAAGCTGGTGGAGTCACCGTTCTGTCAGTGTTCAACTGCTGATGACAAATATGATCAGACCGCCCATCATATACTTTGGGAGTGTAGCATTTGGCAAAACGAGCGATATAATATGCTTAATTGTTTACAAGTAACATAGGGAGTAGCACTATGCGGATTTCGTGGCATCGAGGGTGAATTTTCGTGCTTTTAAACGTTTCTGCCATACATATTACTGGAATCAAACATAGCTCACATAGGACCCATACTATATCTACTATTACCGTGGTGCTTCCCTATTTCTATAGGATTTACACCTAGTTGCTTTCCAGGTCTCCCGCTTGGCAAAGAAGGGAAGAGGCATTACATTCTTTTCTTACTTCCTCACATTATCTTCTGATTAATTTCGTTGCGGGTTCCAAGACATGCTAACTTCTCCTGGTGTAACATGCAGTTTTGACTAGCGAGGTAGTGCGACCATATTGCCGCCAGACGTAGCTAGCTATATTGACGGATAGGATGTTAGTGCCTAGCATTTGCGTATAGATGGCATTACCGGGTCTGATTTTCAACAGATCGCACTATAATTAAAATATATAAAATTAAAATTGAATAAACAGTTTTTTAAGGAATACTAGTATTTAAATCAATAATTCAACATAAATATAAAATAACTTTAACTTGGTCTATGGTGTTAGAAATTAGTATGTTGATTACTGAACGACAAGAAAAGGATAATTTTGACAGTTCTCCAGAGTGGGGTCGGAAGGAAAAAAAGGATAAATAGGTGGTGTGAGGCCTTCCTCACTTCCTAGATCGATTATCGACCTGAGATAGTTAAAGGATACCCGAAGTTCTCCAGATTTCAGAGATATTGAATATATGAACTTTATACCCTTAGCATTGCATTTATGTAATAATTGATATCTGTGATGAACTTATATTGCTAAATATTTATATTTTTTATTGTGAGGTAGATTTTTTTCCTTAAAATAATCGAATCCTTTTTTATTAAACCTTGTAAAGAACAATTGTGCAAGAATATTATTTATCTCACAACCACACACACTCTTCATACAAGGCGCCCTGGGATTATTTCTTTTAGAGTCTCTTCATTGCTCTGCCCGGAGTGAAGCTGGTGGTAGCACCCATAAAAAAAAGTTGTACATTTTATACTTTTTGTCCACTATGTTATCATCAGTTAGAGGCTTGAAATAAGCTATCAATTTTCGAGTTGCGGTTTTAAACATTAGCATATTTGCGAAGTGAAAAATGATAAGTTCATTTGAAATCCGAGTATCTCTTGTAGTCGGGGTGACAAAGGCGAACCGGAAAGGCGCTCTTGGCGCTACACCAAGTACTACTTGATAGCAGACTTGATATAGAGCGCTCTTTAATTAACTCTTATGTCGGCCTTTTGTGCAGTTGCTTTCAATGTTTCACAGCATAATGGTCTGTTTATGTATCCGAAATGGAAATCAGAATAATTAGGTGCAGTAGTGTAGATCTTGAAAACAATTTTTGGTATCTATAAAGAAACAAAAATATAAGTATAAAGAGTAACATACATGTGTTGGTACCGCTTTAACATCTGTTTCCATACAAAAAGTATGACAAAATTTACATTCCCGTAATTCGTAATTCTTTTTCTTTGGATTTTATCTGCTATTCTATGTAGAGACAAATCAAAGATTATAAAAATCAGTATTCATACTCCAGTGAATACTGATTTTTTAGTACAACTAACACAATATTGTTTTTATGTATAAACATGACTCGTGTGTGGGCGAAACACGTGTCGACATCATACGACATTTAAAAGTGAAATTGTATTTAGATAATTTAAAAAAACAAAAATCTTGTTCCATTTACCGAGTAGTATTTAAAATTACTACTTATTATAAAACAAAGTCGGTTTTCGCTGTCTGTCCCTATGTATGCTTAGATCTTTAAAACTACGCAAGAGTGATTCATATAGAAGATTTTTATGTATAATTTGTTAAGGTTTTGTATATATTGACTAAATTATAACGATATTTGTTGGGGATTTAGGACAAA
The DNA here is from genome assembly GCA_948477245.1 of Thumatha senex. Lineage (NCBI taxonomy): Eukaryota > Metazoa > Arthropoda > Insecta > Lepidoptera > Erebidae > Thumatha > Thumatha senex. The sequence continues at coordinate 29,096,399 of OX419732.1, forward strand.
ATAAGCCGTCTGGAAGCTTTCAACGAAAACGCTACCTACACCCTTTGAGATATAACTAAAAGATTGTATGGTGCAATTGTGTATCTAATGTAGGTCTATAAAAAAGTATATAATATGTCTATTATATACTTTTATAAATTTTATATATATCTTAAGAATAACGTACTATATCCATCCATATTAATACTTTAAAAATCCAGCAATTATAAAGCGGTAATTTGATGGCTATTTATACAAATATGATATTAATCCTTATCATTTTTACTACGTTAGTTGACTTCAACATTTTATGAAGATTATTTTGTCCCTTTACACTCTGCAAATTAAATGAATATCTTACGAGTTATAGCAAATTCAAAATAATGCGCAAAGAAATTAATTTTGTGTAACCATAATTTAACCGGGCCCATGCGGGCGTACTGGAGAGCGGAGAAGTAATCAACGAATTTGGAAAATGTTCATACATTATTGTGAAATTAATAAACGACGGGATTAAATGGGTGCCACGAGGTTCGAAGTACATCACTGGCGAAGCCGGGCGGTTCAGATCGCGAAAGTTTAAAAATAAAATTAACAAAAAGTACTAGGTTAAGAGCCGGTTTCAAAAGCATTGCCTAGGTGGCGTAAGTCGTATGTATGCGAGTGCCGCGCTAAGGTCTTGGGTTCGATACTGTTCTAAAAGTATTTGTGTGATCCACAAATGTTTGTTTCGGAGTTTGGGTGTTTCCTATATAGAATATGTATGAATTAAAAAATATGTAAGTATCAGTTGTCTAGATACCATAGCACAAGCTTAAAGCTTAATTTGTGCTAGATGGCGCTGTGTGAAAAGTGTCCCACAATATTTATTTCTTTATTTATTGCTGCCACCATGCTATTTCGCTATAATGATGCAGTCACATTGAAAAGCTAAATTAAACTCGACGGTACTTCAAGTTTGACATAAATGAGTAAGGCTTGATAAAGTTGGGCAAATTGTCGTGATAACTAAGCTGCGTTCAAAATTTCATGAGAGATGATCGAATGAGTGTACGCGGAAGTTGTATCGTATTCTGAAGTTAACTTTTACGAGTATGTAGTCAGTGGATATTACACACGGTTCATTATGATTTATAAACTCGTTACAAGGGCGATGAATTTGGACAAATCGCTTCAATGGCTAAAATTTGGTGTTAAATAAATAAGAATTTATAAATATTTTCGACTAAATTTCTGACCTATTTAGTCAGATATTGCGTTAATTTTCTTGGGAAGAAGCCCGTTTTTTTTTTTTTTTTTTTTTTTTGTTTTCGCGGGGAATGCCTTTACGCACCGTCATCCCTGCTGCGGGGGCAGCAGGGACGGTGTGTGGGGCTCCCGGCCCGTGAGAGAGGGCCGTCCTACCCACTAAACCCCGCGGTGTTCCGCCTCACCTTAAAACCGACTCGCAGGGTAGGCCTGAGGTTAAATCACTGCGAGCCGGCAAGGGGCACCCCAGAACGGAGGGGTCCGTCTCGGGGCGGTCGATAAGCGACCACCCCGGAGCTCCCTAAGGAGCTGAAGACCTAGCCCGCACCTCCACCGCTCTCGAGCGCTCCTCTGTAAGCAGAGGAGGTGAGAGCGGCCGGTACGGGCGTGCGCAAAGTGTGGGCACCCCCTGGAACACAGAAAGGGTGCCCGTCGCCGAGTGGCCAGTTGGGCGGGGTCCCCCGACCTTCCGCCCACGGCCAGACACTATTCGGGGGCGCGCATGTAATGAGCACGACGACGCCCCCGAACCGGACGGCGGGGCGGGAGCGTCTGTCCCGTACGCTCCCGCACCCGCAACTCCTCACGTTTCGCCGCCATCACCTCGCTAGCAAACGAGGCGACGGCGGCCCAACACTGTTGGCTGCCGACCATGGCTTGCACCACAGCCGGCAGCGACAAATCAAGTCCGACAAGGCCCGTAAGGGCGATACGCGGCCCGTCCCACGCCGGGCACACGGCGAGTGTGTGCTCCGCCGTGTCCACGACGCCACTTGAGCAGTGGCGACACACGGGGTCCGGCTCCACCCCAGCCACCTCCCACAGGTACTTGGCGAATACGCCATGCCCTGTGAGGAGCTGACTGAGGTGAAATGTCGGCGCTCCGTGTGCCCTCTCCACCCAAGCCCGCAGGACGGGCCGGACAGCCCCCACGAGCCGGGGGCTAACTGAGGGGCCTACCAACCTCTCGCCCCACTTCCGGAAGAGATCGTCGCGAGCCGACTGTCTCCAGCGGTCGATCTCGTCCGGAAGGGGCCGTCCACCATTTCTACGCACCAGGGCGCTTTCCTCATAAACACTTTTGAGGACTCCAGCCTCGAGATCCCAAGGGAGGCTTCCTGCAATTATGCACGCCGCCTCGTAGGAGACGGTGCAGTACGCTCGTGCCGCCCTCTGCGCAATCGACCGCTGCGGACGCCGCAGCAGCGGAATTGTCTTGGCGCAGAGGGCGTGCGCCCAGATGGGCGCTCCATACAACGCCTTTGAGCGCACTACACCGTCGTAGAGGCGACGGCATGCACTATTTGGGCCTCCCCGATTGGGGAGCAGCCTCGCCAGCCTTCCGGCGTACGACAATAACTTTGGCGACAGACGCCGGAAGTGCTCGACGAAGCCCCATCGGCTGTCGAGTACCAAACCAAGATACTTAATACTCGACCCGACAGCGATGGGGGTGCCGCTCACCACAATCTGACAATCTCGAGGTGGCCCTCGCCGAGGCCCGTGAAAGAAAACGGCCTCGGACTTTTCGAGGGCCACCTGGAGTCCTAGCGCCCTGATGCGGCTGACCACCTGGGCAACGCCCGCGGTGGCCAGGACTTTCGCCTCGCGAAAATCTGGGCCCCGCGCGGTAACTAGGGTATCGTCGGCGTAACAGAGGACGCCGACTCCCCGAAGAGTAGCACCGCGCAGGACCCAATCATATCCGATGTTCCACAGGAGCGGACCCAGAACCGACCCCTGTGGAACACCGCACGACATATTTGTGCGGACTACTCCCGACCGGGCCGGATAGGAGATGGCCCGGTCGACAAAGTAGTCCGCAAGAATGCGCCTGAGGTACCACGGGACATTGTGGTACCTCAGCGCCTCGGCGATGGTCTGCCAGGGGATGGTGTTGAAGGCGTTCGCGATGTCGAGCGACACCGCCAGCAACACCTCCCCCCGACCGACCGCCTCCTCGACGCTGTCACTGAGCCGGGAAATGGCGTCCAGGGTCGACCTCCCGCGACGAAAACCGTACTGGCCGTCATTGAGATTGGGCCCCGCCCCCTCCAGGTGCCCGACGAGACGCGCCGCGAGCACCCGCTCGAGCAGCTTGCTCATCTCGTCGAGCAATACGATGGGGCGGTAGGCCGACGGCGACTCGGCCGGGCGCCCGTGCTTCTTCAACAGCACGAGACGCCCGGTTTTCCACTGTCGCGGGACCTTACCCGACGCCACACACTCCGACAACAAAGACAGCGTCTCCTCCTCGAACGCCGGCATAACCAGAGCGATGACGCGCCCAGGAATGCCATCCGGACCGGGGGCGCGGTTCCTCGTTTTGAGTTTAAGGACCGCCGCCCCGAGCTCGGCATCCGACACGGGCGGAATCATCGCCTCTGTGTCTGCCGGTGTCTGGCTTGGTGCCATCCGCGGTGGGACCCACTCTTCCCGCGCAGGGAAGAGGGAACTGACAACGTGGCCGACGAATGAGGGCTCGAGAGACTTTGTGAGGGGAGGCGCCCAGGGCCGGAGTTTGTCACTCACGGCTTTGTACGGGCGCCCCCACGGATCTTCATTTAGGCTCTCGAGCCACTCCTTCCAGGCCGCCTCCTTGGCGGCCTTGATCGCCGAGCTGAGGGCAGCTCGGACAGCCCGGTAGGCGGCGAGCAGTTCTTCTTCTTGGGCAGGATCACTGTTTCCTCGACCGCGACAGCGAGTGTACCTCCGCTGGGCTGCGTGGCATGTAGTACGCAGCCCAGCCAACTCATCATTCCACCAATACACTCGCTTTCGCGGCCGAACAGGCCCCGCCCTCTTCATCGCCGCATCGCAGACGCGAGTCAGGGCGCCGGAAAGCCGCCCAGCCCTCGCGTCCACGTCCGGGCTAACGTCGTCACCTGCGGCCCATCGCTCGACGATGGCCGCCTCCTTCGCCAGTTCCCGGTCCAGCGTCCGCAGACGCCACCGCGGACCTTCCTCAACCGAACGGCGGTCCCCGACCGCCGGGGTCTCCGAGCCGGCATTGACGATGTCGAACCATATGTAGCGATGATCCGACATCGTCTCCACCCCCTCGATCACCCTCCAACCACGTGTGCGGCTAGCCAGGCCAGAACTGGCAAAGGACAGGTCGATTATACTACGACCCGTCCCCGTTCGCCGCACGAACGTGTGGACCGACCCTCGGTTGAGCAGCACCAAGCCGTTGGACACCGCCCATTCCTCGACCACCTCACCCCGGCTATCGGTTTCTGGAGATCCCCACGCCCGTGAGTGTGCGTTGAAATCTCCAGCTACCACCACTGGGGTGGGGTGCGCTTCTGCCAACAGAGCCCCGACCTCAATCAACCAACGCTCATACTCAGCGAGGCTTCTGTTGGGCGAGAAGTACACCCCGACTACTGCAACGTCTCCCAGCAGCGCGAGGACGCAACCGCGTCCCTGGAGCACCCTATCAAAAGCACCCCGCTGGGAGACGATAGCCACCAACTCGTCGCGGCTGCCAGCCCAGTTGTCGCGGGCGCGGACCGCGTACGGTTCGGCGACTATAGCCACAGTCGCCTGTAACTGTGCGACAGACTGAAGCAGCAGATCTTGGGCCGCCGCACAGTTACCGACGTTGGCCTGCAGCACCGAGATGGGAGCCATTTAGTTTTGGGCGATGTCCATACTTTCCTCCTCCGCCACCTGGGTGGGCGGGCGCTTACGTCCAACACCACCACGACGTGTCCGCTTTTTGGAAGCTGCCAAGCAGGTTTTTGCACCCAGGCGGTGCGCTGCGGAAGTTCCCGCCGCCGCGCAGATGGGACAATTATATTCGGCTGAACAGCCGGCCGACTTGTGACCGGACTGCCCACAACGAAAACAAAGTGCGCTGCGGTCCACTCCCGCAGCGCACCGGGCTCCTACGTGCCCCACCTCCAGACAGCGGAAACACCGCTGAGGCCTGGCCTCCAAGAGGACCGCACGGACGCGGGACCATCCGATCGTCAGAGGGCGGCCGTCTGTCACTTTTTTGGCCGCCGCGATCGGGCATTTTACCCACGCCGTGCCCTCCCTACCTACTTGGCGGACAATGTCGCCAACGACAACACTGGTGGTGGCGCACCCTCCTACGTCCGCCACCACCCGCGCAACCACTTCCTTTGTGGCCGCGTCGCCTAGACCGGAGATGCGCAGCTCTGCGCACCTCTCCGGCCTGGCGATACGGACATCCTCTCCCAGGGCCGACCTCAATTTGTCGGCCAGGGCGTCGGCCTTTTCGCACCTTTCGGCGCCCGCCACTTCCAAAATGCGGCCTCCAGTGGCCGCCGTGCGGAAGCGTAAGCCTCCAATGCCAAGGCCTTTGAGGTCAACCTTCTCTTCCGCCTCGGCTAATTTGGAGGCGTATGTAACGCCCCTCTTTACCGCGTCCTGCTGCAGCGTTATCACCACTGCAGCGGTACGCGGGGCTCGGAGTTTAGGGGCGCGCTTCCCCACGGCAGGCGCTTTAGCGGGCGCCGGTGCAGACTTCGTCGCTGGCGGTTTGGCCGCCGACGCCTTCTTTGGGCGCCCAGCCACCACATTCCACGCCTCAGTTAGAGGTTGAGGCGTGAGTGCGGGCTGCAGACGCTCCTGGCGCGCTGCCTCAGCCTCTCGGGCCGCAGCGCTCTTCTTTTTCCGCTTGCCGGCCTTCTTCTTTTTTCCCGAAGAGAGAGAGGGAGCCGGCGAAGCGGCTGAAGGAGCCTCCGTCTGCTCCAACGAAGTGCCGGAGACGTGGACAGAGGGACGCGCGGCGGCAGCGGCGCCAGCGGTCTGAAGGCGGGCGGCACCAGCGACAGTGCCAGAAGTGCCGGACAGTCGGGAGGGTGCTTTGCGAGCACCGACGGTGGAGCTTTCTTTTTCGCGGGCGGCGTTGCGAATATCCGCCTGCAGCGGCGGGCGCAATCGCGGCTCCGGGAGCAGGCGATCTCCGATGCCGTCGAAGCGCGCATCCAGGAGGAAGAGAACCTCCTCGGGCGACATCGACGGCGGGGCACTCGCCTGCTTCTTCAAGATTTCAACCTCCGCCCGCAGGGCAGCTAACTCGCGCTGCAGGCGGGCATTCTCTTCAGTTTCCGTGCGGGCCCGCAACTCCCGCACGTGCTCCATTATGGACCCTGCAGCGGACCTCAGGCCCTGAACACTTTGACCCTTTAGACGTGAGGACTTGTGGGCGATGGATCGGATCGCCTCCACCGCCTCCTCGACCGCCTTTTCCAATTGCTCGGCCCTGAGGTCCGAAGCAGAAACAGTCGATGACTCCACTGGAGCAGGGGACTTGCGAAGGAAGGAGAGTCGCCTCTCCTCCCTCCTTCGGAGCTCCTCGGCGAGCTCCTCCTCAGCTTGGAGCTCTAGCTCCCGCTCCTTGGCCGCGTTCAATTCGGCCTTCGCCTTGGCGAGGCCCACGTATTGCCCCGTTGTTGGGGGGCGACCGCGGCCTCGCTTACCGGGCTGGCCCCGGGCAGAACCGGTACCAGCCGACTCCTCACTGTCCCCCTCCGACCCCGAGTTCCGGCGCTTGCGCCACAGCCGGGAAAACGGGGAGGGGGAGGGACCAGGAGACACCTCTATCATCGAGACCACACTGCTGTCGGAATCCGACAGCAGCAGGTCTCCACATACTCTGCGCGGCGGTGTGTCGCACCGCGACACCGACACCCGCAGTTCCTTGAGGCCTGGAACCGGAGTTCCGGGCCTCACCTCTTCGACAGCCTCAACGTTTAGCAAGTCAGAGTCCATTGTCGCGCCAGTTTCGTTAGTTTGTCTCCCACAAGGGGAGAAGATCGATCGGTTACTAATTTTATTGTTATTAAATGCCATTTTTAATCCCACGAGTATGAGACGAAGAGAGTCGACTCCCTGGGTGACGCTCATTCCAGGGAGCGGGATAGATACTGTGGGGTGCTCCAGGTGCCTCACAGGTTTTAACGACTTCGCTGTCGGATGTTATAGACTTTTCCGTGTCGCGGGCCGGCCAATGAAGGCAAGCCCTTCGGTCCCCAGGACCACCGCGTACCAACTGGTGCCACCAGTTGGATAGTTGCGAAGACCCCGGAGATTACGAAACGCGGGGAGGGGGGCTAGCCCTCCCCAACTCCGACGCTGGCACAAATGCCTGTAGGCCCCTGCGCGAGCAGAAGGCCTACGCGTCCACACCACAAAACTTCGCTACTACCTGCCATGACCGGGAGCGACACCAACAATGAGACGCTTCAACCGGCCAGGCCGGGAGCAGACACAAAGACCGTGGGCCTTGCAGGCCCACCATACCACGACCCCCTCGTGCAATGGGGTCAACTGCACGTCCACAAAACGGCAACAAGGAGCTTCAACCGGCCAAAGCCGGGAGAAACGACAACGAAGACGAAAATCGACAACGAAGCGCTACTACCGGCCAGGCCGGGAGCTTTCACCTTTTCGCAGGCCTTGCAGGCCTGCCACGCTGCGACCCCCACGACATGGGGTCGACTGTCGGGATATTGGTACATTGGTTAACACACACAGTACTGAAGACTGCGCCCATTAGCCGATGCTCCAGGGTGCACCAGCAAAGCCCAGTTTCCACTCCCACCCGGGCGGTCCCCGGGGGGGATAGGAAACTGAACCGCCAACGTGGAGGTTCCCCGACCTAGCACCCCGGGAAGAAGCCCGTTAACTTTGTTTCCGGCAGCTACTTGCCGTTCTACATCCGTATCACATTTTTCGTCTGCGCTAAACATACTCCCTAAATACACAATTTTATTCACTTGCTCTAGACGTTCCTGGTTTACCCAAATCTCGCACTTAGTTCTTACGTCCTCTCTTTCAAATATAGAACTTTAGTTTTATTTACATTCAAGCGAAGACCCTTCGACGACTTTTTAGATCAAATGTATAAGATACTTTTTTAAATAATCGTTATATTTAATTTATTAATTTTATTTAACATATCTTTATATTTTCATAACATTATCTTTACAGTACTTTTAAATGAGCTTATTTAATAAATCTTAGTTCTTTGAATCAGTTATTTATTAAACATTCACGCCTTTATTTCCGAAAGGGCGGCAGAGGTTTATGTCTCACGTGGTGGTGAGGGCATTGCAGTGTTGAGATGGACAGGCACAGGTTGTGGTAAGTTCTTTGAATCAATATTGATTGACCAAATTGTAAACTATAGCCTTTAAGTTGGGTATTTGTAGATTCAAGATTTAGTTTCCGACATTGAGGGTAGTAGTACACGCTTGTGTTATGTTGGAATTATTTCTTAAGTATTTGGAAGTTAACTATTGCATGCATAATTAAGCTACACCTGCACAGGATGCAAGTTTTGAAGATTCGGCTAAGTTCTGTAGTTCCTGAAACGGCTTACTCTGTTGTTTGATCGATTTTATCTGTTATATACCTATTTTGTTTTAAAAGTAATATGCATCATCCATTGACTTTTTTCTGCCATTTTTCTTCTTATAGGGCCTTAGAACTGGCTCGCTCTAATTTTGATATGATTTTAAACATAACATTGAGTTTGTTTTATTTGTATAAATTCATTACTATATAATTGGTCAAACATCATGTAAATCAAACTAATATAATTACTGGCATTTAGAAAAGAGTGGCCATGAATTTTATTGCCAAGTTCTTCCTCATGCTCTACCTATTTCTTTGCGAATCTGGCAGTAAATGTAGAAGAAGTAAATGTAGAAGCAATAATCTTGACGTTCATAAGTGTTACTTTGTGACCTACACGAATAAAGATTTTTCATTTTATTTACAGACATTGTTTCCTGAACTTTTAACACGTTATGTCCCATTCCCTATTGGGTCGTCTTCCGGACCTCAATTTGTTGGTTGTTTGGAAGTTGTAGTTCAAGCCTGTGCTTCATAGAGAAGCATAATAATAGTCTTCAAAATGTTTTCTTTTATAATCTACTTCTATCTCCATGGATAAACGTGATGGATACGGTGAAATGTGGGCATATGAGTACTAGGTTAACCCTCCTTACCCCTTCGCGGATAAAGGCGTGACAATATGTATGTATGTACTCCTCCTATTTCAACAACAGAGAAGATATTTAGAATTTTAACAAAATAAAATTGTATAAAAATTTTTCTTCTTTCTCATTTTAGTGTATTCCCAGTTGCTTTCCAACTTGGAGCATGTTGGGGTCTACAGATTTCCCTTTTCATTTACTACCAAGATTTTTGAGTAAGTATACAAAAGAAAACTTACAAAATGTAAAACATTACAAATTGAAACGAGAATTGGCTTAGGACAAATTTGCTTTTCGTAATTAATTAGAAATATTTGTAGCAAGTTAGTAAATTTGAAATAGAAATATCGTACGTTGTAATTTATTTACGTCTCTGCGGGTTGTGGGTTGAGGGAATTGACCTAGTTGTAAAGCGGTTAGGCGGTACGAGAGAACTTTTGTAAAAATAATGTTTTGTATTAAATTTGTTTGTTCTGATGTAATAATTCCAGGCATTCCTGATTTATGTATCGGAACCTAAATTCATCTTTAGTCATACGATGAATGTATACAGATAAATCAAATTAAAGTGTCTACATAAGTACTGTATACATCTTGTGTACTTCATAACAATGTATTTTATTTTTTTATGTGCGTCTGTCTGTTTGTGCCGATTTGTCTTTGTAACACCTATAACGGTTGACGGGCTTGGTAGGGGTGGTGCGCACTAGGTAGCAACAACACACCTACGTACACCCATCAGGTACGGTTGGTAATCCCTGGAGATGTGTAAGTAACACTATCTCAAAGAATCACCGGTGCACCAGCTAGCTGAGCATGTGTATAGGGAGTGAGTATGGACCAACCTGGAGCAGAGAAATACCAGAATTTATAAAAAGAGGGCGCCAGGTATCTCTCCATCAAACGAATGATGCAATTAAATAACCTCTTGTTTCTACTTATTAATTATATTTATTTAAACTATATCCATATGTAGACATGAAAATACATAAATGAAAGTAAAAAGAAATAGCTTAGTCATGCATAGTGGGATCCATATATATATGGTCACTTTAAAAATAAGTTTATATTAGTACAAATAAAAATTTAAACCAAAGAATGGAAATAGGCGTGGCCTAAAATGACAAATATTAAAGCAGTTGTCAGATGCCTTAATAATATCTAAATTATATACAGACATACATTTAAACTATCTCTGAGTTTTGTTAAACACACAACGCCACTTCCTATCATCATCATCATCGTACACTACAACATAACAAGGTAAAAATAAAGTTTCACATTAATATTCCTTGGTGATAATAAAAAGATTATAAAATATGTGTAACTGGAACGTCACATCGGTGGTCCAGTATATTAAAGTAGTTGAAATTTACATATGTAATAGAAAAATGAATATTTAAAGTTAAAAGTTATTCCTATGATTTAAACTATCAACATCAGTCGGCCTTTACCGGGTTATTATACATAGAAACTAATTAAAATTACCACTTATCTGGATTTAAGTTTGAGGTACATCCAAATCCTTCACATCTCTTCCTATTCTAGAAGTCCAGGTAGTAGGTAACCAGAGTAGAGGGAAATATCCTCTTTGCACATTGTCTCAGCTTACTTTAAATCTTCTTACAGACATTCACAAGGAGTAAAAATGTAGAATGCAGAGAACGTGAAACACGTTAAACTCAATTATTATGTAGATATAAAATAAAGAACCAAAACGAAAAATCCTAAAACATAAACATAAACCCCTGTAACAACAGAAAAGTTACAGACATTAGTAATTTGTAATAAAAATCACTTCCACCCTCAACATTCTGTTAAGGAATGCAGTCTAATAGATTATATAGTTTTAACTTACCACTTATTTCAGTGGGGTTTTAACTAGATCCTTCTATCATCATCCTTTTTCATATTATTTGCTAAGTCTCTTGAAAAGCAGACTGAAATACAAAGTACAACCATCGTGAGAACATATTATTCGCAAAGGCCAAGTAATCTTACCGATTACGAAGAAACAAATATAAACAAATATTCTCACCTCAGCAACAACCATTATGTCTACATATTTGCTAAAAAGACTTCGGATATTAATCCGAATTAAATCACCATGACAGGCATATTCTCATGACGCCATGTCGTAGCAAAAAAAAAAACTTTCTTTTCTCCCCCTCGATTACAGCAGGCTAAAGTCATACGGCCTATACAACCTTGACAAATAATCAAAAAATAAATAAACAAAACCAACATTAAAACCTTACTATTCCTGTTTGTCACACCTCACGCAATACATTATGGGGGGATGTGAGTCAGGACAGCCAATCTATCCAAGTTCAATGTCCAGCACCAAACTGAAAGACACCATAGACGCACGCGTTAATTTTAGAACGCGCCAAAAGAGTCGAAACGTTCGTGACAGTTTCGACGTCAAACTCATGTGAAATATTATAAGACAAATGACTTTAGAGTTACAACTAAAGTATTGTAAAAATTGAGTTTGTTTCCACAAAAGGGATGTATATAAAAATAAGGTTAGTAAATCAAATCCTATGAATATGTAACCGACACTCAAAAGTGTTACAGTTCCTCCTCAGTTGGGTAAAATTAAAAAAAAAAAAATTTTTTAAGCACTATATATACAACAACAAAAAAATCTTACAACAACTATAGACATCAGACACCTATCTAACTAACAGATAACACTCGCCCTTACGGGCCTTGTCGGATTTGATTTGTCGCTGCCGGCTGTGGTGCAAGCCATGGTCGGCAGCCAACAGTGTTGGGCCGCCGTCGCCTCGTTTTCTAGCGAGGTGATGGCGGCGAAACGTGAGGAGTTGCGGGTGCGGGAGCGTACGGGACAGACGCTCCCGCCCCGCCGTCCTATTCGGGGGCGTCGACGTGCTCAATACATGCGCGCCCCCGAATAATGTCTGGCCGTGGGCGGAAGGTCGGGGGACCCCGCCCAACTGGCCACTTGGCGACGGGCACCCTTTCTGTGTTCCAGGGGGTGCCCACTTTTTGCGCACGCCCGTACCGGCCGCTCTCACCTCCTCTGCTTACAGAGGAGCGCTCGATAGAGGTGGAGGTACGGGCTAGTTCATCAGCTCCTTAGGGAGCTCCGGGGTGGTCGCTTATCGACCGCCCCGAGACGGACCCCTCCGTTCTGGGGTGCCCCTTGCCGGCTCGCAGTGATTTAACCTCAGGCCTACCCTGCGAGTCGGTTTTAAGGTGAGGCGGAACACCGCGGGGTTTAGTGGGTAGGACGGCCCTCTCTCACGGGCCGGGAGCCCCACACACCGTCCCTGCTGCCCCCGCAGCAGGGATGACGGTGCGTAAATGCATTCCCCGCGAAAACAAAAAAAAAAAAAAACATATAACACTCGGGGTGCTAGGTCGGGGAACCTCTACGTTGGCGGTTCAGTTTCCTATCCCCCCGGGGACCGCCCGGGTGGGAGTGGAAACTGGGCTTTGCTGGTGCACCCTGGAGCATCGGCTAATGGGCGCAGTCTTCAGTACTGTGTGTGTTAACCAATGTACCAATATCCCGACAGTCGACCCCATGTCGTGGGGGTCGCAGCGTGGCAGGCCTGCAAGGCCTGCGAAAAGGTGAAAGCTCCCGGCCTGGCCGGTATTAGCGCTTCGTTGTCGATTTTCGTCTTCGTTGTCGTTTCTCCCGGCTTTGGCCGGTTGAAGCTCCTTGTTGCCGTTTTGTGGACGTGCAGTTGACCCCATTGCACGAGGGGGTCGTGGTATGGTGGGCCTGCAAGGCCCACGGCCTTTGTGTCTGCTCCCGGCCTGGCCGGTTGAAGCGTCTCATCGTTAGTGTCGCTCCCGGTCATGGCAGGTAGTAGCGAAGTTTTGTGGTGTGGACGCGTAGGCCTTCTGCTCGCGCAGGGGCCTACAGGCATTTGTGCCAGCGTCGGAGTTGGGGAGGGCTAGCCCTCCTTCCCGCGTTTCGTAACCCCTGAGGCCTCTGCAACGACCCATCTGGTGGCACCACGCGGTGGTCCTGGGGGCCGAAGGGCTTGCCTTCATTGGCCGGCTCGCGACAGGGAAAGTCTTTAAAACCCGACAGCGAAGTCGTTAAAACCTGTGGGGCACCTGGAGCACCCCACAGTATCCATCCCGCTCCCTGGAATGAGCGTCACCCAGGGAGTCGTTTTGTATCGTCTCATTCTCGTGGGAATAATTATGGCATATAAAATTCAAAACAAACGATCGACCATCTCCCCTTGTGGGGGACAAAACAACGAAAATGGCAAGGAAATGGACTTAGAATTGCACAGCGTTAAGGCTGTTGAGGAAGTTAGGCCCGGGACTCCCATCCCAGGCCTAAAGGAATTACGAGTGGCGATGTCGCGGTGCGACACACCGCCCCGCAGAATATGTGGAGACCTGCTGCTGTCGGATTCCGACAGCAGTGTGGTCTCGATGATAGAGGTGTCTCCTGGTCCCTCCCCCTCCCCGCTTTCCCGGCTGTGGCGTAAGTGCCGGAACTCGGGGTCGGAGGGGGACAGTGAGGAGTCGGCTGGCACCGGTTCTGCCCGGGGCCAGCCCGGTAAGCGGGGCCGCGGTCGCCCCCCAACAACGGGGCAATACGTGGGCCTCGCCAAGGCGAATGCCGAATTAAACGCGGCCAAAGAGCGGGAGCTAGAGCTCGAAGCTGAGGAGGAGCTCGCCGAGGAGCTCCGAAGGAGGGAGGAGAGGCGACTCTCCTTCCTTCGTCAGTCTCCCGCTCCAGTGGAGACACCATCGGTCGCTGCTTCGGACCTCAGGGCCGAGCAGCTGGAGAAGGCGGTCGAGGAGGCGGTGGAGGCGATCCGATCCATCGCCCACAAGTCCTCACGTCTAAAAGGTCAAAGTGTTCAAGGCCTGAGGTCCGCTGCAGGGTCCATAATGGAGCACGTGCGGGAGTTGCGGGCCCGCACGGTAACTGAAGAGAATGCGCGCCTGCAGCGCGAGCTAGCTGCCCTGCGGGCTGAGATTGACATTTTGAAGAAGCAGGCGAGTGCCCCGCCGTCGATGTCGCGCGAGGAGGTTCTTTTCCTCCTTGATGCGCGCTTCGACGGCATCGGAGATCACCTGCTCCCGGAGCCGCGATTGCGCCCGCCGCTGCAGGCGGATATTCGCAACGCCGCCCGCGCCACCGAAAGCTCCACCGTCGGTGCTCGCAAAGCACCCTCCCGACTGTCCGGCACTTCTGGCGCTGTCGCTGGTGCCGCCCGCCTTCAGACCGCTGGCGCCGCTGCCGCCGCGCGTCCCTCTATCCTCGTCTCCGGCCCTTCGTTGGAGGAGACGGCGGCTCCTTCAGCCGCTTCGCCGGCTCCCTCTCCCTCTTCGGGAAAAAAGAAGAAGGCCGGCAAGCGCAAAAAGAAGAGCGCTTCGGCCCGGGAGGCTGAGGCGACGCGCCAGGAGCGTCTGCAGCCCGCACCCACGCCTCAACCTCTAACCGAGGCGTGGAATGTGGTGGCGGGGCGCCCAAAGAAGGCGCCGTTGGCCAAACCGACAGCGACGCAGTCGGCACCGGCGCCCGCTAAAGCGCCTGCCGTGGGGAAGCGCGCCCCTAAACTCCGCGCCCCGCGTACCGCTGCAGTGGTCATCACCCTGCAGCGGGACGCGCTTGAGAGGAGCGTAACGTACGCCTCCAAGTTAGCCGAGGCCGAAGAGAAGGTGGACTTGAAGGGTCTCGGCATTGGGGGCTTGCGCTTCCGCACGGCGGCCACTGGAGGTCGAATTTTGGAAGTGGCGGGTGCCGAAAGGTGCCAAAAGGCTGACGCCCTGGCAGAGAAATTGAGGACGGCTCTGGGTGTGGAGGTCCGTGTCGCCAGGCCGGAGAAGTGCGCGGAGCTGCGCATCTCCGGTCTAGGCGATGCGGCAACAAAGGAGTCTGTTGCGCGAGGGGTGGCGGACGTAGGAGGTTGCGCCACCACCAGTGTCGTTGTTGGTGACGTGGTTCGCCAGGCGGGCAGGGAGGGCACGGCGTGGGTCAAGTGCCCGATCGCGGTGGCCAAAATAGTCACAGATGGCCGCCCTCTCACGATCGGCTGGTCCCGCGTCCGTGCGGTCCTTTTAGAAGTCAGGCCGCAGCGGTGCTTCCGTTGCTTGGAGGTGGGGCACGTGGGAGCCCGGTGCGCTGCGGGAGTGGACCGCAGCGCACTCTGTTTCCGTTGTGGGCAGCCCGGTCACAAGGCGGCCGGCTGCTCTGCGGCGTTTAACGGGCGTGGGGATCTCCAGAAACCGATAGCCGGGGAGAGATGGTCGAGGAATGGGCGGTGTCCAACGGCTTGGTGCTGCTCAACCGAGGGTCGGTCCACACGTTCGTGCGGCGAACGGGGACGGGTCGTAGTATAATCGACCTGTCCTTTGCCAGTTCTGGCCTGGCTAGCCGCACACGTGGTTGGAGGGTGATCGAGGGGGTGGAGACGATGTCGGATCATCGCTACATATGGTTCGACATCGCCGACACCGGCTCCGGGACTCCGGCGGTCGGGGACCGCCGATCGGTTGAGGAAGGTCCGCGGTGGCGTCTGCAGACGCTGGACCGGGAACTGGCGAAGGAGGCGGCCATCGTCGAGCGATGGACCGCGGGCGACGTTAGCCCGGACGTGGACGCGAGGGCTGGGCGGCTTTCCGGCGCCCTGACTCGCGTCTGCGATGCGGCGATGAAGAGGGCGGGGCCTGTTCGGCCGCGAAAGCGAGTGTATTGGTGGAATGATGAGTTGGCTGGGCTGCGTACTTCATGCCATGCAGCCCAGCGTAGGTACACTCGCCATCGCGGTCGAAGAAACAGCGATCCTGCCCAAGAAGAAGAGCTGCTCGCCGCATACCGGGCTGCCCGAGCTGCCCTATGCTCGGCAATCAAGGCCGCCAAGGAGGTGGCCTGGAAGGAGTGGCTCGAGAGCCTCAATCAAGATCCGTGGGGGCGCCCGTACAAAGCCGTGAGTGACAAACTCCGGCCCTGGCGCCTCCCCTCACCAAGTCTCTCGAGCCCTCATTCGTCGGCTACGTCGTCAGTTCCCTCTTTCCTGCGCGGGAAGAGTGGGTCCCACCGCGGATGGCACCAAGCCAGACGCCGGCAGACACAGAGGCGATGATTCCGCCCGTGTCAGATGCCGAGCTCGGGGCGGCGGTCCTCAAACTCAAAACGAGGAACCGCGCCCCCGGTCCGGATGGCATCCCTGGGCGCGTCATCGCCCTGGTCATGCCGGCGTTCGAGGAGGACACGCTGTCCCTGTTGTCGGAGTGTTTGGCGTCGGGTAAGGTCCCGCGACAGTGGAAAACCGGGCGGCTCGTGCTGTTGAAGAAGCACGGGCGCCCGGCCGAGTCGCCGTCGCCCTATCGTATTGCTCGACGAGATGAGCAAGCTGCTCGAGCGGGTGCTCGCGGCGCGTCTCGTCGGGCACCTGGAGGGGGCGGGGCCCAATCTCAATGACGGCCAGTACGGTTTTCGTCGCGGGAGGTCGACCCTGGACGCCATTTCCCGGCTCCGGGACAGCGTCGAGGAGGCGGTCGGTCGGGGGGAGGTGTTGCTGGCGGTGTCGCTCGACATCGCGAACGCCTTCAACACCATCCCCTGGCAGACCATCGCTGAGGCGCTGAGGTACCACAATGTCCCGTGGTACCTCAGGCGCATTCTCGCGGACTACTTTGTCGACCGGGCCATCTCCTATCCGGCCCGGTCGGGAGTAGTCCGCGCTGGTATGTCTTGTGGTGTTCCACAGGGGTCGGTTCTGGGTCCGCTCCTGTGGAACATCGGATACGATTGGGTCCTGCGCGGTGCTACTCTTCGGGGAGTCGGCGTCCTTTGTTACGCCGACGATACCCTAGTCACCGCGCGGGGCCCTGAGTTTCGCGAGGCGAAAGTCCTGGCCACCGCGGGCGTTGCCCAGGTGGTCAGCGGCATCAGGGCGCTAGGACTCCAGGTGGCCCTCGAAAAGTCCGAGGCCGTTTTCTTTCACGGGCCTCGGCGAGGACCCCCTCGAGATTGTCAGATTGTGGTGAGCGGCACCCCCATCGCTGTCGGGTCGAGTATAAAGTATCTGGGTTTGGTACTCGACAGCCGATGGGGCTTCGTCGAGCACTTCCGGCGTCTTTCACCAAAGTTGTTGTCTTACGCCGGAAGGCTGGCGAGGCTGCTCCCCAATCGGGGAGGCCCAAATAGTGCATGCCGTCGCCTCTACAACGGTGTAGTGCGCTCAAAGGCGTTGTATGGAGCGCCCATCTGGGCGCACGCCCTCTGCGCCAAGACAATCCCGCTGCTGCGGCGTCCGCAGCGGTCGATTGCGCAGAGGGCGGCACGAGCGTACTGCACCGTCTCCTACGAGGCGGCGTGCCTAATTGCAGGAAGCCTCCCTTGGGATCTCGAGGCTGGAGTCCTCAAAAGTGTTTATGAGGAAAGCGCCCTGGTGCGTAGAAATGGTGGACGGCCCCTTCCAGACAAGATCGACCGCTGGAGACAGTCGGCTCGCGACGATCTCTTCCGGAAGTAGGCCGAGAGGTTGGTAGGCCCCTCAGTTAGCCCCCGGCTCGTGGGGGCTGTCCGGCCCGTCCTGCGGGCTTGGGTGGAGAGGGCACGTGGAGAGGGCACACGGAGCGCCGACATTTCACCTCAGTCAGCTCCTCACAGGGCATGGCGTATTCGCCAAGTACCTGTGGGAGGTGGCTGGGGTGGAGCCGGACCCCGTGTGTCGTCACTGCTCAAGTGGCGTCGTGGACACGGCGGAGCACACACTCGCCGTGTGCCCGGCGTGGGACGGGCCGCGTATCGCCCTTACGGGCCTTGTCGGTGGAAATTTGTCGCTGCCGGCTGTGGTGCAAGCCATGGTCGGCAGCCAACAGTGTTGGGCCGCCGTCGCCTCGTTTGCTAGCGAGGTGATGGCGGCGAAACGTGAGGAGTTGCGGGTGCGGGAGCGTACGGGACAGACGCTCCCGCCCCGCCGTCCGGTTCGGGGGCGTCGACGTGCTCAATACATGCGCGCCCCCGAATAATGTCTGGCCGTGGGCGGAAGGTCGGGGGACCCCGCCCAACTGGTCACTTGGCGACGGGCACCCTTTCTGTGTTCCAGATGGTGCCCACTTTTTGCGCACGCCCGTACCGGCCGCTCTCACCTCCTCTGCTTACAGATGAGCGCTCGAGAGCGGTGGAGGTGCGGGCTAGTTCTTCAGCTCCTTAGGGAGCTCCGGGGTGGTCGCTTATCGACCGCCCCGAGACGGACCCCTCCGTTCTGGGGTGCCCCTTGCCGGCTCGCAGTGATTTAACCTCAGGCCTACCCTGCGAGTCGGTTTTAAGGTGAGGCGGAACACCGCGGGGTTTAGTGGGTAGGACGGCCCTCTCTCACGGGCCGGGAGCCCCACACACCGTCCCTGCAGCCCCCGCAGCAGGGATGACGGTGCGTAAATGCATTCCCCGCGAAAACAAAAAAAATAAAACAGATTACACTCAGCTCTAAAGAGTATGACAAAAACTATTGAAACAGAACGGACACAACTATGTATAAATACTGTTAAAACTATCTAGTTAATTCTAAATGGCAAAAAAAACAACTTATTATATTACGAGATGCCGTTTTATTTACAACCGAGGTAGTATAGGACAATCTTATATTCCAAGACATTCCAAAAGTCCTAGATCGCGAAACACTTTGTCGAATTAGACGACTACTGAAAGAAAACTAAAAATGATTCCTTTTAAATAGTATCAACTCTAACTCAACGTCGAGTTTTTACTTATATGGAGTTTTGGATATAGCCAGGAAAAGCACTAACTACATTTTTTGAGGAACGGATTCGCCAGGGCGAACAATGTTCTTTATGTGGAAATTACCAAGATTCTTTCCATCTAAAGATTTTAAAGTATAAACAATAGGACTAAGTTTCTTGTGTATAACACATTTATCATAGCGGGGAGCTAACTTAGCAGAAAAATGCTTGGAGGCATTTGACAAATGAAAACAACGCTTGTAGACTATTTGACCTTCCATCAATTCCACATTACGTTTTCTCAAATTATAATAACGAGCATTACGTTCATGCGATACGAGTAAACAGTTTCGAACTTTGCTGAATATAGTTTCAAGTTCCTTTAACTTGTTAGAAAATTTATTCTCATTATCAACTTCTAAAGAGTTAGGATCATTGGAAGTGTCATCATTATATATAGAACCATCAAGAATCATCTCATGTCCGTGAGTTAAGAAGTACGGAGTATGTTTATTTACATCGTGTTTAACTGTATTAAGTGCACATTGTATCTCAGATATGTTCTTATCCCAAGTTCGGTGATCAGAACGCACGTACGAAGCTATGGTTCTTACCAATACACGATTTACACGCTCAGTAGGGTTTGTCTGTGGATGATATCTAAGATTATAAAAGATATGAGGAACACTATATTTAACCATTAGGTCTTGAAAGTCTTTTGAAGTGAATTGTGCGCCGTTGTCACAGTAAAGATATTTTGGTACCCCATGTACAAGAAAAATCCTTTCTCCAAACACTTAACTATCGCTTGGGCAGTTATAGTGCGCAAAGGAAACAAAGTAACATATTTACTAAAGTAATCAGTACAAACAAATAAATATTGATTTCTCATATAGGAGCGAGGAAATGGACCATGAATGTCACAAGAGATAGCCTCGCCAGGCAACGTAATACGTCGTGGTTTACCCATAAATCCAGGACGGGCTAAATTAGTAGGTTTATACCTTTTGCATATTTCACAAGAATCAACATATTCTTTAACATCTTCAAAGAGATTAGGCCAGTAATATATACTAGCTATTTTAAAATGAGTTTTGGCCACACCGAAAGGGCCAGAATTAACCTTGTCATGACACTTAGTCAGAATTTCTTTTCATTCCTCATAAGGCACCACCAACTTCCAGTCAAATTGATCTGTCAGGCAATATTTATTCTTCGTGAAACGATAAAGTTTATTATTTTCAATTTTGAAATTAGGAAACATAGATGGAGTATCAGAGACCTTTTTAAAGATGTCTAAGTACCAATGATCTTGAGTAAAAAGAACGTCAATTGAGTTTAAATTGATACGCGAGAACGGAACTAAGACAACGCCGGTCCATCAAAAATTTCCGGGAAACCTCTGAATATTCTGTCTTCAGAAACATTCCTAGTAACAAGAAGTTCTTCTAAGCGAAAAAGGAAAGTACGGACACAAGTGTCCCCCTTGAATTTCAAGTTCAAAGAATTAAAAATCTTTTCAGGTTTGTAAATAACCTATCTGACTACATACTTCTCAGTAACTATAGAGTCAAAGTCATCATCTGAATCCGATGAAGAAGCAGAATCACTATCTTGTAAGCATTCAATTATAGAATTCAATTGCTTTTTGAGAAGCATTACCTCCTCATTCTCATCAATACGACCTAGACGGCAAAGAAAGTATCTGCAACGAGAGTTTAACCGACCTCTAGCAGATGTAGACAAATCACCTTTAGCTTCTCTTTCGATCTCCTCAACTTTTCGTTGACACACCTCTAATTCTGAAGTCAAATTAACATTGACCAGTTCAGTAAATTTCAAAATACCCCTTCGAGCAAGTTTCGATGTCTCATTTAACGCTTGACAAAGACTGGATCGTCGCGAGAGATGATTAACTTCTAGTTTACGAATGGACAGTTCATGTGTAATTTCGTCTTTGTGTAAATGAGAGATCTTACATCCAGCTTGTAGAAAATCCATGATAGAAAATTGAATTGTAATTCAATTCTAATTCAAAACAAGTATAATTGTTAGGTTATGGCACCTAATCAAAATGAAAAAAAAAAATAGAAAACAGTAGATATAAGCACGGCGTATTTAAAAATATCTCTTTAAGTTTATAAGCTTAAATTGAATATATTGCCTTTCATTGATGTTGGATAGTTTCGAGTTTATCAGCTTTAACTATCTAACCAAATACATACAAGTAGTAGATTTGTTCAAAAGAAGCTTTGAAACACCATAACGCTTAAGACTAAAGAAAATTTATAAGTTTCCTTTAAAGTACACCTTAAGACTAACAAAACCATAATGACACACAATTAAGTACATGCTTATCACTAAATTAAAATACATATTTAATATTTAATTGCATCATTCTCCAAGGTCACACGTTGGGCCACCACATATAACGGTTGACGGGCTTGATAGGGGTGGTGCGCACTAGGTAGCAACAACACACCTACGTACACCCATCAGGTACGGTTGGTAATCCCTGGAGATGTGTAAGTAACACTATCTCAAAGAATCACCGGTGCACCAGCTAGCTGAGCATGTGTATAGGGAGTGAGTATGGACCAACCTGGAGCAGAGAAATACCAGAATTTATAAAAAGAGGGCGCCAGGTATCTCTCCATCAAACGAATGATGCAATTAAATAACCTCTTGTTTCTACTTATTAATTATATTTATTTAAACTATATCCATATGTAGACATGAATATACATAAATGAAAGTAAAAAGAAATGGCTTAGTCATGCATAGTGGGATCCATATATATATGGTCACTTTAAAAATAAGTTTTTATTAGTACAAATAAAAATTTACTTCTTCTTCTTACAGACATTCACAAGGAGTAAAAATGTAGAATGCAGAGAACGTGAAACACGTTAAACTCAATTATTATGTAGATATAAAATAAAGAACCAAAACGAAAAATCCTAAAACATAAACATAAACCCCTGTAACAACAGAAAAGTTACAGACATTAGTAATTTGTAATAAAAATCACTTCCACCCTCAATATTCTGTTAAGGAATGCAGTCTAAGAGATTATATAGTTTTAACTTACCACTTATTTCAGTGGGGTTTTAACTAGATCCTTCTATCATCATCTTTCATATTATTTGCTAAGTCTCTTGAAAAGCAGACTGTAATACATCGTGAGAACATATTATTCGCAAAGGCCAAGTAATCTTACCGATTACGAAGAAACAAATATAAATAAATATTCTCACCTCAGCAACAACCATTATGTCTACATATTTGCTAAAAAGACTTCGGATATTAATCCGAATTAAATCACCATGACAGGCATATTCTCATGACGCCATGTCGTAGCAAAAAAAGCAGCTTTCTTTTCTCCCCCTCGATTACAGCAGGCTAAAGTCATACGGCCTATACAACCTTGACAAATAATCAAAAAATAAATAAACAAAACCAACATTAAAACCTTACTATTCCTGTTTGTCACACCTCACGCAATACATTATGGAGGGATGTGAGTCAGGACAGCCAATCTATCCAAGTTCAATGTCCAGCACCAAACTGAAAGACACCATAGACGCACGCGTTAATTTTAGAACGCGCCAAAAGAGTCGAAACGTTCGTGACAGTTTCGACAACGTCAAACTCATGTCGTTCCGAACAAACACAAACAATGTAAAATATTATAAACTTTTAAATAATTAGACAAATGACTTTAGAGTTACAACTAAAGTATTGTGAAAATTGAGTTTGTTTCCACAAAAGGGATGTATATAAAAATAAGGTTAGTAAATCAAATCCTATGAATATGTAACCGACACTCAAAAGTGTTACACACCTATAGCGATTTTAATAGGACGTTCACTGGTCGATATTATAAAAAGCAATGAATACTACATTATTCCCATATACCCACAGGAATGGGCACGGGTGAACCGCGAAGCATATTTACCACTAGCGGTAGCTATGTAAATAAATATAGCATTTTAAACTGTAACATTCTCTCAAACTAACCGTAACCTTTAAATTTGTTAAGCAATCAACTCCCTTCATATGCATAGTGGAGAACACAAAAGGGTCAAAATATTATTGTCAAATACAGCTAAAATTGGAGCGTAGCTCATGTACGTCACAGCCTCGCACAGACTGCGACAAGGCGCGGCGCTGCGTTCGGGTGTGAACGAGAGCCTGACTGTTGAATGAGCAGGGTTGTGACTTACGCGGTCACCCGCGTTATACGCACTTTGGTCGTAAATAGGGTCGGCAGCGCGAGTGCTGCACCTCTGCTGTTGCAAACGTCCATAGGCTACGGTGAACACTTTCCATCAGGTGGGCCGTACGCTTGCCTGCCACCTTAGTGATTTGATATATTAAAAAAAAATGGCTGAAATATTTTTTATTTTTAAAGTAAAAAAAAACTTGTAATTTATCTGGCATTTAAAGTAATTAGTTTATCAGACCTATTCCACAGAATAGAAAACTTCAATTTTCCCTAAAGATAAACAACCTGATAAATACCTATGCAGAAGTTTACCAAAAAATAACTAAATAATAATATTTTTTTAACAACACGCGCAATCCTTTGTATTTAAAATTATAGTAATATATAAAAATTAATTATAGTAAAATAGTAAATTGATGGCAGAAAAAGTGCTCGTGGCTCCGCTGACTAAATGTTCTGTATTTATTTATCTATCACGCCTTATCCCGAGGGGTTGACAGAGGCAAACATATTGTATGCTAACTTTTTACCGTGTGTATTCCTGTCCCACGAAATAGGTGGTGAGCCCATTGCTGTGTTGAAATAGACAGACGCAGGTTGTGGCTACCTGCTGTTAAAATTTTTCAAGTCGCCCATAAAGCCTTTAACTTGACTAAACGACTGCCATGTTACTGGCAACTGGGACTAACGGCTCAACGTGCCTTCCGAAGCACGGAAACGCTCGCAAATGTAAATGCCACAATGGTCATCCATCCCAGAACCAGCCATAGTGAAAGTTGCGTAATACTGATGATGCTGATGATCGCTTATAGAACACCGAGTCCGCTGGGCCCAGAGTGCTTCTGTAAACTATAACTGCGTTAAACAATTTTCTCTGTGGATTTTTCATTTCCGAGCGTTCTGGTGCTTCGGAAGGCATGTTAAGCCATTGGTTCCAATTGTTAGTAACATATTAACAGGGAAAATTTGGTAAGAATGTATTTCTTATTTTCTTATTTATCCCTGACTTGACGTTTAATGGAAATATTTTTGGGAAATTGTACAAAGTGCTATCAATTTAGGGTTTTCCGAAAACAAGGAACTTAAATATATAGTCATAGAAGTTACTAAAAAGCTGTAATTTTATAACTTCGTATCAAAAAAAAAGTCACGCCAAAAAAAGTCAAGTCAAATAAACTGATAAAAGAAAACGTTGATAAATAAATCCCCAAAAAGTGACAAAATAAAAGACCGTAACCACTTATAATATATGACTACTTATTAGCAATATATATTGGTTAATTATGACGAACTGGAATCATGGATATTTATGACAATCGAGATGCATCTACATATTGTGTTTTTTTCTTATACTGCTGAGGTGGCAGACAGGCGTACGGCCCGCCTGATGAGGAAAGCGGTCACTGTAGCCTATGGACGTTTTCAACACCAGTGGTGCAGCACTCTCGCTGCCGACCCTTTATAAACCTTCTAAGACCCCTTTTAAAGAACCCCATACTGTAAACGTTCGGGAAAACCCAGGCAGAGAGTTACTTTTACAAAGGTAGCTGTTTAAAGTGCATATCAATAATTGAATTTATAAGACTGAATGTCTCGATCGAATTCAAATTCACGATACTTTGAAACTGCACACTTCCTGAATTTACAGTGCAGTCTAAGCGGTCGTATAATCAAGTAACTTAGTGGAGGTTGTTCCGCTTACTAAGCGTCTAACTTACCCCGTATATCATAACAAACCGCTACCCGGATGAAACTGTCACTGCTTGTTTGAGTTATATCGTCCTTGACTATGGACACTGGGATAACGCGACGCTGGACTTGTAAAGTTGTGAACAGTAAACGAAATGACAGAAGATCGGTACTGATCAACGTGAACTTAAAGTCAAACCGATTCAGTTATAAGGGTAGACAGAGGCGTACTATATACTCACATTTTGGAAGGTAGGTATGCTTTGGCAACGAGTTATATTTAAGCGGCACCATGTAAACGGAACTATTTTTAGGATATTCAGTTCGGGCACTGGCATTTTTATTATTCCTTGAGTGGTTTGGTTTTTAAGCGTATCAAAACGTACTCGAGCTTTTTCTCGTTAAAATCGAATATACTATACGACACATGTTTTCACTAAATACTGCTAATTCGTACATTCCAAGTTTTTTTTTTATTTTCATTTCCTCTTCAAACTCATTAGTAAGTCGTGTTCATAGTCAACCTACAAAGTGCTGTCTCTCTTAGAGTGAATTTCTCTCGTATACTCGTATTTTGTTTACGACGCGCATAAAAGTGTATCATTTGCTAAAAGTTCTTCATTACCCGAGTGCCCAAATTTTATCGTATAATCCTTAGCAAACTCTCAGTGGGTACTTTCGTCAACGGTGTGTCGGATTATAGTGGCAAGAGGTATGAATTTTTTTTAAAAGTACTAAGATTTTTTTTTACGTTAGGTGCTGTTCTACATGTCCTAGTTACACTCGGTTTATAAAATTGACTCAAAAAACTACACATTTCTAATTCTACTATTCAAGTTGCATCTAGCGATGCCGATCGATAGACTTGTGTGACTGTTGTCCTAGGATCACGAAATTTGGCAAAAATGTCTTACGGTACTAATAAGGAGAAAATTACAGAAAGTAAAAAAAGTTGAAAATTAAGGGGAGTCCCCATACAAATATGGTAAAAACCAATTACCATAGACCTCTGAATTGTATAGGCGGTTAAACAATTTGGAGTCAAGCTTAAGAAGTTAGACAGCTTAATTGCGCTCCGGCCCATAATGTAATAAGGTACATTTTTTACGGAACCCTCGGCGCACAAGCAGTGGCGGCTGGTGGATTATCGAACTGGTGGTGCACTTTACTTGCTCACTTAGTATAATTGGAAATTGCAACAAAACAAATTTACATACATAAAATATGTTCATTGTTTATTAATTTTTATACAAAAAATCAATGCGATTACATTTTTCTGAACCGAAATATAACCTTCGGGATTCCTTTCGGGTAATGTTTGTATAAATTTGTTATTTTGACATCTTTACTGTAAATCAATGTTTATGCTCATTTTCACACACACTACACAATTTAGACACAGTAAAGAATAAAACCAAAACGAAAATAAATTAGTTACTATAGTAAGTCTACGCAAACAATAATGAACGCATCACAGGATAATTTCGTCAATAATCGTCAATTACCTACGAGTATTCGTATTCGAGTGCTATCGGCAATCTTCGGTTCTGTTCGGTTTCGGTTCGTACGTGCGGCGCACGAGAACAGGCTTATTACTCGGTACATTTCTATGAACAATGTTTTGTTTCACGCGCCAGGCATATTTGCTCTCGTCTCATACAAGTTGTATTAGCGGTTCTCGTGCACTCGCCGGAGCGCACGAGAATTTTACATCACAGGGAAAATAAGTCTTAATCGTATAGCATAGCTCGTAAATTGATTTATATTAATTTGATATTTTATTACTTTTTATGTATGTTTAAAAATTATTATAATTAAAGATTTTTTTTAAATTATGACCAAGTAATATTTTTTAATTTCTTAATCTTTTGATTTGGTGGTTCAGCGCACGAGCGCACTTAAGGTACAGTCGCCTTTGCGCACAAGTTCGACTCGTGTTTGACCATTTATTTTTTAATAACTCTTGAACCCTTCAATACTATCGAAAAAAGTGACGACTACCATCTATAGTCTAAAACTATTGATAGTGACGATATTATTGAAAGTTTTGATAGCAAAGGTAGTATAAAGGATTAATATAGTTCATACTACTGCATCATCAATAGTATTACCTCACTTATTACTCGATCGATAAAATCGATAGCCTAACTGATTTTCTAGTTTGAATCACTCGTTCACTGGCATCACTAGTTGCACCGTATATCATCACTACGTAACTACGGCATGTTGGCTGGAAAGACTGCAATGCATTAAGAGTTTTAGTTAGTACCCTCCGAATTATCATGTTCTGGAAACACGGCACACAACACTGACCAAATCCGTTGACGCGTCGAAATCCTACTATCGAAGCTTTTCTTACAGTTTGAACTTTCTTTTACATTTTATAACAGACCATAGCTTTTGATTTCTCTAACTTAGAAGTTAATTTTGTTCACTCGTTCATGGGATTCTGAATCGTGATGTAAATTTGCATTTTTGATTTCTTCACACGGAGCGCTCGTGGCCCCGCTGACTCAGTGTTCGGTAAACGATCACTGCGTTAAGCAACTTTGGCTATGGCTGGTCCTTGGATGGGTGACCACTTTGTGGAATTTACTTTTGTGAGCGTTTCCGTGCTTCGGAAGGCACGTTAAGCCGTTAGTCCCGGTTGCTAGTAAAATGGCAGTCGGTAAGCCCAGTTGAAGGCCTAACGGGCGGTTTAAAAAATTTAAGCAGCAGGTCAGGTCCTTTTCAACACGGCAATGGACTCAAAAATTGACAAAAGTGCATACGGTGAAATGTGGGCGTATGTATGCCTCTGCCTACCCCTTGTAACGTTACTATTTTCCGGGAGGAGAAAAAGGTAAAGTCTAGGAGAAAACTATCACCAGGACTGGAGGAGTCCTGGCTTAAAAGGAAAAGTAAAAGAAAAAGGAGAAAAGATAAAATTAATTTAATATAATATAAAAATGTTAAAAAATAAAACCAAGGAAAGCCGGGGGTAAATTTAGATCTTGATTCTTCCTTTAACAAAGCCGGTTAACAGATCACGCCGCTAAGAAGGGGCTTCAAGACCCCTCAAGGCCTCCACGTCGCCGACCTCTGAGAAGCAGGTCGCTAATTCAGGCAGGTAGAGGGCTGAAAATAACGAGCCGTCGGCGTCTTTAACAGAGCCGGTTAACAGCACACAACACCGCAGACAATCACTTCACTATTTCTGGAGGGCACAACCCTCTCACTCAGCACTTATTAATCAGCACCTCCTCTCAAGGTTAGCACCAAAAGTAGACTGATCTGACGGCCCCGGTTCCCTTCTTTTACAGAGCATTTCAAAATTTAAACAAGTTTAGAATAAACATAATTTAAGAATATAAATTTAAACAAGGTCTAATATCTATACAACCTAACCTACTGACAGCTGTATCAATAAATTAAAAATAAAATCTAGGCTTGTCATTAACTGACATTAAAAATTACAAAAGGTAAACAAACATTATGAGAGGGAAGTGTATTGTTAGTGTGATGTTACACCTGTAATAGATCGCTAGCTTTCGTTAGAGGGTCTTACATATCGTGACGTCACGCGTTCGTTGCCAGGCAGAGCTCTTGTAGTGTGCGCCGCGGACGATCGCCCGCGCGGCTGCGACGGACTAAGCGCATGTTCCTTGAGCTGCGCCTTCCTTGCGCGGTATTAGTTAACATTATGAGAGAACTAGAAAATCTAAGTATTTCGAAATATAAAGGCCTAGGAATGTTACAGATAATGGCCATGCAGATAATTTGGAGAGAACGTATAATGAATCATTTTATTAAAAAAGTAAGTAAAAAATGTTACATAAAATGTTACATACAAATGGTGTACCTTTGGGGATTAAGGCGTGACAATATGTATGTTTGTATGTTCTTCACATGTAATCAAAGGTCTTTTTAATGCTCTAACTATAAATTAATGTTTAACGGATTTATATCTTTTATATTTCTATGTCAACAGGTAGACGGCTCCATAAAAAAATACCCACGACAAACCGGGCTTGCAGGATCTACGAGTATACAAGCAAAATCACGCACTACCTGCTACACAAACGTGTGTAACTTGGTGCCAGAGGATTCAGCCTCCTAGGGCATGTATATCTAGCACCGGAAAAAATCTTTCTATCACGCCTTATCCCCAAAGGGGTCATATGCCCACTTTTCACCATGTGTATTCCGTATTCCAGTCCCACGTAACATGTGGTGAGGTGCGGCCATTGCCGTGTTGGTTGGTTGTTGGTACACAGGTTGTGGCTACCTGCTGTTGAAATTTTTCAAGCCGCCCATAAGGCCTTAAACTTGACTTAAGGACTGGCAACTGGTACCAACGGCTTAACGTGCCTTCCGGAGCACGGAAACGCTCGCAAATGTTAATTTCACAAAGTGGTCACTCATCCGTGACCAGTCATAGCGAAAGTCGCGTAACGCAGTGATCGTTTACAGAACACAGAGTCCGCGGAACCACGTGCGCTTCAAACTCATTCCATAGAGAATATACTCAATTTGATGGAAGTGCTACTATTACTAGGTAGCCGCAGTCGCAAAGGTGTTACCTATGTTAGCAGCATAAATTTGAGCGAAGCGTTAAATCAAACTAAGTATTTTCCCATAGACAACATGATTTTTGCGGATAACTTTTTTATTAAATCGAATTTTTAAATTCGGGCTTCGTCACGACCTGCATAATTTGAATAGATTTCCGTAGCAGAAAAAAATCCGAAAACGGATAAGAAATGGCGAAGTTATGCCCGGTGTTACAAACGCCATTGAAGTCGCTCCATGGGAGCTTCGCTCAATAAGGACGGGTACAAAAGACACATGAGGGTTGAAGTGCTAGTGTAAGGTGGGCCCCAAGTATAAGATAAGATAGAGATGTCAATTAAAAATACCCTAAAACCTTTAAAATTATGATGGCAGTATTAAAATATGTGACGTCCCTAATCAAAATGCCTTGTCCCTAGATCGCACTATCTAAAAAAATAGTTTTTTGTAAAGGTTCAAGGGATTTTTGACTTGAATTTTATATTATTTTTCCTAAGAAAGAAGATACCTTGCCAGACACACAGATGGACAGTAATATGAACCATTAGTGTTCCGTTTTTATTTTTTGAAACACGGTACACTATATTGGATAAATTTTAGTTTGTGGTGTCTATAAGATCTTAGTTTCATTTGTCGATAACAGAGTAAACATTTAAAGCATAAATAAAAAAAAAAAGTATTTGGGATGTGTTCATATTACTTTTGCAAACTTTGATGTAAACTACTGCTATATTGTGTTGAAGACTAAAAAGTATATCGACCCGCCTGGGCAATAAGTCGGTAATCGCAAAAAGCAAATTTTACTGTTTTTGTTGAATTAATTTCCA
Organism: Thumatha senex; assembly: GCA_948477245.1. Lineage (NCBI taxonomy): Eukaryota > Metazoa > Arthropoda > Insecta > Lepidoptera > Erebidae > Thumatha > Thumatha senex. The sequence goes on from OX419732.1 coordinate 29,126,596, forward strand.
ACCAGTGGGAGTATTGACATTGAAATAGTATTTAGCTATCAGTTTCAAACTACATGCTTCTAATAAGCTACAATTTGAAAAGAAAGATCTTACAGTTTTAAAAAACGTTCTATTGTCCTGTAATAGTAACTTACCGGATTATTGCGGTAATTTTTTGATGAGTGTTGATACGTACTAACATACTGCGGACTTTTATAACGTTATTTTGTATGGCAACAAGTGATCATAATATATCATAACCAAGTTATTGTAATAATATTAAAGGGCAAAAAATACTGTACAAGTAAATTACAGGGTTGTTTCCGGAAATATGACAACGATATTTTTCAGTAACCATTCAATCCCAAAAATCATTTGAGTATAAGAAACTAAGGTATTTTTAAAAAGATAATTTAAAAATAAATTGATTAATCATTTTTATTGCACTAAACAATATTTCAGTAAATCTTACACATATTTTAAACATAACCTGCTTAACAAATTAAGAAAAACAGTCACAAAATTTAATATATAAAATAAATATCCATCACGCCTTATCCCCGAAGGGGTGGCAGAGGCATATTATATGCCCACTTTTCACCGTGTGGATTCCTGTCCCACGTAATAGGTGGTGAGCCCATTGCCGTGTTGAAATAGACAGACGCAGGTTGTGGCTACCTGCTGTTGAAATTTTTAAGCCGCCCATAAGGCCTTCAACCAGGCTTAACGACTGCCATTTTACTGGCAACCGGGACCAACGGCTTAACGTGCCTTCCGAAGCACGGAAACGCTCGCAAATGTAAATGCCACAAAGTGGTCACCCATCCGAGTACCAGCCATAGTGAAAGTTGCGTAACTCAGTGATCGTTTACAGAACACTGAGACCGCGGGGCCATGAGCGCTTCAATTTAATATATACAAGGAAGAAGTCGGAGCAAGAGCTATGCCAGCAAAATTGCTCTATAGCCCCTAAGGCTAGACCTAGACCTAAACCTAGACCCTAAGATATACGGGTGAATTTCACACATACAATCCTTACGATATCCAGCCAGTGCTTCTTGGGCGTTCCCCTATTACCGGGGTACGGAGAAGACGGCATGGTCAAAAATTTTACCTATCTGCATTGTTACGGACATGAAGACTGCGGTTGAGGTAGTTCTTACGTGGTCCAGCCGCCTGATTCCACACATACTCCCCAGCATTTTCATTCCGTAATTTGCAGCTCCTGCTTGTGTTGCTTCAATAATGATTACACCCCACTGGCATGGCAATGTAACATGCCTAATGATGCTTTATTAGACCTGTCCCTTCAACCTCACTGACATTTTAGGGTTCCAATTGACATCAGCCCTCAACCGCCACTTAGCCCATGAGGTAGCATTGCGTGACGTAACGTGTGAAATACAGATCTCAGGTATTTAACCTGGTCCTTGCCCTAGACCACATGCAGTCTATGGAGGTTGAATCTGTAGAGTTTAACGCCAAGTATTAAGCTTAAGTAAAGTTTAAAACCACCACTCTTAAGCATCTCCGTCCACGTTTTCACACGTTGCACTAAACTGCCCTCGTCCGCGTCCGCCAGCGCTGTATCGTTAGAATTCATAGTAAGCCATGGGTGCTGCATATTTGATTCTTTTAAACAGAAATGGACTAAGTGGAATGTTCTGTGCTCTGGTGTACTCCGTCCGTGTGGGAAAGAGTGTTAAAGCCGTGCGCCAAAGCGATCAGAGCCACAGAATAGTGGTGCAAGCGCCTAGAACCTTTGGACATCAGTGCCCACCAGATCATCGTTCCAAGAACACAGTCGAAGGCATTCGTTACGTCCACGAACAGAAAGTGCAGACTCTTCTTCCTGTACGAGTATTTGTTTGTCTCTTTGTCCTGTATTTCTCCAGTAATGAGAACACGGGTCCTGTTTTTGTTCTAATGTAATGTCCGTAGTTTTATTACCAGGGTGAAACCCATATTGATACTCCAAAAGAGTACACTTCTGCTAGATACGGACGTTAATAATCTTCTCTAAATCTTCATGCCACGGTAGCTACCTCATTTCTACACCGACCGCTTTCCATTTGAAGACTGGAGTAATAATACTCGGCCTTCATTGGCTGGGAATCTCTTCGGTGAAGAGTACGTGGTTTAACTTGATATAATCGATAGAGTCTTCATCGACTCCGATAGCTTTTTAAATCATCATGCAGCGAAGAACAGTCTAGACTTCTGCATAATTTTAAAGTTGGCATAAGTCCCTGATTCGGAGACTGCACCTCTTAATATTGCTTATTCAGCAGGTCGTGGAAGACCGAGTGCCATCGCTCTTTCATCACGAGTTCTTAGCATAGCAGGTTACCATTAGGATTGTTAACACAGCAGCACTTGAAGGTATTCGACTTATCCGGATACTGGTATTCCCCATGTTTTTGTACGCTACCGAGTCCTGAATGAACGCTGCAAGAAATTGAGGAAAGGAAAATAGAAGCAGTGGAAATTAGGTGCTGGAGGAAAATACTTAAAGTGACGTGCATATTACAGATATTATGTTGTAAAAATGTTTGTTACTTTCTATTGCCGATTTATGTTCTATAAATTTAATACGAAATAAATACCACATTATATGCGTTTACCGGCAATCACTATAAAATTTTCACCACAATAAACTGGTAATAGCAACTTACCGAACATCAAAAAGAAAAACACTTTTGTATCAATGTATGACGAAGTTTTTCTGGTTATTCCTGTGTTGACATGTTTCCATACAATAAAGTGGTAATTGCAAATATCTTCGTTAATATCAGTAGGAAAGTTCTAAAAAAAAATTACGGACATGTGTCCCGACCCATAGATGCCGAAAAGTCCATAATAGCACATTACCGACATATTGTTCAGGGGAGGTCGATATGTTAGTATTTACGTAGAAAGTTTCCAAACTGAGAAACAAACATTTGTGAATTCACATAAATAGTTTATGCTCCGAGTCAGGAATTGTACCCAAAACTACTAATAAAGTTCCTGTGACATGCCGTACATAGTATAAAACAAAGTCGCTGTCTGTCTGTTTCTATTTATGCTTAGATATTTAAAAATTTTGATGCGGTTTGTTTAAATAGATTAACAAGAAGGTTATAATAAATAATTTGTTAAGTTTTTGTGTACATTGACTAAATTCTAACGATGGCTGTTGGAATAAAATAAGCCATCTGGGAGCTTTCAATGACAACGCTGTCCCCTTTGAGATATAACTAAATAATGTATAGAGGAATTATGTATCCGGACATATGAGTCCGCCACTGTACATGTCTATCTCTTAAGGATTTAAAAAACCAGAAATTGTTTGGAAGCAACTGGAAAAACATTTAGACGGAGAAGAGAGTGATTCATGAGATTTTGTCACTTTGTCAAGATTTTATGTAAATGGTGGAAAAATATGTCGATTTTTGTTCACGGCGTCGGAATAGACTAAGCCGACTGAAGACTTTTATCGAAAACGCTGCCTGAATCCTGAGATTTTCTATAGGGTAACAGAAAGTCTTCGATGGCATTGTCTATGCTTAAAGGATAGCTAACTATACTCTGAGAGAGAAGGGTACAGAAAATCTTCACCACGCGGGCGAAGCTGCGGGCATCAGCTAGTCTCACACACATTAATAATAATGTTCATCTACATATCGTTGGTGCATTTCTGACTCACAAACGCTGACTACGGCCGTCGCGTATGAAACCAGCAGCGCTTAACGGACGCATATAATTGTTTTGCTAAAACGCAAAACGTGTTAATTTCCCGGTTGAATACAAAGGAGCGAGATAGTATTCATCTGGCGCAGCGATAACGTGGACAAAGTTGTTCATGAAGGCCATGCTACAAAACTAAGTTTGCTAGTTCTTTCAAGCATTTTCTGATTATATTGATTCTGTTTACTCATGAGATAAAATAAATATTTTTATCTTTTTATTCACTACAGCAACTAGTACCATCACAAGCTTCAAATTAAATGTAAATAGTTTGCCAGTGACCGTACTTAAAGCTATCTTACTTTTACCCTACTTAAGGGAAAAGGAGAAGGCATATAAAACAACCAAATTTCACTAAGAGGTGGTAAGACAATTGACGAAGAATATACTTCGACGCTGGTTACCAGCCAGCATTGCAACAGAAGCGCCCAGATTGCATATTAGTGGGTAATTATCATAATTAAGCATGTACTAATGTCTCATTTTCGCTCGTGGCCTCGCGGACTCAGTGTTCTGTAGACGATCACTGAGTTACGCAACTTTCACTATGGCTGGTCCCCGGATGGGTGACCACTTTGTGGCATTTACATTTGCGAGCGTTTCCGTGCTTCGGAAGGGCCGTTAAGCCGTTGGTCCCGGTTGCCAGTAACATGGCAGTCGTTAAGTCAAATTGAAGGCCACAAGTTGAAGCCACAACCTACGTCTGTCTATTTCAATACGGCAATGGGCTCACCACCTATTACGTGGTACAGGAATACACATGGTGAAAAGTGGGCTTTTAATATGCCTCTACCACCCCTTCAGGGATAAGGCGTGATAGATAAATGCTAATTTCTCATTTTCACATTAAAATGGAGTTAAACAACTTTAAAGTTAAACAACTTTTCATCAGAGAGGACTTTTAAACTAATTTTACGAGAGAGTAATAAAAAGGTCACACATAAAGAGTTCACAATAAAATAAAATAATAATACTGTATCTGATTACATAGTGGCGTGACCTGAGGTTAAAGTAAGGTTAAAATAAGTTCTAGAGCATTTCAAGACATTTACCTAGAAACGCCTAATGTACACCACTGTACAAATTACGTAATCAACTCCCTCAGTGTAAAAACAAGATTTTTCTGCATAGTTATTCTCTGTGATAATTTATCTTCTTCTTCTTCATCTGCGTTTTCCCAGTTGGTTGAAAACGTTACCTAGATTTGCAGTATTTTATATGACTAAGAGCAGCTATCGTTGTTCTCTCGTCCGTTAATCAGCAGGTCATCATAACCTGCTGGTGATGTCACCTTGACCCCGGAGATTTTAGAGGAGTTTCTTACTACCCAGTCTCTCTTATACCATAAATAAATATTTATGTATTCTCAATAATTAAGCATTTAAAAAACGCTTGTGGCCCCGCTGACTCAGTGTTCTGTAAACGATCACTGCGTTAAGCAATTTTCGCTATGGCTGGTCACGGATGGTAGACCAATTAGTGGCATTTACATTTGTGAGCGTTTTCGTGCTTCGGAAAGCACATTATGCTGTCGCCAAGCCTAGTTGAAGGCCTGAATAATTTCAACACGGCACTGTTGAAATTATTCAGGCCGAACGACAGGAATGAACACAGTGAAAAGTGAGCGTATAATGTCACGCCAACGGGGATAAGGCGTGATACATTACAAGAATTACTAACCCTTTTATTACGTGACGGCCTCTGTGTAACATGCAGTTTTGACTAGCGATATAGTGCGGACATATTGCCGCCAGACGTCGCTAGTTATATTGATGGATAGGATGTTAGTACCTAGCGTTTGCGTATAGATGGCATTACCGGGTCTGATGTTCAAGAGATCCCATTTTAATTAAAAAATATAACATTTAAATTGAATAAACAGTTTTTTTTAAGGAATACTAGTATTTAAATCAATAATTCAACATAAATATAAAATAACTTTAACTTGGTCTATGGTGGTAGAAATTAGTATGTCGATTACTGAACGACAAGAAAAGGATATTTTTGACAGTTCTCCAGAGTGGGGTCGAGATGAAAAAAAGGATAAATAGGAGGAGTGTGGAAGGATTGAGACGGATTATTGACCTGCGATAGTTAAAGGATACCCGAAGTTCTCCAGATTTCTGAGATATTCTCCAAATTCGTTAATAGTGATTTTTCTTGTGCAAGTTCTGGCCAATCAAGCCAAGTTCTATAGCCTTTTTTAGTTATAATCCCGTACGAGTGTATTAGACACCCCGCTATCCCCATAATTGCTGGAAAGCGTTGTGGTTTCCCTTGGAGCAAAGGCTTCGCAAGATTCTGTTACTTGTTTGTGAGTTGCACTCACAAGGGCCGCTGCGCACGGTCTCTGTGGGCTGTCATCGATTACTGCTGCTCTTGAGGGCAATGCTGGTCCTCGGGCGGTCTTCCTCAGCGTTGGGCATCAGCGGATCGACGCACGGAAGCTTGGCGTGAGCGGAATTGTCAGCTCGCTCCGCAAGCTTCGCACCCTAGCACAAGGCTGAGTACTTTTTCATTTTCTACCTCTGCATCTGCCTCATAATTTCTTGTGTGTGTGTGAAGAATACCTCTTTACGAACATTATACCCATAGCATTGCCTTAATATAATAATTGATATTTGTGATGAACTTATATTGTTAAATATTTATATTTTTTATTGTGAGGTAGATTTTTTTCTTTCTTATAATAATCGAATTCCTTTTGTAATAAACCTCGTAAAGAACAATTGTGCAAGCATATCATTTATCTCCCAACCACACACATTCTTTAAGAATTTTTCAAAAAGAAATATATTTCTTTTTGAAAAATTCTTAATTGCTCTGCCCGGAGTGAAGCTGGTGGTAGCACCAAAAAAAGTGTTACACCGGTAGTTACCGGTATACAATTCCCGCGTGATCTGAAATGTTTGTTTCAGAAGTTGAGCAAATTACTTATCTACACATACGACCTTGAAAATTAAAAGTGGCTGCAAATACATTTACGTGCGTACTCGTATTGGTCTATTTTTTCAAACGTGCAGATACTTTTAATGTGATAATTGTATATACAATATAGAAATTGCAAATAAAAGGCAACAGCTGATCGGGAGCAAGGATGTATAAAATGTTAATAAGGAGCATAATTTTTAGTAGGTACTATAAGTAGGTATATGAAGTACCATTTCATTTCACTAGCAAATTTCCGTCTACGCTTTCAAGTAGGAAGGTCGAGAATTGGGCCCCACTACCTCAGCGACTCCGTTTTAAACTTTAAACTTTGTTGTTAATGATGGGCGTATAGTATGCCTCAGCCTACCCCTTCGGGGATAAAGGCGTGACAACATGTATGTTAATCTGTATATATAAAAAAAAGTCGTGTTAGTTACATTATTTATAACTCAACAACGGCTGTACCGATTTGGATGAAAATTGATGGGGAGGTAGCTTAGAGCCAGGAGACGGACATACGCTACTTTTTTATCCCGGGAACAAGTTCTCTACTTCTCTACACGGGCGATGCCGTGTGAAATTAATAAACGACGGGATTAAATGAGTGCCACGGGGTTGGAATAATGTCACGGGCGAAGCCGGGCAGGAAAGCTAGTGTTTTAATGTCACAGAGTTATTACAAGCAACTTGCACTTACAATAGCCGTTCAAAAACTGCCAAATCTATTCAGTGGTTTGAATTGATTATCATAATAACTATCTGTTTAAATTTAAAAATCAATACTATTCATGTTAAACTTTGCATCAAAACCATAGCGCGTTTAAATAAATGACTGCACTGCCATCTATCGAGTGTAGATGTAGATAAAATTCTCTGGTTGGTTTACAACATTGTAAGAAGTAAGTTCTCGGACTTTGATGTTCCTATAGTAAATATAAATAACTAGTTGACGCCAGCGGCTCCGGGTTTATAACCGTCGAGTTACAACCAGTTTTGTAACAGTGTGACCTTGGAAGGGCACAGTGAGACACAACGCGACTTTTTTTCCCCAATAAGTCACACCATGTAACAAAAAATGTGTAACATTGTGACTGAATGGGAAAAAAATATCCCGCAGAAATACTTATTTGACTGTGGTGCGGTAGGAGTGTATCCGACTGCTACGCAAGAGGTCGAGGGTTCGATTCCCACCCAGGATAAAACTTTTTGTGATGAGCACGATGGTTTATTCTGTGTCTGGGTGTTATTTTTATGTAATATGTATGTTTTTATAAATATATAAGAATGTAATTCCACGGTAATGGGCTCACCACCCGTTACGTGGGACAAAAATACAAACGGTGAAATGTGAGCCTATAGTATACCTCTACCTACCCCTTCGGGGATAAAGGCGAGACAATATGTATGTATGTATGAATATAAGGATGTATATCAGCTTTCTGGTTACTATAGTACAAGTTCTGCTTAGTTTGGAATCAGATAGCGTTGTGTGAGTTCTCCCAACGATATTTATTATTGTTTTTAATAATGGTAATGTGACAGAATGTTGTTGCTGCGTCGATTTTCACGTGCACATCGCCAGTGACATATTGGCGATCAAACAGCATTACATTGCGAAAAACAATCGAACTGTATCGAAACTTAGAATTTTGGATCAACATATAAAATTGGACTGCAGCGCGCCTGTCATGGTCTCTTTGCTTGGCCGGAGATTCCCCCCTCTGTATTGGAGGAACTTGTCCATCCGTTCCTCCACAAGTTTAATACAATCAATCATCATCATCCAAGCGTCTGTCCCAGTTGGGTCTCGCGAAGCCCGTGGTCCGCTTTCCAAATTTTTCTCCTCCACTTCGCACGGGCGTCGGCATCCCCAGTAGTGAGACCTTTGGCACGCATGTCATCCCTTACGACGCCAAGCCAGCACTTATTGGGTCTTCCCCTCTTACCGGGACCCGGTAAGAGAGTTTTCAATACTAGCAATGAACAATACTAATTTTTAGAAAATCAGCTACCTAATAAAATTTTGACTAAAACACTATTACTTTTCCACAAACTTTACTTTTTAACCTGACCGGTTTCGCCTTACGGCATTTTCAAAGGTTGACTGGTAAAAAGTGAAGTTTGTAGAAAATTAAATGATTTTATTTAAAATGTGTAGCAAGTTCCACCAAGTGCCATCAATCAACATTATAAACACCTAATAAAATTATTTTTAAAGTTCGATACTGAATTAGACTAAGATACCATTCTCGTATTTACATTTCACAATTTCGAATTTTTCTGAGCCTAGTAGTGCTACCATATGACAACTAGTGGCACGTTCTATCATTAAACTTCCAAAATACCTGATGTATAAGATTGTCCTTGTTTTTGAGTTTTGAGATATTTACATTGGATTTTAAAAAATTTACTACACACTGTCAATTAAATTTAACATAACCATACATGACGATTTTGAAATGACGGCTTGTATACCATAGTGTATATATAGCGTCTCTCCCTCAAAATGAACTCACGCCAGTGAGAATTCGTCTTTTGACTTCAGTAACCTTGTGGCTAAGTCGTAGCGATACAAAAGACAGTTGCGGGAGCACTCAACCTGATTGTATTTGAGCAAAGCCTTTGTTAGATCGTAGCATCGCTGGTAGTTTCGTAGTATCCGCAGCTTTCGTGTTTGGACACACAATTTACTTAGCCGCAAACAATGTATGTCGCATGTGCAACAGTTTTTGAAATAAAATTCTTTGGGTACTTGGCTTAGTAATGCCGAACACGTTATGGTTTAAAACCAAAAGCGATTTCGCCTTCATACTTACAATTTTGTACCTACCTATCTTCAATTTTCAGCCGGTCTCAATAACCTATCTATCTAATACTATTGTCTAAAATAAGTTCAAAATAGTTACTGTCGGTACAGACCTATCGACGAAAATTTTGATCTCAATAACCAAAGATAGATAGAAATATTTACCTACGACATTGAACTATCTGTCACAAAATTTAAAAATTCAACTGTTTATCTGTGGTAGCGATCTATGAAACTGGTTATCTGTGGTAGCGATCTATGTTTAACTGAAGATATGTGTGATAAGTGACAGTTTATTTCACAAATATTAGAAAATGAAAGTGGTAGTACTGGTAAATCTCTTTACTGCACACCAAGTTACAAGGTATAACACATAATCGAATTAGTTTATTGGTATAACAATAGGCAACCAGCGCCCAGAGGTAATCAAAGTTCCTACGCCTATAACAGAGCATAAGGACTATTCATCTAAAAGTTTAAAATTGTTAAGTAAAAAACCGTGAACTTAAGAAATATGTATGTCAATAAGTTTCAAACTATCGATTTACTATAAGAATTCTTTAAAAATTCCTGAAAGTTCGAACCTACTTTATTCGCATCATGTGATATTCCAAAGATAAAAGCTATGTAATATCGCAGTACTCACAGCGGGGTCTTGCTACATTGGCAGTCTCAGGGGCGGGTCACGTATCACCCCCAATATCCGGCGGCAACTAATGGAAGTGAGCGGAAACGCTCGCCAGAGCTTTCGATTGCGTGTTCAAGTCACTTAGATAAAAAGACAATGTGATGTGAGAACTCAGATGATACTTAAGAATTAATTGACTGTACTTAATATTTAATGAATTTAGAAGTTAGGAAAAGTTCTAAAGTACCGTAACGCCACTCACTTAGTGCAAAAGTCCGCCTCGTCGATTCACATTATTTGTAATGTATTCCACTGCGATGTATGCTAGTGCGAAAATATTTTCTTCGTGAAATCAAAAAGATTAAGATATAAAAATAAAACTTGATTAATTAATTAATATATAAACTATTTTATCAATTTGTCTTCAAGGTCTTAGCAATTTCAGAAACAGTTACTAAGATATAAGATGGGTTAACCGCATAATTGAATTAGTCCGTTGGTATAACAATAGGAGGCCAGCGCCTAGAGGCAATCAAAGTTTATACGCTTAAAAAATACCAAAAGACTATTAATCTAAAAAAAAAAAATGCTTAAAGATAAAACGGTGAACTTAACAAGTATATAATTCAAAAACTACCAGTCAGTCTTTAACTATCGATTTACTATAGGTATTCGATTCAAGTTTTTAGCAATTTCGGTAACAGACGGCTGCAGTCATGAAATATGAAATCAGGCAATTTACTAAAATCTAAAATATTATAGTGACACCGTTTCTGAAAACCCTTACTTACCTTTATGAAATAAGGGGTTGAATGTTTTAGTGATTTCACAAACGGTAAGGTCTACATCATGACACGTAGACAGAGCGTTGTTTGCTACCATCTAAAATGTAACTATTACTGTTTTATGAATTCCATTACTAAGAAATACAGAATCCAATTTTTTTGTGATTTCAGATTTTTCAGAGATTCAGATTCAGCAACGCTTTTTGACTTCGGTCAAGAAACACATTATAAGATTTTTGCTGTATTAGAATAAAAGTACGTAAATATTTTAAGACTGTCCGTTAATTAAGGAAGGCTATATATTCATTTATGTATTTGATGTTTAACCACACCATCGGACTAATACCCTAGGGAGTGCAGCAGTAGCCATAAAAGTCAACGAATTGGGTCGACTTAATACGTTATATAAAAATGAATAAACCGGCATGCATAAAGATGTGGGATACAACGGGAGTTCAAAATATGTCACGGGCAAAGTCAGGGGCACAGCTAGTATAAAACATGAGATATATTTTTATGTCTTATACGTTTTGACTTTCATTACTAAAGTGGCACGGTCTTCAAATTTAAACATTTCGATAGCATTCTTTGTGGTTTCTGTGCTTCGGTAGGTATGTTAAGCCGTTGGTCCCGGTTGCCAGAAACATGGCAGCCGCTAAGTCAAGTTGAAGGCCTTATTAAGCCGCCCGCTTGAAAAATATCAACAGCAGGTAGCCATAACCTGTGTCTGTCTTTTTCAACACGCCAATGGGCTCACCATCTATTACGTAAAGAGGAATAAACATGGTGAAAAGTGGGCATTTAATATGTACTTCGGGGATAAGGCGTAATAGATAATTAAACACGTCGTAGGTTCGAATGCCTTGCAATTATACGAGTACACATTAGATAACTACTTAAGTAACCTGTTCTTTCATTAGCGACCATTAGATGGAGCGGTAAGAAGGAAGTCCATTAGCGTAGGAAAGTAAATTTAGCCTCATTACTGCACCACGTTAGAGTGCGGTAAAGTGAATATGGTTGAGTGGGCGAGATAAATAAATTCAAAATGGACTGTATTTGCGGGGAAAGACTAAAATGAAATTTACACGCGATTGTCGACGGAAAAAGTAATGGAAAAACAGGAATAGGAATAACACACTACCTTGCTGCTTGCTGCGAGAGCTGAGGTGGAGGCTGCCGGGGGCGTCCCTGGACTTGAATTCCTGGTTTCCTTGCACGAAAACACTATTTATCCATGGAAAATACGATTATTGCGATAGTTGGTGCGGGATTATTGCGAAAGGTTTGATGCGGGCGCGCGCGCGGTGTTTGTAGGACAGACTGCCAGCCCTCAATGGTGGCCGCTGCTTGTGAGGCGCGTAATACAGCTGTCTCGCTCCTCCTTTATGCGAGACAAGGTAGGTGCGAAAGAGAAATGGAATAAAGGGAAAGGGGGGAGTATCGACAACTAATTAATTAAAAACAAATGTAGATCAGCGATGCAACATAGAAAAAATAACGCGGTTACTCTTTTAACGCATGGCGGCGCAACCAAAATATGTTTGATATAATGTTATCATTCAAGGCTGCATTTATACGTTAAGATTTAATAATGTCGGTTTCGTTTTGTATTTAGATCAACAAAAATCTGATAAAAATATAAACGTCTCACTCATATACTGTATACCATACGTTTTAGTTCTATCAAATACTTTTTTTTTTAATAAAGTTAAAATTGAAAGTGTTTTTTTTTAATTCTTAGAACCGTCCGTAGCCTAACTTAATATTCTGTAAACGATCACTGCGTTAGGTAGCTTTCACTATGGCTAATCCTCAGATAAATATATAAATATATATCGTTGGGACAACTCAAATAATGCCATTCCAAACTAAGCAGAGCTTGTACTATGGAAACCAGATAACTGGTAAACATACTTATATATTTCTAAATACATTCTTATTATAGATAAATAACACCCAGACACCATCACAAACCATCGTCTCATCACACAAAGTTTTATTCTGGGTGAGAATCGAACCCACGACCTCATGCGTAGCGTCGGATTCACTCCCACCGCGCCACAGAGTCAGTCAGATAGATGACATATCAATTTACGAGTGTTTCCATGCTTTGGAAGGCACGTTAAGCCGTTGGTCCCAGTTGCCAGTAACATAACAGTCGTTAAGCCAAGTTTAAGGCGTAACGGGCGGCTTGAAAAATTTCCACAAGAGGTCGCCGCAACCTACACCTGTCCATTTCAACACGGCAATGGTCTCACCACGGTTAATTATGGGTGTATAGTATGCCTGTGCCACACTTTCAAGAATAAGGCGTGATTAATAAATTATGTTTCGTTTCTATTCTATAATTTTAATATCATCACTTAATTTCTAAGTACTAGTAGCATTATAAATCACTCAACACATCTTGAGCGCCTTTTACTTACTTTTTTCTGCTATACCTTGAAGTAATAAATAATAAAGTACATTATGTCGGAGATTTTTTTTACACAACGCCATTAAGCGTATATAAGCTTGTGGTATAGGATCTAGACAACTGATAAACATACTTATATATTTTAAAATAATTAATATACTTAGGAAACACCCAAACTCCTAAACAAACATTAGCGGATCACAAATATTTGTTTCAACCCGGGAATCGAACCCGGGACCTCAGCGGTACAGTCGCATACAAACTCTTACGCCACCGAGGCAGTCAATCAAATCAGTTGAATGAAAAACAAAATTAGCTTTCAGAATTGAGTCCACTTTAGAACAAATTCGTGCATAAAGGTTTTAAATAAATAGCTAAGTCAGATATAGGCAGTGTGTTAACGTCACTTAACTAAGTAAATTCAATTACTGGTTTTCTTATTAACTTTTTATACTCGCCTAAGTTGGTGGTACGTTCGTGGTAAGATCATTAATTATGCCGGGTACAAAACTACTTCAGACAAGGTTTACTTAAATAAATCTAAGGCTTCTAGAGAATTTGCTAAGAAAATTCACTGTGTGAAGATAAAAATCCGGCCAGGTGTGTCTCAGGTCGTGAGCAATGTAGGGTTTCGGCAATCACACATCACGCAGATTAATTCGTATGTAATTTTACTCGTACTTCTTTACGTGAAAAATAGAAAAATATTTTTACCTGTATCACTATATTTTATTAATGTTTTTAAATTGTCACGATTGTCACTCATATTTATGATATTTCGTGTCTTATTTGGATCAGTCAACCCGTGACCACGGCTGGTGTAATCCGGTCAAAACGCCGAGAAGTATAAGGTAGGCTTTGTACCTAATAATACGAGTATACGTCGCAGATAAGACCCAAAATATCATAAATATGATAATTTTATAGGCAACCTTGGAGCGACATGACAGTAGTCATCATCGAGCAAAACTACTTTAATCGTAAAATCATTCAGAGCTAACTGTCATTGCTCATTAAGTTCGATGCACACAATATCAAACATGACTTTACAAAATACGCGTATTTTTGCATCCCTCAGTGTTAGACTCGTCAACCTTCATTCCACCCCTGTGTGGTATTAAAAGTAACGATTAGGTTAATGGCCCGTGATCAGCGCTCACGAAAGACCCGTTCCATTGAATTTGGGCATCAATACCGAAACGGAACATTACTACGAATGAAAGTAGGTACTGTAGCAATGTTGTGTTTTGTTTTTTATCAGGGTGATTTGTTGAAAACTGATTGATGTTTCAAAATATTCTTAAAGTAGGGGTTATTAGAGATCCGAATATAGAGCGCGATGTGGCCCTACCGTAGTCTGTGGAACTCACACCAGCTTCACCAACAAGACTAAGTGGCGACGTACGATTAGACGCGTTCGTGGTAAAGAAATACATTTTTTTCTAATCATGTATTTAGAAAGATTAGATTTCAATATTTTTAATTTTATACTTTTTATATGTATATACTTATTATAATATAGATTTTTTTGTTAAGTCGTAAATACATAGCTTCTTTTTGTTAATTTTTTCCTCCCCTCTTTTTCAGAGTTCAACTGATTTTCATTGTATATATTATTTTGTAATTTGCACGTTATACGCTTTAATTTAAGACAGACACAGAGACACCTCAAACTTATAAATATCGTCCTTTTTGCATCGGGGGTCAAAAATATTTTTAGGTCAGGATGGTAAACGGCTGAACAGAGTCAATATCCATTCTGTGTATCAAACACTCTATAAAAAATAAAGGTTATAAAAAAGGGTCAATATCCAGGTCTTTAATATGTACCACCATCTCAGTGGCACTAATATTAATAAAATCTAAAATATTTTTATGACCATCGGTCCCAAACACGACCCGTTTACATGAAACTTAAGAATTTTTCATGATCTTTTTACAAACATAATATTATCCATTTTTACAAACATATTATCCAAAATTTCAACAGCAGGTCGCCACAACCCACGTCTGTCCATTTCAACACGGCAATGGTCTCATCACCCGTTTACGTGGGACAAAAATGCACACTGTGAAATAAGGTATACCTTTGCCGACCTACTATCCATACACCGCAATATTTATGTCGTTTGAACACAATGCGTGTTGTTATAAGGAGGCTACACCAAATCGTCAATGGTACTTGCAAGTTGGTGAGTCTGCTGATAAATGGTCAATGTTGGAGTGAAGATGTCCCTAGTGGAATTAGAAGATCAGACAGCCAATTGTAAACCGTCCCCCGACAGTTATACGAAACGGGGTCTGGGCAACGAAGTAAAGGATTGGAACTAAGATTAGATAGATGTATTTCTAACACAACCTGTCTCATGTGTGAATTTATTACTCAAATGATGATGTTCCTATCTATATCTATACTAATATTATAAAGAGGAAAAATTTGAAAAATTCTTCACTATTTAAATGCTGCATTATTACTGATTAATATAGGCTGTTATAATTGCAGAAATAACAAGAAAATAAGAAGCCCTACTAAGACTACAATAATGTTAACCAAGGTTTGAAAAAAAAACGTCTATAAAATATTTTATTTCGCATGCGCTGCGAAACTATTGATGATAGAACAAAAAAGAAATTCCACAATATCAAAGGACATATATGTATGTGTCTAACTATTGTAGTTATGTCACAATAACTAATTTTTAACATTTTTAAATTTAATAGAAATTCCGACCAAAAAAAAACAAGTTATTTATACCTTTGCCTTAATTCTAATCTAAATAAATGAATTCTCAAGCAAAGCCGTTTAAGTACTTGTAAATTACATTTTAGTTCATTAAAATCGGCCATTCTATTCGAAAGATGTTACGAGTTTAATAAAATTGAAATAAAATATATTCACTGCTACGCTACATGTAATTTTTTCTGTTATATTGTTTTCAATCATCAAGTCCCGTACCCAAAGGGAGGGAGCTAGCGATAAACTATTGCTAAATACATTATTATTTAGGTATGTCCTGCATTTACTGTACGTTTATGCTAAAATGTTTCAAAAATAAATGTCCATCCGTGCGAAGCCGGGACGGGCCACTAGTTACAAATAAACACAGAATAAGTATAGTGTATTTATGTTACTAGTATCTCTGTCCTTTACAGGTATCTTTTTTACGAAGATATCCGGTCTTTTGGAAGGCTAACATGGGGACATCCTGGTACAACACGCAGATTAAAGAATTTTACTTATATTATTATTACGAGTAATAGGAAAAAATGTTGGCTTGTAATCGATTACTCTGAAATTACCGAGCCGATTTTAAAAATAAATTTCACCATTAAAAACCCAAATTTTTCAGAAGTAACATGAGCTTAGTAATATAGGTAGTAACACCCAAGAAAGCGGACCGGTGATAATAAAATGATAAAAAATCGCGCAATATCTCTTACATTATTGTAAATACGGGTACATGTAGTTAAATGCCACTGGGTTCGAAGTATCTCACAGACGAATCCGTAGAGCACAGCTAGTATTATACAAATTAAAAGAATTCTAGGTTTCCATTTATAAATATTTACAAATCATTTTGTTTTTATAAACACTCCTCTTTAGTAATAGTGGCAAAGGCCGAGGAAATGTTTACCGTGTATAAATATAAGTATATTAGAAAGACATTGTTATTTAGAAGTTGCTATAAAATTTTAACTGCCAGCATATTTAAGAGATTATTTGATACTAAGAGAGCTAAGAATAACATTAGATACTAATACTTGGAATAAAACTGAAATTATGCTAATATTTTCGCTATTATTAGTGGTAGTATATGCGACTGCCGCGACTGAGGTCCAGGGTTCTATTCCCAGGTCAGTAAAAATATTTGTGTGATCCACAAATGTTTGTTTCGGAGTTCGAGTGTTTCCTATGTTTAATATGTATGTGTTTAGAAATATATTAGTATGTTTATCAGTAGTCTAGATCCCATACACAAGTGTATTATTAGCTTACTTTGGGCTATACGGCGCTGCGTAAATAAAATGTCCCACAATATTTATATATTGTCAACTAAAACTATAATCGATTTATGTAACAAGTATTAACTAGTTTGAAATAAGATAAATGGGGCCCAACTTTATCAAATACCAACAAGCTCGGGGCTGCGGTTAATCATTTGGTACATTAAGCTAGCAACTTGCAAACACGTCCGCTAAAATTACTCATAGACACATGTATCTCGCTTAATGCGTCGTTTTTCTTTGACATCGTTGGTGTAGGTAAGACGTGTTCTCGACGGGCACGTAATCTTGAGCTTAGATGTACGATAAAGTACGACTGTGTACTGCGAATATGTTTTGACCGGAGCTATCTTATGTTTTATTTAAACATTTTTAGTTAGAGAAAATTACTGCGGAAACGTGTAATAAATTATTAAACTAATTATAATAAATATAATATTTTTGGGACAACCCACACAACGCCATCTGATTCCAAACTAAGCAGAGCTTGTACTATGGGAACCAGATAACTGATAAACATACTTATATATTTCTAAATACATACATATAATATATAAATAACACCCAGACACAGAATAAACCATCGTGCTCATCACACAAAGTTTTATCCTGGGTGGGAATCGAACCCACGACCTCTTGCGTAGCAGTCGGATGCACTCCCACCGCGCCACAGAGGCAGTCGTATTTATCTTTACGCTATGTACCGATCGAAATAGACAGATAGAAGAGATTGGCAGGCGTCACGAGCCATGCCAGCATGCATGCAGCAGTCCTTTACTTATTTCTCTTACTGTGTAGAATTACTAATTTAACTATCTTTATTAATAAAATTATGTGCGCCTAACTCATCTATCAACGCCCAGCCAAAACCGTTGCACCTAGGAACTTGAAATCTTTAGGGTAAACTACACTTATAATGTAGGCACCCACTAAGAAAGGACTTTTCAAAATTCCACCCCTAAGGGGGTAAAATAAGGCTTAAACGGTTGTATGAAAGTTAGTCATTTTCAAAGTTAGAAACATGAAATTACGTATACCTATTCTTCATTACAAATGAATAGACACATGCATCGCGGTTTTGCTAATATTCACCCTTAAAGAGGTGAAATGGAGGTTGTATTTTATTGATAATATTAATGGGTGACTCATTCTTATAATCAACGTCCAGACGAAGCCCTTGAACCAACAATCTTAATTTTTTAGGGTAAGCTACCCTTATATAGTAGGTTCCCACTAAGAAAGGGTTTGCTGAAATTCCAACCCTAAGGGGGTAAAATAAGGGACAAATTTGTGTATGAATCATTCATCATTTTCAAAGTTAGAAAATTAAAATTACTTACCCGTATTTTTGGTTACAAATAAATGGGTGCGTATTTCGCGGTTTTGCCTAATTTTAATTATTAAGGGGTAAAGTCGGGGTTCTAAGTTTATATGGAATATTCTTCATTTTCAAATATAGCAACACCAAACTTTGCATACCTACTTCTGATTTCTGGCCGTGGGTGGAAGGTCGGGGGACCCCGCCCAACTGGCCACTTGGCGACGGGCACCCTTTCTGTGTTCCAGGGGGTGCCTACTTTTTGCGCACGCCCGTACCGGCCGCTCTCACCTCCTCTGCTAACAGAGGTGCGCTCGAGAGCGGTGGAGGTGCGGGCTAGTTCTTCAGCTCCTTAGGGAGCTCCGGGGTGGTTGCTTATCGACCTCCCCGAGACGGACCCCTCCGTTCTGGGGTGCCCCTTGCCGGCTCGCAGTGATTTAACCTCAGGCCTACCCTACGAGTCGGTTTTAAGGTGAGGCGGAACACCGCGGGGTTTAGTGTGTAGGACGGCCCTCTCTCACGGGCTGGGACACACACCGTCCCTGCGGGGATGACGGTGCGTAAATGCATTCCTCAAAAAACCAAAAAAAAAAAAAACCTACTTCTGATTAAAAATAAATAAACATGTATTTCAGGATTTTCCGAAATTCTACCCTTAAGGGTGCAAAATAGGAGATCAAGTTTATATGAAAGTATTTGGATATTTATAAGGGGCATGAGTCAAATATAAGGGGCGTAACGAGTGTTTAAAGAATTTCACGAGCGAAGCCGGGGGGCACAGCTAGTACTAAAATATAATGCTAAAGAGTTTGTTAGTTTGTTTGGTTTAATGCACTAATTTTAGAAACTACTGCTCGGATTTGAAAGTTTTTTTTTGCTTTAGATAGCCCATTTATCAAGTAAGGCTTATATATCATCACGCTACTACCCTGTAGAGCGGAGCAGTAATCATAAATATTTAGTAGAACTTATAAGCGACGAGAGTTCATACTATGCCACGACGCCGTGGAGAGTCATCTAGTACTATTTAAATAGAAATTAGCAATATAACAGTAAATACAGATAACAGGGTTAGACGGGGCCTATACTTGTGGAGGTTGTCGATCGAAAGCAACGCAGTTGAGAACCACTATTGGAATTCTTCATGTTATGTGAATTAAGCTTACTGAGGAAGCCTTAAATTCACAACTTTTTGTAAAAACCTGTGATTTTTATTAATTTTATGAAGAATATACTTAATGAATTTCACTGTCAGATTCAACAAGATGACTCGTTATAATTTGTAAAAAATATTATAAAATAAAATTACTCTATATTGCAAATCTGTAGGTATTGCCAACATTAAATCAGTATTTTTATTCGGGAATTCATGCGAAAAAAATAGCTACTTACATTCACCGACGTTTCGAACGCGTTGCTGCGCGTCACGGCTGTATTTAAATCAGTAGCTAGTAACTTAACTTAACTTAACTATCTTCACGCTGTATCCCTGACGGGGTAGTCAGAGAGGACAGATCGCCAGGCTTTGCGATCCATGCATACTTCTTTCGCTTCTTCGAGATTCATCAACCGTTTCATACACGCACGTCTGGGTATCCGAGTACTTTTGACCTTTCCGTTGAGCAATCTGCTCACGTGGTCTTCATATGTAAGTCTCGGCCTACCCTGACCTCTTCTGCCCTCTGCTTTCGCACAATATATATTCTTCGTCAATCGTTCCTCACTCATTCGTTGGACGTGTCCAAACCAACGGAGCACGCCCTTTTCCAGCTTAAAGTAGCTAATAATAAACTAAATAACCATATATTTATCATTCACATCTTTATCCCCGAAGGGATGGCAGAGGCAAACTATACAGCGCTTACATTTTACCGTAAGCATTTTTGTCCTCAGGTAGTGAGCTGTGTTGCCGTGTTAAATGGATAGATGCAGGTTGTGGCGATCTGCTGTTGAAATATTTCAAGCCACCGATAAGGCCTTCAAATTGAACTTAATGAATGCCATGGTAACGCTCGTGAATGTAAATGTCACTAAGCGGTCACCCATCTGAGGAGCAGCCATAGGAAAAGTTGTTTAATGCTGTAACGATACTATTTTCCGGGAGGGGAAAAAGGTAAAGTTAAGGAGAAAACTGTCATCAGGACTGGAGGAGTCCTGGCTTAAAAGGAAAAGTAAAAGAAAAAGGAGAAACGGTGAAATTGATTTAATATAATATAAAAATGTTAAGAAAATAAAACCAAGGAAAGCCGGGAGTAAATTAAAGTCTTGATTCTTCAAGAACAGCTAAGATGGGGCCTCGAGTAGGCCTCCACGTTGCTAGGAAGGGGGGCCTCCAGTAGGCCTCCACGTCGCTGAGAAGGGGGCCTCAAATCCCCTCAAGGCCTCCACGTCACCGACCTCGGAGAAAGCTGGTTGCGAACTCAGGCAGGTAGAGGGCTGAAACTAACGAGCGGTCGGCGTCTTTCACAGAGCCGGTTAATAACACACAACACTGCAGACCATCACTTCACTATTTCTGGAGAGCACAACCCTCACACTCAGCACTTATTCCCAGCACCTCCTCTTAAGGTGAGCACCAAAAGTAGACTGTCTGACGGCCCCGGCTTCCTTCTTTTACAGAGCATTTCAAAATTTAAACAATATTATTCTAGAGATATTCTAGAATATAAATTTATAACAAGGTCTAATATCTATACTACCTAACCTACAGGCAGCTCTAACAATAAATTAAAAATAAAATCTAGGCTTGTCATTAACTGACATTAAAAATTACAAAAGGTAAACAAATATTAAGAGAGCATAAAAACTCTTGAATTATCAAGGCCTATGAATGCTACAGATAATGGTCATGCAGATAATTTGGAGAGAACGTATAATAAAACATTTAATTAAAAAAGTAAGTAAAAAATGTTACATTACAATGCAGGGATCATTGATCAGAACACTGAGTAAGCGGGGCCACGATTAGCTAAATTGCAGAAAATTAACTGTTAGGATAATAACCATTAAAATGACATATTATTCAAACAGTTAATTTTGTGATTAATGATTTAATAACGAACTGTGCAATTAAATTCAAAATAATAAGTCATGGTAATGACCGCGCTACATTATGCTACACAAATACTACGGCGTAGCTGACGGCTACGTAATTGTAGCTTATTTTAGAAAAGGTACCGATAAACGGCTACAACGACAGTATGTATTCATTCCAATTTAGTAGTTCTAAAGCTAGTAATATATTTTTACATGGAAAATCCTGCGCCGGGTCTAGTTCTAACTTGATAGTGACCATTGTTGGTGCACTACCCACTATGTTTACCTAAAGCTTGCACCATATAACGTCATGCACGCACGCTGTGATTGGTTGAAAAGGGTATGACGTGATATCGCCCCAATTGTATTGGACATCGTGTGAAAGGAGGGAGCTTCAACCAAAAACTTTTTTCTTATACGCTATAACCACTGTACGGGTTGCCACAAATTACCTGCACTGTATTTTATTTTATTTACCATATAAAAGTATTTTCTACGCAACAATTCGCATCATTATTTCCACCGCCCCTCAAGAATTGCCGCAACATAATTTTTGGTCCTTTGAAAGTGTTGAATTAAATGCTCATCAGCGAGCAGAGTTGAAGTTGCGGGTAGTAGGTTCACAGAGCTTAATCAATGATTTTAATCGTGTTCAGGCTCAAATCGAGGACATTAGTCCAGAAGGTGACATGCCTTTACTGCTGGAAGCGCGAGAGGAATTTGAGCGTGATTATTATGCAGCTTTGGCTATTGCTGAATGTCTTACGGCGCCTGATGAAGGGTCTGTGGCCACGTCTGGTTACACAGACAAACGTAGTAACGGCATCAAATTGCCTACAATTTCTATTCCGTGTTTTGACGGGTCGTATGAGCACTGGTTAGAATTTCGCGACACATTTCTATCATTAGTACATAATTGTAAATCAATAACACAAATTCAAAAATTTCACTATTTGAAATCATCTTTAAAGGATAGTGCCAAATCCGTAATCGAATCCTTGGAGTTTACTGCCGATAATTACGAGGTTGCATGGGAGTTGTTAGTAAATAGGTTCGATAATACAAAATTTTTGGTACACAATCATGTGAAATCCATTTTTACAATTCCAGTTCTAAACAAAGAATCCCCTGTCCAGTTACGCAAACTTATTGACACGGTGTTAAGGAATTTACGTGCACTCAAGCTGTTAGGTCAACCCACGGAACACTGGGATACTTTAATTATTTATATTATAAGTACTAAGTTAGATCCTACTTCCGAACGCGAATGGGAACAGTACAAACGTGTTACGTTAAAGACCGAAAACAATTCTAAAATTTCACTCAAGTTAAACGATTTATTAGATTTCCTAAAAGGCAGGGCTGATATTTTGGAAACACTTCTTATATCGCACAATAAATCAAGTACTTTTAAAGCTAGCAGTTCCAACAAAACTTCTAACAATCAGTTTGTGACGTCCAAGATTCACTGTAACGTATTATCTACTAAGAATAATAAATCACAAACAAAGAATGCACGGAATTGGAAACTTTGCTTAATGTGCAACGCACCACACCCACTGTATTCATGTCAGAAGTTTTTAGATTTAAACGCACAAAATAGGATTAAATTCGTAAAAGATAAGAATTTGTGTATTAACTGCATGCGTGCTGGACACACTGTTGATACATGTATGTTTGGACCGTGTAGGAAATGCGATCAGAAACACAATTCGTTAATTTGTGAAGCTACGGATAGCAATGTAAACAAATCTACCATTATGTTCTCAACCGAGGAGCAACTAGGTGCATCTGATGCGCACGTTAAAACGTTGCAAACAAATTCTATTGGCGAGGATAGTAGGGATAACAGCGGCCTGCATTCCGTAAAACAGGTTTTGTTATCTACAGCTATCGTAGAAATTCGTAACCAGTCGGGTGTTTACTACGAAGCGCGCGCAGTCCTCGACAGTGGGAGCGAACGTTCTTTCATTACGCAATCATTTGTTGACAAATTAAATACACAAATTTTACAGTCCACACAAAATATTCTTGGTGTAGGTAATTTGATAACGCAAAGCACGAAATCTTGCATTGTCAGGCTCAAGTCGCGCAACGGTGCTTTCGCTGCAAGTATACAATGCTTAGTTTTAGACAAAATAACTTCTAAGTTGCCTACATCCAACTTACGCACACATTTAAAAGTACCTGACAATATTGTTCTCGCAGACCCACTGTTTTATGAAAGTCGGCCGATCGATTTATTAATTGGTGCGGATTTGTTTTGGGAGCTTATTATGGAAGGTAAAATGCGCCTTAAAAACGGTCCTTTTCTCCAAAACACGCAACTGGGTTGGATTGTGTCGGGCGTACTTCATTCCATTTCGCATAAGGTAGTGAAGGATGTTTCATGCCATTTTACGCGATTTGATAATGACAGTGATGATGATTCTTTAAATAAATCATTACGCAAATTTTGGGAATTAGAAGAATTACCTAATGTTTTTGGTCAGCCGTGCACGGACGAGGAGCGTGCTTGTGAGGAATATTTTATTAAAACAACCACGCGAGATACCGAGGGTCGGTTCACGGTTCGATTCCCGTTTAGGCACTCGCCTACGATATTAGGTGACACGCACGAACAAGCTGAACGTCGTTTTATCGCTTTAGAGAAACGATTACAGCGTAATTCTAGTTATAAGGCTTTGTACAGTGACTTTATACATGAATATATTAATTTAGGTCATATGAGTCTTGTACCCAATACAAATTTTAATTCACCGCATTATTTTTTACCTCACCATGGAGTATTTAAGGAACATTCCACAACTACCAAATTACGTGTAGTGTTCGATGCTAGTATGTCGTCTAGTTCTGGAGTATCACTTAATGATACACAGATGATTGGTTCGGCTATACAGGGAGATTTAATCGCTATTTTACTTAGATTTCGTGAAAACCGTTACGTAGCTTGCGCGGACATTGAGAAAATGTACCGACAGGTACTAATAGCGGAAGACGAACGCGATTGTCAACTTATTCTGTGGCGTGATGAGACTACTGAGCCTCTGAATGTCTATAGGCTAAATAGGGTCACCTATGGCATAAGTTCCTCGCCTTTTTTGAGCTGCAGGTGTTTAAAACAGCTAGCACAAGAATGCGAGGTTCCGTACATTAAAGAAAATATCAATAATAATTTTTATGTCGATGATTTAATTGTAGGTTCTAATAGTATTGAAACGTTAAATCAAATTTGCGAAGGTATTACTAAGGTTTTAAAATCGGCATGTTTTAATTTGCGTAAATGGGTTTATAACTATGATCGTACGAACCCTAATAACTTTAATGATATTACGAAGGGATTTTTATCGTGCGATGAAGTACAAAACAAAACGTTGGGTATAGGATGGAACAATAGATCGGATGAATTGATATATTCTACGAAAATTGATAATTTCAATAAAACAGTTTTGACTAAGCGCATTATCCTATCGAGTGCCTCACAGATCTATGATCCTGTTGGGCTCATAAGCCCTTATGTTACGGTCGCGAAGACATTGTTACAAAAATGCTGGTTGCTAAAATTAGAATGGGACGATCCAGTGCCGTGTGAGATTGTCCAGTTGTGGGAACGATTTGTTAAGTCTCTGTCCTCCCTCAGTTGTATACGAATACCGCGTTGTGTTATGTGTAATGATCCTATATGTATCGAGTTACATATTTTTACAGATGCGTCACAGACGGCTTACGGTTCTTGCGCTTATATTCGAACTATCAGTAGTGACTCATTAGTTGCAATGCATTTATTATGTTCTAAAGGCAGGGTGGCACCGACGAAAGCCACAACTATACCGAGGTTGGAACTATGCGGCGCAGTGCTGGGCGCGAGATTATACAGAAAAATAAGTGAAGCATTGTGTTCTAAACTAAATAAGGTCGTATTTTGGACAGATTCAACCGTTGTGTTAGGTTGGTTAGGGATGCCTCCTAACTTACTTAAGCCTTTTGTTCAGAATAGGACGGCAGAAATACATAACTTAACTGAGAATTGGCCGTGGCGTCATGTATCCGGAAAACAAAACCCAGCTGATTTAGTCTCGCGAGGCCAAACTATAGACGCGCTAAGTGTATCAAAGCTGTGGTGGCACGGCCCAGAATATTTACACGATTCCGATTTCGATGTGTCTAAATTATCAACCACAACTTATTCAACTGAAAACTTGCCTGAGATAAGATCAACTGTGGTGAGTAACATAACCAACCAAACGGATGATATTGAGTTGTTTCCGTTCGTGAGGTTTTCCAATTATTGTAGACTACGGCGTAGTGCGGCCTATGTCTTGCGCTTTATTCACAACACACGCTTTAAAACGAATAAAAGGACAGGCTTGCTTTCATTGGAGGAACTCAACGAATCTGAACTAACCTTAGCTAAGTTAAGCCAACAAGAATCGTATCCAGATCTATACGGTTCATTTCTTCAAGGTAAAAATGTTACATGTAGTTCGCAATTAGCAAGATTAAATTTATTTTTAGATAAAAATCAAATTATAAGAGTTGGTGGTCGCATTCAATATTGTATCGATTTTAGTTATGACAAGCGGCACCCCATATTAATAAATAGTAAACATAATTTTACGTGGCCCCGCGGTCTCAGTGTTCGGTAAACGATCACTGAGGTACGTAACTTTCACTATGGCTGGTCGTCGGATGGGTGACCACTTTGTGGCATTTACATTTGCGAGCGTTTCCGTGCTTCGGAAGGCACGTTAAGCCGTTGGTCCCGGTTGCCAGTAAAATGGCAGTCGTTAAGCCTGGTTGAAGGCCTTATAGGCGGCTTAAAAAATTTCAACAGCAGGTAGTCACAACCTGCGTCTGTCTATTTCAACACGGCAATGGCCTCACCACCTATTACGTGGGACAGGAATCCACACGGTGAAAAGTGGGCATATAATATGCCTCTGCCACCCCTTCGGGGATAAGGCGTGATGGATATTTATTTTAATTTTACATTGTTATTATTTCGCTATCAACATCAGCGCACGTTGCATGCTGCACCACAGCTGTTGTTGTTTACATTGAGAGAATCTTGGTGGCCTATAGGCGGTCGAAATCTTGCAAAAAAGGTTGTTCATAGTTGTATGAAATGTGCTCGAATGCGCGCCACGACCATCAGCCCTATAATGGGAAATTTACCTCGCGAGCGGCTACTCCCGGGATTTCCTTTCCTACGTTGTGGCGTGGATTATGCTGGACCAGTGTTTGTACTGAATCGCAAGGGTAGGGGAGCCAAATTGCAAAAGGCTTACATTTGCTTATTTATTTGTTTCGCATCACGTGCTGTTCATCTTGAATTGGTCACCGACCTTTCATCAGACGCTTACATTTTAGCATTAAAACGATTTATTTCTCGCCGTGGCAAACCCATCGAAATTTATTCGGATAACGGGCGCAATTTCGTCGGCGCAATGAACGAATTCACACAATTTCTAAAATGTTGTTCTGACGACATTAAAGACTACGCAGTGTCACAAAATATTTCCTTTAAAATGATTCCAGCTTATGCCAGCCATTTTAATGGGTATATCGAGGCAGGCATTAAGAGTAGCAAGCATCATCTGCGACGTGTAGTAGGCAATGCACATCTAAACTTTGAAGAGTTAAGCACAGTTTTAACGCAGATCGAGGCCGTCCTTAACTCCCGTCCGTTGACCCCCATGTCCACAGATCCGCTCGATTTGCTTCCTTTGACTCCCGCTCATTTTCTGATTGGTCGTCCACTGACGGCACCTGTATCTGCTGATTTCCAAGAAATACCCCTTAGCCGACTGACACGATACCAAAGGATTGAACAAATTCGACAAAACTTTTTGTCCCGCTGGGCGAAGGAGTACGTATCGGAGTTGCAAGTACGAACCAAATGGTACCATAACAAGGGTGACCTTAAGGAAAATATGTTAGTCCTCATCAAAGACGACAATTTACCACCATTACGTTGGAGTCTAGGACGAATAATAAAAACCTATCCAGGAAAGGACGGTGTATCACGAGTTGCTGACATACGTAAATCAGACGGTGTAGTTCGGCGGGCCTTTTCGAAAATCTGTCCGCTGCCTTCGCTTGATGACTGATGGGTGGAAGCTATAGAAAACCAAGCAAGCAAAAGCAAGCAATCTTAACCTTTGAAATCTGGAGATTCCAAGGCCGGGAGTATGTTGGTGCACTACCCACTATGTTTACCTAAAGCTTGCACCATATAACGTCATGCACGCACGCTGTGATTGGTTGAAAAGGGTATGACGTGATATCGCCCCAATTGTATTGGACATCGTGTGAAAGGAGGGAGCTTCAACCAAAAACTTTTTTCTTATACGCTATAACCACTGTACGGGTTGCCACAAATTACCTGCACTGTATTTTATTTTATTTACCATATAAAAGTATTTTCTACGCAACAATTCGCATCATTATTTCCACCGCCCCTCAAGAATTGCCGCAACAGCTTGGTAAAATTTGTTGTATTATATTAATTCGGTGTCACTCAGGTCGAGGGCATAAGCATAATAGTTTTAGTTTTGTCCACAAAAAGCATTTCACCAACAACACGTGTATTTTCAAACAGTATGAAATGTAATGTGCTGTGTTAAAAATAACACTTGGGCTGTAGATACAACTTTTTCTGGATCCCCATTATGAAAACCACGGTTTCGTAACCCGTGACGGTCTTATATAACAACTGTTAATACCGCACCGTAAATCTTTTATGTATAGTTCATGGTTGAAGTCATGGCTATCTGTTCTCTCTGACTATCCCATGAAGGATACAGTATGAGGATAGTTAGTTATGATCAGATCTACTACCGTAATGATAATTTTAATATGATATCATAAGCTTCGTTTGCTCAACCTTATTTGAAGCGTACGGACCATTCCACATAAAATATACCAGCTGAAGCCCGTGGCTTCACCCTTGATATACTTTGAATCCCCGTCGCATTCATTTAATCCCATCGCTTATTACTATTAGAAAAATGTATGATTTTTTTCCGATTTGTTGACATTGACGATGTATGCTCCGCTCTCCTGGGTAGCAGCGTAATGAAATATAGACATTAGCCTTCCTCAATAATGGACTATTCAACAAAAAAAGATTATTTCATTCGGACCAGTAATTCTTGAAATTTGCGCGTTCAATCATAAAAATAAACATACAAACAAACAAACTCTTCAGTTTTATATATTAGTATAGATTGTTAATTTTTGATTAATATATCAAACTATTGAACAAGTTTTATAGATTACTGATAAAAAATAGGTAGATACGTTTAATTCTGAAAAGAAATTCATGAAACTTGCGGAAATAAAACGCGAAAACGATAAATGCCTCCATTTTCTTAGTCATCGATTTACATTATGGATTACTAATTGACGTCCGCGGCTCCGCACGCGTCGTGAAGCTTTCCCGTTCTCGTTTCCCACAGGAACTTGTTCCCGGGATAAAAAGTAGCCTATGTGTTATTCTGATGTGTAAGCTATATTATTGTAAAGTTTCATAAAAATCCAGTAGTAAGTAGTGAGAGTAACAAACATCCATTCTTACAAACTTTCGCGTTTATAATATTAGTAGGATTTATAATATATAGGATGATTTATAATATAAGTAGGATTTACTCTATGCCTGTTATGTCAGTACTAACAATTTCACAAATACTATTCTCTTGTGGGAACAAAAGCCGCAGTGCAAATACCCGCCATCAAAATTAAACCCCACGTCATTTGCCAGTTACGGTAACTGCCGTCGTTTATTTGACAAATACACCCGCTGTACCTACTTACGTGAGCGTCACATTTTCAGTCGATACCTACAGGTTATAACGTTTTTGCTGAAAATTACTTAATTACGAACGTTTGTTCTACTTAAATTGACTGCCTCGGTGGCGCGGTGGTATTGTTTGCGACTGCCGCACATGAGATCCCGGGTTCGATTCCGGGTCGGAACAAATATTTGTGTGATCCAAAAATGTTGGTTTTCGGAGTTTGGGTGTTTCCTATGTATAATATGTATGTATTTAGAAATATAAAAGTATGTATATCAGCTGTCTAGATCCCATAGTACAAGCTTATAGCTTAGTTTGGGCTAGATTAGCGCAATCTAGCCTGAGTGTAAGAAGTGTTCCACAATATTTATTTATCACTAGCTGACCTGCCCAGCTTCGTACGTGACACACTTCCAACCCCGTGGCACCCATTTAATCCCGTCGTTTATTAATTTTCCAAAAATGTATGAAAGTTTCCCCGAATTGTGGACATTTATGATTACTGCTCCGCTCTCCTGTGTAGTAGCGTGATGATATATAGCTAAAACCTTCCTCAATAAATGGGCTATCCAATACAAAAATATTTTTTTAAATCGGTCCAGCCATTCACGCGTGATGGCGTGACCAATGGTAATAGGGATTCATTTTTATATTTAACTAGCTGACCCGCCCGGCTACATCCGTGACATACTTTCAACCCTGTGGCACCCATTTAATCCCGTCGCTTATTACTTTTCCAAAATGTATGAAAGTTTTACCGATTTGTTGACATTTATGATTACTGCTCTGCTCCCCTGTGTAGTGGCGTGATGATATATAGCTAATAACCTTTCTCAATCACAGGCTACCCAATACAAAAAGAAATTCAATTCTATCCAGCCGTTCACGCGTGATGGCGTGACCAAGGGAAATAGGGATTCATTTTTATATATATAAGATTATTATTATTTTTTACTTCATAGTTAAGCTGAACCCATGTTTTTACTTTGAGCGACATTTGGAATATTCCAACCGAACGATGGGCCGTTGGAAGACTGGCCGCACCAAACATACGAACAAGAAACGATTGAAATAAAATTAGTAACACCAAAAGAAGTGGCTACCGAAATAAGGAAATCCATGCATGTTAAAAAAATCCCCGTTTTATGATCTTTAGCGTTGGTAAAGTTGACATATCTAATCAATGCAGCATTCAGATTAAAGTATGTTCCTGATGTTTGGAAGGTAGCTGAAGTCATCATGATTGCCAAGCCAGGCAAGCCTCCCCAGGAACCAACATCGTATAGGCCGATCTCTCTGCTGCCCATCATATCTAAGTTTTTCGAAAAGCTTTTGAGCAATAGATTAAAACCTATACTTAATCAAAAAGAAACAATAAGTGTCTAGTGCTTTGACTTGAGTACACAAGAACAAAGTGTAATAAGTTTTTCAAACTCTAAGAAAAATCAGTGGATTATTTTCTTAGAATTAGTATTTTAGAAGTTTAAGTCAACGTAAAATTACTTATTAGCTCATTAGCTAGATCGTAATCGCTAAAGTGAATCTACATAAAGTAGCAACCACTTTATTAAAAAAAAAAATCTCTCGTTCTTCTCGGTTGGCAGAATTTTGCAGCAAACAAATAATGCTTGCTGTAAATGTTACAACCATCAAGGTATCTAACCATATATTCTAGTTTTAATGTATGTAGTACATTAAAATTAAAACAAAGATACCTTGTCTTCTATATTGATTGTCCTTCCTTTTATTTATTTTATTAACTTAATAATTGGTAAACAGCAATTATCCCAATTATTAAGTTTGTTTTTACCAGTTTAAACAGTCATGGACTACAATAATGAATACTGTACTCTGTATTGCTTGTACATTTTATTTTATTAAATTTATTCGGCCTTTAGATCCACCCAGTTTCGTGCTTCGGAAGGCACGTTAAGCCGTTGGTCGCGGTTGCCAGTTGAAGGTTGAAGGCCTTATGGGCAGCTAAAAAGTTTCAACAGCAGGTCGCCACAGCCTGCGCCTGTCCATTTCAAACGACAATGGGCTCACCACCTGTTACGTGGGACAAAAATGTGGGCGTAAGGTGAAATGTGGGTGGGTGTTTATTATGCCTCTGCCTATCCCTTCGGGGATAAAGGCGTGACAATATGCATGACAATATATGTATTGCTTGGCACAGTGTATATTTTGAGTTCCAAATAATTAGCTTAGTGTAGAACACACGAAGAGTTTTGCACGATTTTGTAAATATTTTGTAATAAAACTAGCTGAACCGCCTCGCCCGTGACATACTTCAAACCCCGTGGTTTATTAATTTCACAATAATTATGAACATTTTCCAAATTAGTTAGTACTTCTTCGCTCTCCAGAACGCCCGCACGGCCCGGTCGAATTATGGTTACACGAAATTAATTTCTTTGAGCATTATTTTGATTTTGCTATATCTTCTAAGATAATAATTTAATTAGCAAAATGTAAACGGACGAAATAATCATGAAATACTGAAGACAATAATTTATAAAAAATATAAGGATTAATAACATATTTATGTAAGTAGCCTTCAAATTACCGCTTTATTTATATATGCAAGTTTTTGAAAGTAATTAAATGAATATACTACGAGTTTGTTATACTTAACAGATAGATATATACCTTACCTACCTAAACTCTTTATATATTTTGTTATATTTCAAAGAGTTAAGGCAGTGTTTTCGTTAAAAGGTTCCAGACAGCTATTTTTAAAACACCTACAACAAATATCGTTATATTTTTGGCAATGTATGCAAAAACTTAACGAATTATATACTAAAACCTTCTTCTTGAAACACTAGATCTTTAAATAAAAAAATCATTAAATTCGTGGCGTATTTCTAAAATTTAAAAAGTCCAGACAGCGAAAAGTGACTTTGTGTCATAATATGTAGTAATGAGAACAAATTAGCAACATCTTGATAAGATATAAAATAGACGTTATACAATATTGTTAATGAGCTTTTAGCTTAGTACCCCTCAGTGGATCATTCTGTACGCTCTTTCACTTTTAAGGCTTAATTTACATACATACATACATATTGTCACGACTTTATCCCCGAAGGGGTAGGCAGAGGCATTAAACGCCCACGTTTCACCGTATGCACTTTCGTCCCACGTAACAGGTGGTGATCCCATTGCCGTGTAGATATGGACAGGCGCAGGCTGCATCGACCTGCTGTTGAAATTTCTTAAGCTTAATTTATGTTAAATTTAAATTATTTTTTAACTCTTGAAGCTGTCTTAAAATGTATCTATAAGAATCATTATTACCGCTTTTATTCGCAACAATTAAAACTTTATCCAGAACATTTAAATGAACAGAAAAAGGGGGTGACGGGTGACAATAAAGTAAAATTATCATTAAAACTTTGAAATGGTGTCTGGGTAGAACACTATCACGTAATATAGCAGATTAATCCGGTTCATTCCAGTTATTGCCGGACCAATATTACTGAAGCAAAGCCGTTTGAACTCGTTATATTAAAATGATTAGTGTTATGTAAGTGTTAGGCATCAAAACTATGTATGGCATAACAAAATTTAATAAACTAAGCCACATTATAAAATTGTGTACGCTTTTTTTACGTATTTCAATTTTTATTACAACAAAAAGACGCTAAGCAAGTGGGACATTTCATATTATTAAAACACAAAAAACTAAATATTGATCTTAGTAATTTTTTTTTATATGTGGCACGTCAAAATGACGTCGCCCACCAATTGGTAATTTTTTTTTTTATTAGGACTAATCCCACCCGCATTCCCATTACTGTGGCTCCTGTAAACCAGTATCTACAGCAATGACCAAAACACCAGAAAAGTTACACCTAGCTCGATCTCGGTGAAGTCCCAGGAGAAGTTAGCATGTCTTGGAACCCGCAACGAAATTAATCAGAAGATAATGTGAGGAAGTAAGAAAAGAACGTAATGCCTCTTCCCTCCTTTGCAAAGCGGGAGACCCAAAGATTAATGAATTTAAACTGTCATGATCATAAACATTACTAAAATATTGATTGTCAGGATATTTACCATGTCTATTTTCATACGCGAGTATCCGATATGTGCTAGTGACAACATTTCAACCGCAGTGTCTCCAGTTACTCCGTGATCATGGTGCTTGCAACAGTGCCGAAATATCGGATACTCGCGTATGAAAATAGACATGGTAAATATCCCGACAATCAATATTTTAGTAGATAATCACAGAGCTCCCAGATTGCGCCCCTAATTTTATATTTGAAATTACAAGTAGTACTTTGCGCCTCTCGTGCATCACCGGGTAAGAGCTTGTAAACGATTAGACGATGGTCATTACAGGACACATCCGGGAGGACACGCCATTAGGATATCAAGACGTCGCCGCGTGAAAGCGTCACGTCAATAGAAGAATCACCCATAGGGCCGCAAAAAGTAGGTGGTGCATTGGGACAATTGTGTATAGATAAATTCATTTCTGCAATGAATTCTTCGACGGCACTGCGCCGGTCCCTATCGAATACACGTAGTTTGCCATACCATAATATAGAAGAGGCATTGACATCAGCGCCTATGATTATTCTTTGACCCGCAAGAGACTGCAGGACGTGACGAAGATGGTGTAAGTGAGGATCGATATGATGTGAATATTGAAAGTAGCAGCTCACAACAAACACCCTATAGGCCGAGGAAGTAATTTCAGCAACAGCACAATGAGATGTCATGAGGTTGCTCAAAGATGTTACAGTAAAATTTGTACTAGGAACATAAATCCCAGCTCGTGCCTTGGCATGTAATTGTACCACTCTGTTACGCAGGTGGGTGCTCTGATATTGTTCCTGTAAGAGGACAATGTCTAATTTGTTCTCTATTACTAGGCGGTCCAGTTACGTCGTGGCTGCCCTATCGTTGTGTAAATTTGCTGCCTATAATTAGATTTTCCATATTTGTTTTTTTATTATAATAGAAATAACTACAGGTAGTTTGTGCTCAGAATGAGCTGCTGCAGCCTATGCTTATAGGTATGATACTCCTGAGAGCCGCAACGGTGGTCATGGAGCTTTTTAAACCTTTTGCAGGTTAAACAGATGGGTTTAAAATCAGGACAGTCTTTATGTGGACCTGCTCGTGTATCATAAGTGCCTGTTTAGTCGCGGACGCCGTTGTGAACTCGGTTGAACGATCAGGCGCGGGGTAAGCCACTACACAGTGTCGGGCTGGAAAAGCCTTCACTGCTGCTGGGGCGGGGGCCGATTTAGCTGGCAAACGTAACCTTAGTTTATCCGCATATGACATTTTTGGTTGCTGACATTTAAGTGCTTGCAGTTCTTTGGCCATATTTGCCACCTTAGTTTCGTTGCATGACTATTTTAATGCGAGAATAGAAATAATGCCGGTCAAGCGCTGGTTTAAATCCATGACAGAAGTTTTATTACACAAAGTGATTCGCGATCCCTGATCGTTGATTATATTACTTATTGTAGCAATGTAACTGTTTGCCTGCTCGACTAACGTGCAATATTGCCTTGATTATGGTATTCCGACAAGTCACTATTGACCAATTTAACTGATTGTACCCGCTTGTTTACATCTTCGGGTGTTTGAAAAACCGGAGACATTTCACTAAAAAGTCGCTTTGCCGGTGGCGACCTTATAGTAGCACATACGCGTTTACCTCTCCCTCTATCGAGAGGTTCATCTCGGAAAGGCATAATTTTTTAAAGCTAATTATACAGCACAAAGAAAAAAGTTTCTAAATAAAGCGTAAACAATAAATTATCGGCGCAACTTAATTCACTGATACCCATACTTTAGAATGAAAATCAAAAAACTTACCGATTGATAAATAGCAATATTTACGCGATTAACGACAATAAAACCAAGTTTCACTTACGTGTTACCGAAACACAATCACTAAAATATTACATAAACCAATTCACGAGCTGGGAATACAAAGTTCAACCAAAGAAACAATATTAAAATTACGGAGCGATCGCACAGAGCCGCTTGCTCAACAAGAGCGAGAGGGAAGAGTGGATGACCTGATGGTATGCAAAGACGACGACCTGTGATTGATGACCCTAACCCGCAGGGCATCGAATGCGACCCCCATCTTGACGGCCCAGAAATATGCCATTTCGCGCTTCTCTTAAAGGACCCAGGATTGTAAGAGGAGGGAAACACGTGCGCTGGTACAGAGTTCCATGCTTAAATGATGCGATGAAAGATCTACGGAATCTTTCGATTCTAGGCACGATGGTGTCCACAGTGTAAGGATGACATCTCTGCCCCGCCCGTGATGTTCGGGAACGGAAGGGGGCATGTTCGATTAAATATACTATATTGTTAATTTATTAATTTAAAACAAATATTGCAGTGCAAATTTTCATTAAAGTATTGAAATTTTGTATTTTGATATTTATGAGATTGATTGTATATAAACGCAAAAATAAAGCACGATTCTGATATTGCACAGTTTTGACTCAACTTAATTTCGTACAAATAAGCTTGCCTTATTACATAACACCGATTTGGATAGCATTTTTTTCTTTGCGTCATTATTGTTTTTGTGTCCCTGAATGCTTTGAAAGAACAATTGACTTTGCTACAAGAATTCGCTAAACCTTATCAAGACGGGTTCAATAACGTATGTGACACATGTATTAAAAGCGGAAACATAACTTTTACATTAAATATGAAATATGTCATCCCTTACGACGTCAAGCCAGCACTTCTTGGGTCTTCCCCACTTACCGGGACCCGGCGGGGCTTACATGGCCAGACATTTGTTTCCTACGTAGCCCGGCGGTTGCCGCAAGACGTGACCATACCAACGAAGGCGACACTCTTGCAACTTGTCTGCAATGTCACGGACGTGAAGGCTGCCGCGGATGCGAGAGTTCCTCACGCGATCCATCCGTGTGACTCCACACATCCACCGCAGCATCTTCATTTCCGTAACACGCAGCTCCTGCTTGTGTCGCTCCAATATCGGCCACGTCTCACTGCCATTTAAAAGGACAGGTCTAATAATGGTTTTGTAGACTTGTCCCTACAACCGGATCGGCATTTTAGGGTCACAAATGACACCGGTAATCTCCCGCCATTTGGATCGCAATCGATGCCACTGGACGTGTGAAAAACAGATCCCAGGTATTAAACCTGGTCCGTGCGCTCGACCAAATCACCGCCTATGCGGATGGATGTGGGATCTGTCGAGTTCAGTGCCAAGTACTCGGTCTTCGCCACATTTAGTTTCAGACCGCCGTTCTCAAGCGTCTCCTTCCATGCCTTTACACGTCGCACCAATCTGCCCCTGTCCGCGTCTGCCAGCGCAATATCGTCAGCATACATGAGCAACCATGGAGGCTGCCCATGCGAGTTCCTGATGCTGTCCGACAATTCGTCTAATATTACACTGAACAGAAGCGGACTA
The DNA here is from genome assembly GCA_948477245.1 of Thumatha senex. Lineage (NCBI taxonomy): Eukaryota > Metazoa > Arthropoda > Insecta > Lepidoptera > Erebidae > Thumatha > Thumatha senex. Next base: position 29,163,469 of record OX419732.1, read on the forward strand.
AGGACCAAACCCTGGTGTACCCCGACGGTGATGGGGAAGGGTTTTGTGTCGCCAACAGCAGTCCGAACCATTGAATCGGAGTCACAGTACATGTCCCGGATAGTGTCAATATAGAGCTCTAGAACCCCTTTGGACCGCAGTGCCCACCAGATCATCGCACGAGGAACACAGTCGAAGGCCTTTTGCATGTCTAGAAACAAACAGTGCAGAGGCGTGTCCTTCGACCTGTATTTCTCTGCGACAACCCTCAGGGCAAAAACAGGGTCCGTGGTCCTATGACCAGGGCGAAACCCATATTGACACTCCGAGAGAGTACACTCCTGCCGGATCCGAAAGTCTATAATCCTCTCGAAGATCTTCATGGTGTGGGACATCACTTTTATACCGCGGTAGCTCCCGCACTCCTGCACTGACCCCTTACCTTTGAAGACTGGAGTAATAACACTCAGGCTCCATTGGTTTGGGATCTGCCCGCTGAGGAGTATGCTGTTAAAACGGTTTACTAAGATGCCCACACCGCGAGGACCCATCGCCTTCCAGGCTTCGATGGAAACTCCATCGGGTCCGACAGCTTTCCGATTCTTCATGCGGCGAAGCGAAGTCCGGACTTCTCGAGGCGTTACCGGTGGCACTCCCTGATTCAGAGGGAGGTCCGGAGGCTGCACCTCTTTGTGCTGTTTATTAAGCAGCTCGTGGAAGTACGAGCGCCATCTCTCCTTTACCGCGAGGTCTTCGCATAACAGGTTGCCCTCAGGGTCTTTTACACAGCGACACTTGGATATATCCTGTGCCGCTTTGACCCTGGAGCGCGCCAGCTTATAGATGAGCTTCTGCCCCTCAGACGATTCCAGCTTATCATACAGAGGTTGTAAGTGGTCTCGTCTGGCTCTGGCTACAGCTCTCTTTGTGGCGCGCTTGGCAGCCCTGTACGCGTCGCGGTCTTCGGGAGATCCGGTCGTTTGCCACTTTTTAAAAAGGGCTTTCTTCTCCCTAGTCTCCCTCTGGACTGCGTCGTTCCACCACCAAGTTTCCTTGTCACATTTGCGTCCACCCTTAGACTCACCGAGCACCACCTTCGCCGCTCCAAGGATGGCCGCCTGAACTTTGTCCCAGTAATCTTGAACTGGTTCGCCTTCAGTGTCGGTGCACTTGTCACAGACAGCTGAGATGAACTCCTGGGACCTAGTTTCATCAAGCAGCCACCATCTGATGCGGCGCTGGCACCGCTCGATGCGTTTGCCTTTGGGCTTCACGCAGAGGTCCATGACAAGGAGACGGTGTTGTGCAGTAAGTCTCTCTCCGGGTATGACCTTGCAGTTGGCCACCTTGCCGATGATGTGTCGCCTAGTGAGTAGGAAATCGATCTGAGTTGTACGCCTCCCGCTCCTGTAGGTGATGAGATCTTCGGATTTCTTTTTGAAATACGTCTTCACAATGGCCAGATCGGCAGCCGCACACGTTCTGAGGGTAGTTTCTCCTTCAGCGTTGCGGGTGCCATTTCCAAAACCACCATGAACACGCTCAAACTCCTCACACCTCTCACCCACCTGACCGTTTAGGTCGCCGCCCAAAACGATTCCCTGTGACAATGGAATGCTCCGAAGCACTCCCTCGAGTTGGCCCCAAAACGACATCTTATCGGCGTCGCTACAACCGGCCTGTGGCGCGTAGGCACTTATCAGGTGGGTAATAATCCCATCGATAAGCACCCCCACGATCATAAGCCGGTCGCTACAGCGTTTCACCTCCAAGATGCCGCTCTGCAGCCCCTCGGAGAGCACCACGGCCACCCCGTTCTCTCCACCAGGCGCACCCGTTTAATACAGCTTGTAGCCGTTCTGCAAGGGCCGGGCTCTGTTGCCCTTCCACCGAGTCTCCTGCAGGAACGCCACGTCCACCCTCCGCCTGGAGAGTACTTCGGCCAACTCTACCGCACGCCCAGTTAGCGTGCCAATGTTCCACGATGCGATGCGGATACGGGTTGGGGCTAACTTCTTTAGCCGTGCTGGCCCGACACACGACATCCCTAGCCCACTTGCCACAGGAGTCGGACGGGGCTCCTGCGCGCCGTTTTGCGGCGGCGCCCTCTTCCTAGCAACTTTCCTTTTATTTCTATTCATACGTTGTTTCGGCGGGTGGTTTTTATGGGAGCGATGCCCTCAGACCTCACAACCCCAGAGGGGAAAGCCAGCGCCAGAACCTCGTCCGTTAATCAGCAGGTGCACGCACTAGCACGGGAGGTTGACTTGGGCCCCGAAGATCTTGGTGGGGCCCCTTACACCCAAAAATGATATATACAATGCTATATTATTTCCCTTAAAATCGAAAGATAGAAACATAGCATAGCATAAAAAAACTATAATTAGTAAAATTTTAATTTCTAATCTGAGATCAGCTGGATTTATCAGTTTAATAGGCGTCGCTTAATCTGTTCTCACATAACACTGTTATTGTGCGTACCAAGTGCTATAGGGTAACGTCTTTTGTGTTTCTTAACTGAAATAATAAGATACGACCTAGTTCTATTTCGAGGTTTTTAAGAAAAAATATTCAAATTTACCTGTTCTGTGAAGGGGCTATATTCAAGTTTTGGGGCTATAATACTATTTAAACGTGATATCTTCCGTCTTACATCTATCTCATACTCCTGTACCAAAGAACTTACTGATGACTATAAATAATAATCAAAGGTCCCAAGATATTAAAAAAAAAACAGCCATATCAGATGCCGTATTTAAGAATGCATATATATATATATATATATAATAAAAACGTTAACATGTTTAAGAAAATTTTTGGGAAAATTAAACGAATCAATATAAAAAAGACAAACAGGCATTCTTAATAAATAGTTTACCTCCAATACAGTCACAGGAGGTAAGCTTGAGATGGGAGCCCTTTCGATCGCATAATCTTTTTAGCATAATCTTTTTAGCATAATGTATTTTGGCATAACAGTTTCAGCATAACATTTTCTCGCATAAATTAAGATAAGCAGTCTGTTATAAACGCATAATGGTTTTATTGGCATAACTTTAACTTACTCTAATTTTCTTATGATAATTTTAATCAGTATACATGTAAAGGGTATAATTGTTATACGCCTAAAGATAATTTATCATAAAATACAAAACGCATATCGGAGATATGCATAACCGTTTAAATCTTATATGAATAATAAATTTGAGTAAGAATATTTAAGAAATGATAAGACACTATTGTAAATAATAATCTCACTCATAGCCAAGTTTGTAAGCTATGCTACAATGAAATATTTTGTGTTATTAATTTTAGACTAGTCTTGAGCAAAGTCATAAATTGAGTAGGTACGACGACGAGCGAAGCGAGGAGGAGTGTTAGGTTACTTGCGACCACAACGCGCGAGCCGAGCAAGCGAAGCGAGCGTGCCGCGGCAGCGGCCAGCGATGCGCCAGTACTTTATCGCTCGTTTTAATCTACCTACTTCTTGTATTTTATTTATAAATTCTACATTTAAGTGTTAACATTTTGAACTTCAGTATAGTGACTACCGAAATTTTTAATCAGTGGGTATTTCAATCTTAGACAGTTCAAGCTTAGATATAAAAATAAAAATATGTACTCGTTAACATTATGGTATTCTATATGTATGACTTGTAATCTTTATGCGAGAGTGAGTGAGATGCCAACAAATGTTACGATTAGTAATCGTTATTGTAAAAAAAATATGCGTATTCATTTTATGCGGGTATATCATTATTCCAAAGAAGTTATGTGAAAATAAAGTATGCCTAATGATTGATTCCGTTTGAACGTTATGCGAAACGAAGAGTATGCCAAAAAACGTTATGCAGTTTTAAGTTATGACTCTTAAGGGCTAGTAGGCCAAGTCGCGTAGGCACCACAACGTAATATCTATGGCTTTCAAATGGCTACGATCCTGACATACAACTTTCGCTTCTTCCACTTTCATGAATGTTTTCATACACGCTCGTCGGTTTAGGGTACTCTTAACCCTAAATAAGGTACAATGAAAAAACTTATGTTATCGTAATTATTTTATTAATGACATTAAGATATTTTATTTATTCTGTACATTATACGGTATTTTAAAGTATTGACGTACTTCCAGTGATTTTAGGTCGAAATAGTTTATTAACTTGTGAAAACATATTTGAAAGACTAAAAGAGTACATAGCTCAAAAATAAACTCCATTCAAAAATAAATAGTAACGATTTTTTTAATAATATCAGACCAGACCAGAACAGACAACAGCTTATAATATATTCTGAGCTCTGTTAGCTACACATTTTATTAATTTTACCAACTATTATTTCAAACCAAAATATGTATCATGGATATCAAAATAAATCTTAGAACCCTGTGCCTATCAATAAACAAAACTAGATAAAACTTATTAATAGGATCTCACTGGAAATTACTTATATATATAAAATTGACAACATTTATGCAAAATATAAATTTAAATTAATAACAAGTGATTTGTAGCTTATTAACAAATTGGCACGGTCACTTAATTTTATATTTACAAATTAAATATGTACAAATTTGATATCTCACTGTAAAGTTTTAAACCCAGTGCTTTTTTTAATTTTATTTTGATGATATTTCTACTCACGTTCGTATTGCTGTGACTGCTATATGCCAGGATAGATAACAATGACAATGACCTGAAAATGTACGCCGAAACTCATGCAGGGTAAAATACGGGTAGTTATATCTTAATATCTGTATTCATAACTTTTCATAATAATATATTATCTCCCTGTAATTATAAAATTATTGTAATACAAAAGAAAACATGAGATATATGAAAATATTTCAATAAGCAAAACAGTTATCAATGCAACAGACGTTTGCTGAAATTGAAATTTTATTTCATGTTGAATAAAGAGATTATTTACAATAAAAACCTAAAAGCTACTTACAGTAGTAGTGGTTTGACAAAGGCCAATGTTGCTTTCACTACCACCCATGTCACGTTTGGTGACGTGGAAGCTTTTAAAGGCATACAAAATTTGTAAATCGTCGAGAAACTTAGAGACCACAGTTAGATTAAGCTTGATATTCATTTCAGACATAACTGAAATACATACTAAATTTATGTACTACTAGCTGTTGCCCGCGAATTCGTTCGCGTGGAACGAAGTGCAGTAGTGCAGTAGTGTAGTAGTATATAAATTTTGTATTAATTTGATATGACGCAAAATTTGTATTACGCAGAAAATAAGAAGCGCCAAAAGTACGCGGCAATGCAGCCTCGATACCTTGTAGAGCCAGTAGCCGTGAAAACGATGGGTTGCTGGAGGAAAGAGGCTAAGTTGTTGATCTTAGGTTGGAGTAAACCCTTGACTCCTTCGCCGGGACGTACCTGACACAAAGATTGGCCATTGGAATTCAGCGCGGAAATGCTGCCAGTGTTATGGGCACCTACGGGTCGGGTACGAACCGGTGCAGATCCTTTGATGTTTAGTATCTTGTAGTCTATAATTATTGTATTGTAATTATCCTATAAAAACTTATCTGTGCTGAACCAAGTTGAAGTTTTACTTTTTGTTGGCAAAAGCAATTAAAATGATTTGAAAGTTAGCTTATTGCTGTAAAAAAATATCCATGGATTGAGTGGAGTCCATTGCATCAGTGTCTTAAAATGGTTAAGACGCTGTTCATTAATATCAGAGTTGTAATGTAGTTGATAATAATATTAATATATATATATATCTGATCATACTCTTAAATGACGATTACAATATAGTGAAGAATTTTAATTTGTTTTGGTACAGTTCGGGTAGTTTAGAGGCGCAGAACATTGCCCTGGTTAGGTAAAGGTTACGGTTCTAACCTGTCATTGATGAATCTTGAAGAAGCAAAAGAAGTATGCATGGATCGCGTAGCCTGGTAGTCTTGTTATTCTTTGAGAATGATTTTAATTAAATCTATGCAGTAGTTTTTGCGTTTCGCTAGGTTGAATATGCGAAATTTAATCGTTCTCTGCCATGCTCTTTGGTTAGTATTCAAGTATTTTTATTCATAAACAATTTTTACATTGTGTTTGAATTAAATTAATAATAAAATAAAATTAATCAATCAACATACATTCCCAATAACATCAATTAAGTAATTATTTGTTATAAAATACAAAAAATATTAATGTCAAATTATTACGATAACAATAACTAACTAACTAACTAACTATCTTCACGCTGTATCCCTGACGGGGTAGTCAGAGAGGACAGATCGCCAGGCTTCGCGATCCATGCATACTTCTTTCGCTTCTTCGAGATTCATCAATCGCTTCATACACGCACGTCTGGGTATCCGAGTACTTTTGACCTTTCCGTTTTTGAGCAATCTGCTCACGTGGTCTTCATATGTAAGTCTCGGCCTTCCCCGACTCCTTCTACCCTCTACTTTTGAACAATATATATTCTTCGTCAATCGTTCCTCACTCATTCGTTGGACGTGTCCAAACCAACGGAGCACGCCCTTTTCCAGCTTAACGCTGACACTGTCATTCAAACCTGCCATATTGCGTATCACTTCGTTACGTATTCGGTCGGCCAAGGTAACGCCGCACAATTTTCGAAGTGATCGCATCTCCACAGCATTCAATTTACTTTCATGCATCTGCTGACATACCCAGGTTTCACTACCGTAAAGCAAAGTTGGCACTAGCACTGCGTTATGAATCGCCATTCGTGCTTCTTTTACGATGCTTTGTCGCTTTACTAACTGGGACAAAGCACCGTTAACTTTGTTTCCGGCAGCTACTCGCCGTTCTACATCCGAATCACATCTTCCATCCGCGCTAAACATACTTCCTAAATACACAATTTCATTCACTTGCTCTAGACGTTCCTGGTTTACTCTAATCTCGCATTTAGTTCTTACGTCACCTCTTTCAAATACTAGAACCTTAGTTTTACTTGCATTCAAGCGGAGACCCTTACTTTCACACCCCTCTTTCATATTAGTGACTAATGCCTGTAGGTCGACTTCTGACGAGGCCATGAGCACCGCATCATCAGCGTACAGCAGACAGTTTACTGTAAAGTCACCCAAATTCACACCCATATTAAAATCTTTCAACTTCTGCAGGCGATAACAATAAAATAGATAAAACTAAATAATATGTCAATTCACTAGTATGGTCACATGTTATAATTTGTTTTAGTTTTGGTTATTGTTATGGTTATTAATATTTATCACAAATATAATTACAAAAAGAAAGTCCAATTAAAATTAATAATTATTATAATCAATTATTATTACCTTGATTGAAATAGTGTGATATTTAACACTCATAATTCTTTTATGGAATAGTAGCACCCACTCAATAAAAATGCCTTTAGTTTTGTTTCAAACTCACTTTTATATAACAGACTTTTTAAATTAATTGGCAGCTTATTGAAGATCCGTATAGAGTTGTAAACAGATCCGTGCTTTGCAATGTCAAGATGAGGAATAGATTTACTTTGAAAGTCCAATCTGCGTGAGCTTTCTCTTAGAAGTCTTTCTTCTTCGGATTCATATTCATGAACATACTTCTTAAAATTTGTTAGTAAAATTAGTAAATACAGACTCGGAACAGTCAATATCCCAACTTCTCAAAGTGTTTTTTGCATGACTCATCCTGTCTTATACGAGCTATAATCCTTATGGCAGAAAAGAATGCTATATCTAATTCTAGACTCTACCAATGAGTAATAAACCATTTTTAGGTGTTCTATATTGACTTCATTACGAAGATTTCTTAAAATATAACAAGCTGAGATTATGTTTTTTTCTAGAAAGACGAGTTCATGTTTCCAGTTCAGATACTCATCCAGATGAACTCCCAAGAACTTCACGACATCAACAGAACTCACTCTACTGCCACTCACAATGCAATCAAGAGTGCTATTATTGCAAACATTACTAAATGTAACTCTTTCTTTGATACTTGAGTTACATAATTTATTAAATCATTTATGTAAATTATGAACAGAATAGGACCTAGTAACGAGCCTTGTGGTACACCAGTTTTAACATCTGCCATTTTAGACCCATACGACTCAACAGAAATGCTTCCATTTCGTAATCTGATCATACCCTGGACCTCTACAAACATCTTTCGATTATTCAGATACGATTGTAATAGATACTTAGTTTTGCCTCTTATTCCATAATGATACAGTTTTATCAATAACAACTCGTGATTCACAGAATCAAAGGCGGCACTAAGGTCCTTGTACCAGTTACCTATATAGCGTAATTATATACAGCCTATATGTAGATCCGATCTATTGTTAATATTCAAACAAAATTTCAATTAAATCTATTTAATTGTTACTGAGTTTATACCTAATTGTTCTCTGCCGAGCTCCTAGGTTATGTAGCGTGATAATATATAGCATATGTGTAGACCCGACCTACTTTTAATATTCGTGCAAAATTTGAATAAAATCCATTAAGTAATTTCCGAGTTTATCCCGGACATGTGTTAATAGCTAATTGTTCTCTGCCAAGCTCCTAGGTTATGTAGCGTGATAGCATATAGCCTATGTGTTGACCCAACATATTATTAATGTTCAAGCAAAATATGAATTAAATCCAATCAGCAGTTTCTGAGTTTAGCCAGACATGCATTTTTAGTAAATTGTTCTCTGCCTAGCTTCTAGGTTATGTAGCGAGGTAATATATAGCCTATGTGTTGACGCGACCTACTGTTAATGTTCTTGCAAAATTTGAATTAAATCTAATGAGTAGTTTCTGAGTTTATCCCGGACAAAGATACTGCGGACAAACAGACATACAGACAAACAGGCAGACAAAAATTTTAAAAATTTACAATTTTTTCTTTGGTATCCTTCGGTGAACAGACAGCAAGTGTTTTTTTGTAAAAATATTCAATGTACAGTTTTTACTTTGTTACAATTTTATTATATGTATAGATAACGAACGATTTCAAAAATGTATACGTTTCTTTCAGTTTCTCTCTGACTACTATTTGTACTTTACACTTTCCTTGTAATGTACTTAACAACTGAATAATTTATTCTGAAACCATTTATATTGAAATTATTTTAAAAATTATAGTAATTGATAAAAAAGTATAACTTTAACAAAAAAAAAACTTTAATAAAAATATAAGTGAAAGTTAGCATACTAATTGCTTTAAAAATGTATCCATAGGTTGAGTGCAGTCCATTACATCAATGTTTAAAAATGGTTGTAACACTTCATTGGTATCAGAGTTGTAAAGTAGTTTGACAGATGGCTCTGGTCATACTCTTAAATTACTATTAAAATATAGTAAAGACTTTCAGCTTGCTTCGGTACGGTTCGGGTAGTTCAGTGGCTAGAACATTGCCCGGGTTAGGCAAAGTTCACGGGTATAATCCCCGTCTCGAACCAAGTCCACTTATATTTTTCACATTTTGTTAAAATCTTTTATTCTTTAGTATTTTACTCAGTGATTTATGACCCTTAAATGCCTACTTTTGAAACAACCGATATATTAAACACATTAATATTTAATATGGCTTGACAAATGCTTTACATTTCTAAATGTGTCTATAATTTTAGATATCAAGCGCAACTCGATGGCCTAGAGGTTGTGTCAGATTTGCGTTCCCGGTTTCTTGACATAAGTCAGGATACCCTTCCCGGGTAAGAATAACAGTTGCTAATAGCATCTGACGACAGAAGCTGCTACATGATCAAAACGTAGGGGAACAAAAATACATCGTAAACATTAAATTAAATACACGAACTATAGTCTGGTTTGAAGTCTTCAAAGACCTTATCTATGGGTTCAAATTGTGAAAATTTGATAACATTTACTTTCTCCGTAATTTATTCTTTTTTTTTTCACAACATCTAACTAACTAACTATCTTCACGCTGTATCCCTGACGGGGTAGTCAGAGAGGATAGATCGCCAGGGTTCGCGATCCATGCATACTTCTTTCGCTTCTTCGAAATTCATCAATCGCTTCATACACGCACGTCTGGGTATCCGAGTACTTTTGACCTTTCCGTTTTTGAGCAATCTGCTCACGTGGTCTTCATATGTAAGTCTCGGCCTTCCCTGACTCCTTCTACCCTCTACTTTTGAACAATATATATTCTTCGTCAATCGTTCCTCACTCATTCGTTGGACGTGTCCAAACCAACGGAGCACGCCCTTTTCCAGCTTAACGCTGACACTTTCATTCAAACCTGCCATATTGCGTATCACTTCGTTACGTATTCGGTCAGCCAAGGTAACGCCGCACAATTTTCGAAGTGATCGCATCTCCACAGCATTCAATTTACTTTCATGCATCTGCTGACATACCCAGGTTTCGCTACCGTAAAGCAAAGTTGCCACTAGCACTGCGTTATGAATCGCCATTCGTGCTTCTTTTACGATGCTTTGTCGCTTTACTAACTGGGACAAAGCACCGTTAACTTTGTTTCCGGCAGCTACTCGCCGTTCTACATCCGAATCACATCTTCCATCCGCGCTAAACATACTTCCCAAAATACACAATACAAACAAAACATCTATATAAGTAATTTAATAGTTAGTAGTAACTTAATAAGTTGTAACTCATATTCTTACAATTTCATTATCGTCATTTAAACTCTAATTAGTATATTAGGCAATGAAATAATATATACTATACTCAACGATAGACATTTGTAGCCTCATTTTCTTTACTAATTTTACCAACTTAGAACAAATTACCTGATTACTGACTTTACAGTTTTCCGCACGTGACTTCTAAAATGAAAGCAACATTAGCCTCGAAATTAATACGTGTATAATACATAACAATATTGAGCAAAGGATTTGATATATTTACATAATAATTTATCTAATTTAGAATAAGTGATTGTGCTCGTATAAATAAATTACATCCTGTGTTTCCTTAGCTCTCCAAAATAAATTATTTCTTTACGTAATAACATCGTACTTCACAGCAGAATATAAGTGATATATTATATCTATATGTAACTTTTTGTTTTGTGTCGATTTGAATAACCTTGAAATTATCATCCTATACATATACCTTATCTGTTATATAGGAGATTTTAATATTTGCTTGTGAACAACTCAAAATATTGAAAAAAGTTAAAATCAACATTATTATTTTAAATCTATAAGTTAATGTTCATTATCTCTGGGAATTTTAAATCATGTATAATTTTACTAAAGCTAAAGTCTGTCACCTCTAGTATTTAGTGTAGATACTTTCATTAAAATATTTTATAAGAAACACAAATACAACTAAACTATATTAAGAAACAACAATCTTTGGGTTGCTAAAATCGATACAAAACTTCTTCCAAATATCTTATATGTCACAAAATACAAATAATAGTAACACTCATCTCAATTCGTTTAGAGTTCAGATCACCGGCGTCTTATTTGCACTTTATTTAACTATCGAAGGCACTTGTCGTCTTACTAGGAATAACAACGTCCATAATATCGTTTCTAGATGCACTCGCGAACTACTGCTAGCAACAGCATCTGTAAAAAGACATAATGTTAAATAAATAATACAAATCATACAAAAGGTCATTTACCCGACAACTAAAAATCAACTTAACTAAACTTAAATTCGGTTTCGAATGAGGAAATTATACGAGAACCCAAACAACACAAGCCATTAAACACGTTAAAACGATGAATCATTCAACTCAAATTACTTTAAGGTACTCCTAAAACTCACACATCTTATTCCAGAAAGGAAGCGTACGTTCCACCAAGTCAGTTACAGCACATTTTGCAGATAAATGTGTTTGAAATTTTTTGTGAGTATAAGACCTTCAATAATGTGAAATACACGTCGCTTCAATCAGTAAATATATTGCAATGAGCCATTTCAAATAAATAACACAAATCCACGCTCATCATCAATACTTTTTTTTAAATATCATTTCAATTTCATCAATTTGATAGTGTTTTTTTTTTGTTTGCGGGTTATGCATTTGCGCACCGTCAGCCCTGCTAACTCCGCAGCAGGGACGGTGTGTGGGACTTCCGGCCCATGAGAGAGGGGCCGTCCTACCCACTAAACCACCGCGGCATTCAGCCTCATCTCATTCAGGGTCACAGGGTAGGCCAGAGGTATTCACTGCGAGCTGGCAAGGGCACACCAGGATGTGGGGTTCGTCTCGGGTGGCCCAAAGTGCGACCTCTCGCCGGAGCTCCCTAAGGAGCTGAAGAAACTCGACCACGGATCCACCGCTCTTGAGCACCCCTCTGTAAGCAGAGGAGGTAGGTATGGGCGTGCGCTAAGTGGGCACCCCCAGGAACACATGGAGGGTGCCCTTCGCCATGTAACCAGTTGGGCGGAATCCCCTGACCTTTCGTCCATGACCAGTGTTCGTCATGGCCCCCGAACACGACGGCTGGGAGGAAGCTTCTGTACAGCACGCTCCCGTACCCCTAAAGCCTCACGTTTCTCCGCCATCACTTCACTAGCAAACGAGGTGACGGCGGCGCAACACTGTTAGCTGCTGGTTTGCACCACGGCCAGCAACAACAAGTCTAATCTTACAATGCCCGTGAGGGCGATACACGGCTCGTCCAACGCCGGGCACACGGCGAGTGTGTGCTTCGCCGACGGGGTCCGGCTCCACCCCCGCTACTTCCCACAGGTAAGTGAGGAGCTGACTGAGGTGAAACGTCGGCTCCCTGTGTGCCCTCTCTGGGCCTCTCTCTGTTCGTAATTAATAATATGTGCACTATACATTGTTCTTACCAATATATACGATATCGATAGATTTTTATGTATATGTAAACTTGCTCGTTTAATCGAAAACGTAATTCTAATATTACTCAGTAATAAATTCTAACACCAACAGATGTTTCTTATAATAAGATGAACGAAATCATAAATTTTATATATTTACTAGCTGACCTGCCCGGCTTCGTCCGGGACATACTTCCAACCCCGTGGCACCCATTTAATCCCGTCGCTTATTACTTTTCTTAAAATGTATGAGAGTTTCCCCGGTTCGTTGATATTTATGATTACTGCTCCGCTTTCCTGTGTAGTAGCGTGATGATATACAGCTAAGAACCTTCCTCAATAAATGGGCTATCCAATACAAAAAGAATTTTTCAAATCGGTCAAGCCGTTTTTATGCTATGTCGTGACAACGGAAAACGGGTTTCATTTTTATATATATAGATTTCAAAGACCCGAAAATATTCAGCTCACAGTTTTATCTCTGAAATATAAAGGCCTTCAGGCATTTCATACTTTTATTATCTTGAAAATAGAAATTCGCTAAACAGAAACTTTTTTCTTTCATGCTATGTCTAAGTAACATTACAAATTTACTTATTGAAATACAATTTTTCATAATTCCGCAACTGTAAAGAAAATTCTTTGGATTCTTAAAAAGGAATGGGATTACGGCTAAACGAAATTTATAAGTCGTAAATATTTAAATTAAAAAAATGTAATCTGAGAGCTTTGATGAATTTTCTTTCATTTTTATGTTATGCTTTTAGAGAATGACTAAAATGAGAACAAAGTATTTCAATTATCTTCAGTAGCATTCGTAAGAATTTGTACAATTTATAGACAGGAACTCTTGAAGCAATTCATAAACTTACAAATATTTTTTTCAGACAGATTAAACGTTGAGCAAATTGAGTAAAGATTTCGGAACGAAAGAGTATGATACAGTCAGGTTAGAATTCATTGCTCTATGATTACACTCTTAAGTGTTATTTTGTTAAATCGATCAGATTTACAAAGAAGATGACAGCATGCTATCGCAGTTTTACCTAAACATCGAAGTGAACACCACCTCTACAGCTTTACAACTCAGTCAAAATTTGAAGCTAATTCGAGTTAAAAAAAGCATACGACGCGATAATTAAAAAGTTAGTAGAGAAGTATGACTGCATCGGTGGCGCAGTGGAAGTGTTTGCGACTGCCGTTACTGAGGTCCAGGGTTGGGATTCCCGGTCGGGAAAATATTTGTGTGATCCACTAATGTTCGTTTCGGAGTTTGGGTGTTTTCTATGTAAAATATGTATGTATTTAGAAATATTTTTATCAGTCGTCTAGATCCCATAACACAAGGTTATATTAGCTTAATATAGGCAAGACGGCGCCGTGTAAAAAAATGTCGCACAAAATTGAAAAAAATATTTAAGTAAATTGTCTCACGATCAGGGTTCTATACTCTTAAGGAAATATTTTGGATACCTTATGACAATCTTTAACTGATACATTGGAAATTATTTCGAGTACCGGACCTGACTACACAAAGCGTGTGCTTTTAATAAAGTTGGGTAAAACCTTTGTAGAGCGTTATAAAACTGACGTGAATATGAAATATACTTCTTGAAATTTCTAAAAACAAAAGAATTATTTTCGCTTTATCAGTATTATATTCAGATTATATTTATTAGTATTAGTATTTTTTCATTTTTTTAAGTAAATTGAATGCTGTGGAGATGCGATCACTTCGAAAATTGTGCGGCGTTACCTTGGCCGACCGAATACGTAACGAAGTGATACGCAATATGGCAGGTTTGAATGAAAGTGTCAGCGTTAAGCTGGAAACGGGCGTGCTCCGTTGGTTTGGACACGTCCAACGAATGAGTGAGGAACGATTGACGAAGAATATATATTGTTCTAAAGTAGAGGGTAGAAGGAGTCAGGGTAGGCCGAGACTTACATATGAAGACCACGTGAGCAGATTGCTCAAAAACGGAAAGGTCAAAAGTACTCGGATACCCAGACGTGCGTGTATGAAGCGATTGATGAATCTCGAAGAAGCGAAAGAAGTATGTATGGATCGCGAAGCCTGGCGATCTGTCCTCTCTGACTACCCCGTCAGGGATACAGCGTGAAGATAGATAGTTAGTTTTTTTTTTTTAGTATTTATTTCTATTCTATCGGCCACAAATCTAGCAAAATGAAGTCACATTGATCGCTTTGCTTTAAAACTCACACAATTCATTAAGTATTCCAAATGCTCTCTTCAAATAGTTCATTGAATATTTCTGTTATCTTTATTGTCAGTTATAGAGAGAAACGTTTTACTGTGTTTGGATCTGACAACGCTTTTAAAACATTTTATTTAACCAATAGGAAAATCTGATTTGGTCCACAGCCTCCAAATTGGTGCTCTCGTGTTAACGAACAACATTCTCGTGTTTCGACGAAATTGTTAAAAATAAACGATGGGTAAATTAATTTATTGTTGAACATAGTGTATAACTATGTCTTCATCAATACACATGGTGAAAAGTGGGCATACAATATGTATGCCTCTGCTACCCCTTCGGGGATAAGGCGTGATAAATAAATAAATATATAGTATATAACTGAAATTGTGGATAATGCATTAAGTACGGTGAAAGAAATTGGTCTTTGAAACCGGCCATCAAAGTAAATAAAGTAACGTGCGTTCGTATTGTCTTTGAGTGACTTGGAAGTTGTACTTTTCTGATGTCAGCACTTAAATATGTCACCATTTAATCTCGATTGACGTCCTTTCTACAAACAAATTTTGTATGTCTATACTTTCTTTTTGCTTCGCAATTTTTGTTCACCAATGAAAGACGATATAAGAAGCTGTTGAGTTTAGTTTATCTTTTATTAGGATATGACATTATAAAAATGTGGAAATAAATGACGTTATTCTTAAAATTTTTGCTGAGATTACTATAGTTAATCATTGCGCGTTCCTCCAATCTATTATAAACGTATGTGTGCTTTTTACACCTTGAAAAGAAGCAATGATTCGAAATTGAAATGATCTTAATGGGGATAGTTTTAGATCAGAAGTGTAATTTATTACAATATATCATAGGTACTTACTATTTTTACTAAACATATATGATGATATATGCGGTCGAGGTGCAACGTGAAGTCGCACGGACATCGAACGCACGTCCGGAGGACGCGTCGCCAGTGTTGCCTGACACTTCAGCGATAAGTAGTCACGATGCGTCGGGTAATCGTCAGGGAAGACGTGTAATGTCCGCCACGATGCTTGTAAGCCATCCGCATCTGCTTTGGAGAAGTGGGTCTTGCTAGTAATCAGTGGATCCTGGTGAAGAAAAGAAATATATTTAAGTATGAAGAGAGAACATAGTCTAAGGGCCGTATTCCAGAACGTTTCTCAATACTCAATCGACGCTTGAGAGTAGATTTTATAAGGCATAACCTAGCCTGAAGCGTTCATTGCGTATTGAGAAACATTCTGGAATACGGACCTAAAACTATAAGTTGCATAATGCCCCGTTAATTTTAGACGCCTACGTTCATTGACTGTCTCCGAATGCCAATCAGCCTTGGATTGTTCGAGACGCAGGGGAAATAACAAAGCTATTTCAATCATGAAAGTGGATATAAATTTACTTCCGGATTGGATACATACAATCGGATAGTGAAGATACTTATAATGTAATATAGCTTCGAATATCGTGAGCATAGTGTGACTATGGCCCTAATGACTAATTACAAGATCAATGTGAATATAAGTCGATCGCCACAAACAAGTATACTTATAACATTTTTCGCTTCTTTATTTAGATTTTTTGTTGTTGTTTCGTTTCGGAGTTTGTTAGCTTTCTATGTAACTGTTTTTTGGAATATATTACTTTAATATAGGTAGAGCCACAAAATAAACTTATTTGATAAACATATACATCGACTGCCTCGTTGGCGCAGTAGTAGCATATGCTACTGTCGCGCCGAGGTCACACGTTTCCCGTGTTGGATCAAATATTTGTGTGATCCACAAATGTTTGTTTCGGAGTTTGGGTGTTTCCTATGCATGTGTTTAGAAATATATAAGTATGTCTATCAGTTGTCTAGATCCCAATGCATCATGTGGCTAAGTACTCTTGGGCTTGAATTTTCGGTAACTTCTAAATAATATATAATGCGAAAAAGCAAGCAACACGTCAAAAGTATTCAGCAAGTGCCTACTGATCGTAACCGTCCCGAGGATGTGACCAGTATTTCAAAAAGGGACCAAACTATGTCTTGTGTAACAAACTACACTCTGTTACACAAAGATTCCTAAGTTCGTTTATTTGTTATATATTATAATTTGTAGGTAATCCAGAATAACGTTTATATACTTCTTTCTTATGCACAATATATTAATCTCTGTCGTGCGTGATCATAATAAAACCCATGGAGGACACCAACGTGTATGTACGAGTATTAAAGCCAGACCCACCTATATACTAATATTGCAAAAGCGAAAGTTTGTAAGTATAGATAGACGTTTGTTACTTTTTCACGCAAAATTGCTTAATGGATTTTGACGAAACTTTACAATAATATAGCTTACACATCACAATAACACATACGCTACTTTCACGGGACCAAGTTTCTGTGGGAAACGAGAAAGGGAAAACTTGTGGTAAAGAGTGCCGAGCCGCGGTCGTCTATTAATACTTATAGGGTTATCTATCCTAAGGCTTACCCGAGACTCCCGGCAATGATTAGAGGGAAGGGCACCGTGCGATGTTAGTCTATAAGAGTTTGGCATAGCTTCCATTTCTATACGTAATACAATGGCGTTTAGTTCAGAATTTGCTACGTAAACTAAATAACGCCGTCAACACGAAGCTCATATGCTAAAGATATAACAATTGATAGACGTGGTTAACCGCCGTAAACACGAAATATAAAATAGTTTGAATCCTTAAACGTATACTGCATGCCGAATAAAAGAAGTCTCGTGACTAGGAATTTGACCTGAACATATTGCGTTCGTGTTGCACGATACTTATATAACTATTCTTCTTCAATGTACGTACTATACGATAATATAGGAGGAGGGAGCAGAAGGAAACTAACCACACGCCCCCATTCGACAATCATAACAATCAAGAAGAACCCTGACAAGTCGTAACGGCCTCTCCGAGCGCCGAGATCTCCCCGATTGGGAATATAAATAAATAAATTATCTATACCTAGTTCAGGCAGAACACTTATCAAAAATATTAATGTTTAATAATTACACTGCCTTAGCACAAATATTTGTTTGGACCCAGGAATCGAACCCAAGACTCAGCACGGCAGTATTCACCTTCCACTGCGCCGCTATGGATATTGGACTTCTAGTAAAACCATTAAAATTTTTAAATTTTAATTTAAAAAGTTGACAAATTTAGATAATGTTAGCATACTAATTGCTTTTTAAAATTGTTAGTAATTGTAATTTCTGTTTGGGGAATATTAAAATATAAATAAAATTTATAAGTAGGCCGAGACTTTCATATGAAGACCACGTGAGCAGATTGCTCAAAGACGGAAAAGTCAAAAGTACTCGGATACCCAGACGTGCGTGTATGAAGCGATTGATGAATCTTAAAGAAACGAAAGAAGTATGCATGGATCGCGAAGCCTGGCGATCTGTCCTCTCTGACTAACCCGACAAGGATACAGCGCGTATTTATAAGTTTACGACTCGTAGTAGAACAATTTTAAGCCTTGAAAATTATAGTAAACAAAATATCATCATTAATGTAAACTTCTGCTATTTTGTTTATTCTCCAATGTATTTGTTTATGAAACAATAATTATAAAAAGTGAGCATAAATCTCAAAGTCATAATTCAGATGTCTTTCACCCCATGATGATTTTCTCCCCATTTTCATAATTAAACACAATTTTTTCCATTATTCGAACAACAAACGAGTTAATAAATCGCGATCGTTTTCACGGTAAAGGTTTAATTTCCGTAATTGGGGCCGCCTTGGTTTCCCTTATAATCTGTGGACAAAAGGTTTGAGGAATTAATGGGATTTTTTCATGATAAGCAGGTTCCAATTTATTTAAAAGATTATATTGACGGACAGTTTCGTAAACCGTTAAATTGGGCTCAGGAAAACATAATTTAAGACATGCTTTTTGTTGCATTGTTGTTATTTTCATTTGTTTATTAGATAACTAGCTGGCCCGCGCGGCTTCGCCCGTGTCATACTTCGGACTCCCGTCGCACCTATTTAATCCCACCGCTTATAAATTCTACAATAATGCTCTTATGCGTTCAGGCCGATTTGTCGGCCACTACTCCGCTCTCCAGATACTTCCTCGATAAATGGACTATCCAACACAAAAATATTTTTTCTCCTCTAGTTCCTAAGATAAGTGCGTTCAATCAAACAAACAAATATACCAACAAAAGTCTCCGTTTTAAATTTACTGGTACGGGAAAAATGCTATCGATGTCCGACCGTTCGTCCGTCCATTCAGTCTACTGGTCGCATTTTTCATCGGATTTGCATGCAACTTGGCATGGAAAATCCTTGATATAGCCAAAAACTTTTAGCGAGGGGGTTTTTCGATCGGGGGGGAAATGGAGGCAGGGGAGGGAAAATGGTCCCGTAGTGGTTGTCAAGAGCGCTCAAAACGGTATGGGGTGAAATAAATAGGCTTGAAGTCTGCTGCTGAGCCAAGCGTCCCCGTGGCGTAACGAAAATAAAGCCATGCATGCTCTCTACTGATGATAATTAACACATTAACATTAACAAAATAATTTAATAACGCTATAACGATAATAATGTTTGCCAGATAATCGTACCATTTTGTGGTTTAAGGCGAACGGAGAAACGGAGAACTTTTTAGATCAAACATTTTGTACCCTCTTGTAAAGGAAAGATTAGATAAATGAACAAAAGTGAAATATTTAATGAAGTCGGTTGTAGCTGTCGAGTGCTTTTAACTGTCTTGTTTGTCTTATTGGGTGGAATTGTTTGTGCTTCGGAAGGCACGATAAGCCGTTGGTTCGGGTTGCCATTAAAATGGCAGCCGTTTCGCTGAGTTGAAAGTCTTATGGCGGCTTAAAAATTTCAACAGCAGACTGCCATAGCCTGCGCCTGTCAATTTCCACACGGCAATGGGCTCCTCACCTGTTACGTGGGACAAAAATGCATGCACTTGGTTGGTTGATGATTTTGTATTTTAATATTAAGCTAATCTAGTTATACAGTTGACTACCTCGCTGGCAAGTAGTACTGTTTAAGACTGTTATTGCTGATATGACTGTAATCTCAAGTTCGTTTCCTGGATTGGAACAGTTGTTTATGTGACCTGCAAATATTTACATCGGAGCTTGTGTGCTTTATATATTTTTTTTTTAATATATCTACGGCAATTGATACAGCAAATACTATGCCTACCCTTCGGATCGACGTATATGTAAGTATGTTTGGGTAAAAAAAATAATCAAGCTCCAAAAAATTGTAGAACACCGTAACGAATGTTGAATAGAAGCCACAATAGAAAATAACAAGAGAAATGTAAGCAGAATTCGAGTTTACCCTTCGTGGGTTGAGGTTCGTTTTAATACTTAATATCGTTACCCTTTTAGGTAAATACTGTTGTGGCTGCGAACTGAAGAAAGATAATTCTCATAATTAGATCAAATTCTGTAGAATTGTTCGCTGAATTTGAGACTAGAACAATTTCGGTCTTCAATTTAGAAAATCATGTTCTTGGAAAGCTTAACTTAAACGGCGACAAGGTATAAAAATTAAGCTAGAATTTGATTATAACACAGAAAAAATTACAATTATACTGTCCATAGTCATCTCATATTATTTGGTCGTGGTACAAAATAAAATTTTAGAAACTTCTCAAGTATATTAGTTATTACCTGAGCTACTTGCGGTTATTGCACGCCTTAAAGCGAAGCGTTGAGGTGGGTACTACTGTCACTTCGCGCAAAACATCTGATTTTTCAAACTTAATATGTCTCTATTTATCATATATTGCACTTGTAAAATAATATATACACACACATATCAAGAAAAAACACTATTTTTAACACTCATGATATTTTTGATGCAATTTTTGTTATTTAAACTAGTTAAAAAACTGTTAAAAAAGTTCCGTCTTGGACGTCCGTGTGTCTGTATGTTACGGATTATTTTCTTGTTAACACGATAACGACCGAAATACTTTACTAATCGAGTCTTTTTTCCTCTCTTATGCTTCAGTATAATTAGGAATAGAACCCTTTCACTTTTCACGGTCTGATTCGATGTGGTTCAATTGTTATTATCTTTACTGTATTCATTTCATAACCCCTACGCGATAATTCATAGCAAAGTTTGTAAGCTTGTAATTCTATTTTTTTTATAATATAATAAAAGCGTGTGAGGCGTGCACTTTTGGGTATTCCAAATTTTTTTTTAATCTTTTGTTGCCTGCCAATGCGTTTCAGCAGTTGCACCGGCTGTGGTCAGAGGCGGATAGAGATCAAATACGTGTAACTTGCAATTGAGAAGATCGGTTTAAATTGTCAGGAGCGTGGAAACTAGTGATTAGCAACATAAAACCTCACCTTTATAGGCAGTAAAGCGCCTATTACACTACGCGTTATTCAGCCCACGTTATTCAGACTGTCTTAGTCTAAGTAGCATAGTATAATAAGAGTTAGACTGTCTGAATCTAAATTCAGACAGCAAGACCGGGTTCGACGTGATTAATAGGTCTATTACACTAATCGATATTCAGACTTTAAGGCAGTAAAGCGCCTATTACACTACGCGTTATTCAGCACACTTTATTCAGACTGTCTAAAAGTCTAATTAGACCGCTCACTATTACACTAGTATGAAAAACGGGTGCTTGCTCATTCGCATGCTAGACATCGACGTTGACGGTTGTCATGGCACCTGCATTTTGTAACTCGGTGTTCTGTAAAAGATCACTGCGTTAAGCAACTTTCGCTATGGCTGGTCACGGATGGGTGACCGCATTGTGATATTCACATTACGAGCGCTTCCGTGTTTTAAAAGACACGTTAAGCCATTGGTCCCGGTTTGCCAATAACATGACTGTCTTTAAACCCAGTTTAAGGCTATACGGGCTTGTAAACAGCCTTGTTAAAATGGACAGACACATGTTTTTGGGACCTGCTGTTGAAATTTTTCAAGCCCATTTGCCAAGCCAATTTGACAATTCTTCCAATAAGAGTCTAATAGGCTCTTAAGTTTTCTCCCAATATACATAATTTTATCACAGTATAAAGAGAGATACCTACTTTGATCTCTCGGCTGTGATTTTATATTATTACAAACTTGTACTGCAAAGTAATTTGTGCATGCTGATTGTTCCGGACGCGTTTCACGGACTTAGGAAAGATCAGAAGGTAAGTAAAATGAATAACATCTTTCCAAAATGGAAATTTTGCATAAGTACTATAAACATCGCAAAAGTTTAAAATTCCATGTCCTCGTTAATCCTTCCCTATAATGAACAGTCACAGTCATTAAATAAAAACATAATGAAGTAGGTAACGTAGACTAGATAATTATACGAATACGGGATTATCCCATTGTGGCAATCGGATAAAGGCTTTTATAACATTCTAGATAATCCGATTCTCTTCAATCCCTTTTGAAATTGATAGGTATCATCTTTGCCGGGTACAGTATTTTTTTAACGGTTTATAGTCCTCTTTTACCTACATTAAATGTAAGCTCCCGTGGCCCCCGCAGACTCAGTGTTCTGTAAACGATCACTGCGTTAAGCAATTTTCTCTATGGCTGGTCTTCGGATGGGTGACCACTTTGTGGCATTTACATTTGCAAGCGTTTCCGTACTTCGGAAGGCACGTTAAGCCGTTGGTCCCGGTTGCCAGTAACATGGCAGTCGTTAAGCCCAGTTGAAGGCCTTATGGGCGGCCTGCGCCTGTCTATAACAACACAGCAATGGGCTCACCACCTGGGACAAAAGTGCATACGGTGAAATGTGGGCGTATAGGATGCCTCTGCCTGCCCCTTCGGGGATAAAGGCGTGACAGTATGTATGTATGTAAACCAAAGGGTAAAAGTGCTAATGAACAAGTATAAACTAAACGGTAAGCGCTTTAAATCAACCCTTCCTCGTAATACATAATTACAGTCTGTGTCGTGATGTGTGCCTTTGTAACAGACACTTTATTGTACCCACGGTGTTCTACCGTATTAAAACATTTGAGTGGTACTATATTATATATATATATTATATTACTATATTATTCAAATGTAAGCGTTACTCGAGTTCGCAACAGTGTCAATATTAATTGTATTGAAATAACTTTCAAATAAAACATGAAGAGAAGTTTGGCGTTGATCTAAAGCCAGTAGTACACATCCTATATCCTTTAGATACATAGATAATTATGCTTTATTGTATCTACTTATGACTGTAGGGTTCATATTTTTTTCGACCCGGGTTCTATTCCCGGATCGGAAAAAATATTTTTGTAATCTACAAAATGTTTGTTTTGGAGTTTGAGTGTTTCCTATGTATGTATTTAGAATGTATAAATATGTATGTATTTAGAAATATATGAGTATGTTTATCAGTTATCTAGATCCCATAACACAAGCTTATATTAGCTTACTTTGGGAGCTTTACACGGCGCTGTGTAGAAAAATAATGTTTCACAATATTATTAACATCTTCAAAATATATTAATAACATTTATTATTATAACGCACACATTACTAGGAATAAAAATAAGTAGAATGATACAGTGGTTTCTTAAAGTTAAGTACAATGGTCTTTAGATTAGAGAAATAAGAGGATGCTAATGACACACTGAAAAGGAAAAAAAAAGTTTTAGTGTCAAAAACACGAGTGTATACAATTCTTTCTGTTTCAGTGACGCAGTGGTAGTGAATGCGACTGCCGCAACTGAGGTCCCGGGTTCGATTCCCGGGTCGAAAAAAACTATTTATATGATCCACAAAGGTTTCTTTCGAAGTTTGGGTGTATCCTATGTACAATATGTATGTATTTAGAAATATATAAGTATGTTTATCGGTCTTCGAGATCCCATAATATAAGCTTATATTAGCTTATTTTGGGTTAGACGGCGGTGTGTAAAAAAAATGTCCTACAATATTTATATAACACAATACTTCACAATAATAGTTATATTTATAATACGGTGGTGTAAGCGGTAAGTTGCCTCTCCTCCTCGCGGTGTACCTGCTGATCTACGGACGAGACAACGATGCAGGTGTCCCTACCGAAATACCGAAGACCATAAGCCAAACGATAGTGACTCATCATCATACGAGCGTCTGTCCCAGTTGCGTCTCGCGACGCCCGTGGTCCGCTTTCCTACTTTTCCTCCTCCACTTCGCACGGTCGTCGACATCCCCTGTAGTAAGACCATTGGCACGCATGTCATCTTTTGCGACGTCAAGCCGCGCTTGGCTTATTGGTTCTTCCCCTCCGGCGGGGCCGACATAGCCAGACATTTGATTCCCACGTAGCCTGGCGGTTGTCGCAAGATGTGACCATACCAGTCCAGCGAAGGCGACACTCTTGCAGCTTATCTGCAATGTCACGGACGCGAAGGCTGCCTCAAATGCGATAGTTCCTAATAACAACAAAATAAAAGTTCCCAAAGCCAGATAGAGTTTGACAGCAAATGGGAACAGAGCCAGGCTTCACTATCCAGGCATACTTCTTTCGCTTCCTGTAGATTCAAATCTAAAAAAAATAGATATAAAAAGATCAAACCCTAGTCCCGGTTTTTATGAGCAAATTTATTTTTATAAGCAGAAATACATTTACTCTTAAAATAAGTCACGAGAATTTTTTAAATCTTATTTCTTTAAGCTTAGAGTCAATATTATTTATCGTTACTTTACAAAATAATCTTGTATTCTTTATCGTTACAAAATAATCTTGTATTCTTTATACGTTACAAAATAATCTTGTATTCTTTATCGTTACAAAATAATCTTGTATTCTTTATACGTTACAAAATAATCTTGTATTCTTTATCAAAACAAATGAAAGACATTTCTATTTCCCTAAAATATGACAATAGAGTTATTACAAGTAGGTATTAAGATTGAGTATCTTTGAATATCAAATGATAGTATTCATTTTATATTCAAAGATACTTGTTTCGAAAATGTTTTTCTAAATACGTATGTTTTTAACTTAGTTAGTGTGTTGCAAGCTTTAAGGCTGTAGAGAGTAGCGACTGTCAAACGTCACGAGTTTAATTCACACGTTAAACAAATATTTGTGAGCGTTTCTGAGTAAAATAGGGCTGAGTTGAGTGTGTGGAATATGTAGACACAATGTGTAATGTACGATTGTCTTTATATACTATTTATTTGTGTATTTTATTTCACTAAAGTGGTAACCTTGCATATAATGAATAAGTAAAGGAAACATTTATTCTACACAAATATAGGCACACCACCAGTTTCGTGGGTCAAAAATGCATACGGTGAAATGTGGGCGTATAGTAGGCGTCTGTCTGTCTACATCTTCGGGGATAAAGGCGTGACAATATGTATTTGTATGCATAGCATACAATTCAGAAATATATGAGTATGATTATCAGTTATTTAGATCATATGCCACTAGTTTATATTAACTTACTGCGGGTTCGATGGCGATGTGTCAATATATTCCACAATTATTACGCTTACAAAAAGTGTGTGCCATCTCAGCTCAAGCTGAACTAACACATAAACTGCAGCGCCAATATACAGATGACTTCTTTAACGCACTCCACTAGAACAACTTTGGTCTCCGTGAGGTGTTACGAGATAATGTCTTATTTATCTGCGGGTTATAAGGACGTTACATTCATATTTTCGAAAGCACATGTTGTAACACAACACAAAAACAAATCCACTTCTACTTATATTCCAATAGAACGATAATAAAGGTGGGGAGGAGAATCTCACCACACACTTTTTTCGTCAATCCTAACGCACAACGATCTAGGATAACCTCTACTAATCGTAACGGAGGAATGACGAACCGAACTCCTCAAAGAAAGGGATGTAGGATAGAAATAAGGAAACCTAACCCTCCAGGTTGTCAAACTTTTGCAATAATACGCTTTACAAGGAGACATTTAGTCGACAAGTCGTGTGTGTGTGTGTAGGTTAGGTTTCCTTATGCCTATCCTACATCCCATTCTTTGAGGAGTTTGGTTCGTCATTCCCGCGTTACAATTAGTAGAGGTTATCCTTGTACGATGTGCGATAGGATTGACGAGTTCAGGATGTGTGGTGGGATCTTCCTCCCCTGCTTTATTACTGTTCTACGATGGATTTCCGCCATGTAACGCCCGATGCAATTAGTTATGTTCCATTATTTTTATAACTTCATCACATCCTGAACGATTTTTCTTTATTAAATTACTCAACTTTAACTTTTGATGCCTTACTTATCCTACCTGTAGATATGGATACATGCCAGTAGGGGAAATATATTGTCTGAGTTAATGAAGCATCCAAAAGGTTTCCAAATAAAATTGTACAAACTGCAAAATTATTGTTGGTGAAGACAAATAAAATGTACAAATAATTTAAAAAAATATTTGTTAGTTTGGTCGAAACTCTTGGTCTGTGTGGTCCTAGTACAAAGCTTCTTTTCAGAGCTCTATCTAAGCTTTTGGTTGATGGTTCTAATGATCAGAGGGCTGGCTTGTAAGAACAATCCTTTTCTGATCCTTTGACCCAAGTGGGTCAAAGGATCAGCATTGCTATTCAACGTGGCAATGCTGCCAGCTTTCTGGGTACGGTTGTGGCTGACAGCGATGTGGAAGAGTTTTTGATACCTCAATATTTTTTTTTATTTTGATTGATATGTAAATATTCCTTACCTTCCTTTTTTAATATGTGTAAAGGATATAGTAGCTGTAAGTTGTAAATATAATTATTACTAGTATAATGTACAATACTAAAAAAAATGTTATCTTAAAACTTATCAGTATTTACAAAGAAATATGGTTTATTATGTGTATTCTATGCGCTTCCCAATTCGTTGGAGACCATTGGGAGGGTCGCTTTGGAAACGTGATATCAAATCTATCAATCTTGCTCCGAACTGTTTACGTTCTAAAGTAGGGCCTCGAAAACCGCTACAATAAACGGAAATTTGAGAAGGATATTGCTATTGCGGTTTACTTGACATGTTTATGAACACAAAAATATATTAGAGGATAATAATAAAATGATAAATGATAGCATTTTATTTACCTCTACAATGAATAATAACATTTATATTTTTTTTGTGTTGTTATGAAATCTGATTATTCTCAATCGTCAGATTTAACGCAAAACCAAGGCTGATATAAGTTCGAGCGTATGTATTATGTGTATGCGCGTGTGTGACACCGTATCTCTTTAGCATTATTTATATTACCTGTAACTTGAGGCAAAAATGCTTATGGTAAAATATGGGCGTTAATTATCATCTGCCACCCCTTCGGGGATAAAGGCTAGATTCGGGGATAGAGGATCATAAGAGGTATATAAGTATTTGTACGTTCCCTTTTTTTATTTATTTATTTATTTATATTTATATTTATATAGCTTATATATCAGAATTACAACAAAGGCCCCGTTTTGTCCTGGGAACAAGTTTCTGTGGGGAACCCGACCGGGAAAACTTCTCTACGTGGGCGAAGCCATATGGGCGTCAACAAGGAAAAGTATAAAATCGTTTTCATTTCAACGTTTATAAAATAATGCAAAAACTTAACAAATTATACATAAAAAGCTGCTCTATGAATCACGCTTATTATTAAAAAAAATTGCATCGAAATTCGTTGCGTTTAGCGAAAAACGACTTTGTTTTATATATGTAGCGATACAACGATATATACAGAAGTGCTCCCCCGTTTAGTCAGGCTCTCGTAATACATACATGAGGAAGACGAGGTAAAAACGGCTCTTACAGCATTATAAACATTAATAACGGTTGTTTTTATACTGATGAATATATTACTTATGCAAATTACAGACCACTTATTTATAATTCCTTTGTGAGTTTTTAAAAACTATTATTGTACAGCACCTAGCATGCTATGAAACAATAAACTGCTCAATTATATGAACGATAACTTTATATTCATCCCTGATTTTTTTATTCACATCCAAGTAAAAAGTGAAGCGCTCGTGGCCCCGCGGACTCAGTTTTCAGTAAACGATCACTGAGTTACGCAACTTTCACTATGACTGGTCCTCGGATGGTAGACCACTTTGTGGCATTTACATTTGCGAGCGTTTCCGTGCTTCGGAAGGTATGTTAAGCCGTTGGTCCCGGTTGCCAGTAACATGGCAGTCGTTAAGTCAAGTTGAACGCCTTATGGGCGGCTTGAAAAATATCAACAGCAGGTAGCCACAACCTGCGTCTGCCTATTTCAACACATGGTGAAAAGTGGGCATTCAATATGTATGCCTCTGCCACGCCTTCGGGGATAAGGCGTGCTAGATAAATAAACATTCAACTACGTCTTTGACAACTGATTTGTACAAATTATTTTCTACATACTTTATTGTTATAGTTGTCATACTTTAGTGTTGTAAGGGGACAAAACCAACATGAATAATTATCGTCCAATAACCTTGGTACATGTTATATCAAAAATCTTTGAAAAAGCTATATACTCTATAAAAAGCTATAGGCTCTACTCATTTATAATTAAATATAATATATTAAAAGATCAACAATTTGGTTTCAGGAAAAACTGTTCGACTGCTTTGGCATGTTTTACTCTTATGAAAACAATTACTATGAGCTTAAATAAAAAAATACCCATTACATCCATATTTTTAGATATGTCCAAGGCCTTCGACTTTGTGAGTCATGACTTACTTCTCATGAAACTAAATAGATATGGTGTCCGAGGCAATGCTCTGAAGTGGATCGATAGTTATTTAAGTAATCGTCAACAGTGCGTGGAGATTGCGAGACTTACTGGATACTAAAAAAACAGCACATAGATCAAAATATCGCGTGAATAGGTGTGGTGTACCCCAGGGTAGTATACTGTGGGCAGCTTGCTATTTTTGCTTTACATATATGATTTACCTGGTGTCACTTCGCACAAATGCATACTTTATGCTGAAGATACAACTATCAGCATTCAGCCAACAAATAAAAATCATTCGGACTACCAAAAAGATATCAATAAAACTCTGAGTAACGTAATCGCATGGTTAAAAACTAATAACTTACACATAAATACCAAAAAAACAAAATTAATCCAATTTCAAACTTACAATAGTAAACGCCCACAACTACAAATAAGTCATGATGGGGTAACTATCGATGAAGTCGATAACATAAAATTCTTGGGCATAACTATTGATGAGAATTGTAATTGGAAGGCACATATCTATGCACTATGCTCCAAAATAGATAGGTTTGAATATGTCTTATATAAAATTACACGAGTGGCTGGCATTGAGGCTGCATTATGTGCATATCATGGCTATGTCGCATCGATGCTACGGTACGGTTTAATAGTATGGGGCTATTCTGTTGATATTGCTAAAGCCTTCAGAGATCAAAAAAAATGTATGCGTTCTATATTCAGAGCACATCCGTTGGACAGTTGTGTGCCGCTGTTTAAACAATGTAAAATACTACCGCTGCCGGCTCTATATGTATTTGAAGTTGTTGTTGTGTGTCTTTGTCCACCGTCATATCAACCTAATTTGTCTTCATAATGATGTTGTAACCAGACCAAGTAGTAGAAGACCACATAAGTTACATATACCTAAGCAAAATCTCCAAATATTCTCGAACAATGTATTTTGTATGTCAATCCGCATTTATAACAAAGTACCTGATTATTTTAAAACTTTAACTTTAAAGAAATTTAAAAGTAAGCTTTTTCAATTTCTTCTACAGAAATGCCACTACTCAACTGATGACTTTCTAATTGATACATTTCCAAAACAGACTAAATTTCATGAAAATATATTTGTACACTGGAAAGAGTAGAATTATAATGTTCAAATATAATTTTAGAACATCTTGTATAATGTACAATATTCTGACAAATAAATGAATTGTTATTATTTTTGTCTCTTCTTCACGGGTATCTTCTATTTTTTTTCTTATGAAGATACCTGGTCTTTTGGCAGGCTTACATGGGGACATATTGGTCCAACACGCAGATGCCCTTTGAGAATTTTAATCTAATAGGAAATGGGACCCCCACTACAGGCAATCCACGCCCGCCTTATGTAGAAGAACGGTAATGGATCACCTCCAATGGGAGTTAAACTATTGTGAAATGTGCTAACTATGAAATGGGCTATTGGGTTGGGTGTTAAATGGATTGGGTGATTTAAGCTATTGATGAAAATGAAAATGATTATTATTATTGTTCCTGGAAGTGACTCTATCTTAAACTTCGACCAAAATATTGTCGATAAAGACTCTGCGCATCAATGTATGCTGAAGCCAACTAACATATTAAAAATGATAAACAAAAATAATGTTTTTGTGTAAATAGCCTTTAAATTTCCGCTATATTATTGCTGTTTTTTTAAAGTATAAAAATGAATATAGTACGGTATCCTTAAGAGATAGACATAAACCGACGCGGACTTTTTTTAGACCTATATTAGATACACAATTCCACAATACATTATTTGTTATATCTCAAAGGGTTTAGGCAGCGTTTTCGTTAAAAGCTCCCAGATGGCACATTTTTTCCGACACCGCCAAAATATATCGTTATAATTAAGTTAATGTATACAAAAATTTAACAATATATACATAAAAATCTTCTATTAGAATCACTATATCTATTTAAAAAAACTGCGTAGTTTTAGGTCCGTATTCCAGAACGTTTCTCAATACTGAATCAACGCTTGAGGCTAGTTTTCGCCTTATAAAATCTACTCTCAAGCGTAGATCGAGTACTGAGAAACGTTCTGGAATACGGCCCTTAAAGATCTAAGCATACATAGGGACAGACAGCGAAAAACGACTTTGTTTTATAATATGTAGTGATTAATCGCGATGATAAATAAGTTAATAGTTGACGCTCGCGGCTTCGCCCGCGTAGCGAAGTTTTCACGTTCCCGTTTCCCACTGGAACTTGTTCCCGATATAAAAAGTAGCCTATGTGTTATTCTGATGTATAAGCTATATTATTGTAAAGTTTCAATAAAATCTATTCAGTAGTTTTTACGTGAAGAAGTAACAAACATCCACACAAACTTTCGCATTTATAATTTTATTAAGATTAAGATACGTATATCATCACGATTGTACCGTGTAGAGCGGAGCAGTAATCATTCATGTCGACAAATCGGGCAAATTTTTATGCGTTATTGTAGAATTTATAAACTAAAAAAAAAAATAACTATCTTCACGCTGTATCCCTGACGGGGTAGTCAGAGATACAGTATTTTTAAACGACGGGATTAAATACGTACGACGAGAGTTAAAAGTATGTCACGGCTGAAGTGGCGGTCATGTAGATTTTATATATTACTAGTTGACGCCCGCGGCTTCGCCCGCGCAGATAAGTTTTCCCGATCACGTTTCCCACAGGAATTTGTTCCCGGGATAAAAAGTAGCCTTTGTGTTATTCTGATATATAAGCTATATTATTGTAAAGTTTCATTAAAATTTGTTCAGTAGTTTTTACGTGCAAAAGTACTTGCCGCACAAACTTTCACATTTATTTCCTAATATTATTAAGATTGTAAAATTGATAAACGATAAAATTAAATAGGTGAAGAAGCTGAGGAGGACAACTGGCATTTATATAAAATACTTCATAAGGCCTTTGTGCATCAATTGACAAAAGATTTCATTTGCCGCGACGGAAAAAATGTTAGGGAACAATACAGGGTAGAAATTAAAATAAATTAAGCACAACAGGTGACTTGAATGGATCGTTTTGATAAATATCCATAATGGAGTCACGTATCTATTGATAAAAAATGCAGTGATTTATTCATAAATTCTAGTCAATATAAATATTTTCCGTATTGTCATCCTCTTCTCTCTAAAGGACAATATAAGGAATATTGTTTACAGATTTCAGGGCCCTTTTAGATTCTGCTCACAGAAAACTGATGACTGCTACCAACGCTGTCTAACCACTCAACGTCCAAAAAGAACCTTTAGGATAATTCTGACTTGGATTCGGAATCTATACTAATATTATAAAGCTGAAGAGTTTGTTTGTTTGGTTGAACGCGCTAATCTCATAGACTACTGGTGAAAAATTCTTTTTGTTTTGGATTACCCATTTATCATTTACAGGCTATATATCATCACCTGGAGAGCGCTGGAGAGCTTACTACCTTGGAGAGCGGAGAAGTAATAATAAATGTTGACAAATCGGGGATTTTTTTTGTAGAATTTATAAGCAACGGGACTAAATAGGTGTGACGGGAGTTCAAAATATGTCACGGGCGAAACCGGGGGGTCACCTAATACTTAATATATGCCAACATTTCACCGTAAGCATTTATTATTTACATATTCTGTCTTGAATGTGTTGATGAAATAATAATAACAATGCGAATGCTGCCTCTGTTTCAGGAACGTGAACCATCAGTCAACGTGTCGGCACAGCGCTTATCGGATCAAGTACGAGCCATCCAAAGAGGTCATCTTTTGGAAGGTGATGTACTTGAATCAGGGACTAGTGCCACCGGTAACGCCTGGAGAAGTCCTGACTGCGCTTCGCCGCATGAAGAATCGGAAAGCTGTCGGACCCGATGGAGTCCCCATCGAAGCCTGGAAGGCGATGGGTCCTCGCGGTGTGGGCATCTTAGTAAACCTTTTTAACCGCATACTCCTCAGCGGGCAGATCCCAAACCAATGGAGACTGAGTATTATTACTCCAGTCTTCAAAGGTAAGGGGTCAGTGCAGGAGTGCGGGAGCTACCGCGGTATTAAGGTGATGTCCCACACCATGAAGATCTTCGAGAGGATTATAGACTCTCGGATCCGGCAGGAGTGTACTCTCTCGGAGTGTCAATATGGGTTTCGCCCTGGTCATGGGACCACGGACCCTGTTTTTGCCCTGAGGGTTGTCGCAGGGAAATACAGGTCGAAGAACACGCCTCTGCACTGTTTGTTTCTAGATATGCAGAAGGCCTTCGACTGTGTTCCTCGTGCGATGATCTGGTGGGCACTGCGGTCCAAAGGGGTTCCAGAGGTCTATATTGACACTATCCGGGACATGTACTGTGACTCCGACTCAATGGTTCGGACTGCTGTTGGCGACACGAAACCCTTCCCCATCACCGTCGGGGTACACCAGGGTTCTGTCCTTAGTCCGCTTCTGTTCAGTGTAATATTAGACGAATTGTCGGACAGCATCAGAAACCCGCATGAGCAGCCTCCATGGTTGCTCATGTATGCTGACGATATTGCGCTGGCAGACGCGGACAGGGGCAGATTGGTGCGACGTGTAAAGGCGTGGAAGGAGACGCTTGAGAACGGCGGTCTGAAACTAAATGTGGCGAAGACCGAGTACTTGGCACTAAACTCGACAGATTCCACATCCGTCCGCATAGGCGGTGATTTGGTCGAGCGCACGGACCAGGTTAAATACTTGGGATCTGTTTTTCACACGTCCAGTGACATCGATTGCGATGTCAAGTCACGAATTGCTGCCGCGTGGGTCAAATGGCGGGAGATGACCGGTGTCATTTGTGACCCTAAAATGCCGATCCGGTTGAAGGGACAGGTCTACAAAACCATTATTAGACCTGTCCTTTTACATGGCAGTGAGACGTGGCCGATATTGGAGCGACACAAGCAGGAGCTGCGTGTCACGGAAATGAAGATGCTGCGGTGGATGTGTGGAGTCACGCGGATGGACCGCGTGAGGAACTCTCGCATCCGCGGCAGCCTTCACGTCCGTGACATTGCAGACAAGTTGCAAGAGTGTCGCCTTCGTTGGTATGGTCACGTCTTGCGGCAACCGCCGGGCTACGTAGGTAACAAATGTCTGGCCATGTCAGCCCCGCCGGGTCCCGGTAAGAGGGGAAGACCCAAGAAGTGCTGGCTTGACGTCGTAAGGGATCACATGCGTGCCAATGGTCTCACCACAGGGGATGCCGACGACCGTGCGAAGTGGAGGAGAAAATGTAGGAAAGCGGACCCCGGGCGTCGCGAGACGCAACTGGGACAGACGCTCGGATGATGATGATGTACTTGAGAGGCTACGCTCGGACGTGTGTAGTAGTCTTGGTCAGACATCAACATCATCGCTACCTGAGACCCAACCTTTAAGAAGTATTTTAAATCGCGATAACGATGATGTGGTGGATACAAGTGCTACAAACGTAAGTACCCATTACAATGATCAATTGAGGAGTGCTTTGGAATGTGCTATACAGGAATATCGGTGTATACCATTAAAAAGTAGACCTCTGTTACCACGTTTGCCCATGCATAGAAAAAATGTAGCTCTAATGTGTGCCCTGGATTCATTATTATCAAATTATCTTGATAATAGAGAAGATCTCGGTGATACACATTCAGTTTTATATTGCGGAGCTGTTGCAGCATGTCGTGTTGCAAATGTAAAGTTTGTAAATAGCAACATTGTTGCACGACAAAAAACAGCTGCACCAGCTTGGCAATGTAGAATTGAACGTCGTATCTCTGAGACTAGGGCACTCATTGGTAAGCTCATTTGCTTCAGGTGGGGAAATACCCGTCCTAGAGTGATGCGATCTCGGGGCTTTCTCGGGCACTGATATTAGACCTCGAGAATTTTTAGCGCGAGTCACAGAGCGCATAGATTACCTGAAGCAGAAAATGTATGCATGGGCAAATCGTGTTCGTAGATATAAAAAAAGAGTCGATCGATATTCTCAAAATAGAATATTCCAAAGAGACGAAAGATGGGTCTACAGAAATTGGGAGCATCATGACTCGGGTGGGACCAAAGTGCATCGGCCAGATGTTGATGTCACACCTTCTTTTTGAGGGGGATTGGATGCGAGATGTCGAACGTTCATGTGAACCTATTAAAATGATGAAACCAATTTCCATAACATCGGATGATGTTTCGAATGCGGACTGCATTGCAGGATTAGAAGTCAGCAGGACCCGACGGATTGCATAACTTTTGGTTAAAATGGTTCGTAGAGTCGTAAACGTTTAGCATGTCAATTCCAATCATGCCTAAAGTCAGGATCACCGCTGCCAGATTTCTTGACCACTGGAGAGACCCATCTTTTGTTTAAATCCGGAAATGCCACAGATTCTAAGAATTATAGACCTATTACGTGTCTCCCTTCGGTCTATAAACTTTTAACATCTATTCTGAGAGAGAAAATATCATCGCACTTGATTGACAACTCCATCTTCTCCTCCTTTCAAAATGGATGTAAAAGTGGTTCTCGTGGCACGAAGGAGCTTCTAATAATTGATATAGTCAATAACCAACAGACACGCCGTCACCGTAAGAATCTGCCGACATGTTGGATAGACTATAAGAAAGCTTTTGACTCTGTGCCACATACATGGCTTCTGAGGGTACTGGAGTTGTATAAAATTGATGCAACTCTGCGTGCCTTGATGAGGGCATGTATGGGGCAATGGAAGACAGTCTTATGCTATCCAGGATGTCGACAGGTTTGTGGGGACAGTGCACCTATAAAGATTGAGCGGGGTATATTTCAGGGTGACAGTCTCAGTCCTTTATGGTTTTGCCTAGCACTGAATCCTCTGAGTACCATACTAGAGAATTCAGGGTTAGGCTATCGGTTGTGGAGAGACGGTCAAGTTATATCCCACCTCTTATACACGGATGACTTGAAACTATTTGCATCCAACAAACACCAACTGATTGAGTTATTAAAGGTAACAGAAACCTTTAGTAATTCTATCAGAATGGAGTTTGGTGTGGACAAATGTGCGGTCATGCACGTAAATAGAGGTGGGATAATAGAATCTCAAGGAGTAAAATTTCACATTCTGTGCGACTTGGATGTCTCTCTGCACCCGAAACATATAAATACCTGGGTATGTCACAGGCGTTAGGCATCTCTGAAGCTGGTATGAAACAAAAGTTAAAAGAGCGCTTCTTCGGCCGCTTGAAAAAAGTTCTAAAAAGTCTTTTATCAAGTGGTTATAAGGTGCGGGCTTTTATTGGTTGGGTCATGCCAGTTTTGATGTACTCCTTTGGCATACTCAGGTGGACTCAGACAGAACTAGAAGCCCTGAATAGGAAAGTCCGTACGCTATTAACTACATTTAGAATGCATCATCCGCGTTCGTCAGTGATGAGGTTGTACATATCACGGAAATGTGGGGATCGTGGATTACTTAATGCCAAGACCCTTCATAACCGTGAGGCGTGCAACCTCAGAGAATACTTCTTTCACGCTGAAGCGGATGTGCATCGTGATGTGTTTGTAGCTGATAACAGACTTACCCCGCTTCAGAGCAAGCTAAGGAGAACTGGCATAAACTTATAATACTAAGTCTCAATGATTACTATCTTCACGCTGTATCCCTGACGGGGTAGTCAGAGAGGACAGATCGCCAGGCTTCGCGATCCATGCATACTTCTTTCGCTTCTTCGAGATTCATCAATCGTTTCATACACGCACGTCTGGGTATCCGAGTACTTTTGACCTTTCCGTTTTTGAGCAATCTGCTCACGTGGTCTTCATATGTAAGTCTCGGTCTACCCTGATCTCTTCTACCCTCTGCTTTCGTACAATATAAAATCTTCGTCAATCGTTCCTCACTCATTCGTTGGACGTGTCCAAACCAACGGAGCACGCCCTGTTCTAGCTTAACGCTGACACTTTCATTCAAACCTGCCATATTGCGTATCACTTCGTTACGTATTCGGTCGGCCAAGGTAACGCCGCATAATTTTCGAAGTGATCGCATCTCCACAGCATTCAATTTACTTTCATGCATCTGCTGACATACCCAGGTTTCGCTACCGTAAAGCAAAGTTGGCACTAGCACTGCGTTATGAATCACCAGTCGTGCTTCTTTTACGATGCTTTGTCGCTTTACTAATTGGGACAAAGCACCGTTAACTCTGTTTCCGGCAGCTACTCGCCGTTCTACATCCGAATCATATCTTCCATCCGCGCTAAACATACTCCCTAAATACACAATTTCATTCACTTGCTCTAGACGTTCCTGGTTTACCCTAATCTCGCATTTAGTTCTTACGTCATCTCTTTCAAATACTAGAACCTTAGTCTTACTTGCATTCAAGCGTCTTCAATTCAAGACCCTTACTTTCACACTCCTCTTTCATATTAGTGACCAATGCCTGAAGGTCGGCTTCTGATGAGGCCATGAGCACCGCATCATCAGCATACAGCAGACAGTTTACTGAAATGTCACCCAAATTCACACCCATATCACAATCTTTCAACTTCTGCAGGCAACTGTCCAGATACACTATGAACAGCCAGGCGGACATGACGCAACCCTGTTTGACGCCTGTACAGACATCTAAAAGAGGTGACACATCCCCCCCTACTCGCACGCAAGCCTTACAGTCCTTATAAAGCGACTGTATTGCCCGCAGCAGCGAGCCGTCCACACCATATCCGGGCAGCAAATCCCACAGTGTTTCCCTCACAACGTTATTAAATGCTTTCTCCAGATCCACAAAAGCGCAGAAAACCGTCTGGCTAATAGCCAGAAAAAAGCACTTGATCCATGCAACCTCTTCCACGTCGGAATCCGCATTGAGCCTCCCATAAATACCTTTCAGACTTTTCTTGCATTCTTGCCGTTATAATCTTTGCATACACCTTACTAGCTAAGCTGACCAAGCTGATCGCCCTGTAGCTGGAGCAGTTTAGGCGCGAGCCTTTCCCTTTGTAGATAGGTACTACAACTGCTATTCGCCAGTCATCTGGGACCTCACCCGTCCGCCAGCACAAGTTGCATAACAGACATAGAGTGTCCCAGACGCGCGAACCACCGTACTTGATCATCTCAGCAGTAACTCTGTCTTTTCCCTCAGCCTTACCACATTTTATACTTCTTATCGCTTGTTCAATTTCTTTCATACTTATGACTTCAATGACATCGGGATCCGGAGCATCGAAGTGAGCTCCACTTCCCGATGTGGCATCTCTGTCTTTTCTTGCATACATCTTTCCATAATATTCACTCCATCTCTGCAGGACGTCAGTTTGGTCTGTTAGGACGTCATTGTTAACACTAAGCACTTTATTCATACTGCAGATTGCCGAACAACTCCGGGTCTTGCCTACCTCTTTCCAGAAGAGCCTGGCATTATCCCGGAAATTGGACGACAACCTTTCATCCGCTTTCATTCTGCACCTTTCACGAGCTTCTTCTATCAGTGCCTTCGTGTTAACTTTTTGCAGCTTGTATCTCTCTTTCATATTAAAATCATCCCGCGAGGCTAAGTAGTCTAACCATGCTTTCTTCTTCATTCGAACTGCTTCTTTCACTTCCTCATTCCACCATGCGTCACGCTTATTACTACTGCCTCTTCTCGTTGCTCCACACACTTCTACAGCGGCATTTACCATACTATCCCTAAGGTTCTGCCATACACTTTCCACATTCTCACTACTAACATTGACGTTGCCAAGCTTTTCGTTTACTCTTTCTTTATATTTATTCCTAATGGATGCATCCTGCAGCTTCCAGCTTTTGATGCTATGAGTCGGCTCAGGTTCAGGACACTCGGTGCGATGACGCCAACCCGCGAACAGACCCCTTATCCTAGTTATTACTAGGTAGTGGTCTGATCCTAGTTCAGCGCCTCGATAAACCCTTATGTCCATCACCTGTTTACGGAGCCGACTATCCATTAGGAATAGATCTATCATGCTTCTCTTTGACTTACATCTCCTCGTATATATGAAGTTGTTTGTGGTTAAACATTGTGTTCGCCACAAACAAATACTTTTCCTTACAAAATGCCAGTATAAGCTTGCCAGCGTCATTCACCCTTTTATCCCCATACTTCCCGAGTACCGACTCAAAACCATCGCGAGCGGTACCCACCCAACAATTCAAGTCTCCAAGTCTCAATGATCGTAAGGATATATGGATGAGCAACCTTGTTTCCGCCTGATAAAAGACTTTTCAGTACTTTTTTCAGGCGGCCCAGGAAACGCTCCATTAACGATTGTTTCATACCCTTGTCATCAATTCCTAATGCCTGTGACATACCCAAATTATTATTATATTATTATTATGTCTCTTCTTCTTCACGGGTATCTTCTTTATTTTTCTTATGAAGATACCTGGTCTTTTGGTAGGCTTACAGGAGGCCCTTTGAGAATTTTAATCTAGTAGGAAATGGAACTCCCACTAAAGACAATCCCGCCTTATGTAGAAGAACGGTAATAGACTACCTCCAATGGGAGTTAAACTATTGTGAAATATGCTAACTACAAAATGGGCTATTGAGTTGGGGGTTAGATGTACTATAGGTGATATGAACTATTGATTAAGACGGCGTCTGCCATTTTAATATATCATTATCAAAATGTAGGCAGACGGTGACTTGCCAACTCACTAGATGGGCCCCCTATACAATCGCCATAGGCATGATAAGCCTGTAAGGCAACAGAGGGCAACACCGGTGTGAGCGGCTTGGGGTGTCGAGCGGTGCGGCGCCGGTTTCACCTTCGCGGGACAGGCCCGGAGCGGGCTTCCCCTTAGTTATGCCCTTGAAAATGACACTTCCACCCCCGAGCATATAGCTCTGGCTCCCTCCCTCTGACCGACCAATTAAGGCAAGCCAGAGTTGAGATTTGCTGCACTCCTGGGAGTAGCATTCTCACCGCTCTACCGTTAGGCCATTAAATCCTAACCGGTGCAGAAGGGCAACAAAACTCTGAGGAATCGGGACCGATGTGTAGCCACGCACATTCAGCTCGCCACAATCTGCCCTGCGGATGTTAGCTTTTCATTAACTTTCTGATACATTTTTTGTTGATATCAGAAAGTGGAAGACTCAAAAAGTGAATCTACTATGCCCTCATAGGATTGCGTTAATCCTATAAAAGATAACGACTGTCCACGAGGGGTTTATTATTATTATTTTATTATTATTTCTCTTTATTTCAATATATTACATTAATATGATATTTTTAAATATACATATCCAAAAAGTGCATTTAAAATATAAAACATAATATACCACCGGTATCGGGTACCGGGACCAAGTCACCGGTGGTTAGGGCTTCAGAGAGAGGAACCTCCTCACAATACGTGCAGTTTTAAGAAGAACCGCCTTCTGCATCAAGGCCTTGACGCAACTGCCTAACGCGAGCCTCTTAAGGTGTTGGTCGAGGCTTTTGGCTATTAGTCCGTGCACAGAGATTACTATAGACACAATAATAGCTGAGTCAATACTCCACATGTTCACAATCTCGTGGGCTAAATCCAAATACTTACCTTGTTTGTCTACTTCAGTCTTCACGAGATTGTCGTCATGTGGAATAGTGACATCAATTATTATTGCAAGGCGCTCTAAACGATCTGGTATCACTATATCAGGCCTATTGGCAACAATAGTCCTGTCAGTGACAATAGATCGATTCCAGTACAATGTGATATGGTCACTTTCGAGAACAGGGTCGGGCACAAATTAATAAAATACGGTACCTCTGATTCAACAAGGTTATACTTCAGAGCAAGTTGTTGATGGATAATCCTAGCTACTTGGTTGTGTCTATGCAAATACTCACTATTTGCGAGACTAGAACAACCAGAAATTATATGCCTAAGGGACTCTCCGGGACGGTGGCACGCCCGACATATGTCAACCGTACCGTCCTTTAGGACATATTTTCGGTAGTTATTAGTCATCACAACTTCATCAGTAATAGCAAAGACAAAACCTTCGGTCTCCAAATAGATCACCGAATCATAGCCAGGACACAGACGATGGTAAATCTATATCAGCTCCATGTAGGCTTCGATTAAACCGACCATGTAACTCTTTGCTCATCCATATATCCTTACGATCATTGAGACTTAGTATTATTTATTATTTCACATGATAGGTTCATAGGATGCTATCTACCACCACACCAAAATTTATTCAAATTGTTGCAGCCGTTTAATCGTGTACACAAAACATAGACAATCACAAACTTTATAACATTAGAGTATCGATATGTAATGCCGTAATAATTTGGTAAAAAGGAAAACAGCGGAGAAACTGGCATAGGGAACTACGGCTTTGGAGCAAGGAATGCTCGAGGACAAATGTTCCTCAATTTTCTACAAGCTAACTCACTGTATGCTATGAACACCTTCTTCAAAAAACAGGAGCAGCGTAAGTGGACATGGAGGCACCCTGACGGCTTACACAAGAATGAATATGACTATATCATCACAGACTATAAGAAGACGAAGACGTCAATGTCCTAAATAGGTTCTCCACAGGCGGCGATCATCGCTTGGTGAGAGCAGACATATATGTAAAGCTACGAACATCGCGAAGGAATCTTGTTGTAAGGAAACATCTTCCAATCGATACCAAACGAAAGATACTGCGAGCTAACGAAGATCTGTATGAGAATGCTGTCGAGGCAAAGCTCAACTGCGAACGTTTAACCACCATGACCATAGATGAGATTAACGATCAACTAATTACAGCGTTAACTCACAGCCTTGACGAAATCATTCCAAATGTCCTACCAAATAGGACAACTAAATTAACACCAGGGACTATAAAGATGATGGACCAAAGAAGGTCGCTATGCAGTGAGGGAAACGCGGATAGTCAGGAATACACAGACCTACAGAAGCGCATCCGTAAACAGACTCGGATAGACTTGACTGACTGTAACACCAACCTCATACAGGAAGCATTAGAGAAGAACAGCAGCCGAAGGGTTCTTAAATTGAAGCTGAACGAGGGTAGGAAACAAATCTTCAAGCTTCTCAACGGAAATGGGGAAGAAGTCACAAATAAGGAGCAGCTACTTGCGATAGCAAAAGAGTACTATGAAACTCTATATAAGAGCAGAGCAGCACCGAGCCAGACAATAGCAACACTTGGGCAACCCCGATTACTAATCCAGAATGTAGGCTCCGAAGAGATTCCCGATGTCATCCCAGATGAAGTAATGCTGGCTATACAACAACTTAAAAATAGGAGAGCACCGGGAGAAGACGGCGTGTTACCAGAGATGATCAAAATCAACAGAAGGGTCGTCAGCAATGTGCTCGCAGTATTATTCACACAATGCATCGTGGAAACTAAAGTACCTGATTCATGGCACAACACGATAATCACCCTGATCCACAAAAAAGAGAACATCAAGAAGCTGGAAAACTATTGACCCATAAGCCTGCTGTCACATATTTATAAGATCTTCTGGAGAGTTCTAGTTAACAGGCTCGACAGGAGACTAGAATTTTTCTAACCAAG
This sequence comes from Thumatha senex, assembly GCA_948477245.1. NCBI lineage: Eukaryota > Metazoa > Arthropoda > Insecta > Lepidoptera > Erebidae > Thumatha > Thumatha senex. The sequence continues at coordinate 29,205,616 of OX419732.1, forward strand.
AGAACAGGCAGGATTTCGCTCAGGCTTCAGTACCAATGACCACCTACAAACCCTAAAAACAGTCATAGAGAAATGTAACGAGTACAGAAAACCACTTATCCTCGCCTTCATCGACTACGAGAAAGCATTTGACTCGATAGAGTGGTGGTTCATAGAACGAGCCCTAGCCAGATGCCGCATCGATGAAAGGTACATACAAATCCTCAACCACTTACATCACAACGCTACTGCCTGTGTCTCCTTGCACGAGAAAACCGACAAATTCCATCTACAGAGGGGTGTCAGGCAAGGAGACACAATATCACCAAAATTATTTACCCTGGCACTAGAATGCATATTCCAGCAGATGCAGTGGACAGAGAAAGGGCTGATGATGGATGGAGAGAGACTGACAAATCTGAGGTTTGCTGACGATCTGGTCCTGGTTTCGGAGAGCGTCGAGGATATGGTGACGATGCTAGAGGATTTAAAGGCGGAATCCGAGAAGACCGGTCTTAAAATGAACATTGGGAAAACCAAAATTATGACCAACATTCCTGAAGTCACAAACTGCCAGCTTCCAGTGGAGAGAGTGACCGAGTATATATATTTAGGGCATAAGGTTACTCTTGGCTTTGAGAATCAAGTAGCGGAATTGGAACGTCGAATAGCGCAGGCGTGGGCTGCATTCGGTGTCAACAAACAACTACTGTGTGGAAAAATACCCCTACGTCTTAAAATCAAAGTCTTCGAGCAGTGTGTCATGCCCGTACTAGCCTATGGTACGGAAACCATAACTCTTACGCAGAAGTCCGCCGAGAAGTTCCGAGTCGCGCAGAGGGGTATGGAGAGAGCTATGCTCGGGATCACCCTACGGGACTGGAAACGGAATGATTGGATTCGAAGTAAGACCAAAGTTAGAGACATTATGGCCGTAATAGCGCAAAGAAAGTGGACATGGGCGGGGCACATTGCGAGAATGGACAAGAGCCGCTGGACAAGACGAGTCCTAGAATGGAGACCCAGAGCGGACACCCGAGGGCGTGGAACCACCACAGCGCTGGGTGGACGACATCCGACGACACGGAGATCGAGACTGGATGATTCAGGCACAGGATCGACAGGAGTGGAAGAAGAGGGAAGAGGCCTACATCCAAGATTGGATAAATAAAAGGCCACCATGATGATGATGATGAATAATCACATAATAAGAACATTGATATTTTTCGAAAAAACATGATATTTTTCGTAGTTATGCTGAAACACGTAATTTCATCATAATTGGAACAAGTTTCCTATAATTTAATTGAACTGAACGTGACCAAGGATATGGTTTACCAAACTCAATAATATTCTATTCAATGCTCTGCTGATACGCGGTATGTTATTGTTTCTCTGAAATTGAAGAAATAAAAACTACTTATTTCGATTATCTGAGTACAAAAGTAAAGCTGATTTATAGTAATACTAGCTAATATCTGTCTGAATTTATTGAATCTCTATACTATTATAATCTATATACTATTGCCCTTATATTACAACCGCATAACTATCGGGACAATGATTGCCAAATCCACATCCCACATGTCGACAACCTCGTGAGCCAGCTTATAACGATTGGGTCATACCATTGTTAACCTACTCCTTTGGCATACTCAGATGAACTTAAACAGAGCTGGACACCCTGGATAGAAAAGTTCGTTCTCTGTTTACTGCATACCGAACACATCACCCACGTTCGTCTGTCATGAGGTTGTATATCCCCCGGAATTTTTGAGGTCGAGGCTTCTTAAATATTAAGACTCCACAACCGCGAGATATGCAACCTTAGAGAATATTTTCTGTCAGCGGACGTTAGTATGCATCAGGATGTAGTAGCAGTAGACAATGGGCTTACCCCGCTTAATCTGGCTAAAAAGAACTGGTGCAAACCTGTGATACTCACTACTGATGATCGCAGGGAGATATGGAGGAGCAAGGAGCTGCATGGACGATTTTTCTGGGACCTATATGGGTCCGACGAAGATTTAACAGCATCTGTTTCCTGGCTACGGTTTGGTGACCTGTTTGGAGAAACTGAAGGTTTTGTCTGTGCAATTACAGACGAAGTAGTAATGACGAATAACTATCGAAAGTATATTCTGAAGGATGGGACGATTGACATTTGTCGGGCATGTCATCGTCCGGGAGAATCTATTAGACATATTAATTCTGATTGTTCTCGTCTTGCTAACGGGGAGTATTTGCATAGACACAATCAAGTAGCCAGGATTGTCCATCAGCAACTAGCTCTTAAATATAAATTTGTGGAATTGGAGGTACCCTATTACAGGTATGTACCCGACCCAGTTCTTGAGAATGGTCGTATCACTTTGTACTGGGATCGATCCATCATTACTGACAGGACTATTGTTGCCAATAAACCTGGTATAGTGGTGATAGATCAATTAGAGCGTCGCGCAATGATTGTTGATATTACCATCCCACATGACGAAAATCTCGTGAAAGCAGAAAAAGAGAAACAATTAAAATATTTGGACTTGGCTCACGAGGTTGTCGACATGTGGGATGTGGATTCGGCAATCATTGTCTCAATAGTTATAAGGTTGTAGGAGGCAATAGTATATAGATTACAATAGTATAGAGATTCAATAAATTCAGAGATAAATTCAGACAGATATTAGCTAGTATTACTATAAATCAGCTTTACTTTTGTACTCAGATAATCGAAATAAGTAGTTTTTATTTCTTTAATTTCAGAGAAACGATAACATACCGCGTATCAGCAAAGCATTGAATAGAATATTATTGAGATTGATAAACCATATCCTTGGTCACGTTCAGTTCAATTAAATTATAGGAAACTTGTTCCAATTATGATGAAATTACGTGTTTCAACATAACTACGAAAAATATCATGTTTTTTCGAAAAATATCATTGTTCTTACTATGTGATTATTACGGCATTACATATCAATACTCTAATGTTATAAAGTTTGTGATCGTCTATGTTTCGTGTACACGATTAAACGGCTGCAACAATTTGAATAAAATTTGGTGTGGTAGTAGATTTCTATCTACCACCACACCAAATTATATTCTATGAACCTATCATGTGAAAAACGAGTACCACGCGTCATTTAGTAATATATAAGTGGCAACCGGGAATGTCGGGAGCCCAAGTTTATTTTTCCGCATATATTTTATTTATACATTCGCTTACCGCTCAACATTTCTTCTTATTTCATGTATAGGAAATTGAAAAGAATGTTTTTGAAAAAAATATGTTTTTTTTAAACTGCGGAGTATGACTTCTTATCGCCACTGCACAGTTTCTACGATTACCACATTTACCCATATATAAAATAAGTGGTTATGGTTATGATTCCAGAGACAGGAACCTCTCACAATGCGTGCCGTATCGAGGAGAGTCTAGAACTACCTTCTGCATCAAGCCCTTGACCCAGCTGCCTAACGCGAGCCTCGTAAGATGTTGATCGAGGCTCTTGACAATCTTCTTTTTTTATTATTATTCTCTTTATTGAAATAGTTATAACATATTGATTTATATTTTAAATACAACATATTTATATTTTATATACAAAATAAAAATAAACTCTATTTAGAAACATAAAAAAAAAAGAGTCCAACCGGCATCGGGTACAGGGACCAAGCTACCGGTGGTTAGGGCTTCAAAGACAGGAACCTCCTCACAATACGCGCCGTGACAAGAAAGACTGCCTTTTGTATCAGGCCCTTGATCCAGCTATCTAACGAGAGCCTCTTCAGATATTTATCGAGGCTCTTTGCCATCAAACCATGGACCGAAACGATAATCGAAACAATAATTGCCGAATCAACAGACCACATGTCAACAACCTCATGAGTCAAGTCAAGGTATTTCAGTTCTTTTTCCTTTTCGGCTTTTATGAGGTTGTCATCAGGTATGCTGATATCGATAATTATTGCGCGGCGTTCCAATCGACCTATCACCACTATATCAGGCTTATTGGCAACAATAGTCCTGTCAGTGATGATAGATCGATCCCAATATAATGTAACGTGACCATCTTCAAGAACTGGGTCGGGCACATACCTGTAGTATGGTACTTCTAAATCTACAAGATGATATTTTAGGGCAAGTTGCTGATGTATAATCTTGGCTACTTGGTTATGTCTGTGCAAATATTCTCCATTAGCAAGACGAGAACAACCTGAAACAATATGTCTGAGAGATTCTCCGGGACAATGACATGCCCGACAGATGTCAATTGTACAATCCTTCAGAATATACTTTCGGTAATTGTTCGTCATGACAACTTCATCCAAAATTGCAAAAACAAAACCTTCAGTTTCTCCAAAAAGATTACTGAACCGTAGCCAAGATACGGACGCTTCTAAGTCAATATCGGATCTATATAAGGCTTGAAAAAATCGTCCATGTAGCTCTTTGCTCTTCCACATCTCTTTGCGATCTTCAATACTAAGCACTTCGGGTTTGCGCCAGTTCCCTCTGCCCATAGCAAGTGGAGTTAACCCATTGTCCAATGCGACCACATCACGGTGCATAGGAGTATCCATTTAAAAAAAAAACTCTCTAAGGTTGCATATCTCGCGGTTATTAAGGGCCTTAGCATTTAAAAAACCACGACCCCCAAATTTCCGCGGGATTTACTCCTACAACCTCATAACAGATGATCGGGGATGATGCATCCGAAATGTAGTCAGCAGTGTTCTTACCCGTCTATCAATCGTATCAAGTTCAGTCTGAGTCCATCTGAGTATACCAAAAGAGTACATTTGGACTGGCATGACCCAACCATTGCAAGCACAAATGGGTGTAAGGGGCCCCACCAAGATCTTCGGGGCCCAAGTCAACCTCCCGTGCCAGTGCGTGCACCTGCTGATTAACGGACGAGGCTCTGGCGCTGGCTTTCCCCTCTGGGGTTGGGAGGTCTGAGGGCGTCGCTCCCATAAAAGCCACCCGCCGAAACAAATAATGAAAAGAAGTAAAAGGAATGCTGCTAGGGATAGGGCGCCGCCGCAAAACGGCGCGCAGGAGCCCCGCCCGACTCCTGTGGCAAGTGGGCTAGGGCTGCCGTGTGTCGGGCCAGCACGGCTAAAGAAGTTAGCCCCAACCCGAATCCGCTTCGCATCTTGGAACATTGGCACGCTGACTGGGCGTGCGGTAGAGTTGGCCGAAGTACTCTCCAGGCGGAGGGTGGACGTGGCGTTCCTGCAGGAGACTCGGTGGAAGGGCAACAGAGCCCGGCCTTTGCAGAAAGGCTACAAGCTGTACTACACGGGTGCGCCTGGTGGGGAGAACGGGGTGGCCGTGGTGCTCTCCGAAGGGCTGCAGAGCGGCATCTTGGAGGTGAAACGCTGTAGCGACCGGCTTATGATCGTGAGGGTGCTTATCGATGGGATTATTACCCACCTGATAAGTGCCTACGCGCCACAGGCCGGTTGTAGCGACGCCGATAAGATGTCGTTTTGGGGCCAACTCGAGGGAGTGCTTCGGAGCATTCCGTTGTCACAGGGAATCGTTTTGGGCGGCGACCTAAACGGTCATGTGGGTGAGAGGTGTGAGGAGTTTGAACGTGTTCATGGTGGTTTTGGATACGGCACCCGCAACACTGAAGGAGAAACTATCCTCAGAACGTGTGCGGCTGCCGATCTGGCCATTGTGAACACGTATTTCAAAAAGAAATCCGAACATCTCATCACCTACAAGAGCGGGAGGCGTACAACTCAGATCGATTTCCTACTCACTAGGCGACACAGCATCGGCAAGGTGGCCAACTGCAAGGTCATACCCGGTGAGAGTCTTACTGCACAACACCGTCTCCTTGTCATGGACCTCTGCGTGAAGCCTAAAGGCAAACGCATCGAGCGGTGCCAGCGCCGCATCAGATGGTGGCTGCTTGATGAAACTAGGTCCCAGGAGTTCGTCTCAGCTGTCGGTGACAAGTGCACCGACACTGAAGGCGAACCAGTTCAAGATTACTGGGACAAAGTTCAGGCGGCCATCCTTGGAGCGGCGAAGGTGGTGCTCGGTGAGTCTAAGGGTGGACGCAAATGTGACAAGGAAACTTGGTGGTGGAACGACGCAGTCCTGAGGGAGACCAGGGAGAAGAAAGCCCTCTTTAAAAAGTGGCAAGCGACCGGATCTTCCGAAGACTGCGACGCGTACAGGGCTGCCAAGCGCGCCACAAAGAGAGCTGTAGCCAGAGCCAGACGAGACCACTTACAACCTTTGTATGATAAGCTGGAATCGTCTGAGGGGCAGAAGCTCATCTATAAGCTGGCGCGCTCCAGGGTCAAAGCGGCACAGGATATATCCAAGTGTCGCTGTGTAAAAGACCCTGAGGGCAACCTGTTAAGCGAAGACCTCGCGGTAAAGGAGAGATGGCGCTCGTACTTCCACGAGCTGCTTAATAAGCAGCATAAAGAGGTGCAGCCTCCGGACCTCCCTCCGAATCAAGGACTAGTGCCACCGGTAACGCCTGGAGAAGTCCTGACTGCGCTTCGCCGCATGAAGAATCGGAAAGCTGTCGGACCCGATGGAGTCCCCATCGAAGCCTGGAAGGCGATGGGTCCTCGCGGTGTGGGCATCTTAGTAAACCTTTTTAACCGCATACTCCTCAGCGGGCAGATCCCAAACCAATGGAGACTAAGTATTATTACTCCAGTCTTCAAAGGTAAGGGGTCAGTGCAGGAGTGCGGGAGCTACCGCGGTATTAAGGTGATGTCCCACACCATGAAGATCTTCGAGAGGATTATAGACTCTCGGATCCGGCAGGAGTGTACTCTCTCGGGGTGTCAATATGGGTTTCGCCCTGGTCATGGGACCACGGACCCTGTTTTTGCCCTGAGGGTTGTCGCAGAGAAATACAGGTCGAAGAACACGCCTCTGCACTGTTTGTTCCTAGATATGCAGAAGGCCTTCGACTGTGTTCCTCGTGCGATGATCTGGTGGGCACTGCGGTCCAAAGGGGTTCCAGAGGTCTATATTGACACTATCCGGGACATGTACTGTGACTCCGACTCAATGGTTCGGACTGCTGTTGGCGACACGAAACCCTTCCCCATCACCGTCGGGGTACACCAGGGTTCTGTCCTTAGTCCGCTTCTGTTCAGTGTAATATTAGACGAATTGTCGGACAGCATCAGAAACCCGCATGAGCAGCCTCCATGGTTGCTCATGTATGCTGACGATATTGCGCTGGCAGACGCGGACAGGGGCAGATTGGTGCGACGTGTAAAGGCGTGGAAGGAGACGCTTGAGAACGGCGGTCTGAAACTAAATGTGGCGAAGACCGAGTACTTGGCACTAAACTCGACAGATCCCACATCCGTCCGCATAGGCGGTGATTTGGTCGAGCGCACGGACCAGGTTAAATACTTGGGATCTGTTTTTCACACGTCCAGTGACATCGATTGCGATGTCAAGTCACGCATTGCTGCCGCGTGGGCCAAATGGCGGGAGATGACCGGTGTCATTTGTGACCCTAAAATGCCGATCCGGTTGAAGGGACAGGTCTACAAAACCATTATTAGACCTGTCCTTTTACATGGCAGTGAGACGTGGCCGATATTGGAGCGACACAAGCAGGAGCTGCGTGTCACGGAAATGAAGATGCTGCGGTGGATGTGTGGAGTCACGCGGATGGACCGCGTGAGGAACTCTCGCATCCGCGGCAGCCTTCACGTCCGTGACATTGCAGACAAGTTGCAAGAGTGTCGCCTTCGTTGGTATGGTCACGTCTTGCGGCAACCGCCGGGCTACGTAGGTAACAAATGTCTGGCCATGTCAGCCCCGCCGGGTCCCGGTAAGAGGGGAAGACCCAAGAAGTGCTGGCTTGACGTCGTAAGGGATGACATGCGTGCCAATGGTCTCACCACAGGGGATGCCGACGACCGTGCGAAGTGGAGGAGAAAATGTAGGAAAGCGGACCCCGGGCGTCGCGAGACGCAACTGGGACAGACGCTCGGATGATGATGATGACCCAACCATTGCAAGCGCGCAACTTGTTACCACCTGACAAAATACTTTTTAATACTTTTTTCAAGCGGCCATATAAACGTTCCTGCAATGTTTGTTTCATCCCAGAATCAGAAATTCCTAATACCTGTGATAAACCCAGATATTTGTACATTTCGGTTGCAGAAAGAGAGCTTAGCTTAGTGGAATCTGAAAGTTCTACACCATCAGATTCCACAATCACACCTCTTTTCACATGCATGACTGCACATTTGTCTCATTTTGAGAGATAGATAAAATCTAATTATTATTATAAATATTATGATTCTTCTTTACACGGGTATCTTCTTTTTTTTTTCTCATGAAGATACCCGGACTTTTGGTAGGCTTACATGGGGACATAGGTCCAACACGCAGAGGCCCTTTGAGAATTTTAATCTAATAGGGAATGGGACCCCCACTGCAGACAATCCACGTCCGTCTTATGTAGAAGAACGACAATGGACCACCTCCAATGGAAGTTAAACTATTGTACAATTTGCTAGCTATGAAATGGGCTATTGGGTTAGGGGTTAGATGAACTGGGTGATTATAACTATGGATGAGGGCGGCGTCTGACATTTTAATATCTGATTATCAAAATGTTGGCAGACGGTGACTCGCCAAGTCACTAGACGGGCCCCCTATACAATCACCATAGGCATGATAAGCCTGTAAGGTGACAGAGGGCAACACCGGTGTGAGCGGCTTGGGGTGTCGAGCGGTGCGGCGCCGGTTTCCCCGTAGTTATGCCCTTGAAAATGACACTTCCACCCCCGAGCATACAGCTCTGGCTCCCTCCGTCTGACCGGCCAATTAAGGCAAGCCAGAGTTTAGATTTGCTGCACTCCCGGGAGTCGCACTCTCACTGCTCTCCCATTAGGCCTTTAAATCCTAACCGGTGCAGAAGGGCAACAAAACTCTGAGGAATCGGGACCGATGTGTAGCCACGCACATTCAGCTCGCCACAATCTGCCCTGCGGATGTGAGCTTTTCATTAAATTTCTGATACATTTTTTGTTGATATCAGAAAGTGGAAGACTCAAAAAGCGATTCTACTATGCCCTAGGCCATAAGGTTGCGTTAATCCTATAAAAAGATAACGACTGTCCTCGAGGGGTTATTATTATTATTATTAGTTGAATTTCTGCTATACAATGAAAAAAAAGACAATCAACAAATGACTGAAAAAAATATTCTTACCTCCTGTGGTTCTGAATCCACAAACCAGTCGATGGTAGCGGCTGGTAGCGAGTAGTCTGATGTGCAGTTAACGAGAGCATTTTCTCCCACTTGCACCATAGTTGGTAGCCCGATGATAAGAGGATCGTATTCGGGTAAAACTGTTGGAAAAAATAATAATTAGGTACGTTTAACCCACTTTCGACTTTCAAGTTTTGTTTCATAATAATAACTTTCAACAATCGGTTAGTATTTTTTAATAACATTAATAGTTCGGTTTGTGTATGGAATGTATTACAGACCCAATAATTTTGGTATTATTTGTGGCACTCTCGTGGCCCCGCGGACTCAGTGTTTTGTAAATAATCACTGAGTTACGCAACTTTCACTATGGCTGGTACTCGGATGGTTGACCACTTAGTAGCATTTACGTCGTGCTTCGGAACCACGTTTAGCCGTTGGTCCCGGTGGCCAGTAACATAGCAGTCGTTAAGTCAAGTTGAAGGCCTTATGGGCGGCTTGAAAAATTTCAACAGCAGGTAGCTACAACCTGCGTCTGTCTATTTAATACGGCAATGGGCTCACAACCTATTACGTGGGACAGTTTTACACATGGTGAAAAGTGGGCATATAATATGCCTCTGCCACCCCTACTGGGATAAGGCGTCATAGATAAATAAATAATTTGTGTCACTATCACAATCATCATAAATCTTGTAAACCATAGGTATTTAATACAAATTTCATGAGTGGTCCAGAAACTTTCCTTGGGAATGAAATCAATATTACTGTCATTATTCTTTACATCGATAATAGTATAACTCCATCCACAACACAGTCAAAACTAATGAAATCTCTTGTCAAACTTTCGCACTTACCAGCTAACGTCATATTAGCTGATCGTTTATCAACAGCAAACCTCGGCCCTTCACTGGACACTTCACACATATATTTGGCGGAGCCTCTGTCAGGTCTGACGCTGATGACGCAGGCCTGAAGATCACAGGAGCTGTTTGTTATTAGCACCCCTGTGGCGTTGAATGCTCGCGTTTCAGGCTGTGAACAAAAAAAATTGTTAAAATGTTTGGTAAATACTTTTTGGTGCTCGGAATAAGGAAATGTTTAATGCACAGTGGTGGAGTGGAGAGCAGTGGACTATGCGGATTGCTTGTTCGTGTCCTGGGTGGCAATAAATATTTGTGTCGTCTACTATTTTCATTTCTAATCTCAATTCTCTCTTCATTTCATCTGAATAAAAAAAAGATATCTTTATTTTGCTTAGACCATTTTAACGGCACGACTAAATGTCATACACTATTTAAAATATTTAATTCGGAACGCTCCCCTCCTGAGAAGAACCGGCAAGAAACTTAGGAAGGCTTTTTTTTGATGGCCTATTTACTATTTAAAAAAAAATTTACTTTGCCAGCAGATCATCCTGCAAATAGTCTATAACAGAGTAATAACCTTTTTCACAAAGCTTTTTTTATTAACTTTTTAAATTTATTTCATATAAAATTTCTCAAGTCACAGGGAAGCTTGTTGTAAAAGCGTATACAGTTACCCTTACAAACACATCTCATATCAATTCAAGTAATATCATAACACTTTACAAGCTGCTAAGATAAATCAAATTTGCTTAGCAAGTAGAATTTATTATGCAATCCAACGACAAATTGAAACAAAATTTACTGTAAACATCTCATACATTTAAAAGCTGAGGTTTAAAAAACTCTTGAAAAGTACTTTTCTGCTCTCATTCCGACCTCGTTTCAAATATTTGCTAGAACGAGATTCAAAAGGTAACATGGCCTCGTCGTAACAGGTCACAAAGTTCTGTTTAAAAAAACGTTTACGCTTTATGGAATGTGAAACGTATTTCACTAGAATTTTATTTTAGCTTTTTTTTTAATGTTTATTTTATGTAATCAGCGTGAGATAGATTTGTGATGAAATGTTAATGATTTTAGACAAAATTGCAGTACTAATCATAGATACTTAAAACAAAAATGTCCTTCTCGCCTATCTTAAAATAGTCGTCGATAAATTGACTGTCGTGATTTTATGTGTAAAAAACCTCATGAAATTGTCTAAACTCCATGCCGGCCTCTTATCGACTAAGTACTATAGTGCCCTTTCATGTGTCTATGGAAATCCCGAGTGAACGTGCAGGACAACCTCACGGCTCCCGACTCCAGAAATTCTGATTACTGACAGATTATTATTATCATGCTTACAAGAAATATTTGCGTTTATAAAATATCGTTGACAGAGACGCAGTCGTAATAATAATAATTTTAAATGCAATCATCAGCGTACAACTACATCTTTCATCATTTGGTGTGATGTTATATAGTCTATGTGTTTATTTTAATAATAATAAGCATTTCTGCTCCAGCATAATATACACCGTGATAAGAACCACCTGCAAATGCTGAGCTAGATGACTAACGGATTGACTGACATCTTCACAATGAACTCGTCACGGTGAAGATTTAAGATAAGACGTCTCCTAACAAAACCCTGTACCATATCGTTAGGCCAGCAACGTACAGTAAGGAGAATCACTCTCTCAAAATTATGGCATTTTTTCGAACCAACCCTTTGAGAGCCAAACAGTAATCTTTATGATTACTATCTTGGCTCTCCTACAACAAATCGGGCAAATTTCCAGATATCCTTGTAAAATTCAATCGCCAGCGTACAACTAAATGTTTTATCATTTGACGTGATGATATAATACCTAGTCAGGTCATAAATTCTGTCACATGCTTAATATAAAACAATTGAAACAAGTTTATTCATTATGTAACCATTTATATACCAAAATGAATTTAACAAAACATAGATTCTTATGACAATAAAGTTTATTCAAAATGACTTCCGTGATTTTGAATACAGGCCTTCAATCTGCGCAGCCAGTCGTCTATCGCAGCACGAACGAGGTCCATGTCAATATTGGCGGCTGCCTTAATCAAGGATGTCTGGAGTGACTCCAAATTGGGATGAGGCTTTGAGCACGCCTTTTCCTCCAAGTGTTGCCATATCTTGTAATCTAACGGACTCAAATCTGGACTGGAGGAGGGACAGTCTTCGTGCCGGATGAAGTCGATTTCACGCGCCGCCAGCCAGTCTTGTGTGCTCTTCGCTCTATGAGCTGGCGCCGAATTTTCTTAGAATACCCAGTGCCTGTTATTGAACATGGTATGAGAAACAGGTTCCACAAGGTTCGTCAGGACTGTATTTTGATACACAACTGCATTCGATTTTACACCTTTCTCACAAAAATGTACCTCTGTTAAGCCTCAATAAGAAACTCCCAACCATACCATGAGCGAGGGTGGAAAATGATCTCGTTGGACACGCGGAATACGGTTGCTCGCTTCTTCACTACTGCGTACACCTTATCATTTTGTTTGTTGTAGCTCTCTTCTACGGTAAAATTTTTTTATCCGAAAAAAGAATTTCCCGATATTTTTTTCCCGCGTACCGCTTCAACAAAGCGCGGCATCTCTTCAGTCTCAGGTCCATTAGACGAGCCTTTAAACGATGTCCTGTTTTTCTTCGATATGACCGAAGCCCTAAGCCTTCATTTAACACCCTTTTCACCGTGGTTCTGCTTAACCCCATCTGAAGGGCCAACAGTTTCTGCTTGCGTTTGGGATTTCTTTGAATTCGCGCCTTCACAGCTTTTATCACTGCTGGAGTCCTAACAGACCGAGGGCGACCACTTCTTGACCTGTCATCTACACTAGTCTTCATTGTATCGTTTGATGGTACGATAAACGAATCTTTTGGTTACATTCAAATTTTTCAGTATGTCAAAAATTTGAATTGGCGCGTAATCGCAACGATGCAACGCAATAACTGCAACACGGTATTCTTTAAGCGTCCACTCCATATTTAAAAATGCGTAAAATTCTAAAAAGTATACATTTTTATTTTCATGAACAATTCGAAATTCGAATTCAAAAAACTTTTTTGTGGCCAGCATTCTAAAAGAAAAGTTTTTACTGTGTGACAATACTTATGACCTGACTAGGTATATAGCCTATATGTATATTCTGTGTCCGATAACCTTCATCAACGAATGTGCAATCCAACAGCAGCTAATTAAAGTTGACCCCAGACTCCTAATCCAGGTAGGGTTTGAAAGGAATTGGGAATACGCAAAGATTATGATAAAAACTACATTATAACTGTGAAATACCGTAAAGTTCAAAATCTGGATGTGCGTGTTCGTGACACAAGTTAATTAACAAAGTTTGAGTATTAATGGCAATTAGAATACAATCGTTCACAATTGGTTCATTTCGTGGATTTTATCTCAAGATAAATTTGTACTGGATAGATATCCCTTAGATTGATATTACAATTTTTTTAGAAACATCTAACATCATCAGCACGTAGATTATTGACCAATAAACAATTACTGAATTACTCTGCAGCTAGTGTAGAAATCGTTGTGATTGGCTAGGGATATTTTTTATTAAGCTAATTTTATTTTTCTAGTTTATTATATTTTTATACAGATGCAATTCTTTACATTCGTTACATGCAACTTTGCTAAGTGCCGGTCGATGGCGCCTTACGTAGCCCTAAGCAGTAAACAGCTGGATAAATTCGTCAGTTTCGAGCAGGTCACGGTGGTGTAGTTGGTAGACGCGTCTGGTGCGTTGAAACAGAAAACGCTGATGCGAGTCCGACTAAAACATTTTTCAACTATAAAATTTAATTTAAAAAAGTTAGCATACTAATGGCTTTTCAGATTTGTTTCCAACTTACAAAAACAAAGTTTGTCTGTGGTGGCATTAAGGGCCTCTGGATTGCGATTTTGAGATGTTGTGGATACCAAAAGCAGCTAGTCTGCGGTTTTAAAAAAAATAGTAAAAATTCTATAATATGTCTCTCATAACCTCTCATAAAACACATATTAAAACTCGTATAAGTAGCAATGACTGCTCTGTATCCTGTAAATGACTACTGCACGAAGTAAGTATAATACGATATGATAAGTGAAATTCGTGGCATTTTCATTTACGAGCGTTTTTATGCTTAAGAAGACACGTAAAGCTAGTAACACAGCAGGTATTTTTTTAAACCAAGTTTAAAGACTTGAATTTATTTACACTTAACAGCAAGCGTAGCCAGTACCTGCACCTGTCAATACGGCAATAGACATACCACTTATTACCTAAAACAAAATGATAAAATGTGACCATATAGTACCTCTCTCCCTACTCCTTTTAGTAAAAATTAGTTGCTATTACGAGTATGTCTATGCTTATATGACACGCATATGTACAATACAGCTAATAATAAAATAACCTGGCTTCACAATTTTAATTAACATTTTTTTTTCAAGATTCATTTTCCCGTAAAAACCCGTGTCGCATTTTCCTTTAGGTCCTCTTTTGCCAAATAAGATACGATCAAGTTATCGGGCGCTATCAAAGAATTTATTTGAAGAAAACCTGCTCCGTCATTTCTGACGGGATGAGAGAAATTTGTCGAGTTAATCTGATTCGGGGATATTTTGCGTCTTCAGTGGGCTGATGGAGATCTCACCTGGATAAAGCATTATGACGTAATTTCCACGAGATAGATTTTTTTCGTATTGTTGGGATTATAAACAGTATTTAAATAATGTAGTTCTGCTTTTAAATATTAAAATCTTGTAAATCCGAAATAATGATGACTTGTTATCAATTTTTTTGAAAAGATTTTAGGAATGAAGAAATATAGAAGACAATTTATGAGGAAAGTAGAATAACGGAAATCAATGCAAAGCCAAATAGTCTACGAAGCCATATTTTTGACACATAATTCAAATACAGTCAGATGTCATGTTTGACAGATATTTGATTACATAATCTGACATGCGGGCAATGAGCGTCTTTCGAAAAAATCTGTTACGTGGTGGAAGATTAGGGTATAAAATGTACTCTGTGTTTGGTTACGGGAAATTACACAAAATTAGTACGTATATTGCTAAAAACTACTTATAAAAAAGCTATCGAAGTGCGAGTCGGACAGCAAGTAACATCATATAAAAGTTCTTGTATTTCGTTGTAAATTTGATCGATGTTTACGATTTATGATCTCGTTCAAACCAATTTTCGATGGAAGTTTGCATGGTAATGAACATCATTATATTTTTTTTAGTTTTATCATTCTATTATTTAAGAGGTTACAGGGGGGGGGGGACACATTTTACCACTTTGGAAGTGTCTCTCGCGCAACCTACTCAGTTAAGAAAAAAAAATTAATTAAAAACCTCAATATAATTTTTGAAGACCTATCCATACGTACGGGTTTTATAAACAAATATTTTTGAGTTTCAGTATAAGTACCTATGCGGAACGCTCAATATTTTTTTTCTATATTTGTGTGAAAATCTTAATGCGGTTAACCTAACCTAACCAAGTTTCAACAGTAGGTATAGTTCTATTAGTTTCGGAAAATAGTGTCTGTTACATACGGACGGACAGACAGACAGACATGACAAATACATTAAGGTTCCGTTTTTTGCCATTTGGTTACGGAACCCTAAAAAGATCTGTAAGATTTAGCCGACGGTCGCCTATTGTAAGATCGCCGATCGCGATAATTCAGTTATTTTAATGCATTCAATCATTTCATCATTTCACAGTTCAAACTAAACATCTTGATTCACAAATTATCTTTAACTTTGTTTGTTGATTTTATTGATTTAAATTTTCTTAATTGCCTGTTTTTTAAATTTGTTGTTTGATGTCACTAAAAGCGAGGATATTTTATTGACTCTCTGATGATTATACCTTTGAATTCCTATATTATTGATAGCTGTTAGTATACCATGTAATTTAAATAAATAAAAATAAATTGCAAAATATACTGGTAAGCGCAAAACTCGAAAACGGACAATTTTAAATATATTCCCTGCACTCTATGGAAGGGTTTAATGGGGAGAAAAATTGCAAAGATAGTAAACGGGAACGGGAAAGTTTCATTACGTGGGCAGAGCCGCGGGCAACAACTATTAAACAAATAAATAACTAAATAAATCAATTATCTTCATCAGAACACCAGTTTTGCTAGGCGTAAGTAACTGAAACTAACCATTTCACCTTGACACAAAATAACATCTTGTATTTTTTTATTTTTCTTGTTTGGAGACATCGACTAAGCTCACGGCACCACGATACATAAATGATGAAAGAAAGAGCGATCCCACCTTACACGGAATTTTAGGAAACTCTCACGCAAAGTTACGTCCCCTCGAGTTTTCACTTCCATATTTATGCGCGTAAGTGGAAAGAAATGGGATTCATTATTCGTAGCTGTACGCAACTCCGCCTGAAACTGGTGAACTTTACAAAGATTGAGTAACGGTTTGAGGAAGTTTTGTAGTCGTTATACGTTCTTATACTGTAGCTTTAGTTAGTTGGTTTGAAAGACAAACTTTGTTTGTAAAATTGTATAAATTATAAGTATTTTGTTGTAAACAATAATTATAATATCAGTCACTTTAATTACTTTTCGCAGAAAGTGTTTCAGGATAAACTATTTAAATGGTTAACGGAAATATTGTTCAATATAAGTTGACGCCAAAATCTGAGTTTTGAAAATCAGTTACGAAAACAGAATTATAATTTTGTTTTTGCAACTAGTTATGAAACGAAAAAAAATCTTTTTTTGTAGCTGGTTACGAAAGTTCAGCAACAATATAACATAACATAACACGTGGATGAAAGGGTATTTCTGAGTACTGCGTTCACTTAGTGCCCATTTATCAGAGGTAAAATGGTTGGCGAGAGTTATAAGCGACAAAAACCTTTATACATGGTCTAGCTCTGCCGATGACACGTATGTTTGGATTAACTAAAGTCCAAAGTTAGCAACTACTGCTGTTGCACTGAGTTTGTTGTAGTATTAAAAGTATTTTTTTTCCTTAAGGGGTGAATCGGTACAAATATTATAAAGCTGTGGAGTTTGTTTGTTTGTTTGGTCGGACGCGCTAATCTCAGGTCTACTGGTCGGATTTGAAAAATTATTATTGTGTTGGATAGGCCATTCATCAAGGCTATCTATCATCACGCTACTACCCTGGAGAGCGGAGCAGTAATCATTAATGTCGACAAATCGGGGAAATATTTAAGTATTTTTGTAGAATTTGTCACCTAGTTTACAATAATTTTCAATTATTGTAGAGATGTTTCTCCACATTAGTTGCTGATATGTTAGTTTGATAGGAGTACTTGATGATGATGATAGAAACAACTTGCTTAGTTGAATGCTTTTATTGTACTGAATATATTATAAATCATACGATAATGTCAGCTGATTTATGTTAATACTTATTTTCTAGCTAAGTCTGCAATGTACAATTAGATTGTACATATTCCCCGCGGAAAGATAAAACATAAAATTACACAAAAATAATTATTATTATATCCTAATTATGTAAGTCTGTTCGTATAAAACGGATAGGAGAGCATGCTCTGTCTACGCTGGTGTTTTGGGTTGGGGAACTGTTTTTTCTCCAGTTGCTTGGCATAGGTTGCAGCTCGATGTCCGGGGTGACGACTCTGCGTCCTCGTCGTATACAATACTGTTTTTTCCACAGGAACGCTCCGCCTGCGAGTAAAGCAGCAGCGAACAGAAGGGAGATACCTGCGTACTGCTGAATATCATGCGGTGATAAGTCGTAATCAACATTGCTGCTGGATTTTATGTCTTTGATTTGCTGTTTCAGCTGGTTGATTATTGAAGTCAGTTCTCCGGAGTCCGTTTCATTTGCTTCTTCTTCTGGTAGTGGTATATGAATTATGTGGTTGATGTTGTCAATCTTGGCTATAAACAGGGCAGCACTGGTGTTCATATAGTTTCGATAGTGTTGGTGCGAATTTAATCGAAAGTCTTTACCTTGCATGACGCAATTTGGTGGGATAGATAAAATTCCACCTTGGCTGAGTTGCACTGGAACTACGTCATCCTCACATATTATGTTAACAGGATACTGATTGCAACAAAAATATAAGAACTGTGCTAATACTGATAACGGCAATATCAAAATTTTAATAGGTGTGAACTGTATTTTGATCCTACTGATTCTCTATTCTTTGAACGTGTTTTTGTTGTATTTCTTTAAAATAAGCTTGTTTATTTACCTTCAATTTCTTTCTTATCTAGTCTTTAGCTCACAGTGCAGCGACAACTAACCTACACATTTCCAACTTCGTTGACCACTCATTTAACAGGATGTAGTTCAGACGACTTTGATGTCAATTAGTCGCATCTGCATATTGATTCACTCCAACCTATTTCTAACGTGATAGAAGAAGTATAGATTCCTTCAGTCTTCAGGAACGTTGGTCCATCGAATAATTGGATAAAATTAGAAACTAAATATATATAGAAATAGAAAAGTTGCGTTTTTTTCAAAACTGTAATTGATTTATGATATTATTTATATTTTGAGATTTATGTAACTGATTTTTTACTGAGTGTTTTGTTTCTACAAAAAAAAGAAGCAATGGCGGTTCTTAAGTTATTGTCCGGTCTTTCTTTTTGTTTTGCTACTTTTAGCATGGCTTTAAATACGAGTGCGGTGTAAGTCATATTACGTGACAGAGGAATGCGGAGTTTGTCACGTCTGGGCATAAAATTATACTGAAGTGTGAGAGACGCCGAAACAAAGACAAGTCTGTGGCGGCATTATGAAGATTTCTTTGAGAAATAATACCTCTATTACCTCTAAGCTTATGCTTACTCTGCTAGAATAGAGGTATCATCATCTTTTAACCGGTCATAAGACAGGTAAAAAGATGTGAATTATCCTGCGTAGTGTTAACTTATATTATATTTATCATATTATACTTTATATTATATAACTTATATTATATTTATCATATTATACTTTATATTATATTAACTTATATTTTGTTTTCTTGACTTTCCTCTTCCACCACTTGTCCGCGCTACGTTTTGTCTGTGTTAACTGTTACTAGTACTCGTATTAATTAGTTTGTGAATTGTCATTCTCGGTGTCGGTAAAATGTGGGCGTATTGTATACCTCTGCCTACCCCTTCGGAGACAAAGGCGTGACAATATGTATGTATGTATGAATTGTTATTGTGTGATACAGAATAAAAATAAATAAAAGTATTTAATGTAAGTAGGGATTATACCACTCACTTTATGATATTTACCAAAATGCTTTTGTTTTTATAATCCGTCAAGTTGAAATCTCGTTCTTTAAAGTTTACTAAATCATTAAAATTACGACTTGCTATCATCTTTTTCAAGCTTAAAATATTTCGTCAACCTTATTATGAGTTAAATGGGGAAACAGAAGAGTCATTTTAACAAAACTTATGACTAAGTGCTGCCATTATACTGAGGTATCTTGTGATGAATGGGTGCGATGTTCTGGGTGTAAAATTAATATTAGGTCTTTGACTTACAGCATTGCTGTACTAAGGAACTTTCTGACTATTTTAAAAACAAATAATAATGACACCTTCACATGTAATTTCAAATTACAAATTACATTTTCGTGACAATATTCTCCATAATTCGCCCTATATTGATACCAAATAAAGGCGAAACACTAAGTTACTAGAACAAAGGAGAGGTTTCTCTCTGTTTAAATTTGCTCGTAATCGTTGTAATTACAACTCGTTTTAGGTCAACCTTTACAATTTCTACCGGAGGCATTTCTTTTATTACACAGACCGGAGATAAATGTCAGCTTTTTAATTTGATTCCTGCTAGAGCCCAACTTTATTCAATTAGCTAGCGAAATTAATCCTGAACTTTGAGAAGCTTTTTGAGGTGTTACCCAGGGAAATTTTCTCTAAACTTGTGAAAGTTAATTTGTGTTTCATAAGTTCTTTATGTATTATAATATGTACTTATTAAATTTAGTAATTAGTATTATGTTTGCGTCATAATTTCTTAGCATAGGATGCCACCGGCACCGGCTGGGTTTCACTGAGGATGATGTTAATAATGATTTATGAATCATCATTTATAATTTTGTAGAATGCACTGTTACAATAGTTTTATCCTTTATAAACAAATTTTAAGTCTTTCTACCCTAGCACGTACAGAACAGATTTAATTTAAAAATAACACATTGATTTTAATAATACACAATTTTCCTATTACAATAGAATGCTTTTAGATTAAACACGTAAAGTAAATTAAAAAATGTATGGTTTTGGATATCAATACTTATCATTCTTCCAAAGGGGAAGACGCACTGTACGCTGACATCTCGCTGCTTTTTGTCCCACATAACACATGGTGAGCCCGTTGCCGTATTAAAATGAACAAGCACAGTTGAAATTTTTGAAACCGCCTATGGCATATCTTAAGACTGCCATGTTACTGGCAACCGGGAGCAACGGCCTAACCTGCCTTCTGAGGCATGGAATAAATAAATTCGTAAAGGTTTTTGGTAATTTTCTGCAAAACATTAGATTTTTATTTGTAACAGTAAATTTTAAAATAAAAAGTAACAACAACATAACACATCATCACCATCTCAGCCGATTGACCCCCAAGACCACAACATTCAGTCTTGTAATACTTAAATCCAGTATGCTCTTACTATACATCATCAGTCTATCTTGCGAGAAGCCTATTCGTCTCGCAGTTGACCCGCGGTACAAGTACAATAAAATCAATATGGTCTACCAAAAAAAAAGAAACAAAGTAGTTTTGTGAAATCGGGAAATCCCCGCTGATTCAGGATTGAAATAAAACATTGATGATTCAACTGCTTGCTTTCCCGGGCAAGTAGTAAAAGTCGAATACAAGACATGTTCCCGAATGTCTTCGAATTCAATCTTTGACGCAGGGTCGTCTGCCATACTACGATTTCATACCTATGGTAGGGAACTTATAAAAGAACGGACGTAATGTCAAATGAGTATGTCGTGCGGTTGCAACTGTTTTCATTTGTTTCAAGCTTACACATAGAAAAAGCATGTCAAATAGCTGCCATTACCAGACAAACCAAATACGTATATAAGGGCAGCCAATTCCGTGCTTCAACCATAGTAAAAAAACGTAAAAAGTTAGTGACTTAATAAAAATTTTAAGCGCTCGTGGCCCCGCGGTCTCAGTGTTCTGTAAACGATCACTGAGTTACGCAACTTTCACTATGGCTGGTCCTCGGATGGGTGACCACTTTGTGGCATTTACATTTGCGAGCGTTTCCGTGCTTCGGAAGGCACGTTAAGCCGTTGGTCCCGGTTGCCAGTAAAATGGCAGTCGTTAAGCCTGGTTGAATGCCTTATGGGCGGCTTGAAAAATTTCAACAGCAGGTAGTCACAACCTGCGTCTGTCGATTTCAACACGGCAATGGGCTCACCACCTATTACGTGGGACAGGAATCCACACGGTGAAAAGTGGGCATATAATATGCCTCTGCCACTCCTTCGGGGATAAGGCGTGATGGATATTTATTTTATTTTAATAAAAATATAAGTGTAGTAATTTTCAAGTCTCTTGATGGTTTTTTATTCTATCGTTTTGATTCATAGGTTATTAAAATCACTTTTCTTCGGCTGGGCCGTAGATAAGCTCGTTTGCCAACAAACCTGTTTAAAAAAAACATATTTTACTAACTCGTAATAAATGTAAGTGCAAAGCATTGGAATTTTGTTTTACTTAGAGGGCATTAAGTCACTATCCACTATAAAATGTTTTAGCATAAATCCCGCGAACACGATAAAAGCGAAAAATTGATATATAATTCATAAAGTATCCATGTTACGGGACTCGGAGTGAAATAATAACAATTGTGAATAAATAGTAACCTGTATAAGTTACCTTGTACTATTGTATAAATGTTAATTCGAGGACATGAAATTACTCCTAACCCAATTAAATCATAAAATACCCTTCAGCAGGTAACCGGTATAAAATGTATACGAGTACCAGTCATTTAGTTTAATGTTAGTTTTTCATATAGGAGAACTAGACACTAAGAGCTGACTTAAATAATAAAAAAAGTTTGTAAAAAAACAGACGGCCAGAAATTTTAGGCGGCTATAATGTTTCAACGACAGGTCGCTATTACTTTTACCTATCTATTTAAACACGGCATCACTACATGTTACGTGGAACAAAAATGTATACGGTAAAAATGCTTTTGTTACCTCTTCGGAGATAAAAGCGTGGCTGATAAACTGATATAACAATACGTACCTAGCAAAGTCGTCACTTACAAATAAATTGATCGTATTACGCAGTCACCCGTAGCCGATTATATAGAGGTCGACCTACTGTTGTGTCCTCAAGAACCTTTTGAGAGTACTTACAGCATAGAGCACTTCAAAAGGGTCGTATAATGCTTTTAACAAGGTCTACTATCTACAATCTAATAGTGCTCCAAATCGTATATGAAAGAATGTTTTTATGTGTACAATCGTCTTCTTCATTTTAGTGTATTCCCAGTTTATCAAAACTCTACCCGCATTTAGTAATTCTCTCTTCAATTCCACTCTCTGCACTTTTATTGACTGCTAGGAGCAGCTGTCGGCTTTAATTTTCAGCATTGCTAAGAGCGATTGCCGACTGAAGTGTTCGCTGCTTCATCCGTGATTCAGTTTTATGTTTACAACTAGCCAATACCCGTGGTTCTACTCACATGGTGTAAATTTTCATACCAATTTACCATATTGAACTTGTTCCCGGAATAAAATTAGTCTATTACGCGGTTCAATCAAAACCTGTAACCTCTACAACGTCACGAACTTTACCTCTTTTATGATAACAATATTTACGGCATTGTTGGGCCTCCCAACCCCGTGAGGGTTGCGAGGCCTTCGTCGTTGTCTCGTCAGTAGATTAGTAGGTGCACCGCTAGCTGGTGTTGTTTGAAAGCCCTTACAACCAATTAATTTCAGTAAATGTCAAACACAAACACCATCCATACACTGGCATTTGACACATTACAATCAGCAGAAGTGAATACCTACATCTATGTGACTGCAGTCAGAAAATTACCAAATACGCCATCTGTGTCAAAAGCTTCATGCTCCAAGTACTACAAAGCTGCACTAACACGTTGGAACCTCAACCGACTTGTTTTGACAGTGTCCACGGTCGAACGGAGCAGTGTTCAACCGGGCATCAAATGTATTGGCCACGGGCAGCTGCTATTTCATATGTACTTTTAATAGGAGGTCTTTCATCAATTCTAAATAGAGATTTAAATAAAGCATTTCACTAAATAACAAAAAATTCGTATTTTCTGAAAATCGAGATCTTTATAAAACAATAAAAAAAATTGTAGGTACAATAAAGATAGTGAAAGTGAGTAAAGTTAGCTAGATATTGGTGGATAAACGATTAAAATATTGTTATATATGTGATCCAGAACATTTAAAGCTCAATATTTTTTATCAGCCTGGATTTAAAATGCAAATACCAAAGCGTTCTGTAAATGATCACTGCGTTAAGCAATAATCACTATGGTGATTACTCGCATGGGTGATCGTTTTCTGGCATTTCCAAGCATTTCCGCATTTCCTATATTTTTATTGTTATACAGTGACAACACTTCATGCAAGAGTAACAAAACAATATATGTGTGTAGTTTCCCCCCCGCACGACAGTTGGTTGTACGTGATTTCATACTTTATTGAGTACGCGTCCAGTGGTCGTCCTAGGAGAAGACCCAAGAAGTTCAGGCTTGACGTCGAAAGGGATGACATGCGTGTCAATGGTCTCACCGCAGGGGATGACTATGACCGTGCGAAGTGAAGGAATAAAAGTAGGTAAGTGGACTCCGGGTACAACTGGGACAGACGCTCGGATAATGATGATGATGCACTTAAAAGGATAGCCGTAGAACCCTAACTACCCTTAGTATTCAATTCCATTTAACATAACAACTGAAAATGAAAATACACATAATTATACATTTCAATTTCTCAATTACGTTCTGTCATTCTAATGTGTGGAAATTCCCAATGGTGTCATCAGATTCGAACTGACTGACTGACTTAACCTAAATCTCTAAAATGTACATAAAAATATTTAACCTCTTGAACTGTATATCGAAAAATCTCGTGCATATCTCGATACCACTTGACAGAGTGAAGAGCTGGGTCGTGCTTTTGCTTCGTGTAGTTACACCGCAAGACAGCATCTCGTTTCGGGTCTGCGAAGAGCGGGACTTCTAGTGTTGTGATTGTATGCGATACACATCGAGCTGAAACAAAGAAACATTTTGTTTTATCATTAGGTACGTACAGCGACGCAGACCCTTACGGTATTGGGAGGTCAGACGGCAGTATCTCAGTCCGAAAATTTAAAGTCAAACGATAGTTGTTCTTAGTAGATATAGAAAAATGTACCCTAGGCTCAAAATCCGGTATCAGGTAGCGTTTGGAAGCAACTGGGAATACGCTATGAGATGAAGAGGGGCAAGGAAGAGGTACTTGCATTTTACTGCCATTTTATTAGACTCAAACATACCCCACATAGGACCTGTAATATACTATTACCATAGTGCTTCCCTATTTCTATAGAATCTACATCTAGTAACCTACCAGGTCTTCCATTTTCAAAGGATGGAAGAGTCGTTACTTTCTTCAGCCAATTCTCTCAAATTATCTTTTGATTACTTTTGATACGGGTTCTAAAACATTTAACTTCTCCTGGGACTTCTTGCTGTAGATTCTGGTTTACTTACTCTCTGCCAGCATACGTGATTCCCCCTCTTACAATCCTAGATCCTTTAAGAGAAGCATTAATAGGCATATTTCTGGGTCGTCAAGATGAGTGTCGCTATCGGAGCCCTGCGGGTTGTGATAGCGGCCCCAATTACGGGTCGTCGTATTTGCTTACCATCAGGCGGGCGACGCCATTTTGACGCGCCACAAAAAAAAAACTTTAATAGGAATTAGTCCCAATTGTCAACCTTAGTACTGAGTTCTGTTAATGTTAGAACAGCGGCTTCTAGCAGTCTGCATATGTTATTTGTCGTTTCTTTTAGCAGTGATGCCAGTGACTGCGTCCTATTCTCCTAAAATCTAGATGTGGTCCTTTGAGTTGGCAAATTACAAAAACTACTTACAAAATTCCACACTAAAGTATTTTTGTAACAATGGCCTGACCTTTAAAACGAGTCGTGTACTATTATTGTACTGTACTCTATAAAAGCTATTACGGTGAGGTGGCTCACTTAGACGGTAGAATTATTGTTCCTTAGCTCAACCCTTACTGATTTAATAGTTCTAAATTACTAACAAGGTCACGCATATAAAGTGGGGTTCGCACTTCACATCAATGGCGTTGTTGTGAGTAATTATTTTAAGATAATGCGGGTTTTATGCGGGGATTATGAGGGACTACAATTATGCATACGCATTAAATAACGGATTAAATGTTTGTTTTGATTTGTGATTGTCGTTTTATTTGTGTTGTGATATTAGGAACTAGTTGTGATGCCATGATTAACCTTGATATATTATTGTAAAAAAAATGTTGAATAATTATAGGTAATTGTGTTAATATATTTTGTTCTCAAATTTTTATTCTGCGATATTCCGCTTTTTATATGTCGTAAGCAGTACTAAGACGTTATCAAGACTGCTAGCCAGTAGCAAGTGGGTTATTGCAAAATAAATATATAAATAATATATTAGATACCGCCATGTAACACGTTTCGATGAATTATTTATAATTGTTGCATTTTTTTTATTGTGATTACATTGCAATGCAATGTTAAAATAATATGAGTGGTAATTATGAGTGAAGGGAAATCGTAGACAATAATTATATTATTCTGTCATCTATGATTCTGGGTATAAAGGACACAAAGGTAGTGCATTTCTTTAAGGTTTGGAATACTGGCCGTATTGGCATATTAAAAAAGTAAGCATTTGTTTTTAGACAGTACGTCCATAGAATTAATACAATTACATAAAATAAAAATTAACCAAAATCCAAAATCACAAAATTACAAATACTCATCAGCACCGAGTCTGTTCTTTGGCCTATCATTGCCAGTATACTGTTACGGCTCCCTTGAACCCGCCGCACCACTGAAGCTACTTTTTTCCGCATCATTGCAAGACAATCATCAACACCAGCGTCTGCAAACTTGCTGGAAGCACTGTAGTACCGAGGGAGCCGAAACAGTGCCCTGAACATATCATAGTATTGGACTCGCAAGGCGTTGTAAGCCCCAGCGTAAACCACAGACGGCTAGTGTAAAATTTTGGCAATAAGATGTAAATAATGTTATTTTACATCTCTCATATTCGGTAAGTAGGTCCTTATTACCCCTGAATGGGACTTGTAGGTGACCCATTAGCGCTCTAGGGTAATAATGTAGCTAGAAAAGCCCTAGGGCAGTAAATAATGACGACGACCTGCGCTCCCTTTCAATACCCCATTTGTCACATAATGTCTCCGTCACTATATGCCCTAGATACTTAAACTGTGAAATACGACTCAAAGGTAGTCCGTCAAGTTAAGGTGGGTTTTAAATTTTTTTTTTGTTATTACCTTTAAAAGCCATGAAATTACTCTTATTTATGTAATGTTTCAGCCCATGTTCCGCAGCGTAGCGCTCACATTTACCGACCAACCGCCTTAACCCCACTAATCTAGGATCCCAGCAGCACCATGTCATCAGCATAACTCAAATTATTGACACAAACGTCATCTATATGACATCCAATATGAGTGCTTCTGAGTTCCGCAATCAGTTGGTTAACATATTATATGTTAAACAGCATCGGTGATATCAAACCCCCCTGCTTCACCCTACACTGCAAAGCATACTCATCGGAGTAAACGCCACACCACCTAACCAAGTTCAGCTAATTTTTATAAAAGTATGCAAAAAAATGTCCACAAGGTCATATGGCACACCAGAGTCTCTAAGCTTTGTCCAGAGCTTGAATATACTAGCTCTGGACAAATTCAACCGACAAAAGCCATCCGATCGAACGTCTTGGACCAATCCAGGAAGCAGGCATAACTATGGTGTCTTCCTTTTCAGTTAATTCTGTACAGTGTGCTTTAGAGACATTATCGCGTTTTCTGTCGACAATACGGACCTTAAACCAAACTGGACCTCATGTAAATGCGTGAAATTATCCATTATTTTATCTAAGAACCCGCCAAGAACATTAGTGTTGATAATGTAAGATTATGAAATAGGTAAAAGTAAAATAAAAGATTCTGAAGTATAAATACTTAATGTACTAAAATGTTATAGTCGTTTATTATTGACATTAAACTACTACTGAAAACATCGTGTAGCTCCTGACGCATATTTCAACGTTTACGATTTTAATAATTATTTCCCCTGATTCAGGCACCCGCCCATAACATTTACAATTTTAATTTTGGCCACATTTTTCCTCGATCATTTATCAATACGAATTATGTGAGTTGGAGTAAAATAAAAATAAGCTATTTTTCTTTGCTTATTTATTTTAAAGATTGCTGTGATTTAGTCAGTTATAGATTATTTTGTCATTACTGTGCCTTAGGTTGGTGTGGTTTGATAAATATTCTTAAAAGAAAATCCTTTACTAAGGAAAGAGATTTTGCAATTGGAATCAAAACTCATTTACTGGAGTGTTCAGTTCACAGAATGTTGCATTGCACTTACATTACTAAATTATGTCTTTGGGCCAGTGGCTAAGACGTTGGATTTGAAGTGAAACTTCATTTCGTATGAATTATGACAAAGTCTGCTTTTTTTTATTCGGGAATACTCCATGGATGCTATGCCAGAGTAAAACAACATTAGACTGTCCCAGTAGGGCTTACAAGGGCCTAGATCCCTTGTGAGCCCTCTAATTTGTAAGGATAACACTAAGGTTCCCGGCAGACTTTGGCTGCCACCGCTGCCTCTCTTCTGAAAGCTTTATCTCACTACTCTCTAGCCGTTCTTTGGCCCCTGATAAAATTATCTTTGTTTTCCCTTTTACTGGCATCAGTTCGCAGCAGTACGGAAAATAATGATCGAGGTTACGATCATTTTTTTAAAGCGTTTTCTAAACTTATGTTTGAAAATCACTTCATCAGCAACATTATGCCAGCTTATCCATACTACCAAAAGGTTTTGTAGAAATTTTTATATTATTTCTATTATCACGTATCATCAAGGAAATATACATTGTTAGTTGTAGAGAAATTAAGACATAAGAGATGATGTACTTGAATATGTATTATTTCAGTCAATAAAGTTTTATTTTATAAGACTCCTTAGTCTTTGATTCGAGTTTCGTGTTGGAACAAAAATTAATGTGCTTCGAATTTTCGGTGTTAGCTTATACAGGGTCATATGCCCTTGGCTATCTACTCCTAGCAGGTTGCTAGGGTTTAACAAATGACCCTGTATAATATGTATGCACTAGATGATCCTCACAGCTTCGCCCGTGAACTATTTCGACCTCCCGTCGCCCCTATTTAATCCCGTCGCTTTTAAATTCTAGAATAATGCATGAAAAATTGCCTGATTTGTCGACATGTATGACTACTGCTCTGCTTCCCAGTGTAGTAGCGTAATAATATATAGCCTATAGCCTTCCTCGATAAATGTGCTAACTAACATATTTTATTTCATTTTAATCCGACCAGTAGTTCCTGAGATTAGCGCGTTCAAACAAATAAACAAACAGACTCTTCAGCTTTATAATATTAGTATAGATTTAAACATAGGAATCTAAAGTTTAGATCCCATTGCAGCTTATATGAGCTGAATTAATGAAAATAGCGCTGTTTGGTAAAGTATTCTGCAGTATTTATTTATAGCTAGGCACAATGAATCTTCTGGACATTGGTGGAGTTCATCATCACTACATATTATAAAACTAAGTCGCTTTTCGCTGCCTGTCCCTATGTATGCTTAGATCTTTAAAACTACGCAACGGATTACGATACAGTTTTTTTTAATAGTTAGAGTGATTCTCATAGAAGGTTTTTATGTATAATATGTTAGTTTTTGTATATATTGACCAAATTATAACGATATTTGTTGGGGATGCCGTCTGGGAGCTTTCAACAAAAACGCTGCCTAAACCCTTTGAGACTTAACAAAATAATGTATGGTGCAATTGTGTATCTAATAAAGGTCTACAAAAAAGTCCGCACGACATATGTCTATCTCTTAAGAATTACATACTTTATCCATTTTAATACTTAAAAAAAACAGCAATTATTAAGCGATACACAAATATGCTATTAATCCTTATCATTTTTACTACGTTAGTTGGCTTCAGCATTTCATGAAGATTATTTTGTCCCTGAACACCTTGCAAATTAAATGAATATCTTACGAGTTATCGCAAATTCAATATTAGGCGCAAAGAAATTAATTTAATTCGACCGGGCCGTGCCGGTAGGTAGGTACCTATGTACTGGAGAGGGGAGAAGTAATCAATGAATTTGGAAAATGTTCATACATTATTGTGAATGTGAAATTATCAAACAACGGGAATAAATGGGTGCCACGGGGTTCGAAGTATGTCACGGGCGAAGCAGGGCGGGACAGCTAGTACTAAATAAAACACAAATTTTACATACACTCAAGTATGGCATTTTTCACTTCACGAGCTTGATTCCATTCTCTGTCTCAAAAGAACACCATAAGTCTGACCGCATTGCTATAATACTCGCCTAACACAGGCAAATCTGTACTATTACTATTTATTTTTTTTGAAGCCCTCGTGGCCCCGCGGTCTCAGTGTTCTGTAAACTATCACTGAGTTACGCAACTTTCACTATGGCTGGTCCTCGGATGGGTGACCACTTTGTGGCATTTACATTTGCGAGCGTTTCCGTGCTTCGGAAGGCACCCTAAACCGTTAGTCCCGGTTGCCAGTAAAATGGCAGTCGTTAAGCCTGGTTGAATGCCTTATGGGCGGCTTGAAAAATTTCAACAGCAGGTAGTCACATCCTGCGTCTGTCTATTTCAACACGGCAATGGGCTCACCACCTATTACGTGGTACAGGAATCCACACGGTGAAAAGTGGGCATATAATATGCCTCAGCCACCCCGTCGGGGATAGGGCGTGATGGATATTTATTTTATTTATTTTATTACTATTTAACACTTGACTGATGCTCGAAAATTTTTACTTCACTACACATTGTAAAACAATGTCCTCCGCTACGTTTGTTCGCTATAAACTCAAAAACTTTGCTTAAATGGGTTGAGTGTTTCTCTTTGAGATATAATAAAATAATTTATTGTATAGTCCGCGATGGCATATGTGTGTCTCTTAAGAACAACATACTTTTAACTTAAGGATAACAAACATTTTCTGCATCCAAAGGTTGCCTGTAAGAGACTGCTTTTTAGCGATAAGGCCGCCCTCGGTACATGTAAAAAATTGTTCTCTTTTTGTATGATTCATTTTTATATTTGTGTGCAATAAAGTTTATTCTATTCTATTCTATACTAGCTTACTATAACACTGGGGAAAAGGGGCACGGGAAAACTTCACCACGCGAGCCAAGCTACCGCCATCAGCTAATACCTTCATAAAACAGAATATACGATTCCAGTGTTAGTCAGTTAATTAAACATTCAATCCTCTCCATCCTTTACGATCGTCGCTGTAAAGGGAATATTTAATCTTTTGAGAGCTTATTTCAAAAATGACTTCATTTGTAAATATAATGACTTTATATTAAAATGAGCATTCCGCCCCTCGCGTTGATTTGGTATAAAATTAACGATATCATAGACATACAAAATAGCAACTAGAATTCTATGTCCGTCTTACTTATACACATAGGATTGTAAATTTAACTGGAACTTGTTCTATAATTGCTCGTGGTCAACAGAAAGAAACCTTCGATAGCTGCAACTTAGGTACATGGAGCAAATTGCTTAACGTAAACGTCTAAAGTACTCGGATAGCCAGGCGAGCATGTCTGAAGCGATAAATGAATCTGCAGGAATAAGTAAGCATGTATCGCGAAGTCTGGTGATGTGAACTCTATGACTACCCCGTCAGGGATACAGCGTGAATATAGTTAGGTACATGGAAATAACAAATTCTTATTTCTATTCTAAAAGCACCAAATAAAGCTTACACAGTATTTTAATATTCACACTTCTCTCCAGCAAATAAAGTAACAAAATCTTTATATAATTGAAAACATTATATTCGGTTGCAATCTGACTATCTACCAAGTTGTGAACTTTACATACATACATACATACATAGATATTATCACGCCTGTTTCCCATCGGGGTAGGCAGAGACTATGGCTTTCCACATGCTACGATCCTGACATACAGCTTTCGCTTCTTCTACTTTCATGAGTGTTTTCATACACGCTCGCCGGTTAAGGGTACTCTTGACCTGGCCTTTTTCCAAAAGATCGTCGATTTGATTGACATACGTGCGCCGAGGTCGACCCCTACCAGTTTGCCCATTCACTCTCGCCACATATATCTGCTTCGTCACTCTATTTTCATCCATCCTCTCCACGTGTCGGAACCATCTAAGCATCCCTTTTTCTTACTTAGTCACTACCTCTTCTGTCATACCGCAATGTTCCCTTATCACGCTGTTCCTTTCTTTATCCATCAACTCCACTCCAGCTATACTTCGCAGACTTCTGATTTCCACGGCATTAATTTTACTTTTATGCGTCATCTGCCATACCCAGCTTTCACTGCCATACATAAGTGTGGGGACCAGCACTCCTCTATGTACAGCCAGTCTTGCCTTCTTAGACACGTTCTGACTGCTCATAAAGGCGTACATGGCTCCATTCACTTTATTTCCCTTTCACACTTTCCATCTCTCGTAAATTTTGTACCCAGATATACAAACTTTAACATAACATATTCGGTTTTCAGTTTTATTTAGATTCGGTTTATTTTATACTTTAATTACATTTTCTGACATTGTCTAGAAACATCTTTCAGTGTGTATATACAGCGTCTTACGGAATACAGGCTTTTATTTTAGAAAACTGCATTTTCTATTATCATGATTTCATCTCAACTGTATATCTTCTTTCTGTTTCTTCGAAAGATGTAAGAATTTAGATAGGAGTAAGATTTGACATGGATGAAACCCCTTATACTTTTAGTAACTCTTATATAACTTCATATTCTTCAAGATAATTCGTCACGATTCCCAATTACACTTCATAACACAATCTTAAATTTTAGTTTTAAAAGTATTTCTCTAGATAAATTCAGATGAATTACTCTAAAACAAATAATTTCGCGGCTGCTGTTGCAAAAAATTGCAACAGCAGGTAGCCACAACCTGCGTCTATCTATTCCAACACGGCAATTACGTGGAACAGGAATACACATGGTGAAAAGTGGGCATACAATATGTATGCCTCTGCCACTCCTTCGGGGATAAGACGTGATAGATAAATAAATAAATAAAATAAATACAAATATTTAAACAGTCCCGGGAATCGAATCCAGAACCTCAGCGCGGCATCTCGCATACACTACGGCTTACTACTGAGGCAATAAAAAAATATACGCTAAATAAGTAATTTATATTCAATATCCTTCCACAATAATGGACTTTCAGGAATGTGAGGAACAATAAAACCGTCCATCTGTTTTTCAATGAACATTTTATTATTCCTATTCAAATATGGAAAAGAAAGAATTGGAAAAGAATAAGAAATGGGGGACTGTGATCCAACATATTTAAAATGTAATACTTATTTTCTTCAGCATATTAGGACTCTTGCTTTATTAAATTTAAGTTATTACTTAAAGAAAAAATGGATGGACTGTGTAAGGAGTGATATGAATATGAAAGGAGTGAATGATCAGATGACGAATAACAGGGATGAATGGAAGAGGAAGACATACTGCGCCGACCCCAAGTAAATCGGGACAAGGGCAAGAGGATGATGATGACTTTTAATAACTACTTACATTATTGCTTGTACTAATGAATTAAATGAAATACCAAAATGTTTATGTGCTTGGTTAAAATGAACGTTAAACTGATATTAAAAATTCCATCAGTACAAAAAAATTAACGAAAATGGTGGAATCCAGTTGGTTATGTGTTTTTTTAAAATTACGTAAGATGATACATAGAAAGAGAATAGAAAAGAGGGATACTGCTCATAGAAAGAGATTACATACCCGACTATTTAAATTATACGAATATAATTAAACTTAGAAAGTTCTTTATGTAGGACTTGTAGGACATAATAGATGACTTCTATTATGTCCTACAAGGTCCTACATAAACCATGACATAACTAGCTCCCCATTACTACCGCTCATCAACTCTCATCTCTTCTGTTACATATGTTGTATATATTTGGTTTGCATGCCATCTAGACTGTAATGAAAATTCTGTTGCGGTTGCGAAACTCTCAGTAGTTAAAGAACTTGTCGTCAATACACTCGATACCAACATACGTCAATGAAACATAAGCCTTTATAACCCTGTACTAACCCAAACAACAACAACTGACAAATAAGGACGTAAATAAAATTGTTCCCTCAGTGACTCTTCAGCCTTTGAAGCTTTTATTAGAATGCATGCAAAATGAACGAACCAAACGTTCTTACTGTTATAGTCAAGGAGACAGCGAGCTCTTAAAGCGCACAATCAAAAATAAATTGGAATTTGCGAAGCTGGATCGAATAAGTATTTTATTTTCACACTTATTTTCTTTATGGTGGGAGTGAAAAGACGCAGAATTGTATTCAATTTATGACGGCGAACCATAGCGATTCGAACCAGATGACTTATAATGTGCTTTATAAGATTTGTGAATGCTATTTTTGTTATTGGAACACTCTAGTGCCATAAGTCAAACAATTTTATTACGTCCATAAATATATCTGTAGTAAGAACGAGAATACATTTGCTTAATATTAAAACTACCATAGAAGTGACAAGAATTTTTTAATAACACGCTTTGATATCTTTATAATTTTGAAATAGGGTATGCCTGCATTGTGTACTCAATACAAGTTTGTTTGATTTTCAGACAAATGCTAGTGCGGACAGCTCCATAGAAATCTTAGAATGTAAATTACTGGGGGTGAGATTTCGCTGGAGCTGACTGCACAAGAAAATTTATTGCGAGGTCGAGAATAATAATATATTAACGATAGCATTTTAATATATTATGGTGACCACGTATCGTAAAACACAGAGTGGGTAGGTCTCCCGCAAGGTGGACAGACGACCTACGGCCGTCGGTGCCAGCTGGATGTAGGCGGCATAAAGCCGAAGGTTGTGGTGATCTCTGGGGGAGGCCTATGCCCAGCAATAGACGTCAAGAAAACTGAGTTGAAGTTGATGAAATATGTAAAATTATTTACGAATAATAAGTTTCGAACCTATGTCAAACCTCCCTTATGTCCTTATAGTTTGAATATCGAACATACGGCAATATGAGTATTTTTTTCTACTAATTATATAAGATTCCAATAGTCCGGTCAAATTAGACCAAAAATAAGAGAAAACCTACATAAATTCCCACCAAGCTGAAAATCAGTAAGATTCTTTGAAATATGATTAATTAAAATAAAATTTGAAAGTTCCCCATCTTTCCCCTGTATGGAAAAAAAAAATTCAAGTCCAAAGTTAAAACAATGAGTTTTTCGCGATTTTCAGCAAAACGGTAAGTTTTATCAAAAAATACTTTAGACAAAATTGTAGATCGTAAAATTATCTACAAAAAATGTTTTTAATACTTTTTTTCCTATGTGCCACCGTTTTTGAGACATAACGATTCAAAATATGATTAAAATTTAATTTGAAAGTTCCCCATCATTCCCCGATGGGAAACTTTTAAATTTATTTTTAATCATATTTTAAACACTCTTACTGATTTTCAGCTTGGTGGGAATTTATGTAGCTTCGAATGTCTAAATTGACCGGACTACTATATAAAAATAATAAATTTCCTTCTTCATAAATTTTAACTACCTGTGCCAAATTTCATACGCATAATTTTCGTGAAAATGGGTATAAAGTATTTGCGTCACGTAATAATATACCTTCACCAGACATTGTTGCTAGCTTTGGAACATATCGTTTGCTACTGTTCATACAATAAAATTCATATTGTATTCGAATCATGATTGCAGTTTTATGGCATCTGCATAGTATCCGGTATCCAAAGAAACGCCAGCATTTCAATAGACCTAGAGGAGACCTAGACTACTCGACCTTTAGTCTGAATAAATAGTTGTAAGTACAACAACACATTTTAAAACAAGAAATAAAATTTTCGGGACTATTCGTGAACACTTGTGGTGATTTCCAACAGTGGTTTTTAGACATATTTAACCACAATTTGATATTTTTGGAAAAGTACTTTTATTAAATTTTTTTACAGGATTAGATCACATTGTTTTGAGAACTACCTAACTACCAGCTGTGATTAGATATTCATGATAAAAGACGTTGACACGTCGACTTTACTACAATGTTACGGCTTTTTACTCACTTTTACAGCATGACAATAAAACTGTACATTGCTTTTATACGCTTAGAATTTTACGTCTGCGTAATATAAGATATTCAACAGTACGTGTCTAGATTAGCATGATACTGTGCGCTTATTTTCTCTTTAACTTTTTATTGTGTAATGTAAAACCACAATTAAACTTCGTACTTAGCGTTATGGGTTAAGTTTTAATTCGTGCTTAGCATTTCTACAACGAAATATAAGGATAGATCAATAATCGGGTGTTCTAGAGGCGTATTAAGATCTTTGAAGTTCAATCTCATCAGTGAAGTCGCCTTTACGAAGTTACGTACGAGTTCACACGACGTTCGGTTTCAATAATGTTAATAGAAAAGCAAAATTATACTTGTTTCTAGCAACGAATAAAAGAGGACTCCAAGCTCTACATGAAGGTTGACCTAAAAAGATTCTTAGAGATTCTTAGATAAAGAAGAAAGGGTTTTGACTACCTCTGTGGCGCGGTGGGAGTTTATCCGACTGCTACGCAAGAGTTTCGTTTCCCACCCAGGATAAAACTTTGTGTGATGATAACGATGGTTTATTCTGTGTCTGGGTGTTATTTATCTTTAATATATATGTATTTAGAAATATATAAGTATGTTTATCAGTTATCTGGTTACGTTCATCATTAATCAGATGGCGTTGTGTGAGTTGTCCCAACGATATTTACTTATTATTATTAAAGGACACGTCTGATGATATGTGGACCCGAATCGAAACGTACAACGGACTGTATCACACGATAAATAAAAAAATAAGTCCCAAATTTGAAATACAAACTAAAATAGGTAGTACAGAGTGTTAGAGGTAAATTTTGTAATAATACATCCACAACGAAATCCATTAAAATTAAAATATTTTCTGCATATTATCAACAAACTGCTAGTCAGACACTCTTAAATGACTAAATAAACATTGCATTAATACATGTTATATTTACTTATTATAGGATTTAATTTAGAGGTAAGTTTGTTGTGGCGCTTGTTAATCAACATGGATTTTGAACTTTTACACTATAAAATTAATTCTTCCATGTTACAAATTAGTAAATTCCTTACATAAGTCTCTAAGAGTATGGTGTGTGGTATTCAACTTTTTAAAGTAAGTGAACTGACTTCTTGCTGACCCGGGACAGAAATAAAATCGAAGAGTAGGTCAACTACCTGTCATCTCGGGAGCCGTAAGGGGAATTCAGAGTCTGGTTGTGCTATATCATCGGGAAAGACTTCCTTCTCCATCATTTTATACTCCCAGGTGGTCAGACGGCAGTCGCGCTATCAATATCTATACCCATCGCTCTATATAAAATAAATATGTGGAAAATTGAATTATAGAATAGAACATGTAATAGCGCAAAACGGTTGCCATAGACCTCGCCCAACTTTTGAGTGAAGTGGAGACGGGTTACCGTGTAGGACGGTCCCACGGAAGTAGATCACGGCCAAAGAAGCGACCAACCACCGTCTGTCATCCTGAAACTCCAATCCTCGGCAATCTAATAGAAAGGTCTGACTATACAGGTCAACGTACTTGCCATGCGTATGGTGGACGTGGCGATCTCCCAAGAAACTTGTTGGAAAGGATGTATCGATCTTTATCGATATATCATATTATATATATTATATTATACCTTTGTATAGGTAAAAAAAAACTTTTGGATCCCATGGGAGCCAAGTAGAAGGAAGGTGCTCTTAGATATGTCGGGTGATAGAATTATACATCTACCTTTCAATTTTTAAACATCGTAAAGAGCAAAACGCAGATGATGACATTTAAAAATAGATTTCTTTTTACATAACCTCCGGTAACTCGCCTTAATATTTTACATAAACTCAATTTGTTCCTTTGAAACGAAAGAATAGAAGGTTTCTTCAATTTATATAATGTGCATTGAAAACATCCCGTCTTGTATTGCTGGTGATTATAATATATTTCGAGAAAATCCCAGAGAGGTCTTCCTTTTTGAAGAATAAATAACAAAGCAAAGTTTTCCAGGAAGCTCACTAAAAGTCTCGCGACGAGGCGTGAAGCATTACAGCTGTTCAATTGCAGGAATTGTGACCGAAAGATTTATTAAAACTTTTTAGATACCAAAGCTTTCCTCGGCCTTCATATTTTTGTTTGTTTTGTATACTTTGATTACATTTTTGTACAAAACTTCTTGTAAATTCAAACTATAACAAGAAATAATGTTTATTGACATAACTACGACTTGAAAATCTATTTAGTAGTGAAATGTATTTTACCCAGATTTCACAGATCAGACAGACTCATTATTTTTAAGTAAATTTCTAGTATGACAATGGAAATGGTAAAATTGACTTTAAATGTGTAAAACTTTGGTAGTATTGTTTCCTATGTATGTAGCAAGTAAATAAAGAGATGCATTCTATTATTTTATTCATTATTCTACATACATTTCCATTACACATGAAAATGTAGAAGATAAAATGTAGTCTAACAATTCGCAAGCTAGAATCGTCTCAACTACATCTCGAGCAAGTTATTTACAACTTCGAGACCCATTTACGTCCATGTACGACCATTGTAATGGTCTCATAAAAAACTCTCTCGCATGCAGTTAAAACCCAAACAAAAACCCTCAGGCACAAGTAAAGTGATATTTACGATAGCACAGATTCATCCCAGTTTCACCGGATGCTTTTAAAAAGTCTCGGAGACAAAGCCTCATGTATTCATTATTATTAAAACAAAAGTTAGTGTTCTCCGAGGACAATGTTCCTGAAAAAGGCAGCCATCGATCCTTTATTGAAGAAGCTACAAAGTAATATCGTTTCTTGTAGCTGTTTTTTGACGTAACAGATTGCAGGGAATAGTTCCGCTGGGGCATGACCTCTTCACATCTGCGACTTTGGTTTTATGGAACCTAATACCACCTTATATCACTAAGACTCCTCACAAGAGATTGAAACAGCATTTTGTATTCAAAGCGAATGTTTAATAATGACGTGAAGAAAAATACTGAAATGTTATAAAAATAGCAGGCTGCTGCTTTATTCGCTCTCGTCACGAGAGATTGGTGGAAAACTGTCGGGAATAACATTGATACATACATACATATTGTCACGCCTTTATCCCCGAAGGGGTAGGCAGAGGCATACTATACGCCCACATTTCCCTGTATGCATTTTTGTCCCACGTAACATGTGGTGAGCCCATTACCGTCTTGAAATGGACAGGTGCATGTAATGTCACTTACATGAAATCAAATATTATACATTTTAGTACATAATTTAAGCTTAGTGATCGTCAAACACTCGTTCTCATTTAGGTGTAGAATATAGAATCATATTAGATATTATATCATTATTTATTTATTTATATTATTGTTATATTTATTTTTATTAGTTAGAATATATACATATATTTAAATAATTATAAAACAACAAACGAAACGTATGAAAAAAATAAATCAAGTTCATATTCACAAACACAATTAGTCCACACAAATCCGCAAAGAATTTCCGAGGCTTGTTATATAACTTTGTATTTCCGTCGCCTTCAGCATAACGTTTCTTTTGAAGAAATACAATGTGGATATAGCACAATGGAGTTTGCTGACCCGTATTTTGTCACAACAAAAAGTAGATTGCGTGCCATAATAAGTCGGAAATAAAAATATTTCATTACCCAAGACGTTTGCAAATTTTAGAATAATAACTTCTGTGAGTGTTATTCACCACTACTATTTACAAAAAATGTGGTTATCTATCCGAGGATCAGCTTAGCAAAAGATGCTTGCAGTAGTGATCGTAAAGGTGGGCTTTCTATCAAACCTGGAATTTAGAAATCCGAGGTTACAAAAATTTGCAACCAGCTCAAAATTGGTAAGTGGTTCAAAACACCATTATAAATGCAATGATGACCAAGGTCTGCTGAACGCAGGTTTGAGAGGTCCGACGAGAGTCACTGTCCAAATGACCCAACAATGTCGAAAATAGGCTAGGCCCCAGACGTCAAATACGAGGTACAGAAGCAGCTGGGAATTTAATAATATGGTATAAAGAGACGAGAAGACTATGTTTATGGTACAAAATAAGACAAAGATTTCAATGGCTTTGCAATTAGACTTGTGTTTGAATAGTATCAAGTAAATTAGATAAGTACTACTATAAAACTACTTATTTAAACGAACTTCTACCACAAGTAAAGTAGCCTAGTACGGCAAGTATATTTTTTAAACTCTGAATATGTTTATCTTCCACCTTCCATCCTAACATATTCCATCGCGTGCACTCCAATGATTCCACAACTAAGCCTCATACCAATGCCATCCCTCCGTGTCACGATCACGCCCGGTGCCACGAAATGTAATTAAAAAACCGTTATTTATTATCAGATTAGAGGAGTTACGCTAACTCTTGTATCGTGAAAGTTGCGAGTTAACAGATTAAAATATTTTCCCTCGAGAAATGCTACAAATAATGTGACGGCTGATTCGTTGTTTATCTTATAGATCTTTTGTCTTCAATACGTTGGGTTAATTTTGCTGAAATAAAATTGTACTTTAATGATTTCATGTAAAACAATTTTAACTTTTGAAGTTAGGTAAACTTCTTTTGCGTTAAGGAAAAATGATAAGAGTATTTTTTTACGATGCGCGCGCAGACCGTCATGATAAATCGACACCATGAAGTTAGCTGTAAGTGTTTCCATAACAACTTATAACATACTACATTCAAAGTAGTTTTGATGTTCTTTTTCTTACAAATTTATGATTCCTGTTACAAACAAAGAGTTGTGTTATATATGATGAAATCTTATTAGACTAAAGCAGTCTAACTTCTAACGCGTGTACATAAGTACACACACACACACACACACACTTTTTTATACCACTGAGGTGGCAGACAAGCATACGGCCCAACGGATGGAAAGTGGTCATTATAGCCTATTAGACAACTGACACGTTTTATTAGTTTTTTTCTCTACTAGGGCGGTAGCGTGACCAGCGACGTATATTATTAGGACCAAAGCCTACATTATACTCCCCTAAGAATAAGACAAGAAATATAATTTAAAAACATTAATGCTTCTTTGTGTTGGACGTCCAGTATGAGCCCATGTAAGTCTTTCAAAAAGCAAAAATAAACCCTATATTATTGTGATATATACAAAAAAAATTAACCAAGTAAGATGTCATTAAAAATAAACAAGTAATAATGTTTCATTTTCCTTTGGAAATAACATCGCTCTGACCACTAATGTTGTTATAAATAAATCAATATTTTGGGACACTTTTTATACAGCGCCATCTAGCTCAAACTAAGTTAACTAAGCCCATACTATGGGATCCAGACACTGTGGAATATTATACATAGGAAACACCCAAACTCCAAAACCAACATTTGTGGATCACACAAATATTAGTACCGACCCGGGAATCGAACCCGCAATCTCAGCGCGCCACTGCTGTCAAGTAGTACATTTTTGTTAGTACTCGTAGTTCAAAGTAATATTATAATTACTACTGAGAGTGGCGCGTCCGCTTTATGAGCCTACGCCTGGGGTCCATTCACTGCCAAGTACCTATTACGTATGTTTAATTCCCAAATTATCCTCATTTTTCCCATTATATCGATACTGACTGATAGCGACTGCCTCTGTGGCGCGGTGGGAGTGCATCCGACTGCTACGCAAGAGGTCGTGGGTTCGATTCCCACCCAGGATAAAACTTTGTGTGATGAGCACGATGGTTTATTCTGTGTCTGGGTGTTATTTATCTATAATATGTATGTATTTAGAAATATATAAGTATGTTTATCAGTTATCTAGATCCCATAACACAAGCTAATATTAGCTTACTTTGGGCTAGATGGCGCTGTGTGAAAAGTGTCCCACAATATTTATTATTTATTTAATCAGTTATACTGGAGAGAAACATTGCGTTATTTTTATTACTTTACGACGGCCCGCGGTTTCATTTGCGTAGTGCTCGTTCCCGTATTAATATAGGGATAAAATGTAGCTTAAGTTTCTCCTTATAACATCAGATATCTGCCAGTGAAAGTCACGATAAAATGGTTCCACCCCTTTAAGAGATTAGCCGCAACACACAGACTTTTTTTTAAATGGATTGTTATATATTTTTATCGTATATTTTGTCATATGTATGTCGGAGACGCAGAGAGATTTCTATTTGAAATAACGTCAGCGTCCGCCATTTTTATTGCACATGGTTAGATAGAATCAGTGCGCACACCCAGCGCGGTCGAGCTCTAATTGTCAACTGCGTCGCGTCGCTAACACGCTGGTCTCACCTTGGCATTTGACAGATGTCAAATGTAACATGCGACGTCCATAGACAACCTCGACTCGAACTACTGACTTAAGGAAAGCTGTGATTAATCGAATTGTGTACCTCAAGCCTAAGTAGACGGCGCTACTAGTACAAATTACTTCACTGCTCCGAC
Organism: Thumatha senex; assembly: GCA_948477245.1. NCBI lineage: Eukaryota > Metazoa > Arthropoda > Insecta > Lepidoptera > Erebidae > Thumatha > Thumatha senex. The sequence continues at coordinate 29,247,705 of OX419732.1, forward strand.
ATGTATTTTGTGAAAACCTGTTTATTTGTAAATACAATCAGTCACTTCAGTTATATTTATCTGTACAGATTTTTGCAAAGGTGGATTATGTTACCAGTGCTTTGTACCAAAGAGCCTTTGTTAAATGGGTGCATATACTTCGGGTAAAAAATATATGCAGGTAGCAACTACCTTTCAGGGTGAAATTTGTTTTTGTAATCAGGAAAATTGCATTGAAAACGATTTTCACTTATTTATCCAAAAATCAATATACGAACAGAATTTTGTGCCAATGCATTACGTTAATATTGTGCACAAATTATTTTCAAAAGGTTCGAAGGGAAATGTGAAATCTTAAACTGGCCACAAGTATGAAAAAGATCCCTAAAGTTACGTGGGTAGAAACAAAACCATTAGCAAATTAAAACTTGCCAAGTCATTGTGATCCATTCACCATGACCGGCGCTAAGTATCCGCAAATTTGTCCAGTTTACTTAATATCACTAGGGTTTACGAAAGGAGCATGAAAGTTAGTTATAAGAAAAATACTTTGACAATGGTTAACAACGACAGGAAGTTTAAAAAATTAATAATCGGATAAATAACTACAACTAAGTTAAGCCGTTGGTCCCGGTTGCCAGTAAAATGGCAGTCGTTAAGCCTGGTTGAAGGCCTTATGGGCGGCTTGGAAATTTCAACAGCAGGTCTTTCAACGTCTGTCTATTTTCAACACGGCAATGGGCTCACCACCTATTACGTGGGACAGGAATCCAAACTGTGAAAACTGGGCATATAATATGCCACTGCCACCCCTTCGGGGATAAGGCGTGAGGGATATTTATTTATTTAACTACAACTAACATTTATTTTTCGTCAGAAAATTCTCTAGGCTGTCATGCCGGACTCGAGACGACTAAAACCGGTCTTTAGCTCTCTGTCTATCGGCGGGCATCCCGAGTAACTTCTAGGAAAACTACATGTGGCGACCAGCGCCACCTAGCGTAAAGCTATCGAACTACATCGATACTAAGAATCCTACATCGCGCTATGAGAGTTCTCACGCTGAAGAAATGATATATACAACAGCCCAACATCAACCGTTGGGCCGCGGCCCGCCAGGCGTGATCACCTTGCCTGGTCGGAGGATCCTCCCTTTGTGTCGGAGGAACATCTCCACCCGTTCCTCCACAGTGGTGACCCCGACGTGATTGGAAGCAGCCTTCACGGAGCAGATCAGCAGCAGCATTATCGCCACCATCACAGCACTCCAGTATGACGGTAATTAGTCTCAGCCAGCCAGCATCTCCGGCCTCATCTGGGATACCACTAGCTAGAAGCGACCGCTCCAGCCTGGTTACCTCCTCGGCCACACCAGCGTCTAGGCACAGCACACTGCACTACGGTCAATGTAAGAAGAGTACACCTCTCCCGTCTACGCAGCAGCCAGCCACTACGCAGCAACCACCCCGACTCACTGGGGTTACCTCACCGCGCACCGCAGCACTGCACTCAGCCCCGACTCACTGGGACTAGCAGCATTCGATTCCGACTCACTGGATTCAGCGGCATACGATTCCGACTCACTGGGATCAGCGGCATACAGTTCCGACTCACTGGGACTACACAATCTGGCACTGGCGCAAATCACAACAGACGAAGACACCAGACTCATACTCACAATTGACCTCCGGTCTCGGAGGGGAGTGATGTGGCGACCAGCGCCACCTAGCGTAAAGCTATCGAACTACATCGATACTAAGAATCCTACATCGCGCTATGAGAGTTCTCACGCTGAAGAAATGATATATACAACAGCCCAACATCAACCGTTGGGCCGCGGCCCGCCAGGCGTGATCACCTTGCCTGGTCGGAGGATCCTCCCTTTGTGTCGGAGGAACAACTCCACCCGTTCCTCCACAGTGGTGACCCCGACGTGATGGCGCTCGTACTTCCACGAGCTGCTTAATAAACAGCATAAAGAGGTGCAGCCTCCGGACCTCCCTCCAAATCAGGGACTAGTGCCACCGGTAACGCCTGGAGAAGTCCTGTAAACCTTTTTAACCGCATACTCCTCAGCGGGCAGATCCCAAACCAATGGAGACTGAGTATTATTACTCCAGTCTTCAAAGGTAAGGGGTCAGTGCAGGAGTGCGGGAGCTACCGCGGTATAAAGGTGATGTCCCACATCATGAAGATCTTCGAGAGGATTATAGACTCTCGGATCCGGCAGGAGTGTACTCTCTCGGAGTGTCAATATGGGTTTCGCCCTGGTCATGGGACAACGGACCCTGTTTTTGCCCTGAGGGTTGTCGCAGAGAAATACAGGTCGAAGAACACGCCTCTGCACTGTTTGTTTCTAGACATGCAGAAGGCCTTCGACTGTGTTCCTCGTGCGATGATCTGGTGGGCACTGCGGTCCAAAGGGGTTCCAGAGGTCTATATTGACACTATCCGGGACATGTACTGTGACTCCGATTCAATGGTTCGGACTGCTGTTGGCGACACGAAACCCTTCCCCATCACCGTCGGGGTACACCAGGGTTCTGTCCTTAGTCCGCTTCTGTTCAGTGTAATATTAGACGAATTGTCGGACAGCATCAGAAACCCGCATGAGCAGCCTCCATGGTTGCTCATGCGGGTTTCATGCTCACCGGTGTCATTTGTGATCCTAAAATGCCGATCCGGTTAAAGGGACAGGTCTACAAACCATTATTAGACCTGTCCTTTTACATGGTAGTGAGACGTGGCCGATATTGGAGCGACACAAGCAGGAGCTGCGTGTCACGGACTTGAAGATGCTTCGGTGGATGTGTGGAGTCACGCGGATGGACCGCGTGAGGAACTCTCACATCCGCGGCAGCCTTTCTCGTCCGTGACATTGCAGACAAGTTGCAAGAGTGTCGCCTTCGTTGGTATGGTCACGTCTTGCGGCAACCGCCGGGCTACGTAGGTAACAAATGTCTGGCCATGTCAGCCCCGCCGGGTCCCAGTAAGAGGGGAAGACCCAAGAAGTGCTGGCTTGACGTCGTAAGGGATGACATGCGTGCCAATGGTCTCACTACAAGGGATGCCGACGACCGTGCGAAGTGGAGGAGAAAATGTAGGAAAGCGGACCCCGGGAGACGCAACTGGGACAGACGCTCGGATGATGATGATGAACGCACGCGTGTTTAATGAGCTGCTTTGTGTATCTATAACCGAATAAATTAGATCCACTTTATGAACAAGTGTGTTGAAAGGCACAAACACTCATATAATGACGTTATGTTCTATAACTGCACTATTAGCATTTTTTTTAACAGCAAAGAGTTGTCTTAGAAACAGTATGTAAATATCGTTGTTAATTAATAAACCGTATTACTTAAAATATAAAAAAAAACGTTGATTATCATACCATTTTTTAGTTTTGTCTACAAATTAACAGTGAAAAAATAAAATTATTAAGTATTTCAAAAACTAGGCTGCATGTAGCTACGGCGGAAAATAATGTGCGCGCCATTTTTCTTTACTTTGTACTTATACATATTTTAGATATCTAAAAATGACAATTTCTAATAATTATGAATAGTGTTTTTATTACTTTTTATTACAACAGACGTGTTTTCGTTCTTGTGAAAATAACATGTTTGTGATTTGATTTTATAGGTACCTATGCAGAACATATTACTTATGTGAAAAAATATTTTGCTTGTATTTTTATTCTGTTTCCTTGGAAGATAATTGAAAAACGTCATACGATATAAATGGGTGTAAATTTCACTCGGCTAACTCATTCGTTCTAACTACCATAACGCACTTGTATCGTAATGTACTATTGTATAATTATATTGTTGGTATTACCAATGCATCAATGTAGGGTACTTTATAAGTTAGAATACTCTTGAGAATAATATTGCAGATCATCTTCCTGATAAAATACATTAATCTTTTTGGTACATACCAGTAACACAATACGTAAATTACTTTACGTCGCAGTATGCACTTCGGTATGTAAAACTCATGCGTCAGCAGGGTGTCCCTACATCATTTCCCCCTTTAAAACAGGAAAATTGTAGGTACAGATTATTACTTAATACACGTATCAGTCAATTCGGCCACAGTAAAAAAAATTTGTAACCTAATAAAGACAAAATATTATACATAGATTTTTATGAAATGTGGTAGTCAGTTTATTCTGGGTTACCAGTAAGTTGACATAGCGAGAAAAATAAATGTTGCAAGGATTCAATTATGTAAATTGAACGGTAACAAGATTATTTACTGATACCGTTATTTGTATCTGGATTGGAGAGCCTCCGAGCAAAAAAGGTCTACGTGAAATTTACTTATTTGTAGATAAAATGTAAAGCATATTTGCTCGCTTTGAAAAAATATGGAGACATTATTTTATTGGATTCGATAAATTTTGTAAAGACTATTAAAAAGCTTCAAAGCAAACGTTAAGCCTTTAGTCCTGGCTACTTGTAAAGTGGTGGTCATTAAGTCACGTTGAATGCCTTATGAGTTCACAAACATGTTAGACTCACCGCTAATTGTTTCTGCAAATTCTGCTTACAGAAGTATGCGGTGATTCGACACGTTGCCTACTCTCTAGTCCATAATATGTCTCCGCCTACACCTTCGACGAAAAAGGTGTTACTATGTCAATCAAATAATGAATCGTTTAATCATAATATCAAATTGAACTATAAATATTGTAGCACCAACTGATAGCTGAAAGAGACGATACTGAATATATCAGGGAACTCGTAGCCAGTCCGGTCCGATCGGCATTGTACTTAATAATGTCATGCATCACGAATAAGGCCCCGTTATACCTAAATAAATATGAATAAAAATCGCAAAAGTTTCAAAAAAGATATAGATATTTATACTATAATGGTCATTAGCATTATATAGTAAGTTTTAATATTTATCTCTATACACAGGTTGCCTGTAAGAAATCGTACTTCGCGAAAAGGCCGCTTATTGTACATTTCAAAACCTTCATTAGTGTACGATAAATTGTATTTATATTCTATTCTAACATTAATATTATAGGTAACAGAATATATACTATGTCTTATTTTGTGTTATAAATATTTCGGCATTGTTGCAAGCGCCATGATCACGGAAGAACTGAATTGAATATCGGAAACACATAATACTACAAGGTTAATATCCCGTTAGCAAAATTTCGATACAGTCTAGAAACCCTCCAGAAATTTTCCCCAGAATTTTTCCATAATACACAAAAAGGTCAAGATACATGTCGCGTACATTTCATTGTTTTGTTTTTAAACTTAACTTAACTTAACTATCTTCACGCTGTATCTCTGACGGGGTAGTCAGAGAGGACAGATCGCCAGGCTTCGCGATCCATGCATACTTATTTCGCTTCTTCGAGATTCATCAATCGCTTCATACACGCACGTCTGGGTATCCGAGTACTTTTGACCTTTCCGTTTTTGAGCAATCTGCTCACGTGGTCTTCATATGTAAGTCTCGGCCTACCCTGACCTCTTCTACCTTCTGCTTTCGCACAATATATATTCTTCGTCAATCGTTCCTCACTCATTCGTTGGACGTGTCCAAACCGTTGTTTTTAAGTAACAATTAAATATTTTTTAGTTATTTACGAATGCCCCACTTAGATCCCGTTCCCATGATAATCAAAGGATTAAATGTAGCCTAACTTACTCCTTATAAGATCAGCTATCTGCCGGTGAAAGTCCTGTTAAAATCGTTTCAGCAATTTCAGAGATTATCCGAAACAAATCGACATATACACAGAGAAGGGACATCATTGCGCAGCCGTCTTGAGAGACGCTGTCAGTAGTCATTTAGAATGGCCCTCAATTTGCTAGATGTCGCTATGATTCGTGGAAATCCCCTCGAATGTCATGCCGGACTCGAACCGGCTAAAACCACACGGTCCCTGCCTAACTGTCTGTTGCCGGACGCCCCGGGTAACTCCTCGTAAAGATGTCCTAGTGCTCACGGTAGACGTTGGCTACCACCGCGGTTTCTCCTAAGGGTTTGGGTGTTATCTCACTTCTTTGATGGTCAGTTCGGGGGTTATCCGACTTCTTGAACCGTGAGGCGTGCGTGAAATTTTCACGTGATATCGCCGTCTTGAGCCTGCGTCTGTAAAGACGGTGAGCAGACCACCCGCTGTCCTCGGGCCTCCGCTCATGGAGGGCAGTAGTCTTGGGCGAAGACTCGGGTGGGAGAGTTCTTTCTCGTTGCCTCTCCACCGTCTTTTTCACGAGCATGACCTGCTCGCAGAAAGACACAGCGTAGTTCCAGTTGGTCCCGCTGGAGACTATGACCAAGATTCATAACATAACATAAAACATACTTTCACGCCTTTATCCCCGAAGGGGTAGGCAGAGGCGTACTATACGCCCACGTTTCACCGTATGATTTGCTTTTTGTCCCACGTAACAGGTGGTGAGCCCATTGCTGTGTTGAAATGGACAGGTGCAGGTTGTGGCGACCTGCTGTTGAAACTTTTCAAGCCGCCCATAAGGCATTCAACTGGCTTAACGACTGCCATGTTACTGGCAACCGGGACCAACGGCTTAACGGGCACGTTCGGAAGGCATTCCGAAGTACGGAAACGCTCGCAAATATAAATGCCACAAAGTGGTCACCCATCTGAGGACCAGCCATAGTGTAAGTTGCTTAACGCAGTGATCGTTTACAGAACACTACGTCCGCGGGGCCACGAGCGCTTCAAGATTCCCAACGAGAAAATACTACGTTTACGTTCAGGCTCGCCACGAGGTCTTGGAGTTACTGCACCCACGCACTTCACCAATGTGCGAAGCACTATGTTCTCGCTGCCGAAGCATCCGTGCCCAGGAAGTATCTGTAACAACCGGTAGAAGAGCTTGCTATGGCTCCTCTCTAGCCACTTATGTATGACCGGTCTGACGGCCCAATTGTGACGTTTCCCCATCTTGGTTGCTCAAGTCGCATCTTCCATATCTCCATGAGTTCCTGTCGGAGCTGGGACCTCTGAGCTTCTATTAGCCAAACCAGTTTGTCAAAATCGCTACAATTATAGTTAATGAGTAAAACTTAAAAAAAAATCGCTGTTACAAGAGCAAGCAGTTGCAAAGTGGCACGATTGGATCGCATGACGCTCAGAACAAATAATACTCGTAGGTACCTTTTTTATGTAAAGTGTAAAATAAGTATTTATTATTTTGTAAAGAAAAACGGGACGAAACATTATTGTAATAGCCATTGTTCAAAGTTATTCAACCTGAACTTTGTTGAGTCATGGTAGCGGGGAGCACGCAAATGGTTTTCAAATGAACCTACACAAAGTTTATTTTTTTAAATGGAAAAAGTTAGGTACAATATTGATTTCAGTCTCCATCGCGCGTACAATTCGCTTGGTAATTATTTAGAGCTAACCATATCAAGTTTTTGATACATCACTGAAATTTCCACGGGACCATATTCCATTTATAAGGAATTTGGACAAGGAATAGTATGTTAGTTGAACTGACCTGGTAGAACAAATCACTTATACTACAAAATAGTTGACGCCCGCGGCTCCGCACGAGTGGTGATGTTTTCCCGTTCCCGTTTCCCACAGGAACTTGTTACCGGGATAAAAAGTAGCCCATTTGTTATTCTGGTGTGTAAGCTATATAATTGTAAAGTTTCATCAAAATCCATTCAGTAGATTTTGCGTGATAGAGTAACAAATGTACATCCTTATAAACTTTTGCGGTTATAATATTAGTAGGATTTTACAAATGTGAAAGTTTAAAAGACTGTATGGATGTATGTTTTTCTTTTAAACAAAAAGTACATAAATATTATTCCTGTGATCTATACTTGGTTTCACCTTCCGTCTCTTTGACTGTGTGTGGAAACAAGGAAACTACAACAATTTTTTTTTAAATTTTTATTAAGGCTTACCTATACATATAGAGTGGTTTATATTGTTGTGACTGCTCTTTGAGTGATACTGGTTCTCTGTGCTTGTGGTATAATTTGAGCTTCTGTGTGCTGTGTGAGAGACGCGGGTGCACAGCGTAGATATAGGATGTTTCAGGTATTTTAGAGTAAGAACTGTTTTCGCTTACCTGTATGTGAATGGATGATGGCTACATAGTCTTCGTGCAATTGAGTGATTGTTAGTAATGCATAATGAGAACTGGTAATTTAAGTAGTAGATTTCTAAGACGGCGTCAGGTTCTCCATTTTTTGGGTGGCACTGAAAAACAGTACCTACTGAGAAGGGTGTCCATCTCGGTAAAAGCTGAGTGTCATCCTATATTTGTAACTTCGCACATTTTTCATAATTTTGTTGATAGTTGTTAGTTTTAAGTACGGCAAAAAGAAAAAGTAATGTTACACGTGTTTGCCGGTCGCCACGTATTTAGTTTGTTGAATGGCCTGACAGATTTCTGTAAGCTGTCTGGTCAGTGTCAGCTGTCATGTCATTCGACGGTTAATTTCGGCGCAGCGGCACAGAGTATATTAGATGACGGTTCGGTGTTTTTGTTAATGCTTCGTAGAAAAGGTTTATGAAAAAAAAAATGTTATGTACCTAGTTTATTTTTGTCTGTAAAGTGTAGCGATTTACAAATAATTAAATATTTCTTTCTCTCTTTCTTTCATTAGATTTTGATGAAACTTTACAATAATATAGCTTACACATCAGAATAACACATAGGCTACTTTTTATGCCGGAAACAAGCTCCTGTGGAAAACGGGAACGGTACGCTTCGTTCCGCCCGCAGATCCGCAGGCGTCAACTATATACTGAGAAATATAGAGTTAGTTATACATAATATACAAACTATAAACACCAAGATAATTTCCAATCAAGATATTTTCTCAATAACGTGTGCTGCCACATAGTAACTTTTCAGTATTTAAAATGTTTACTAGTATGGCGGATGCGTGGCAAAATTTAGCACATGGTTGGTGTCAAAGACAACAAGGGCAGGTACATGAAACTTAGGCCATACATCCTTGTCGTCAGTATGGAATTTTCCATAATATTTTTTGGGAATAATTGTAGCATGCAAACTACGTTGTGCTATTTGCAAGTTTATCTCTATTGCCAGGTGGTCGTGGAGACGCCATGACCGGAAATTTATATTCTCCACATGGAAATGTGGAGTATATAAATTTCCGGTAATTACAAACAAACCTGGATAGGTTTGTTTGTAAAATTCAGACATATTATTTTTAGTCGGTTCAAGTCATGCCAATGACATCCGAGGGGATTTCTAAAAAAACGGAGAACACAAATATTTGTTTTCACCTGGGATTGAAACCTAAGACCTTAACAATAAAATAGCATACGTATACGCTTACTAGTGCGCTATTGAGGTAGTCAAAAAAAGTTGCGCGGGCTATTTTCAGGCTTTCATACCTCAGAAGGAAAAAGCCCAAAAGGACCCTATAGGTTCACTTATTGTCCGTGCGTCTGTCTGTCAAAACCCTTTATCTCGGAAACGCGTTAAGGCATCGAGATCAAAAGTAAAAGTTCTAAGATCTTGAACAAAAACACTTGTACTGTTCCACTTATTTAATAGTGGAACATAAGTGAATAATAAGTGGAACAGTACAAGTGTTTTTGTTCAAGATGTGTAACAAGTTCCACCAAGTGCCATCAATCAACAGTGTAAACAGTCTAAAGGTCTAAGATTATTTGAATCTGTGACTAAAATTAAACTTCTAAGTTGACGCAAGAAAATATAATGTCCGTTTATGACGCAATAAAAAATAAATTACGAATCCGATTCGCACTCCATCACGCCTTATCCCCGAAGGGGTGGCAGAGGCATATTATATGCCCACTTTTCACCGTGTGGATTCCTGTCCCACGTAATAGGTGCTGAGGCCATTGCCGTGTTGAAATAGACAGACGCAGGCTGTGGCTACCTGCTATTGAAATTTTTTTTAAGCCGCCTATAAGGCCTTCAACCAGGCTTAACGACTGCCATTTTACTGGCAACCGGGACCAACGGCTTAACGTGCCTTCCGAAGCACGGAAACGCTCGCAAATGTAAATGCCACAAAGTGGTCACCCATCCGACGACCAGCCATAGTGAAAGTTGCGTACCTCAGTGATCGTTTACCGAACACTGAGACCGCGGGGCCACGAGCGCTTCTCCGATTCGCACTCGACCAGTTTTTTAAGTCCAATTTGGTAGAAACTACCTCATCATCCCTTTATTTAATTGATTGTAGTTTAAATCAAATTAGCATAGGTTATAGAATTAAGAGGGTCTCTTCAATATCCAACACACTCAATTATAATATACAAAAATAATGTCACAAAAGCAACACATACGAGTACGTTACAAACATAATGCTTTGTTACGAATGCAACATTACCTATTTCGTGTTTCGTTTCGTATATTTACTTTCCGTATGTAAATATCTTAACAGCACGCCACTCGAGTCAGTCGTTTGACACTAATGGAAATTAATGTATTACCTAGATAGAGATGCCGCCTCTGATAGTATTTAGCTGACTTTTTCTGTGTTCAGTCATGTACTGCTGGCTACTTAATATACTTAGATTACTTTGTTAATATGTTTTTTTATACCACTGAGATGGCAGACAAGTATACGGCCCACCTGATGGAAACTGGTCACCGTAGCCTATGGACGTTTGCAACACCAGAGGTGCAGCACTCGCGCTACCGACCCTTTATGTGTGGTTATTTTAACCTAAGCGCCATGGATAATAGATATTTATTGTGGGACATTTTTTTAAACAACATTTCCTAGCCCAGGTTAGGAAATATAAGCTTGTGGGATGTAGATAACTGATAAACATATATATATTTATAAATATTTAAGGCTCACCACCTGTTACGTGGGACAAAAATGCATACGGTGAAATGTGGGCGTAAAGTATGCCTCTACCTACCCCTTCGGGGATAAAGGCATGATAATATGTATGTATGTTTAAATACACACATATTATACATATAAAACACACACTCTCGATATAAAAATTTTAGGGTCATACAAATATTCGACCTAAGAATCGATCCCAAGATCTCATAGGTTATATTTACATTACAATACGCTACCGAGGCAGTCAAATAACGTTCCTATGTAGATTAAAATTACTTTTACAATAAGGTTGAATATAAGGTAATACTCATTAGCCATTTCCCCAGAAAAAAAAATTGAAAATATACGTTTCTTGCAACTAGATGTTAAAATATACTCAACGGACGAGTTTATGACATATGCGCTCTTACGAATTTGGGAGGTCAGACAGCAGTAGCTCCTAACCATGCTGAAAAAAAACAATCCAATCTCATCTGCTCCTAGCAGCTAATAAACGTATCAGACTCCAAATTTAAACACGATTTAGAAAAAAAAGTACTGGAAAGACACTTCCACGAAAAAAAATGTTTACAAGCTAGGCATACATTCTGATGTATGCCTAGCTTGTAAACATTCTTCTTAAAAGTTTAGGATTTGCGTAAATTTTAGGGTTTATCTTTAGTCTGCTAAATTTTAGGGTTTATCTTTAGTCTGCTAAAGATAAACCCTAAAATTTACGCATATCCTAAACTTTTAAGACCATTCCAGAACATAAAAATCTAACAAATTTAATAGTAGAAAAAGTAACCTTAGGATCTTATTGCTCCAATAATGAAACCAAATTAGAGGCCCCTTTATTTTCCAATCCAACCAAAATACAAATAAAGCCACCTCTCCCCCAAGTAATGTACGACAGCGACCAGTAACTCGCTAGATAGAAACTAGGGCTAGTTTAGTAGGACCAGTGAAAAAGTAAGGCGATCAGCCAGATAACCTAGACGACAAAATTATTAATCCTACAACTCTTAAATTAACTTACAAAAAGGTATGTATTGCCGGAAAGAACTCTAAGATGATCATAATATTACGCAATACCGGCTGAATTATAAATGTGTAACATATTCTTTGTTTTGGCGCTGAATATGAGCAGTTTTTTATTTTTGTGTCATTAAGTATGAATAACAGATAGCCAAGAGGCAGTTTCTGTGTATCGTTTGTAAAATGGAGTCCGTTGAACATATTTCTTACAGATTTACGTAAGGTTCTTTGTAAAAAGGGTCAAAAGTATGTACTAGGTTATATCCGCAGTTTCGCCTGCTGGGTGAATGCATTGTTTTGCATATCCGTTTGCCACAACGCTCAGTTAGCTATCAATAATAGATAGATCCTTACCACCGTAGACTTTTAAACTTTTTGTAGACCTTAAAAACAGGAGTCGTTTGTCGAAACTTTCGCAGAAACCCCTCATCGAGTTGTGTTTTTATAATCTTGACAATTATCGTCATATTTTGTATTTATTAAACCAATATACATAAAAATTGACAAATTATATTCCTAAACCTTTTTTATGAATCCCTCTATCTATCGGTAATGATCTCATTAAAATTATATTACAATTATTTTTTAATTTATCGCGGCGTACAACATTGTATTATAAAATTTTAACAGATTTCAAAAAAGGACGAGTTAAAATGTTTTACTGTTTGTATTATTTTTAGTAAGTATGTTTATTCACCGATCACTCCCCCAAATGTGAACCGATTTGAAATAGTATACTTGTGAGCTGGTCCCATTAGCACCAAGTCGGAATCTGATAATGGAATATAAGGGAAATCGATGGCACCCTCAAATGATATAGGTTTTCACCAAACTCAGAATTGCGCAAGCCTAAAAGACACAGGCAATAAATTCCTCAATCTTAAAGCTTATAAAACAATTTATATTTTTTTAAACCGTTCTTTTAAATTCCTGGTAGTATAGGAATTACGGAGAATGCTATAGAGACCCAGTAATAGAGATATACTCAAAGTAATAAAAACCGAAGTGTGCAAAGGCTCTTACAGTTAATTTATATAAAATGTTTGCCCGTGCGAAGCCGAGACGGGACCGCTTCTACTGAATAATCCAATATAAGCTGTTTCCAAGATATTTGTGACTTACCTTGTGAATCGCACTATCTCAAGGTATATACTATCGACCTAATGTGATTCTAAGACCATATTATTGATATAATAATGCGGTAGCCTATCGTAATTCGTTTAACCGCGACCCTGACTTCTGCTATTTTGGCCCTATCGGGATATACCAATATTTGTGAAATAAAACCTACCGCCATTATTTTTCTCTTCGAATGTCTTGTGAATAGAATTTCAAGCAACATCGATATATTGCACGCCTCATAAGCGAAGCGTTGAGTAGGGTACCACTGTCACTTCGCGCATAACATCACATTTTTCAAACTTAAAATGTCTCTATTTATCATAATTAATTATTAAGATAATTTTAATTAAGATAATTTATTTCCATATAAAAAGGTACAGTGCAACAAGCAATGGAGAACCTTATGTGATAATAATATAAAAGTAAAAGTAGCTTAAATTCTATAACAAATATCAAATAATCTGTTGCAGTTTATAATAACCCTCATATATTGCACTTGTAAAATAATATATACACACACATATCAAGAAAAAACACTATTTTTAAAACTCATGATATTTTTGATGCCATTTTTGTAATTTAAACTAGTTAAAAAACTGTTAAACAGTTTTTTAACTAGTTTACGTCTTGGGCGTCCGTTTGTCTGTATGTTACGGATATTTCCTTGTCAACACGATAACGACCGAAATACTTTACTAATCGAGTCTTTTTTTTTCTCTTACGCTTCAGTATTATTAGGAATAGAACGCTTTCAATTTTCACGGTCTAATTGTTATTATCTATACTTTATTTATTTCATAACCCCTACGCGATAATTCATAGCAAAGTTTGTAAGCTTGTAATTCTATTTTTTTTTTATATTATAAAAGCGTGTGAGGCGTGCACTTTTGGGTTTAAAATTTTTTTGTTTTTGTGTTTGAAAAATATATCAAAATCAAAAAAATCTAAATCAAAAATATTTATTCATGTAGGTCACAAAGTAACACTTATGAACGTCAAGATTACTGCTTCTACATTAGTGCCAGATTCGCAAAGCAATAGGTAGAGCCAGAGGAAGAACCTGGCAATAAAACTCATGGTCACTCTTTTCTAACCGCCATTTGACACAGTTTGATTAACATGATTTTTGACCAATTATACAGTAATGAAATTATAAAAAAAAAGAACAAAATCAATGTTGTGTTCATTAAAATTACACTTACATAGTTCCTTTGAATTTATGTGAGAAAAGTCGACTAAACTTAGTTTGCCTTAAATTTAAATAATATTATTTGTAACAATTGCTATAACAGCTATGAGCTGACCAGTGCCAACAGATGGCACCCGTTCACGGGTATGACGCATATATCAGCCATCGCCCTATTCAACCGTATTGTAGGGAACAAGGCGACCCGATACATACGCCACCACTGCCAGGTCACTTAGGCGAGCATGACATACCCAAAAACTACACAGCAACTATCATGTCAATTTCAAAATTAGAAATAAGTCTACATAGTGCTCACACAATAACAAAGTCAAATTACATATAATTATGTATATTAGTTATTACCGGGACTAAACGCAGCCATACCTTTAGATGCCTGGCGTTTCAAATTATTTATACTGGAGAATGTAAAAAAAAATGTAAATATGTATATAGAATGGCAGATCGTTAATATAAATTAAAAATAGAAACGGACCTAGAATTGATCCCAGCGGTACGCCCATAGCTACAGATGCTCCAGAGGAGCGAATTTCATTAACATCAACATCCGATCATGTAAGTAGGAGGCAACAAGATCCAGTGCAAAGTCTTCGATACCATAATAAAAGAGTTTTCGCAATAGTGTTTTATGTTCAACGCAATCAAATGCTTTGGAGAGATCGCAGAATACACCAATAGCATCTTGTCTATTCTCCCAGGCGTCATATATATGATTCAGAAGTGTCACACCTGCATGAATGGTAGAACGACCCCTTGTGAACCCATACTGCTCTTTATGCTGTAGCATATTTGAATTAAAATGAGCTTGAAGATGTTGCCCTGCCAGCTACGGCTGCAATTCTACTCCAACACGAGTGCCCTGCAGGACGAATTATGCTAGGGCGTGCCCCCGAGGCGACGCGCACCAGTTCGTCCCCGCTGGTGCGAAAAGTGTGAGCCAGAGCGGCGTAGGGGACCACCACCCTACACGCGCGGCCCGACACGGCGGGAAGTGGAGGATGGAGTGCAGGGTAGCTGCGTGGAATGTTAGGGGAGAAATGGCAGATAAGATGAATGAGTTGATGGATGTTATGAATGAGAGAAAGTTAGATGTAGTGTGCTTGACAGAGACCAAGCGCAAGGGCAGCGAAGTCGTGGAGCTCCCGGGTGGGGTGCTCGCGCTATGGTCTGGAGTACCAGAGAGCGAGCATGGCAGTCGGGGGGTTGGAATTTTGTTGTCCTCGCGATTGGCCTCCGGTATGTATGAGTACAAACTGGTAGGTCCTAGAATCCTCTGGATCCGTCTAAAACTTGGTTTGACGAAGATTTTCCTGGTAGCTGCTTACGCACCAGTATCTTCGTCGAACGCGAGTGAGCTAGAGGACTTCTGGGAGAGTATGAGTGAAGCTCTAAATGTGATAGAAGGAAATGAAAAACTTATAGTATGTGGAGACTTGAATGGTTGGGTGGGTACCGCTCGCGATGGTTTTGAGTCGGTACTCGGGAAGTATGGGGATAAAAGGGTGAATGACGCTGGCAAGCTTATACTGGCATTTTGTAAGGAAAAGGATTTGTTTGTGGCGAACACAATGTTCAACCACAAACAAATTCATATGTATACGAGGAGATGTAAGTCAAAGAGAAGCATGATAGATCTATTCCTAATGGATAGTCGGCTCCGTAAACAGGTGATGGACACAAGGGTTTATCGAGGCGCTGAACTAGGATCAGACCACTATCTAGTAATAACTAGGATAAGGGGTCTGTTCGCGGGTTGGCGTCATCGCACCGAGTGTCCTGAACCTGAGCCGACTCATAGCATAAAAAGCTGGAAGCTGCAGGATGCATCCATTAGGGATAAATATAAAGAAAGGGTAGCCGAAAAGCTTGGCAACGTCAATGTTAGTAGTGAGAATGTGGAAAGTGTATGGCAGAACCTTAGGGATAGTATGGTAAATGCCGCTGTGGAAGTGTGTGGAGAAACGAAAAGAGGCAGTAGTAATAAGCGTGACGCATGGTGGAATGAGGAAGTGAAAGAAGCAGTTCGAATGAAGAAGAAAGCATGGTTAGACTACTTAGCCTCGCGGAATGATTTTAATATGAAAGAGAGATACAAGCTGCGAAAAGTTAACACAAAGGCACTGATAGAAGAAGCTCGTGCTCGAACAATGACGTCCTAACAGACCAAACTGACGTCCTGCAGAGATGGAGTGAATATTATGGAAAGATGTATGCAAGAAAAGACAGAGATGCCACATCGGGAAGTGGAGCTCACTTTGATGCTCCGGATCCCGATGTCATTGAAGTCATTAGTATGAAAGAAATTGAACAAGCGATACGAAGTATGAAATGTGGTAAGGCTGAGGGAAAAGACAGAGTTACTGCTGAGATGATCAAGTACGGTGGGTCGCGCGTCTGGGACACTATGTCTGTTATGCAACTTGTGCTGGCGGACGGGTGAGGTCCCAGATGACTGGCGAATAGCAGTTGTAGTACCTATCTACAAAGGGAAAGGCTCGCGCCTAAACTGCTCCAGCTACAGGGCGATGATCAGCTTGGTCAGCTTAGCTAGTAAGGTGTATGCAAAGATTATAACGGCAAGAATGCAAATGGCAGGTAATATTGAAATAGGTCTGAAATTACCAGGGTCGGTTTTGGATCCAGACTTAAATAGAGGTATTACCTTGCTGTGTTTCATTAAATCCGGAAACACTCCTTTATCGATACATTTATTAAATATTTCAGCTAGATGTGGAGATAAATTAATAATAATAGACTGTATCAATTTCACAGAAATACCACACAAGACAGCTGTCTTTTTTGAGTTAAGCAACTTGAATACTTTAATGATATCATTGGGGTTAACACATTTAAAGCTAAATAAGACATTGCACTGATCTACGCTGCCCCCAAGCATGCGTTGAGCTTTGATTTGACAAGAATTTAAGGAGCTAGTTGTTTTCGCGGGTATGTCTATAAAATAGTTGTTAAATGTTTGTGCTTCATATAATTTATTATTAATCACCTTGTTATTTATAATTAACTCAAAGATATTATCACGGGGTAGTAATCGACCGGTTTCAGTATTGATTACATTCCAAGTCATTTTTACCTTATTTTTTTTAATTCTTTAATCTTATTACTGATATGTAACGACTTGGCAGCAGCACAGGTCTTTTTGAAGGTCTTGGAATATTTTTTTATATATTGAATAAAAGCGCTCGTGGCCCCGCGGTCTCAGTGTTCGGTAAACGATCACTGAGGTACGCAACTTTCACTATGGCTGGTCGTCGGATGGGTGACCACTTTGTGGCATTTACATTTGCGAGCGTTTCCGTGCTTCGGAAGGCACGTTAAGCCGTTGGTCCCAGTTGCCAGTAAAATGGCGGTCGTTAAGCCTGGTTGAAGGCCTTATAGGCGGCTTAAAAAATTTCAACAGCAGGTAGCCACAACCTGCGTCTGTCTATTTCAACACGGCAATGGGCTCACCACCTATTACGTGGGACAGGAATCCACACGGTGAAAAGTGGGCATATAATATGCCTCTGCCACCCCTTCGGGGATAAGGCGTGATGGATATTTATTATTTATTATTATTTTATATTTATTTTATTTTATAGAATAAAAGCAGGATCAAAATTAAATTGCTTCATACCATATAGTTCGTACAACTTAGCCCTACTTTTGTAAATACCAGTAGTTGCCCACTCACAAAATTGCAGGTTTTTGTTTTTATAAAATGTTTTTGATTTAAATATATTGTTGTACTCAGCTTTAATTGTATTAAATAAGGAGTTATATAAGCCGTTTGGATCTTCCTGATTAAAATCAATATTAGTGACTTTTGCTGAAACATTAACATTAAATTGTTTAAGTCGATATGCACTCATTGGCCTACATACAATTTTATTTCCTTTGGAAGTGACATTAATAGGAGACGCTGCTTTCTGACCAAGATGATCTGATGGAAAGTTACTTAGTATCTCCCTTGTTGTTGTTGCACAGTTGCAGAATATATTATCCATACATTTTCTAGAATGTGACGTAATTCTAGTTGGCTCACAAAATAAATTTTGTAAGCCAAAAGACTTAACCAAATTTATAAATCTAATACATTTCGCATAGACGGCTTCCAAGAGGTAATGCGCAAGCGGATTGCTGCTACGTGGCGTCACGTTCGAGGCAGTTCCAACAGACTCCTCAAGACAATAGGTAGTCGCTACTGCTGTCCAATTCTTAAGCACTGGAGCGGGATTCACGTCGGCTCGAGACCCGCTCTGGTTAATGTTAAATAGATGTTATATATCAATTATAGATTAAACTAACACTAGCTTATAAGTTATTTAATTTGTTACTAACCCTCTCTATGGAAAACAATTTCTGAATTAAATGTTATTGTCATTATTATTTCGAAGACTGCACTAGTATGTCAACATTAAAATCCCCACACACCACAACATGTTTTCTACTAATAAACAAACGCTTCAATACATTTTCCATTACAGTTTCTAATAAATTATAATCCCTATCTGGAGGACTGTAGACACAGAGGACAATGAGTTGCTCAAGCTCTACACAGGAAAATTCAGCAGTACGCTCAATAGAAAGGGCCACAATATCTTTACGTTCTTTACATTTTAAATTATTAGATACAAATAAAATAAAAAAAATAAAAATAAAATAAAAATATCTTTATTTTGCATAGACCATTTTAACGGCGCTTACAAAATGTCATACACTATTTAAAATATTTAAAGCGACCACCGGTTCGGATCGCGGCCCACCTGAGAAGAACCGGCAAGAAACTTAGGAAGGCTTTTTTTTTGATGGCCTATTTACAATTTAATATTATTTCATTTTGCCAGCAGATCATTTCCAGGCGTCCCTGTCCTGCAAATAGTCTGTAACGGAGTAAAAACCTTTTTCACAAAGCTTGCTTTTAATAAACTTTTTAAATTTATTTAAAGGTAAATTTCTCAGGTCACAGGGAAGCTTGTTGTAAAAGCGTATACAGTTACCCTGGAAAGAATCGCCAATCTTATGTAGTCGACTGTGGTGGACTGAAAGATTATTTTTATTTCTAGTGTTTATATTATGTTTATCACAGAGTTTAGAAAACTGTGATAGATTTTTCTGGACATACATAAGATTGGCAAAAATGTATTGTGATGGTACGGTTAGAATATTCACTTCTTTGAATTTTTCTCGGAGAGAAACTCTGGGGCCCAAATTATAAATAGCGCGTACAGCCCGCTTTTGTAGAACAAAAATAATATTTAAATCTGCAGCACTCCCCCAAAGGAGAATACCGTAAGACATAATACTATGAAAATAGCTGAAGTAAACCATTCTAGCCGTATCCACATCTGTTAGAGTCCTGATCTTTTTACAGCGTATGCAGCCGAACTTAATCTAGAGGCTGTCTTTTCTATGTGTGGGCCCCACTGCAAATTGGCATCAATAGTTATACCTAGGAACACAGTTGATTCTACAAACTCTAACACTTGTCCATTCAGTTGAACATTGGCCGCAACTTGTTTTACATTTGGTAGAGTAAATTTTATACATTTAGTTTTATTTTCATTAAGGCAAAGATTATTTGAGCTGAACCAATGAACTACTCTTGCAATTGCATTGTTTACATCGTCATAGTTATCTAATTGTCTTTTAATTTTAAAAATTAATGAGGTGTCATCTGCAAACAAAACAATCCTATTCCTGTCCCCTACATAAAATGGTAAATCATTAATATAAATGAGGAACAAGAATGGCCCAAGTATCGAGCCTTGCGGCACACCCATTGTAACCATGGATCCTACAGAACGTGTACCATTAATATCGACCCTCTGTATTCTATTGTTCAAATATGAAGACAGAAGGTCGAGAGCTTTGCCTCTTATTCCATAGTGGTGTAATTTTTTGCACAGCGTTTCATGTTGAACGCAATCAAAAGCCTTTGATAGATCGCAAATTTTACCTGTATAATATGCATCGTGCTTGTCTTCCCATGCTTCATGAATACATTTTAATAACTCAACACCAGCATCGGAAGTTGAGCGCCCTTTCGTAAACCCAAATTGATTCGCATGGAGTATTTTATGACTATTAAAATGGGATAGCATTTGATTCAAGATTATTTTTTCAAATACTTTGCTCAAAGTTGGCAGCACTGACACTGGTCGGAAATTAGACGGCTCTGTAGCGCTGCCAGCCTTGAACAAGGGAACGACTTTGCTGTGTTTCATTAAATCAGGAAATGTACCACTAGAAACACAGTCATTAAACACAGTTGCTAGATGGGGCGCAATTACCTCAATTATACATGATGCAGTTTTGACCGATAACCCCCAAATGTCCGCGGTTTTCTTAATTTCGATACATTTAAATGTTTTTACAATGTCCTGAGCACAAATATCTGTGAATACAAATGCATCCCTGCAACAAAGAACAGATTCTTCTAATAAAAGTTCAGCGGAACTGGAAGATTCTTGGAGAGATTTTGTTGTCAAAATAGGTATATTTTTGAAAAAGTGTTCAAACTCCGTAGCCACTTCCAGGTCCCCTGTAACATGGCAACCATTTACTTTTAAGTGGAAATCCCATTCAGTCACTAAAGATCTACCGCATTCAGAGTTAATGATGTTCCAAGTCATTTTTATTTTATTTACAGAATTACAAATTTTATTTTTAATGAAGTTTGACTTAGCAAGATGACACGTTTGTTTAAATATCTTTGAATAATTTTTAACATATTCCTGAAAGGTTTGCCTAAAATTATATGATTTTTCTGAATATAATTCAAATAATTTATTTCTACTTTTAAAGATACCTGGTGTTGCCCAGTCACTGAAAACAGGACGACCACCAATCTGTAGAGTTTTTGAGGTAAAAACTTTGCCAAACTCATCATTAATCAAATTAAATAAGTGTTTATATGACTGGTCTACACAAGTGAAGTTAGGTAGATATGGTAATCTCTTTAATACATTTTCTTTAAAATTATTCAAACGACTTTGGTTAATTGGTACATATTTAATTTGTTTTTTGCTGACTTTGTTACTACTTTTAGGAAATTTTATCCATTGGCCACGATGATCTGACTCCACAGGATCCACAATACCTTTATCTATAGGTTTAATATCAGTAAAAATATTATCAATACATTTTGCACTGGTGGCTGTAATACGAGTGGGTTCTAAGAATGTACTATGCAGATTAAAGGATTTAAATAAATTTTTCATTTTATTTCTCTCTGATGGAGTTAATGATGTATCTAATATATCAACATTAAAATCTCCACAAACTATTATAGATTTCTTAGAACATTGGCATTTGAACAGTGCTTCTTCAAGCTTTTCTTCAAATTTAATGTAAGAAGCATCAGGGGGACTGTATACGCTTAACAAGATGAAATGCTCAAACTCAATACTGGCAATCTCAATAACTCGCTCAATGGAGAGGGCTACTAAATCCTTACGTTCTTTAAATTTTAAGTTTTTATTAATTAATATTAAAGAGCCTCCACGTTTAGAATGTTTTCTATTGAACGAGCTAGCAACCTGGTGATTTACGAAGTTTAACAATGTGATTTGATGATCTTTTAACCAGTGCTCTGTAGCACAAAAAATATTAATAGAATTTGCATTAATGTATAGCTCTAACTCTAAATCTTTACCATTTATTAAACCTCTAACATTATGGTGCACCAGGTTTATAAAAACAATATTTTTACTAAGATTATTCTCAGGGGCCAAAGTCAACTGGCCAGATTTATTATCTGTTGTCCTATAAACTAGTTTTTTGGAATTTCATTTTCCAAATGTGAAGTATCAAAACTATCCTGCTCAATAAAAGCAGTTGTACTTGCCAATAATTTGGCTTGAAAAATTAAAAAATTAGATAGCAACAGAGCTACATTTCGTTGTAAAAATTTTGATAGAAAATATCTATCTAATGTCAACAAACTATTATTATTGAAGATTATGTTCCAATCGAACAATTCAATTTTTTTGGAATATGATACCATGGTATGTAGTTTCATATTTAATTTGTATCTTAAGTGATTTTCCTTGTGGCTCATAGCAGTGCTGTATGGCAAGGTGGACAAAATTACTTGTTTTACTTGCAGACTTGATAACTTATCAAAAATTTTTAAAAGTTTGTCACTATTAATATTGCCTCTTCTGCCAACCAGCACCACTATAGTAGACTGCATGCAGTGTGTACCAGTCAATATTAAATCTGTAATTTGAGAGTATGAAGCTCCTGGATATGTATGATTTATTACAGAATGACTTAACTGTGATAAATAATGTCCAAAATTTTTACCTATTTCATCGCAATAGACTATGGTCTTTGCATCACTTTTTATTTGCAACTTTTCTATTATACTCGTAGATGCCTCGCAATTACTACTTGAACTTAATATACTATTATCCACACTGCACACAGTTTTAATTGGTGAAAATTCATCATTGCATCTAATTCTTTCACAACTTAAGGGTGAGGAGGGAACATGGCCTGCGGATGTCAATTGGTCATTTTGACAATGACATGAATTTACTAATTTACCTATGGCTAATACCTGTTCCCTACTCTGTTTCTCTGCTGTTTCATATTTATATGAAATTGATTTCAAAGAGTCTTGAAGTCGGTCAATCTGACATTGAAGGGCCTGTGTATCAGTTTTGTACTGTTGTGCAACAGTATCAAGTTCTAACATATACATATTTACCTGGTCAATCAGTTGCAATCTCTGTCTATTAAGTGACATGCTATTTATAAAAAACTTGTATTTATGTATCATTTTTTTAGATTTAGTAATAAACTTTTTAATTTTTAAATATTTCTTTAACTTATTCTTACTACACTTAATAATTTTTAATGATTTAGAACAGCCCCCGGTTTCATCATCAGAAGTGAGGTCTATGACAATGGAAGGGTGAGCTGTAGCAGTATCTAAGCTTGTAGCCATCAGTTCATCGAACAAACTCTGATTAGATTGAACCACTGTGCTCTGTTTCTTGTCTTCTAGTTGCGATATTTTGATTTCCGATCGTTGTAGCTCCTCCTTTAGTATTCTAATTTGGTGCAGAGTTTGTTCATAATGTTCCCTACATGAGTCAAAACTGTCAACTATAAGTTGTAACCTATCCCGATCCTGTAAGGTATCAGTATACAGTGAATGCAACTGTGCCAGTTCTTTTTTGAGTTGTCCGTTCTTACTTAAAATACCTAGCAGTTCTAACTCATTTTCGTCCCTTTCCTTGTTCAGTTTATCGCACTTCTCCCTAAAAATCTGTAATTCTTTCAACGTTAATTGAAGCCTTGTCTCTTGTTGACGAGCCAAGGCCTTACGCGTCATTATCATGTTATTAGTATTCGACATTTTGTTATAATTACGTGCTACAGAATCAGTAAATATTAGCAAAGTAGACTTAGAGCAAAGAAATGCGAAACAAAACGAGGTTATGTTTTATTCATAGAAAATTACAAAATCACACTATTAATGGACATATGAGGATGTAAAAGTAAATAAACTCACAAACCTTGATTGAAAAAACGATTAGTTTTATAAATCTTGCCAAATCCAAGTAATAATTTCAAATATTGAAAATTTTTCCGATGTTCTAACTGTCACTACACCGGTTTAATTTTTAAGTTTATATTTATTTACTTTTAGCACAATAAATGGTGAAAATGATTATTTAACACTCAATATGGTATTATTTGGCAATGATGAATTGGTATTTAATTAAAATTATAATTATTTTTGCAATATTACAATATAAAATACGGAGCCAATTCAAATCAGCTGTTATACCTAGGGTTGCCACAAACATGTCTAGTCGCCAGTTGCCACAAACATATAAATATAAGAGAGCCCCCGCGAATGGCTTTCTTTCTTGAGAACGCACTGCTAAGTGAATAAAATTCATTGTTGAACAATAGTTTATGACTTTTTAAACAATGTTCTGTAATACAAAGAATGTGAACATTGTGTTCCTTTATATAAAGTTCTATTTGTAGTAGTTTTTCAGATATGCCTTCAATATTTTGGTGAACTAAGTTTAAACTACTAGAAGTATTGTTAATATACTCAGAATTATTACAACCAATATTTATATCAGTGTCTTTAACGTAGACCGAATGGGCTCAAAAGACCTATAACCATGGCCAGATTTTTTACCTGTTGTCTTACAAACTAGTTTTTTGCAATAATATCCCAAGTTAATAAGTCATTATTACTAAGCTCAAAAGGAGCTGGTTTATAAGCCAATAATTTGTCATGATTCAATAAAAAATTTGATAACAATACCCACTCATACGTTCAAGCTGCTAAAGCAGCTGACTTTTTTTGCCTTTTCTTTTTTAGAACTGACCTCATTTCAAAACCTTTTTAAACAATGTTGTCTGTGGTTTTAATGAATAAATTTTATACCATTAGAATCGTGGATAAAAAGCCCGTGTATTATAGGTTTAATATCTATATGTCACAATATCAAAATTCAAAGTAAATGCGGTATAAACATTGCCGGCGGCCATTTTCCCGCCATTTTTTTAGTTTTGCGTTAATATTTAATGGGCTAACATATTTTTAGTTTTTTTTAGAATAATTATAAGTTATTAGTGTCCTATATCGTTTTAATCGTTATAATTCCAAGA